>CM056741.1:199426421-200026421 GCA_029851415.1 Eretmocerus hayati | reverse complement strand
TAGTTTTGATCAAGTGCTAAAAGAGTGATGAATTGTATTTCATGAGACACTGTGTGTCACTTGATTAGTACCTGACATCAATCTCTCTCCTAAATGTTAATTAAGTATGCTATTGTTCAGAACTCCAGATTAGTGATCGAATAGACCATTTATGTTGTGAACAGTTGCAATAGTTCCATGCGTATCAAGTGCTGGTTCGTTTACACTCCTGAGGATGCTTTCTACCATTAACACATCCATTACAAAAATTTAGCAGTCATTTTCAACTGAATTCCACCACTCCAATGCTTTCTGTGTAGATGTTTACAATTCTGCAACACTAATACCAAAGTATTAGTGCGGTATCAGCAGGCATAGAGGGCTCAAGGATTATTCAGTTTCTTACAAGTATGAAGCATCGCTCGACTGATTAGAATTAGCAGATATCCCTATTCATGATTGAGCTCTGACTTGTAAAATATTATGGAATATTAATTGATAGAGATATACTGATGTTGTCAATAAGCTATATACAGCCTCCTGAATTTGATTTGCCAATAACTTGGCATTCATTACAAAGTTACCGGTTTGCTGTACATGACAAGAAGCATAATTTGGGATCAACCGTGGCTGATCGCTCTACTCCTTACTGATCCATTTGTACTCTACAGCCCTTCTTATCCCAATACTTATGCAGGAATGAACACATCTCTTCATTATAATCAGCCAGAGAAATTTCAAAGATTATCCAAAGCTTTTGCCTGATATTAAATTTTTGGAATCATGGTCCATTTTAAATGATTAGATATGAACTAAAAATATGAAAATAAAATAATTAAAAAAAAATAATTTTAAAAATTCGCTTTTATGAACATAATAGCAACGCAAAATGTGAAAATAATCTTCAATCTCCTTTCTGCATCTGTAGCATAGATGTTGGCTAAGTTTACTGACTTACATGCTCCAAGATATTCATGATTTTAGGAATAAATATGATAAAAGCGTGGGTTCCATCATGAAGACTACTGTTGATGAATCCAGTTGATAACCCACGCTTGCATCATATTTATTCCTAAAATCATGAATATCTTAGAGCATGTAAGTCAGTAAACTTAGCCAACATCTATGCTACAGATGCAGAAAGGAGATTCAAGATTATTTTCACATTTTGCGTTGCTATTATGTTCATAAAAGCGAATTTTTAAAATTATTTTTTTTTAATTATTTTATTCGTACTCCAATCGGTCTCTGAAAATCGCGTTCTTCGACCTTTTCCAACTCTTAAAGGCACATGGCTCGAAAACAATGACTCTCAATGACTCTCAGAGGAAAATGACACGAGAGATTTTTTGTTCAAAATCAGCCAAATAACCTAGAAGGATTGCTTCCGGACAAAAAAAGTTGATTTTGCAATTCCATCTGGGAACATGGATTTTCGGAATCAGAAGGGTCTTCTGAATGGGATCTCGCAAAAAATTCCTTGGGAATAATCCTCCAACGATGGCGGTGATTTCGTCTAATTTAAGTGGAAAGTTCGACGTAGTACACTCCCTCCATTCCTGATTCAGGAGGGCATATCGTAAGCTCGGATATGATGATAACCGACTCGTCTATGCCCCCTTTTCACCGCTGTTATTAATTGGCTTACATAATTTTGTAATTTTACCAAGTTGGACTATCCATTTTATTCAGCAATATGATACATCACCTTGTCCGAGCACGTATAATCAAACATTTATCATAAGCATGTGTAATTTGTCGTAAGTTTCGTGGATATTTCCTCACATAGAATTTTATTGCATATTTATAGTAGTTTTGACGGATGGCAAGAATATATTGAAATCACTAATCGTTCCGTGGGATCGTCAATCAGAATTTGACTCATATCTCTCTCTCAAATCTATATTTACCGAGTTCACGATGAATAAATATCCTAGCAATAGTAGCTTTTGTTGAAGTTCATCTTGAAGATTGTCTCTGTCTACCTAAGAATGTTGCGAAGTGACGAAAGCAGTCTACCTTCGTCATTTTCAAATTCGTGACTATAATGGGTAGAATTTCGGATTCACTTCTCAAGATTGTAATACTCCAGTGCTTTTTTTTTTCGTTTCAACGCCGGTCGTTCCAAAATAACCCAATAATCCGTATAAATAACTCCTTCATTTTCCCATACTTGATCATCCAAGAGCTCTACGCGATAACAGAAGCATTCTGTTCACCAAAAATTTCATCATAGTCCCTTTGATTCTAGACTAATGAGTATTCCAAAAAGTTTAGCAACTATCGAAACGCAAGCCCTACATGTCGAATCCTTAGCGACACGTGCCATGCCCACTCCAGCGTTCGGATACGCCGAAGAGAGAATCGTCGAGCGTTTGTTGGCCTCAGAGACAACGAGAAGGGCCAAAACAAGTTTTTACGAAAACGAGCTCAAAGAATGCGAAAAGGGGGAGTCGGGTTTTTACGTTCAAGTGTCAAAGCCCCTGGATATGGATCTGAAACGAATAACTCCACAAATAACGATGACATTTAATCGCAAAAAAGTTGGCTCAAGAGAAATTTGATGCTTCATTTGAGCAGTCAAAAGTGATTGAAAGCGTCTGCTTCGTGGAATTAGTCATGAGGAACGAGCTAGATTTGAAACACGATAGAGACTCATGGATCAGTATCAAGTATAGCCAACGTGTCTACGTTTTCTCGAAAATTCGGCAGATGGAAGCATGGGTGTCCTGGACGTGTACGTTAACCCCGGGCATCAGGACAGAAAATTTTCTGATCGAAGCAAAAAAGTAAAGTACACCATCCTCAAAATGATCGTGTGAGCACAAAGCAATTACAGCTTTTTACCAAATAAAAACTCAGAGTTAAGCATTTGGACTTCCTTACGCAGAAATTCAGAGATGAAATGATGATAGGAGTTTTTTCGTGCTCTTGCATGCAAAATGAGAGTATGATATTACAATCCCTAGCACAGAGTCATTATTTCGTCACGCAAGTTCATCTCTGGTCACATTTTTCATCCCTCACATATTGAAACACTATTCCCAATCGCGACTTCGACGCGATGAATAAGCTCTGAGTGATCAAAAAAGTCGGACTGCACGCCCCTTTGAGATAACCATATGGGGGCATGTTGGGTACGCTCCGTTTTCTCGTTTCACAAATCGACTCCGTGCTTTCCACATAAAATAGCTCCAAATCGGGGTTTTGTATTTCTAGAAGACAAGTTTCAAAGGTCGCGGGACAAGGAATCGAATGCGTGAAAGTACGTTAATATTGGTCAGATTAGAAAAACTTTGCACTGGTTTTACTGAACGCAATTCCGTCACTGATTTCTTGGGCGTGCAAACACAAAAAATGAAAAAATCGCTCCTTTGGGAAACGTAGAAATGATCCGACATCGATTGAAACCACGCATTCTCTCATAATTTGACATGACAAACGTAGAAGAAGTTTACTGAAGAGTCAATGAGTGCCCATTCCTGGGATCGGCATATGGAGGCAAGTTGGTCACAGAGACAATTCAGGAACACTTATCTTAGTTCATTTTGACGCAAGGGTGTACACACGTTTTTTCTCATTCGAGTGATGGATTCCCGGCCGAAACCTCAAGCACAGGCAACGATCTATACTTTTTGATGAATTGTGAGTAGAAGTCGATAAACTGTGTGCGAAATACACTCTCACGCACAGTGAATCAAACTATAGTACACTTTGCACCGAACTTGTGGGGTTATATTTATGTATAGCTCGCTTCTGAGCGATTGGTTCCCGGCCCGAGCCGCAGGCGAGGTCGAATCAGTGGCTCGGAAGCAGGGAATCTCATGAACAAGCTGCGGATACTGGGTTAAGTGTACCCAACTTGCCCCCCATTGAGCCGTTTCCTCAACAACTCTGGTTTACTTTGCTGCTTTTGCCCGTCTCAATATTTTTCCATCTCAGCTCATGTTGAAGTTCGTTCTGAACCCTACAAAATGTGTTAAGATGCATTAGAAAATATTGAGATGGGCCAGATTAGCGAAGTAAACTAAAGTAGTTAAGAAAATTGCTTAATGGAGACAAGTGGGTTGCTCCTACCTTATTCTGTTGCTTCCAACGGAGAGAACGCCATGCGCCATATTCGAGCCGTCTTCGATGCGCAATAATGTCTCAAAAAGAGGCATTTTTTCCATTTCCAGCTATAAGATATCTCATGCACGTCGTTCGGAAAAGCGTCTTTTCCGCAACTTGGTACATAATGTATACTATCATGCAACTTGTGAGCACCCAAACATCGGGAAATCGCAAAATATATTTTACGCAACTTTTACGAAATTACAAAATAGTATATTTCGCACCGAGTTCATGAGGTTGTAACACGCTTCTGAGCGATTGGTTTTCGGCCTGAGCCGGAGGCGAGAAATGATCGCTCGGAAGCGGGGAACCTCATGTGCGAGGTGCGAAAGTTTTTTTTCGCAATTTTGTAGGTACTCAAATATTAGAAAATTGCGAAAAATAGTATTCGCAACCTGTTCACGAGGTCCCCCACTTCCAAACTATTATGTCGACCCTTGGCCGCGTCTCGGAACGGAAATCAATCGCTCAGAGGTGAACTACAACCTCATGAATTCGATGCCAAATGCACTCACAGTTTATCATGAAGCCTAGTTCGGTACACAAGAGTAAAACATATTTTCACAACATTGTATCGGAATGTAGTAGTTCGACACTTAGGGGCGTGGTTTTCACATCCTCATGGAATAATTCCGAGCCTCGCCTCCGGCTAAGGCTGGAACAATCACTCTACTGTTGGGGTACCTAAAACTCCAGCTCTTGTACCAAAGTGTACTCAATTTATGCTCCTGTACAAGAAATGAGAGTAAGACATTCGTGTTAAATCGAGGGGTCTAGAGAGTGAAAATTGAATTTTCATAACGCGAACTTTCAGAATGCGCTCCACTCATGGAAAGCCAGTCACTGCGGACGATTATATTCAGAGGGGGTGGTATGAAAAATGTCGCCACGTGACTTTTGCAAATGAGGAATATTGTAATGTAGCTAAGACGGGGAGGTCATTTGTTCAGCCATTCGTTATCACGCTCTAGGTATTCTCTACCTTCTATGAGATATGCTACTTTTTACACTCTCTAAGAATGCCTGTAACTCGAAATTCGACGGTTTTTTTTCCTCACATGCATAGTGTTAGTTATCGCGCAAAGTTAATGAATAGTGTGGATTGATTCGTGCAAGAGCGTCACTTTTGCTGGCGTCGATTCAGATACCAATCGATAGTGGGAGATTTCTGGTTTCAGCATCTTCGAATGAATCCATATCGTCTCGGTCACGTGACTTCTTATTCCGTCTCATGGACAACCTTGCGTTCATTTTAAGGCGATGGATGATCTATCTTTCTTCTTTGTTCTAAGAAATTCCACGGGGGAAGTTCTTCATTTCCAATTGTTCTTATTAAATTGTACTGTGCCTATATCTGTATCAACGACGGGTACATTGTCATATAGATGTGCAGGAAGATAGACCGCCGATCTTCGCCTAACGTGAAATTTTATCTCGTCGTATTCCAGCCCATTCCTGTGGTCTCGAATAACGTGATGACTGATGAAGTCAGGTTTTCCAGCCCACGATGAATCATTGATGAATTAAATCTCCAAGATCGTTAATTGTAAAAATGTATTGCTGTATGAACGAGCTCAAAGTCATGTGGTCAAGCTCGATACGGGAGATCTATTTTGCTGATAATACCTGTTACAAATAAGCTCAAGAAAGTTACTATTTGGAAACACTGATTTTTCGTTGCAAAATCAAATGAGTTTGCAGTGGATTCTTCTTTATCTATGTATATTGGCTGTTTCGGCGAGGAAAAAGACCGGTAGCTGCTATAAATTTACATGCACGAATGTTTTCGAGTCTAGACACATGTCTAGTGCACAAGAAATGGACCCGCAAGGTATTATTTTCCATGCGCTATTTTGTGTAGTCAGAGTCTTCAACAACGAATTGGCTAAATACCCTCGTTGATTGCAGATCAGTGTTCCCTGTACAATAAATTGCCCAACACTCTCATTGGCTAGACTGATGTCCATAACAGTTGGAAAAATTGTGTGAGTACATCCTCCGTGAAATGAATCAGCGAAGATTAGATCATTCAATTTGTTCGATTAGGAAGAATACTAACGATCTGAGGTTGGTTGAGCTCAGTAGAAACTACCTGCGATCATATTTGCTCAATGTGAGATTGTTCGAATGTTAGCTTCTAACCCCATCAGTTTTAGAAGTACCCTAATGATCTTGAAAAAAAAATAAATAAAATGAAAAAATAAGAGATGGAATGAAATTTCAATAACATCTTCGATAAGTTTTTGAAAGAACTCTCAATGAAGAAAATCTTGAGCTACAACGCAGAGCCTCTATTATAGCTCAAATAACCGGGCCACGAAAATCAGAAAATGAGCACTAAAAGTAGTTGCAAATGGATCTCATTGCTTTTGATTCAAAAGAAAGAACATATTTGTCCCCTCAATGCACCGACTATGGGCGAAAAAATACTCTAGACAAAACAAAGAAACAGGGTCCTGTTGAGAGGAAAAAATTTGGTCTCATATATCTTGCCACTGACGACCACGAGATGACTTTTGACTTTGATTTGAAATCCATGCGAATCTTTTTTTGTAATTCGAATAAAGGACATTTTGTTCAGATGACGAGGCATCTAACTAATTCAATATGAAGTGTGTCATGTACAAACAGATATTCGTGTATTTTTGGGGATAAAAACTCCCGAGATATGGAGAATAAGACGAAAAGAAGGAATCTTTACACGGTATACAGAAGCTTCTACATTCATCTGGCCATCTCCTTCCATAGTTCTAAAACAGGAGTGTTGGTTTGCTCTCACTTTTATAGCGTCAATCAAAGAATGCCGATCAAAATCTGAAAGAGCGATGACAGCATATTAGATGAAGCAAGGTCGTTATAGTGGTAAGGTAAGCACAATGAATTTGAAATAAGATCATCGGAATAGGAGGCGAAAGGAGGAAAATTACAAGATGGACGAGAAGAGAGATGGCACCAAGAAGACGTCCCCATATAAAGGTTGCAATCTTTTAGGGAGACTCAGTTGGCCGCGAACGATCGGCGCGGGATGATCTGAAGTTTTAGACGAAAGTGTTCACTAAGTGCATTCAAAATGTGTTCCCTCAAGTTTAGTTTAGTGACTGTACTCCTTTTAGTGTTTCAAGATCAAACTCTTGGACAGTTACTCACTTCGAGTAAGTCGACAAAAATATGATTTCATGGTGATTAGACGAGCATCTCACGATTTGTGACCTCAATTTTTTAGAAATTTGAGGAGTGAGACCATCGATCGCTCTCATACGAAACTCGTATGATACCACGGAATCTCGTTTTCCATAGACAAAAATATTCATTTATTTCCCATAACATGATAAGGATCTTCCTCTCTAGATATATATAGGATATTCACGATTTTTTGAAATTTTACTAACTTTCCATTTCTCAGAGATGAATAATTTTGTTGAAAGAGTTTTTGACCGATTCAACGATTTTTTGTAAAGGAGATGATTGAATACGGGCAACTCAGAATTTCAGATTAATGAGTAAGAAGATGTTCCTGAACTTTCAAGGACCGCAAAAAGTATTCAAGTTGATAACTATTGGCTTTAGGAACGACGATTCTCGATAAGGATGATAGCAAATATGTACAATTCAGATTTTATGGGGACATTTGAGGGAATTTTTTTGTTTTCAAAAGTCCCAGAAAAACTTATGCTGAAAATGTGTCGCTTCAGGATGAAGAAGCCACTCATTAATCATCCCTCTTTACTGTGAGATTCCCTCAATCAGTTCACGGTGATTTGACTCTTGGAGCGAAGAAAATGTTCACCCACCTTTGGTTGTATTTTCGTTTGAAAACAAATAACTTTTGCATTCCGGTGGTAAACTTTGAAGGACAATTATTTACTGCCATTGGATCTGACTGGAATTACAATTGTTCGTTTTCTGAACAACCGCAGGATTTCTCACTTAAAATTTTTCAATCTCTCATTGGCATATCGAGCAGCTGATTCTCAATCCTGAAAGGATGTCTGTACATCAATAGCAAGCATCAATTTTTACTCTCACATTCTCGTTGTTGAACGGACAAAACACGACCGTGGGATGAGTGTTTTGCTTAGCATACCTGAGTATCACAGCTCCGCGGCTTAAAATTATATCGCAGTCAAAAGGTCAATGAGCGTCTAGACAATTCTTTTTTTAAGATAGAAAGTTCATTCAGGATATCCAATTAAGATTGACACGAGTCCTTGACACACTAGGCGTTATTGCATACTCAAGAAACCTCGTAATCTATTGGGATGGCTTCTTATTCCAAGCTTTTAATTTTCAATATCTCAGCTTGACAGGAACGCGTGAATGATGATGATGATTACGAAAGCTTGATTGCTAAATGAGTGATACCTTAATATTCAATTCATCATTTCTAATTTCGATATTGAAAGCCTCCGAAAGACATATTGAATCACTCGGACCATGGGAGCTATCGAGTGAATTACATAAAGATTGTTATCTGTTGTGATTGGGCTGGGAATTTTTTGATTGATGAACGCCAGTGCTTCAATTCGACTGAATATCATCTTTGATGCTAGTTCAAAGATAATCCTCGAATTTATGAGTTTCAGAGTTCTATCTGATTTTGCGATTCCATCGATTCATCGTCAAAGCGTGGTCCATCCAAAAGTATACAGAGCATCAAAATGTCACAGTCAATTTTTGACTCTGGAATGATGGTCAATAGCACGGTTCGATCCCAGTGATACAACTGACGATTGAATCGACGATATGAAAAACAGTAACAGTAGAGTTTATTCGGCCACATTTCTCAAAGGCAATCGAGTTTGTAGTTCAAGGAATGAAAGTGGGATGGTATGAGTCATTGCACATGCGAAGAAGATCGTTCAACTGACGCTGTTTTTTAAAATTGCAGGTGATTCTCAAGAAGGTGGGCTGTTTGGCTCGAGCAACGAAGCCGATTTTAGCAGTGGAGATGCCCGAAGCGGTTCAGCCGAGGCGAATGGCTACTTGCCACCGATCGGCAGCCAGGGTTCGGACGATGTACCCTCCTTCGCAAAACCGCCTAAAGAAGACGATCGTACGTTGCTCGTAAAATTGATACAGACTCGGATACACCTCTTTTTGTTCTCTGTCTCGCTCTCCGTCCCTCTCCGATACTCACAGACACACGTGCGCACGCAGGAGTTTGTCGATCGCCGGCTACTGTATTTTTTTGCGTCATCGAAGAAAATGAATTCGGACGGGATTTGGCGACATTCTTTCCTTAATTCTACATATACAGCCAATTTACGTCTTTCAGATTGTAAATTAGCAGAATCTGATTTACTTGCTGAAGCTTAAAAATGCTTAGATCCATCATGACTCATCAAATTTTTTGAAATTTGATCGACTTTTTCATGAGGTTCTGGAGGATGTTTTCTATACTTTCCTAAGAAAGACCGTGGAAACATGCCAGAATCTTGATGAATATTCAACGCATCAGAATTCGTGGGTCAATTTGTCACTATTTACATAAAGATAGACGAAGGAGAGGGTTCTGTATTTTTTTTTACCTAATGAAGTACGGACTCAGATAGCTTTTGGAGGCTCCAATTCTATATAATGCATACCGGACTAATAGCATATTTTGAATGTCGAATTTGAGGAATTCAATCCCTTCTCCACTCGAAAAAAACTCAGAATAGTGAATGAGATCTTGTGATATTTAATGCATCTTCAATAAATTCCTCGAAGGGGCTTTCGTAGATGACCGTGAAAATATTTCAAAAACTTGGATGAATATTTAAAACCCAAAAATATTTACCGATCAACTCAATTCTGTTTCACACGAATACACACGAACACGTTTATTTTATCGTTATGCGTCTTCCCTGACAGAATACAAGGACATAATATCAAGAGACACTGACCACTACGTTATTCTACTTCTCAAAATAGGTTACAGGTTGAACAAACATGTGAGTTTCTTTCCCATTGCAGATTTTGCGACCTTAACAGATTTCTTTGGGGCTACTATGATTTTCCGTATGAGAATAATCGATGTTGTACGCATAGCAACTGATTTGAGAGGGTACGGGGGTTTCCGTGTGATTGTTTCTATTCCCTACACAGCCCTTCGAATGGAGTTTCGTTTCTAATGCATCTCATCGGACTCGAAAGATGCCCAATACATCCTGAAACTCACTTCACTTTGAAAATAACTTACTCAAAATTGATCGTGTAGAAACGTAAACTCTGTGTAAGGCTCTTCAAAATAGTATTCGCTCTTCCGCTCTGATTGCATATTTCTATCAAAATTAAGATAGTTAATTTCTCTCGTTTCGCATAACAGGAGACCTTTTCAAATCAAAAATGTCTAAAAGTGATGACAGACAAAGCGCTACAACACAATTTTTCCGCCACATCACGCCACGCTATCGCACGCCATGACCCAAAATTCATGTCAGCGAATCCAACCATTGACAGATTGGATTTATTTTTACATTGTCAGTCATGGATTGGGAGAATGAATCAAATCCATGGATGCTTGGATTCGCGAGCATGAATTTGGTGTCGTGTCGTAGCGCGTCGTAGCATGTTATCTGTCATCACCCTAACAGGGGCTTGCATGAGTGGGGAACTTCCTCTGACAACGAAATCTCAGTTTCTTGAAAGCATCTCTCCAGGAAAAAAATAGTTTATTTGAGAACCCTCCTATCTGGGATTGAAAGGGTGTTTCTTTCGGATTAGACTTGGAGAGTTTTGAAAATTCCTTCTTTTTAAATTCTTCGCCCCAGCGCTTGAACATGTTAAGGGAAAAATTTCATCATGTCTTTCTTCGGGAGAAGAAACTCATTCGTAAACTTTTATCACAGGAATTCAAATCGAATGAGGACTATCGCCCCTAGTCAGAGTCCGACTAAAAATCGATTTAGGGCCCTCAGTGGGGCCTGTCAGATTTCCCTAATAGCCTGCATAGCGCCCGCTTAGGGCAGTGTGCGGGCATGCGACGCTTAGAATACTCCCGCTCTAATAAGATTTAGGGCAGTAATGTGGAGTTATTTGGGGGCTATGAGGGCGATAGCTGGAGGATGAATCGTATGGTAGGTGCAGTGCAATGATGATATGATCAAATACTCACTGTGTCACTGCGCGTGAAACAAATCTGTCCGTCTCAACATAATCACACAGTGCTCATGATGTTCAACTTGTAGAAAGGTATTGAGTCTCTCTTGCAAGAGAAAAAAGTTCTCAATCGAAGAGTTCTTGGACTTATGATTTGAATTAACAATTTGAAATTATAAGCCGGAGAATAAAAACTCACTATTTCGAAGTTTTGTCGGAAGTTGCTGACTACACAATACCATCTGTGCTTTTCGAAGAACAGAACCAGATCCAAATCAATTCTTCAGAAAAACCAGCCATATTTGAAGGAAATAATTCTCTTCTGAATCAAGTTTCGAGCGATTCAATGATCAACGTTGACTTCAGTCTACACGATTGCTGAGTTCACATCATCAAATTTCACGCCTGACTTCTCAAAGAGAGATCTGATGATATGGACAGGATCTTTACCTTCACCAACATGCGTATCTATAGGTGAAATAGTCAAAACCATCATCTCTTTCATAATCTCAACTATCTCATTCCATCCGCTAACGACAAAGTTTTGAATTTACGTTTATCGTTTCCCATCACAACTCGAGACGTGCCTCAAACTTCGAGTTAGCGAGCACCATATAAGCCCATTATGAAGTTTCGAGTTATCAAAGTTCAACCAAGATCCCGGCTATTACATTTCGAGTTGGTGAGACTTTCGAGTTAACGGAGTTCCATTGTATAAGTGGGTACAGATCTTGAGCTCCCTTTCAAGTTCTTTTAGCCCAAACTTGAAAAGTAGAGACTGCACCTTCCCTTGAAATGTTTTGTACACACAATAGCGGGGGGGGGGGGAGGGTAGGGTTGCCAGTCCATGGATTCGGCTGAAACTCTAGGAATTATGCCTCTTAGCACCGAGACATGTTTTTGGACTGCGATCTCTGACATTAGCATTGCCTGTACGAGTCCATGATAGAAAATGATTTATAGAGGTATAGGCAACAATGCAAGTGTCATGGTTTGCAGCTCGAAAAGGCTCAAGCGTTGACAAGCGTGGCTTTGGATATCGTATTTGGTGCTTAAAGAAGAAGACTATTTCCCACAGTTCCAGCCAAATCTACGGACCCACACCCCTGGCACCCTCCTCAACACTTCAGATGAAAAATGAACTTCTCATCCGAAATCCATATCAAAGGTCCAACTTCTCATCGATTTCACGAGCATATAACTGAAAAGAGGATAATTTAACTTATCATTATAGAGACATTTGTCTATAAAATCACTGAAGTTCAATTTTCTGTAATATCCCATTATCACAGAATCTCGGCTCAAGTACATCCGAATTAAGGATTGCTTAGCTCATTTTGTAATTTTTCCACATCCCTTCGGATATACTGAGCCAAATTGACGAACTTTTTATGAAGTATGAGCAAATCCAGATGGAGTGTGTGAAGGATAATGGGCGCACGGTTTTTCGAATACGGAAAGAATCTTCTTTGAGTACATCAACGTTCTTTCACTCTTTTCGTGTGAGGGTCTTAAAATGAGATTCAAATGAGCTCAGTTGCATTGAGCAATGTTGAAAGAAATTCGAAGCTATGATCAAAACTGTTGAGGGTAATTAAGCACATACGCCTTACTTATCGCAAAAACTTTGGTGAGCTCTGTTCAAGTTACTTTTTTCCACAATGAGCATCATGCAAGCCTTCTCCCACATTTTTCTCTAAAGTAAAAATTTGGCGTGATTACCATTCCGGTGTGTCCTTACGATTAAAGTTCCTTGAATTTCTGCACATATGCGGAGAGATTTTTGATGCAAGCATCAATTCACAATTGGAGCAGAAATCTCATCCAATCCGACCAATGTAGGCGTTACTACTTCTATTCCAGAAGAATTCAGCAGGGATGTGATGTTACTCGATCGACTACATCAGCGGGAAACGTCAAAGAGAGATAGTAGATTACTCATTGCCCTGGGCGCGTACTCTCACTTCGGGCGCTAGGAAAGTTTACTCCCCAACCGGAGCGAGCGAACAAGTCCTTTGCGCCCAAAATGAGCTTGCGAGCAGAGGGCAACTATGACATTTCATCATCAAAACCCTAAACAACGTTTAAAAGCGGTATTTTCAGGTTAGAATGAAGAAAATGTGGTTTTCTGGCTTATCAGTCTTCTAAATACGATCATTCGATCACCCCGCAACTCGATTCGTCTTTTCATGCCTCGGTGTATAGTCAGAACCTGTCACTAGAGTTCATTACCCCTGGGTCAGGAATTTGGTTTCTTTTTGGAGCCAAGCTGAGTAGAAAACCATTTCGAGATGGTCGATATGAGAAAATTATGAAGTTTCCTTCCCGACATTACTCTCCTTCTCATTTGTGAACTTGAACAAGTAAAATCACGCTTCCACTCACTTGTGCAATTTTCATATAAATTGACTGCAATGGATATGAGTATTAGGGCTTATCGATTCAATTATATGTGCGGTGACATTTGAAATTTCTACTACATGAGCCTCGTCAGCTATGTCTATCTCACACAGACACAGAATCCATAGTGTTGGTATTATCTTAAGCGATTTTCATCTCACTTATGATTCTGTGTTATCAAATTAAGAAAGATTTTCCACACCTGTAATTGAATCAATCGCTTTGGTTCATGATGTTCTAATGAATCTAGTCATCTTTGATGGGAATTTTAGTGAGCTGGGGGGACACTTGAGAGTGTTACTCAAGTCCACAGATTAAACGCTTCACTTGAACAGAATCAACATCTATAATGACATCAGGTCCACGGATAAACCAAATTTCCTACTCAATGAATAATGAATTTGTGAGCAACAAATTCCATGGAAATAAAAGCGGAAGGCTAAAGATAATTCCATGTTCGAAATTATCGTGAACGTGAGGACATTTGAACTGATGGATAACGATAGTATTTGACGTAAAGTGCAATATCTCTCACGACTGATCTGAGCTCATCTCATTTTGAGTGAGGAAATCGCTAGGAAAGAAAGGATGGAGGAAAGTGACGAGATCAATAACAGGCTGCCGGATCATTAATTGGATGTACTTTCGCATATATAAAAGACGCTCACCGCACTTGGCAATCTTCAGTTCTCTCTTGACCGTTCGCCAGACAGTATCTTATGAGTACAAACATTTGAGACAGTCTCACATTACCTTTCTGTTCCCTTTTACCAAGTTATCGGAGCAATGGCTGATCTTACGCATTTCTCGGTAGTGCTCGTTTTGATTTTGTGCCACGATGCAAGTGCTCAGTTTGGTGAGTCAAAAAGTTGGCCCACAGATTTACAACTGTAGAGAGGGAATTTCCAATTTGAAAGTTCTGTTCTGAGAATGCAACCCTAGGAGCTTCATTGTTCTACCATGTGCTTACGGATATTTCCAGGGGGGGGGGGGGTTCATAAATCCTACATGATCGGACAGTACTACTGATAAAATTTCCTTATCGTGTCTCAATGGTATCCTCAACTTTGTGTGTTCCAGGGTCGAGTGAAGATAATCAGCCCTCTGCTAATCAACCTGTTTTCCGACAAGTCGGATGTGCAGCTGCTCTAATTTGCGTTGAAGAACAGTATTGTACAATGACTGGAATGATCAGCAAGACGCCACTTTCGCTCACTGAAGCTCAGAAGTCCAGACAAGTACCTATGGTGGTAAGTTTCACAAACTACGATTTCGAAATTAATCTTCAAGTTATGTGTGATCTAGAATTCGGTACTTTTTCGACTATGCGAGTCTCGAACCTACTGACCTTCAAACTCAGTGGCTCATCAGGTACCATAATTTCCTCAGCTCAATTCTTGTCCAGATACGAATCACGGTACGATGGGAATTACAGAATATTTGTTACGAATGAAAAATCCACGTTTCGATCATGTATGCAGTTTTTCCCTTACACTCCATGAATTTCGAGTCCCCAAGTTGGAATACTTTTTTTTATTACTATCTATCACTGAAACTACAGCATAGGATTGAAAATCGATCATCAAATCAAACCAATTGATCATCATCGCATTCCGAAGTTTTTTGGAAGCATGTGCAACATCTTTTGTCTCTATGAAAAATTGGTCAAAAACGTATTCTTGGAAAAATCGATCAATTTTTTGTATTCTGCCTCGCGATAACTATTATTCTCACAGCACTGATCACTTCAAATTTCGACTATTCAGTACAATATAATACAGAACTGAAAGAACAGTTTCCTTACCAAATTTTGCAAGTTTCCTCCGTCAAAATTTTTCACATTGCATCCTCCAACACAAGGCAAGGGTATTCTGCTCATAAAATCCGCTCCAAATTCAAATTCTGCAGCTTAACCCATCCACTCACACTGTCCAACATAATGGCCAATTAATTTAGCGATTTCCAACAATCTGTGACTATTCTTTCCCAACACATCAGAATGATCTGAAAAATTCTCACAGGTCCACATCGATGTAAGGAATGAATCAAATAAAAGGGCAAACTCGAAAATTCTCAAAATCCTGATTTTGCAGCATTTTGTCCATTTTTATCAGACTCATATGATCTAAATGTTTGATGTGCAGTTCTGAGTTCCTAGAGTTTTGGAGTTCGAAAAATGGATAGAAAAAGGAGATTCTAGTCATGGAATAACAAATCAAATGCAAAGGGACGTCAAGATCGGTTGGATGAAAATATTTTGGCGCCGGTCTCACTAAACTCTTTTCTCTCAGCGATTCTTAACTATGCGGGAGCGAAAAATGCAAATCTCACTTCGAAATTTCTGGAAGACGCAAGGATATCTCCGGGTCGGTCCGAATCACCAACCTTCTCGTATACTCACATAATCAACGAGGAAAGAAATTTGTGGAACAGTCAACGAGTGCCCATTCCTGACATAGTCATGTGGAGGCATGTTGGGTACACTCATTTTAGTTATTCCGACGATCTCGAATTCATTTCTCCCCATTAGAACCCTGACATATCAATAAATGCTTCCCTCAATGCTTCCCGAAAAAGTCGATCTTGACATGTCTGCCCGTTTTAGAACCTTGCACTTGTTTATAATGTTCAGTGTATTTCACAACTCAACTCTCTAGCATCAATCATGTAGGAGACATTATCTTTCAGAAGCCCTTCTTTACATTTCAAGTCGTCATTCGGTGCATCGACGCGTCAATTCAGACCGCTCGGATCACATAATCATTACGCAATTCCATTTCAGGATTGTAGGAATCCAGATAATGGCGTGGAGGGAAAATGCTGTCGTGACCCTGACTACGTTGACCCATGGCCAGCCGGTGGTTTACTCCCCGTCAACTACACCGGTGGATTCGACGAGAAAGGATTCCCCTCCTACCTGAACCTCTCGAAGAAAAAGCCCACTCAGCCTTCCAAACCTGGTCAACCACAGCCGCAAAGGCCTCAAGCACCTTTGAATCTCATTCCATTCCCTCAGCAACCTGCAGGACCCCTCGTAAGACCTCAACAGCCTCCAAGACCAGTAGTACCTCAACAGTCGTTCCCCCAGGGAATCGACTCTTCCGAAGCGAACTTTGGTCAGCCAACCTTTGAATCACAGAGGATAGTCCCTGGTCAGCAGCCTCGCCCATTACCCCAATCTCCAAATACCATCCCTGATGGCTCCGTTCAGTTCGGCCAAGGACAGCAGTTTGGAGTACCTCAAAAACCCAGACCATTCCAGCCTGCCCAGTTCCCTCAACAACCTCAGCAACCGTTCAACCAGCCGTCAACCGTACAACCCCTGCCATCCATCAGGCCCAGCTACCCATCCAGCACTGCCCAGCCATCGAACTACAACCAAGACATCGAGCAGCCAGGACAAGTGATTCTTCAACCTGGACAGCCGATCGTTTCGAACTACCCGTCTAGCACACCTCAGCCACCTAGCTACGTTCAGCAGAGTGGACAACCAAGTACCAGGCCTAGCTACCCATCTAGCACTCAACAACCTCCTAGTGTAAGCTATCCTTCCAGCACTCCTCAAAACGTAGACATTGAGCAACCAGGACAAGTAGTCATTCAACCTCAGCAGCCACAGAGACCAGGCTATCCATCTAGCACCCAACCACCACGTTACGAGGTTAACTACCCTGGCCCAAACCAACAAGTTATCATTGGACAGCGACCCCAACCAGGCAAAACCTACGAGGTAGCCACTTATCCAGAAGTACCGAATCAAATTCCCGGATTGAGCCCACCGAACAGACCCTACGAAGACTCTCGAGAAATTCAAGGCCCAGCTGGAGCACCAGTAGTTCCTCAGGGTACATCACCAAGGCCAGGAATTTTCTCTGGTCCAACCAGCCCGCCATACCAGCACCCCAAGTTCCCTCTTCCAGCAGTGCCAAACCCTAACGCTTTTCAAGTATCTATCGCCCCTCACACTCCCGGATCAAGATGCGGAATTATCAACCAAGTGAGTAAAAAATTTGAAAATTTGCCCGTTTCCCCGGGTCATTTATTCTTTAATAATTCTGTGGATGATTACGGTTGATTTATTTCCAAAACTCAGCTTGGAGCTGAGCTCATGCTCATCAGAATATGGAAAACAGGACCGGGCTAACTCACAAATAATCATCGGTGAATTTAGTGTTCACGAAACTCGAATCCTCACCTCTCATCGGCATATAAAATCGTTCCATAATGCTAATTTGAATCGAGGATCCTCACTATCAACTCTGGCCTATTCTCGAAATGATTATGTAATTCACCGTATAACTACTGGTTGTAGTTAGGCTCAGACGTGAGATAATCTGATCAAACGTTTCGTCTAATCTAAAGATCCGACGCTGTTTTTCGTATAGAAAGTTTCATTAAAATTCACACTGCTGTATGCGATCGCTCAATGTCGGGACATTTCAGAGTCCAACTTTGCTTTTTTATGACCGAAATGAAAGAAGCTTTTCGAAGTATCACTCAATAAAATAATGACTCTCTCGAACGATTCGACCATCACTCGTTAACTCCCGATTATGCTACACACGCTCTTCATATTGTAATATTGTTCATGATTTTCAGGTCCAATATCCGGGTAATCTGAGGCAGAGTGAAGTCGCTTTCGGTGAGATTCCTTGGGAAGCTATGATCTTGTTGAACTCGGAGAAGAGGCTTCTGTGCTCTGGTGCCATTGTCGCTCCCAATCTAGTCCTTACTGCTGCCAACTGTGTCTATGGGTGAGTTATGTGCCTTTTGGAATTTCACTTATGGTGTCCACGTAAAAAGATGCTTCAAATTTGTTCACGTCTTATCCTAAATGACACAATTACTGACGGCCTTCAATCGTGTTTGGAATGTTGGAGATTTTCTCTCTCGGGTTTTCCCACGAACTGCCAAAATGTAAAGAATTTTATGAACGGAGGTCAAGTTATCTCATAAATTTGTTGCAGAATCAACCCTGCGGACATTTCAATCAAGGCCGGAGAGTACAAGCTCGGCTATGAGCTGAAGCACGAAGAGCCTTATCCGTTCCAAATCGTTCAGGTGGCGTCAATTGCGCCCCACCCCAACTATCAACCAGGTTCGGCTGGTTATGACACAGCTCTGCTGTATCTGGAACATCCGATAAAACTGGATCAACACATTGACATTCTTTGCGTGTCAAGTGAAGCACCCGTAGTGACCCCTGGCAGAAGGTGTATATCTGTTGGATGGGGCAAAGAGATCCTCAAACGTGAGTATTCTGTAGATTGGCAGAAAAGGCAATTCTTTTTTCTTTGCTCGAAAATACCTATTAATCTCTAGAGTTTTAATAATGAGTCACATTTTTATACTTCAATTCGAAAAATTTATGTGTTGAGAACAAGAAAAAAAATTTTGTAGAAGATGAAGATGTGACTGAGAGAAATAAATCGATGATTAAGGGGGCTTCCATGAATGACGTCGCGCTCTTGAGGGGACGACTCAGCAAAACTTCACGTGGCGTCTATAAAAGAAGCTCGGGAAAGAAGCTGAGCGTGACAAGGGCGTTCAAAATTGGCCAATTTCAGCGCGTCGTCATTCATGGATACTCCCTAAAAGTCTTAAGGATGTCGCGTTGTCACGCGGAGCCGGAAAGGGCTGTATCTGCGACTGGAATCCCATAAAAAGATCTTGGCAAGATATTTCTGGACTCTGAGACGCGAATTTTTGCATCTTCGCATTTCTTCAACCCTCATTTTTTCTTGATATTTATCTTGTTGCAGTGCACGCAGCCGGAGCTGTACAGAACAAGATCGAAGTTGACATTCTGCGCGAGGATCAGTGCGCTCAGAGGCTGACCGGCGCCGAAACTCAGCTCGAACTTCACGAGAGCCTCGTTTGCGGAAAGCCTCACAGGCAGAGCAATAATATGTGCATGGTTGACCTCGGCGGTCCTCTAGCTTGCCAACGCGAGGACGGCACCTACGAACTCGTCGCCGTCTACAGCCAGGACACGGGCTGCATGCCCACAAACCAGGTACGTTCGTCTCCTGAACAACGCAAAATAAATGTAAAAAAAGTTCATCGTCCCAAAACCTGGTTATACATCGAAATGAATCAACTTTCACGGCTGATACTGTTGCTGGGACTGAGAGATGCATTGGGAGGGAGGGAGGACCGGGTGTCCATCAATGCGCCGCGGGTGGGGATTTTCGTCAGTTATTTATCGACCACGGTTCAGTGTCTACTTCTCGAAGACCATCATCTCATTCTACTTTCAATTTTTTTTCTGCCAGGCTCGAGCCCGTACAAGCGCCCAGTTCGCCGAACCAAGCAGCGATCGGCCAAGTTTTTTTTCCAGCTCGCGCCCAGACGATTCGCGCGAGACGCTTTTGTTATTCGCACTCTTTCGTAAGCACCGAATCCCCGTACTCCTTCTTCATGTCGCATCTCTCGCGTAAGATAAATTCCTTGAAAATGTCCGACATGTTGCACTATTGAAATTTCCTTTTTGGTCGTCTGTGCGCAAATGAGTCATTTGCAAACTGTTTGTCGCTTTTCATTTGCTCACAGAAGATCAAAAACCATAGTATGATACTCGGGCGCAACGGTTTTTGCTTTCTCGTGGATATTTAGACCCTCGCCTGCGGCTCGGGCCTAAAAAAGTCACTCGAAGCGCGAAAACCATCGTTTGCGCCCTTGTATCATAATATACTATTGAGCGACGATTTGAAAACCATTCGAAAATTGACTCTCGGTCATTTTTGAGCTGGAATTGGTGTAGTGCTGAAAGTATTCCATCGCGTTCGATGGAGAACGATGAAGATTATACCGGTCGGAGAATGATTGATGGGAAGGTCATTGAGAATAATAATCGGATTCCAAACGAATGGCGACATGCTATACTTGTATGTGATGACGCCCAGACACACGATAGAAATTCTCGCGGATCGTTGGTTTTTCCAAGCTCGATATATCGGATGATATAAGTAAATAATATTCCAAGAGAGAGAGACCCATCTTCGATCATTAGAATTCTCGTTCCGGCAGAAAAATGAGTATCATAGTCGTATCGAATCTAAAGATATGAGGAATGCCGTTGGGCGCCTGTTTTGTGGCATTGAAATGCCTCGATTATGCATGCGATTCATCCTCTAAATTCCTGTTCACGCTGATCGCGAGCGGTAGCCCAAGAATATACATAACAGAAAGCCTGATTTTCGGGCGAGAAGGTGAAAGAGAGTGTGATGGTGAGGCCGTTGCGAAGGTCGATCGTTTCTCGACAAACAGGCTCATTAATAGCCATCCACGCCGAGGTCCGCTCCGATGGTGTTGCGCGATCATCGGCGACGCCGAATATCGCCCCCCCCCCCTATTGCACGCGCCAAAAAAGCCCTCTGATGATGATGGTATTTATCTGTTTGTAATGACGCAGGTTGCGACCTTCGCCCTGATCGACGCCGACTGGGTTAACGATGCGATCAACGGACGAGCGCCGCAGCAGCCCCAACTTCAGCCCCAACAGAGTCAACAACCCCAGCAGTACTACCAACCTGAACTAGAACTTCAGCAGCCCTACCTCACTCCATCTCAATCTCAACCTCAACCTCAGCAACCTGGATTATTCGAGATTCTGACCCCGAACCAGGGCGATGACCAACAACAGCCGACCAAGACGAACCAGATCCAGTACCCGGGTAGCGTACCCGCTGGATTGAACCAGTACCTGCCACCTGTCTAGTTCTATGTACCGTGATGGACGCATCGATTGTGTAACGCGTCATCCGTTGAGATCGGAAAAGTGCACAGCCTCTGGGGCGTGGGTAGTCTCCATGTGTAATTTATAATATTGGCTGAGACTATATATTACTACGCCCGAGGGGCCTCATATTAAATGCGCCAGAGCTGCCGCTCACTATATATCTCGTGACGTTCGTTTCTGCTCGCGGCAAGGAAAACCGCCTCATGTCGGACCAACAACGCTGATGCACGCAAGAGACATGTTATTCGCACGCTTGATCGATTTTGACGCGGGAATCGAAAAATTTTTTCGTGGACTCGAGATTCGCGACTACACATCTTTATCCGATTGATCTTGAGTAGAATGCTCGAGGTCAAGATCCAACCAATGGGCAACCAGGGACACCGGCTAAATTCGATACGAGAGCAGGTATACGACTCTCTGCGGTTGCTTATTCGGTGCAGCCACTTTTTGCAATTCTTTCGAGTTCTGCATGTCCGCGAATAAATCGACAACTCCAAGAAAGGATAATTCGCGCAGAGTGTCGCGTCATAGCGTAATGAATTGCCGGTAGGGCGTGTGCAAAAATGAAGGTGCACGGAGTAATCCGTCAAGATAAGCAGCTAAAATCGTAAGTCAGTTGGTCATTTTGACAAAGATGGCATCGCCGGCTTACGATTCGAATGTAAAATATATAGCTGCTCGTCTTCGCGATGTGAGAAAAAAACTAAGCTCGTCCTTAATTAAGCTTGGAAAATAGTGTCTAAGAGTTTAGTCTTAAGATTAGATTTTAAGCTGATTTTGCCAACGTTGAGTTATGTAAGATCACTTTTGAGTGTATCGCCCAACACGTACCACACAAGTTTTATAACGCATATTTTTTAAACCGAAAATTCATACTCCGTCAAGCATCATAATCTTGAACGCATCGATGAATAAAGTCACCCCGATTACATAATTCATCAAACTTTCCCGAGTTACCTGGTACACGATAAATATGAAAAACTGAGATCGTAATTCCACTGAGCACGCGACGAATGACTCTGGACTACTATGTGCTAACCATGGTTTTGATATGCATGACAATGTCGTTCAAAAATTGTACTCAAGTAATAAATTGAGTATTTGTACTTGAGTGGTTTTTAGATGAAATGAATCGGCACACAGCCTTGCGAAAGTTATGTTCAAAGATGAATAAATACATTTTCGAAGAGCAAAAATTTAACTTCTTATTATTGTATCCCACTATTGAACTTAGAATTCTTGCAGAGCATTCCTAAACGAAATCATTGGTCTCACATCAAAGGCCTAAAATCTCATAAGTACGCATAATTCACCATGAATTTCATCACACTGTCGTGGAGGTTGGAATTTTTCGCTTATTTCATGAATCTTTGATAGAAAAAACTAAAGCCGTTTGTGTCGTCTGAATTTGAAGAATAAGTCACAACATACCGTACATAGTTGCCATATTATGGTACGCTCTCGCATAGCGCTGGTCATCTGACAAAATAGTCCTTTCACATCAACTACGCCAATCTGTCATCACGAAAAGCATGAATCTCGAAATCGAGATGATGCACTTCTCTAGCAAATACTTTTCTACTGAATGAAAATTTTTATCCAGAACTGAGGAATGACAAAAGACTGAAAAACATTTGGCCTCGAGTGCACAAGTTCCATTTTTCTGTACTAGAATTTTCTCAGTCTTCTCGTCGGGTCGTATGATCATTATTTGGTCAGCAAAGTCTCTGTGTTATCGACAACTGATGTTGATGATCGATTGTTGGTTTCATCCCACCGTCGATACTTCCTATCTCTATTCAATCGTGATGCATCAGGGTCTACGCTCCATATCCAAAATTTTTTCTTCTTATTTTTCATATTAACGCATTTCCAAACTCGTTCCGAGATTCTTTCGACATGAACTTTTGTTTGGGTTCCGAATCAACGGAGCCGCTCAAGATGGCATTGACGAGGATTCACATTAGTGCCCGCTGGAATATAAAGCCATGCCTTGCACGTTGGAGAACAGGACCTAATCCACCAGGCTGCGCTGATTTCACAATGAATGAAGAATCAACCTTGGTCCAGATGATATACAAAATCTTTTTATCAAAAAGTTTCCTATGAGCCTGGTTGACCTATCACGCATTGTACATAATAAGTCTATGGGGTCCCCTGACCGGGTGCTTTCCAGAATTATGGAAATTTATCTATAGGCAACTCCTATCTCAAAAGAAAAAGATGCCCACCGGGTCGAGAACTATACAACTATTCTGAGAATTCTGCTTTCTGGCAAGCTGTTAGACAGCATGATGAAAGAAGGATATTGCACGTCCCACAACCACAGAGCAAGCTAAAATTAATGAATTTTTGAGACGTTCGGGAATGTAATCCAAGCTGATGCTATTTGCGCTGATATTTCGGGACCCTCTGGTTCCCTGTGTCATGACACGTTATCGAGAGAATTGCGGGGTGCGGACATTACTGGAACACTACATTGAGCCATACAAGCAATGAGGGTCAGTAGTATGTCATCGAATTTTTTCATAATGCATTCTGAGACTGAGATTTATAAAGTACTAGCGTTTTTGCCTACCTCGCTAACGCTCGTCCGGCTTGGAAGTGTCTCTGATATGGTATGGACCCCTGAAATGCTTCTGTAGTTCAACAATGTAACGTTGAGATTTCATAATACAGTGGATTCTGAAAAAATAATTTCACGCCCCATCCACGGCCCTAACCCCAGTCCCAGACCCAGCCTCAGCCACAGCCCCAGTCTCAGCCTCAGCACCAACCTCAGACCGAGACCCAGCTCCAGCCCCAGCTCAGCCTTAGCTCCAGCCTCAGCCCCAGCTCCAGCCCGAGCCACAGCTTCAGCCACGCCCTATCCACGGCCCCAGCCCCAGTTCCAGCCACAGCTTCAGCCTCAGTCCCAGTCACAACCTCAGCCTCAGTCCATCCTCAGCTTCGGCCCGGCTCCAGCCCCAGCCTTAGCCCAGCCTCGCCACACGCCTTGCCCCATCCCTAGCCACAGGCCCAGCCTTATTCACAGCCTCGGCCCCAGCAAAAACCTAAGCTCCTGCCTTAGTCACAGCCCCAGTCCCTGCACCAGCCTCGACCCCAGCCACAGCCCATCGATCCAAAAGGAATGTTTTGACTGATTGGATCTTAGAACAACTGATCGGACCATCAAATCAACTGCCCAATCCGTACGGATAAGTCAAAAGTCATCACCAGCATCACCAACACGAACCCACCGACCCGCCGACCCACCGGACCCCACCGATCCACTAATCCACCAACAGCACCAACGATGTCACCACGATACGAGGCATCCGGACGGATAAAATCGGACAGACGCTTAATTAATTTAATTTGTTGGGAGGATGTTGCGAAATCTACGATTATTTGCCTTATGACTCTTATCCCACTTATGATTTGTACCTAGATAGAAAACTAATCACGAAGGATATTTCTCTCTCCAGCAATGAATAACATGTATACCCTTATTGCCCATCTCGTTTGGCTCAGTCAATACACTAATTTCGAAATAGTTATTTACATCCAATGATGCAATTATACTGAAATAAACAACTATTCAAATCTAATAGACAGTGGAACCTTGAGCGATTTTCACTGGGATTTCAATGAAAGTTTCACTGAAACTCTAGCGATTTTCACTGCAATTCGAGTGGAAATTTCTCTAAAGATGAGGTAATTTTAACTGAAATTCTAGTAAAACTGTAGTGAAATTTTCAGATTTTTTAGTGAAATTTTTACTGAATTTTTAGTGAAATTCTCACTGATTTTTTAGTGAGATTTTCACTGGATTTTTAGTGAAATTTTCACTAATTCTTTAGTGAAATTTCCACTGATTTTTTAGTGAAATTTTCACTGATTTTTTAGTGAAATTTTCACTGATTTTTTAGTGAATTTTCACTGAAATTTCAGTGAGATTTTCACTAATTTTTTAGTCAAATTTTCACTGAAATTTTAGCGAAATTTTCACTGTTTTTTTAGTGAACTTCCACTGAAACTTTAGTGAAATTTTCGTTGATTTTTAAGTGAAATTTTCGCTGATTTTTCAGTGAAATTTTCGCTGGTTTTTTAGTGAAATTTTCACTGTCTCTTTAGTGAAATTTTCACTGATTTTCTAGTGGAATTTTCACTGATTTTTTTAGTGAAATTTTCACTGGAACTTAGTGGAACGTATCACTTGAACTTTAATGATTTCCACTCCATCCATCCACCAACCCACCCCCCTGACCATTAACCCTCACTCACCCACCAACCCACCCACCCATGAGCCAACCCATGACCCATCCACCCATCCATCACACTTCATCCCTTCCGCATAGGCGACCCGATACGCAGTATGTGGACGGACAAATTTTGCCTGGCTCCTTAATTATTATAATTAATGATTTCCACTCCATCCATCCACCAACCCACCCCCCTGACCATTAACCCTCACTCACCCACCAACCCACCCACCCATGAGCCAACCCATGACCCATCCACCCATCCATCACACTTCATCCCTTCCGCATAGGCGACCCGATACGCAGTATGTGGACGGACAAATTTTGCCTGGCTCCTTAATTATTATAATTATAATTAATGATTTCCACTCCATCCATCCACCAACCCACCCCCCTGACCATTAACCCTCACTCACCCACCAACCCACCCACCCATGAGCCAACCCATGACCCATCCACCCATCCATCACACTTCATTCCTTCCGCATAGGCGACCCGATACGCAGTATGTAGACGGACAAATTTTGCCTGGCTCCTTAATTATTATAATACTCAAACCCCTCACTCTCTACTGACGATCTCAAGTTGTTTGTGGAACTAGATAGTGTGTGATCATCGGACAGCTTGATACATACTTGAATCAATGTGCATTCGAATTTGCAAATAATTATATCTAATACAAAAACGGTTCGGTGGAACCTTCGGCGATTACTTACTCAACTCGTTGAGTCTGCGTATCCACCTGATACCTCTTTGTATTTGATTAACCGGAGATTGATTTGTACCATTCACAATTGTAGATGTGAGAATCCACTCCGATATAATATATTTTATGCTGCTTTGTGCACACGGGAAAATCAGATTTTTTTGAGCTGGAGATGAAACTTATGATTGTGCAGTCCAGGCTGTGGATTGTGAGTACAAGATCGATCGACATGTCCAGAAACCACTGATTGAACCAGATGATTGAATAACGATGTTGATAGTTTTGTTCGTCCTTGAGAATTACGATGAGTAGGGTACTTTTTCGATCTTTAAGGACTGGGTTTAGAAACTCTTGAAGAATCAGAAGTTTCCATAAAAGAGAATTGTTTATTCTCGACGTTTCGTCTACCAAGGTTTGTAGACCTCTTCAGGAGTGGATTTATTTTAAAGAAATCTCTTACAAATAAACAAAGGTTCGAGAACAGACGTTGCTCATCATGAGCTCGTCTGTCCTGGAACCTTTGTTTATATGTAAAAGATTTCTTCAAAATAAATCCACTCCTGAAGAGGTCTACAAACCTTGGTAGACGAAACGTCGAGAATAAACAATTCTCTTTTATGGAAACTTCTGATTCTCCAAGAGTTTCTAAACCCAGTCCTTAAAGATCGAAAAAGTACCCTACTCATCAGATGATTGAATGTATCCCGCGCCAAGTTTATGAGGCTATAGCTCGGCTCTGAGCGATTGATTCTTGACCCTAGTCACGGACCAAGATAAAAATTCGTAGAAGAAGGGCTAGAGATATTTTATTTATTTCCATAGACTCACATTTATTGGAAGATTACATAAACGAATTTTGAATCTGAAACTTGAAATGAAAAGTTTTTTTTTAATATATTTTTCATAATATTTTTTCAGTGCAAATGAGTCATTTGCGCACAGTTTCATTAGGGTGCGTCCCCAAATGATGCATAAGCATGCATATGCAGTGCACACTGCACATATGCACGGCACACGTGCATATGTGCAGCTCATCACATTTTAGCCAAAACAAGGGAACTTGTCTAGATCTGCTTTGGATCAGCCGGTAACGCAGCAAAGACAAAACCCCATTCATATCAGAAGTTCTCTGATGCGAGCCCGTCAATTTTTGCTCAACTTCGATGAGCTGCACACGTGCACATGTTCAGTGCGGATGCGCAGTGTGCACTGCATATGCATGCATATGCATCATTTGGGGACGTACCCTTATTTGCGCGCGCAGATCCGTTTGCACACGGAGCAAAAAATGAAACTGTGCGCAAACGGCTCATTTGCACACTCTTGCGGTGACTCGTGCGCAAATTTTCGTTTGACCCCTTGTTGCTTAATATACTAAGATCACACTCTGATAATAACTAGAATGCAAGCAAATTTATAGCCGTATTATGAAACTACATGTAGTAATTATATAGGTCATTCTGGAGCAAGGTGAACATCGACGGATTTTGAAAATACCCCAAACATTTTTTTCGATAAGTGCTACTAAAATATAGTCGAGAAAATGTTTTTTCAGACTTTCTTGGACCCTTGGCTGGCCCTATGAATTTTCAAAGGCCCAATTTTGATGATTATTTGCACATTTTCTACTATTTTGGGAGATCTGTAGCTCAGACGTACGTGTATCTTTGCGAACACAGTTGAGTGCATTCCTTTCTCATAACATATACTTCCCCACCAAAAAGTGGCCGATCGAGAGAATTGATATCTGGTAGGTCCCACGGTTCCGTTTGAAAAAGCCAAAGATCTCGATTACTCTCCGACTCGCCCACGATCTTTGGAAGCGTGTAGCTTAAAATGGAAGCCTCGTAGCAAAATTTTTTAGCAAAGAAGGTTTCTCCAAGACCGTTAAATTTGTTGACATGCAACAAATTTAACGGTCTTGAAGAAACCTTTTACTTGCATTTGTGGACGTGTCATCATCTTATTTTCCGTACAAGTTACAGCCGATTTAGGTTGCTCGTCCTTGCAAAAATGTAAAACTTTAAGAAGATAGCGTGTATCGGCCCGAAAGACGTCTGCTAAATCACCCCAAACTTGTATTCATAAACCACGGCCTCAAACTTATCGAATCAATCCCAAATTTCCCACAGAGTTAGAAAATTCCCGTAGAAATTGTGGATTGTCAGTGATTTCCTTGGAAAAGATCTGTGTCAGTCACAATCCGTCTGGAATGTCGCAACTCTTTGAGGTTAGGCTACTATTATACTCACAGTATGCGATTCCTGTGAGCTGAATTGCTCCATGGGGGACGTTCCACCAATTCTACGGAGATCTCCTAACTTTGTGGAGAATTTGGGATTGATTCGATAAGTTTTGGAACCGTAGTCTCGTGAATACGAGTTTGGGGTGATACAAATGAGTATTCTGTATCGCGATGTCGAGAAGTGCATTTGATAAGTTGGCAGCATTACCGTGGTCCCTGTTTACCCGTTCGGCTGATGTCGGCTGCTAGCAGACGTCTGCCGACATCGCAAGCTCGTGCTCTTGCTTGCATGCTTGCTTTTCAGTTTCGGTATACTACAAATCCTCGTAGCCGGCGTTTTGCGAGGAAATCGTGGCTTCTTGGTGAAGATAATAGTGTCTGGGTCGTGTGGAAGTGTGCTAGCTATGAGTGTTTTGTGCTGTGCTGAGTGTGCTGGGGTACAACTGTAAGCATCGCACTTCGCTTCTACCATGGCCATCTCCCATGACATGGCTTTGTTATTCTCCGGAATAACGAAAATTTGATCCATGACTATTAAAAAATGTCGTGGCAGAGGAGTGCAAGGCTTTTTGGAAGCTAGCAAGATCAAGAGAAAACCTGCCGTTTGTGTATTTGTAGCGTGAATGATGATGGTACATTAGAAGTTATTTCATTTGAGTCGCTGGAGATCGTGGTTCAGAATCCGCAAGTAAGATCGACCTCGAACTTTGTATCTGATCTTGTTGTTGGTCTCTAGTCATTTGATGATCACCCCTGAGCCACCTAGGATTCTTAGAGAACTCCATCTCTCATTCTCACAGCTCCCCAAATGTAGATGTATGATAAGTATGCACACATGGCGAGGAATCGTAAAGTGAGACTTTTAATTGTGAGCAGCAGTT
Source organism: Eretmocerus hayati (assembly GCA_029851415.1). NCBI lineage: Eukaryota > Metazoa > Arthropoda > Insecta > Hymenoptera > Aphelinidae > Eretmocerus > Eretmocerus hayati. The sequence continues at coordinate 199,997,029 of CM056741.1, read as the reverse complement.
TTTTAGGCTTTCAGGAATAAGCTGAAGTATCATTCATATTGGGAAGATATCATGGATAGTAAACTATTGATAAATACCTTCCAACAATCAGATAATTGCAGCGGCACATTTAACCTTGTTTTAAAAGACCATGGATCAATTGAATATCTGTCACTTCAATTTTCCAAACTCCTGACGACTCAAAACTACTTCAATTTTCAATTTCAAATTCCTGGATCAGGCAAGATAGTTCAAATTCATGAATAGAAGTAATAGAACTCTCGAAGCTGTTTTATAGAATAATTGATTCCCTTTCAATAATAGTTCATGTAAGTACTTGGGGTGCGAACTTGGCTATCGTTTTGTGACTGTGAATTTGAATGTATATTCATGAACGTACACATTACATTATATTAAGTCGCGTGACGACTGTTTGGTGTCCGGAATCACTAGATTTTTCCCCCTAGATCGGTTTTAACCTAACCTGACCTGACTTTTCTCTAGAGAAAAATATCCCTAGATTTATTACTAATCTGACCTGACTCAAAAGTTGCGCGCTGCCGTCTTTACTTTACCTGTCTTGATTTGTCTCCAGAGATAAATATCCCTAGATTTTACTAACCTAACCTGATAAGACCAAAAAGTTGCGCGTATTTTCCTCTAGATTTTTTTTACAATTCTATATCTAGGGTCTATTTTACCAGTTTCTTTCCATCTGTTATACTTTACCTGTTCCATGGATTTTTTACCTATTTTGATTTTAGACTTTTTATCACTTTGGATATTACTTATTCTATTTTACCTGTTTCGTTCCACCTGTTTGTTTGGATTTTTCACCCCTTTCAGATGTTAAATTTTGTAAAGCTGTCAAAAGTCTGTTCGTTGTACCCTTGCCGTGTTATCATGTTTTCGCACCAATATCCCTTTTTGATGCATCCGCTCACCTTACTTTCGTATGGTGTCGGACACAAGGATACGGGCTACTCTTATGTTTCCAAGCGTTTTGTGGGTACCGCTGTCTTTGTCTGGCTCGAATTGATGAAGAAGATATAGACAGGAGATATAGGAAAGGAAATGAGATCATATGAAAGGACAGAAAGGAAATATGAAATAGATATGTGATGTGACATGCAATGAAGATGAATTAGGCTGTGATGTATGAGATGGATATACGAATGTAATGTAACGAATGAAATAATGATAAAAGAGAAGGGAAATAGAGGAAGAAAAAGTAGGGATGGAAATGAAATGATATGAATGGAGAGAATGGTATGAAATAGAAATAAGATGCAACGTGCGATGAAGATGTGATAAGTTGTGCTTATTAAAATGGATGCATGATTATATTATGTATTGAATGATTGCCTCACCCTCCTACTTGGATTTGAATTCGGACACAACCTCTGCACCCGAAGGCGGCTTACCTGCGTACAAGAATTCGCCTCCAAGTAGGCGATCATTGGCGGATGTATGATGAATGATGAATATGTGATGAGCTGGTGAGAATGATATAGGAAAGGAGATATGATGGTGGTGAAGTGGGGGCTGGTATGAAAGATGATGTGATCCAATGAAGGTAAGATGGGATGGGTAAAGAAGAGGATAAGTTGGTAAGATGAAATAGTTTGTGATGTTTGAGATGGATGCATGATTGGAATGTTATGGATTGAATGATTGCCTCACCCTCCTACTTGGATTTGAATTCGGACACAACCTCTGCACCCGAAGGCGGCTTACCTGCGTACAAGAATTCGCCTCCAAGTAGGCGATCATTGGCGGATGTATGATGAATGATGAATGTGTGATGAGCTGGTGAGAATGATATAGGAAAGGAGATATGATGGTGGTAAAGTAGGGGGTGGTATGAAAGATGATGTGATTTAATTAAGGTAAGATGGGATGGGTAAACAAGAGGGAAAGGGATGAGATGTTATAGACTAATAGCATTCATGATGAATGTGATGAGGTGGTGGGAATGACGTTGAGGAGGAGATGAGGTGGCGGTGAAGTGAAAAATGATATTGAAAATGATCAGATTGAATGGAGGTGAGATTGGATGGAGGTGAAGAAAGAGATGAAGAAGATATAGACAGGAGATATAGGAAAAGGAATGAGATCATATGAAAGGACAGAAAGGAAATATGAAATAGATATGTGATGTGACATGCAATGAAGATGAATTAGGCTGTGATGTATGAGATGGATATACGAATGTAATGTAACGAATGAAATAATGATAAAAGAGAAGGGAAATAGAGGAAGAAAAAGTAGGGATGGAAATGAAATGATATTGTACACGACAATTAGTTGTTAGAGTCAATTAGATTTAAAGTCAATTAGGTTTATTCAATAAAATTGGATTGGTTCAGATTCAAGTACAACAAAGGTAATGAAGTTCCTAGGTTAAGAAAAAAGCTAGGTTATTGACTCGATCAATCAATAGACAAAAGTGAGCCAGCGAGGATCGCTTGCCTGATTCGCCAACTTCAACTCGTTGGTCCCGGAAAAATAATTGAAAGATAGCAAACTGTTCGAAACCGACCTCTGTGGCCAACGCCCACGGACGAACCTAAGTTCGCCCGCTGCGTGGTCCCTCTTGTGACTTGTATGTCAGAAACGAGGGATGTATGCCCCCGGTGACCCCCTCGGAATCACCGTGACACGACCTACACATGGCCTTTACCATGTGGCGAGATCTGTCGAAGAGTAATATAATACATTCATTCATTTGAAATTAATCGGAACGAGTCAGGCTCGCGTTACAAGTTTATAACATGTCCGTAACATTCCTCCCCACCACATCAAATCAGCTACACATCATTTTCGGATTCCGCAAACTTAACTAATTTTCTACTTGGCCTACGTAAAATTCCAGTAGCAGTTCTAAGCTCAACAAAACGCACTTGATCATCCGATCCAGGAAAAACTTGAGTGACAATTCCTTTTTTCCAACTATTCCTTGAAGCATTTTCATCACAAATTAGAACAATATCTCCAATTTTAAGTGGAGTATCATTTTTCAGCCACTTTTTCCTTGGGAGAAGTGTTGGCAAGTACTCGCGGAGCCACCGAGACCAAAATGAATCAATGAATTTCTGTACAATATTCCATTGCTTCCTTAAGTTTACTCGCGAGTCATTATTCATCAGATGTACTTCTCCAGATGAAGATCCGAGCAAAAAATGGTTTGGAGTCAATGCCTCTTGATCTCGAGGGTCAACAGAAACATGAGTGAGGGGGCGCGAATTCACCATATTCTCAATTCCCGCAAGTATTGTTTGAAAGGTTTCCTCGCTTGGGGCTTGGTCTCTCATCACAACGGAAAGAGATGATTTTACCGACCGAACCATCCTCTCCCATGCTCCGCCCATATGCGGGGCCGCAGGAGGGATGAATTCCCATTCGATCCTAGACTTTGTAGCAAAGTGCTTTATTGCCTTTCTGTCAAGGGACTTTATCATTAACTTCAATTCTTTACTCGCACATTGAAAATTTGTAGCATTGTCACTATATATCTTTTTGGGCACTCCTCTTCTTGCCGCGAACCGTTGTAAAGCGAGAGTCACAGAATCTGTGCTGAGACTATTTACGAGTTCTATGTGAATTGCACGAATCGTTAAACATGTATATAGCGCACCCCATCTCTTCTCGTGTCTCCGTCCAATTTTTACAAGAAATGGTCCAAAGTAGTCGAGTCCGCAGTGAGAAAATGGTCTGAGACGATACGCTAAACGAGCTGGTGGTAAATCACCCATCCTAGGCTTACTCGGTAAGCCCCTCAACATTTTACAAACAGAGCAGTTTTTTACTATCTTTCGCAGAGCACCGCGCAGTCCGATTATCCAAAATTTCTGCCTCAACTCATTGATCGTGGTCTCATGATTTCCATGGTAGAATCGTTCGTGATAGTGTTTGATAAGCAGCTGAGATAGAATTGCATCAGAACTGAGGATGATAGGTTTGAATTGAAATTCATCATGTCTCAAATTTCTCAATCGACCTTCTACTCGTAATAAACCGTCATTATCTATGAATCCATCTAAAGGTCTAATTTTACTAGTTGAAGAAATTGGCTTTGAATTTTGAAGGGCTGTTAGTTCATTTGGAAAGGACTCTGATTGACTAATAGAAATACAAAGAACCTCAGCCTTCTGAAGAAGTTCAAGATCAGATGAGTCTCGTTTTAGCCACGCATCAACTGTCCGGAGCACTAAACCTACAGATGTTATAAGCCTTGTCCAAGAGGAAAAACGTTCAAAATCGATCAACGCAGGGGTAGAATTCATGACACACACTGTTTGTTGTATTGGCACGCATTCGAACGAAACATTATCCGAAGCTACTACGTCTATTTCTTTGGGCCATCTAGACTCTGCTTGTCGTAAAAATGAAGGTCCGAGTATCCACCTACTGCCATTTGTCAGAGCAGTTGGATTAATTCTCGTCCCATCGTCCGCGGGATTCTCTTTCGAAGATATCCACTTCCATTCGTTACATGAAGTGAGCTCCCGAATCTTTTCTAGTCGAGACGCGACGAACTGTTTGATATCTTTTGGGTCTTTTTCTATCCAAGAGAGAGCAACACGAGAATCAGACCAAAAAGTTCTTTTAGTGACCAGGAAGTCATGCTCGTTTGATATTACTTGCGCTAGCTTAGCGCCCATCAAAGCGGCCTCCAGTTCTAATCGGGGTAGTGAAACTTCCTTAGCTGGAGCGAGTTTACTTTTAGATATTATGAAAGCTACGTGGAAAGATCCGTTTTTCAGAGAAAATCGCCAGTATGCAACAGTTGCACATGCTTTTTTACTGGCATCACAAAATATATGTAACTCGGCAACATTCGCTTGCAGTTCTTGGATTTGATAACAACGAGTGATTCGAAGTGATTTGATCTTATCGAAGTCGAGCAACCACGATTTCCACTCTCCAAAATCCTGTTCAGTCAATAAATCATCCCAACCTATTTGACTTTTCCAGATTTGTTGCATCAATATTTTCGATCGAACTGTGAATGGAGTCAAAAAACCTAACGGATCAAAAATGGACATGATTATCCGTAGAAATTCGCGTTTAGTTGGTACTCTAGCGCCCGATAGAAGACTTGGCTCTATTTTTTTGCACAAAAATTGAAATGCGAACTCATCAGTATCATTCAACCAGTTCAAGCCGAGTACTTTCTCTCCATCTGACCCAGTAGGATTCAACGTGACTGGAGAGTTAAAAGAGTTCTCCACCTCAGCATCCTTCAAAACTTCACTATTGTTGCTACACCAGCCATGCATCTCCCAGTTTGCATTTTTATTTATCTCTATGACCTCACGGACACGACTACAAGCCTCATTAAACGTCTCACAACTATCTAGGAAATCGTCCATGTAACAATTGCGTTTTAGACTTTTCGATGATTCGGGGTATCGCTCAGAAAATTGGTCCGCGTTTTTATCTTTGATGAATAATGCAGTAGCCGGAGATTCTTTACCCCCGAACAAAACAACAGACACCTGACATTCTACCGGCTCAATCGACCGATTTGATCCCCGCCACAGGAATCTTTGCGCACTCTGATCTTGCATTCTTACTCTTATTTTAAGAAACATGTCTCGAATGTCTGCAACGATTGCGTACCAATATTGCCGAAAACGCATCATAACACCAATGATTGATTTCAGAAGGTCCGGCCCTTTCAGCATCTGATCGTTGAAACTGACCCCAGAAGTTTTGGCCGCTGCATCAAATACTAAACGCACACGTCCCGGTTTATTAACATTTTGAACTCCGAAATGAGGTAGAAACCATACTCGTTGATGTTTGTCAGTACCCTGAACCGTTTCTGCGAACTTATTATCGAACAATCTATCCATCTCGCGATAGTATAGTTCAGCATATTGAGAATCTTGATCTAATTTCTTTTCAAGCAGCTGTAATCTTCTCAACGCGGTTCCCCTACCGTTAGTCGCGGCACACTCATCTGATTTCCACAACAATCCAACCTCCCAAGAACCGTTTGAGTGACAACTTGTACTTTCAAGAATTCCGAGTGCCCTTTTTATTCCCTCGTCTTGACTTGAGCTTCCCTTCGTATCCATAGATTCTAATTCAAAATAGGACTTCACCAAATTATTCAACTCTTCGTCCTTCTGGGTGTTCGAATTTTGGCTTCCATTCGCCGAAATTAGATTGATCTGCGCTGAAAATTTATCGCGATGAGCACCGTGAATAGACCAGCCTAATAAACATTTTGAGATTAAAAGACCTTGCTCAATGACGCGTGACTCAAGAGTGACAATCAGGTCCGCGTGATCTTGACCAATCAACATCTGCGGCCTCGTGTCGTAAGGCTTCGTTGAAATACCGGTCCTATTAAAACATTCATGCGCTAAAGCATTATTCACGCGTTGAGCGGGTAATATTAGATCCTCAACGACTAGAACACCTTTCATCACGACGATTGAACCAGATAAATCAAGCGTTAGATCTATTTTTTGAGTTGAGGTCCCTATACGTTCGTTGTTCAAACCATGTAGCCTGATACTGACGCGATTTGCAGACAAACCTAGGAGCTTCACAACTTTCGAGTTTATCAGAGACACGGTCGATCCCTCGTCGAGTAGCGCAAAAATGGGGAGACTATCTTTAGATCCTTGCAAACAAACTGGTACAAATTTCAAAAGTGCAACCACGTCTAGTCATGAGTTAGTTTTGTTTGACGATTTATCGTTAAGTGCAGATTTTTGCTTACCAAGCTCAGAGTTATCTGAATAAATCGAAGAATGTAAGAGAATATGGTGATTCCGCCCACACAGTAAACAAAGAGGTGCCTTACAATTATCTCGAACATGACCAGCTTTTAGACAAAGATAACATAGAGCCTTTTCTTTTACAACTTTCCATCGTGCTTGGCCTGGCAACGATAAAAACTGTCTACACTTATCAGTGGTATGATTCTTACGCCCACATATCCGACAAGACTCGTCCACATGCTTCTCGTGAGATGTGCTTGTATTCGAACGATTTTCCAGATTTGTCAACAAAACAGATCGTTTCTGAGGTTCTGACCTTGAACTAGAATTTTTTGAACCACGATCAGACCTTTTTTCACCTTCTATCGAACCAATAGAAATAAGACCAGCTTTTATCGTCATTTCAGCTTCATTAGATAGAAAATCAGAAATTCTTTCTAAATCCGGTTTATCTTCATTTTCTGAAGACACAAATCTGATATAGTTTGAAGACATGGAACTGGGAAGCTTGCTAAAAATTCCATCGACAAGTTCTGGACAATACAAATATCCGACTTTGTTTAATGACTTCATGGCCAAAACTGAATTTTTCAATTTCGAAGCAAACTCTATCAAACTAATTTTTTTTGAAGTAATGCTGGGCAGTTCTCGAATTTCATGAACAATTTTTTCTAAAATTACTTTAGTGTTCCCAAATCTCATTCGCAAAGTATCCATGATTTGTTTTGTACTATTCCCAGCTCCGAATACAGTTTTAGTTGCTTCGCGTGCCTCACCGCGCAAAGCATCATACAAGCGCATCTTATTCTGCTCGTCAGAGTACTCAAGCATAGCAGTTGAATTATTATAAGAATTTTCGAAATGGATCCATTCTAAAGGATCTCCTGAAAACGAGGGCAACTTTTTTGCGATTGAAAATTTGTGTTCTAACATGGATTTTTCTCTATCCTTATTGGAATCATTCATCCTCGAAAACGTGCTCTCAAATACGCTTGCTAACTTATACATAGCTCGACCTATTGAATCATCAACTGAAGGTTTGATTGCTGCTGATGGTGGTAGAACGCGTGCTGTGCTATGGAAAATTGGATCGTTCACAACGTTGTTTGATTGATTGTTATGCCGCGAGGAAATATTTGATTGATGATCTGAATCAGAGCAACTTGATTCGGAGAACGAGTTTTCTTCGTCAAAATCATCGTGCTGTTCGGAAGAATTTATAAACTGCGATTCAGAAGAAAAATCAGCTTCGTCTACCTCCCTCGCATCTGGCACCTCATTTTCAACATCAGAATTATTGCTCGAAAGTATATCTGGCTCTATCGCATCAAAATTATCAATGAACTCATTAAATCGACGATTCGCCAATGGATCGTTAGTTGTCGTACTGCGATTAACTTGCGGTGCATGAAGATCTCTGTTGCTGTGTCGGTGGTCAGCCATGGTTGGTACAGCTTGATGAACAAAATCTGCACGAGTGCCACAGCATCTCTTGGATAAAGACGCGGTTGTTGTAGGTGCGGGCGGTCGTTGACGACGATTACGAGCAGTCTTAGCAGGCACAACTGGCAGCACATCGGTGTCATCATCAAGAGCCCTACGACGCCCACGATTCGTAGCAGCGGTCCCTACGACCGTAGCAGTGACAGGTACTCGACGTTGCTCGGCTACGACGGGTAGAGCACTGCCAGAGTCGGCCGTGGCAAGCTCACGATGCCGGCGGTTATCGAGGGTCGATTTCGCAGAAGATCTCTGTTTGGAAATTCGTTTGGACTCAGATTAACCGGAACTATGATTTAGGTTCATTGGACTCATTCGTATCAAATGTGAATGTATTATCATTAAATTCAGCGAGAATAATTAATTCGGAGGAAGAAAGAGGATTCAAATAGGCGTCACCCCGAGCTTGAGCTGCAGATATAGTTGCCGGGCGATGTTCGGACTCGACGGCAGTAGCTAGCTGGGCACATGTAGTTGGCCGCCGTCGGCGTTTGTTGTTAGTAGCGGACAACCGCTCGTCATCATCGACTACAAGTGCTGAAGCTCCGGGGCCCCGACGCTTTCGGCGATCGGTAGTGGGTCGCGTTGCAGTGGTCCTCGCGGTGGCAGGTGGAGCATGAATATCTGCAGTGGTGACGATGCGCTGTGCACTGCTCGCCGGAGAACTTATGCACCCTCGATGGATGGCCCTTGTCGGCGGGGCGATGTACGCAGCGTTGAGGTTAGCAATAGCCGCAGGAGGCGCTTCCGCTGGCGTTCGCCGACGACAAACCGGCGCAGCAGCTTTAGTAGTTTGGGGGCGTGCGGCTTTCGCGACAATCGCTTTGCGGCGCAAACCCGTCGGATCGGTGTTTACCCTCGGTGTAGCTCGTTGGTGCGCTGCATCTGCAAAAACCGCAACGCCAGCTGGAGGCGCAGGTATTGGTGCTCGACGCCCCGTTGCAGATCTCAAAGCATAGCCCGCCGCAGATAGGCCTCTCGCCGCTGTCGTCGATGCTCCAGGTCGCACTCGTACTTCCGATTGTTGTGCTGCATCAATTTCGGCCACCCTCTTTTTCACCATCGTTCCGGTGCGACCGCGCTTGGTCCCGGGTTTCGGCACCAAAAATGTACACGACAATTAGTTGTTAGAGTCAATTAGATTTAAAGTCAGTTAGGTTTATTCAATAAAATTGGATTGGTTCAGATTCAAGTACAACAAAGGTAATGAAGTTCCTAGGTTAAGAAAAAAGCTAGGTTATTGACTCGATCAATCAATAGACAAAAGTGAGCCAGCGAGGATCGCTTGCCTGATTCGCCAACTTCAACTCGTTGGTCCCGGAAAAATAATTGAAAGATAGCAAACTGTTCGAAACCGACCTCTGTGGCCAACGCCCACGGACGAACCTAAGTTCGCCCGCTGCGTGGTCCCTCTTGTGACTTGTATGTCAGAAACGAGGGATGTATGCCCCCGGTGACCCCCTCGGAATCACCGTGACACGACCTACACATGGCCTTTACCATGTGGCGAGATCTGTCGAAGAGTAATATAATACATTCATTCATTTGAAATTAATCGGAACGAGTCAGGCTCGCGTTACAAGTTTATAACATGTCCGTAACAGATATGAATGGAGAGAATGGCATGAAATAGAAATAAGATGCAACGTGCGATGAAGATGTGATAAGTTGTGCTTATTAAAATGGATGCATGATTATATTATGTATTGAATGATTGCCTCACCCTCCTACTTGGATTTGAATTCGGACACAACCTCTGCACCCGAAGGCGGCTTACCTGCGTACAAGAATTCGCCTCCAAGTAGGCGATCATTGGCGGATGTATGATTGATGATGACTGTGTGATGAGCTGGTGAGAATGATATAGGAAAGGAGATATGATGGTGGTGAAGTGGGGGCTGGTATGAAAGATGATGTGATCCAATGAAGGTAAGATGGGATGGGTAAAGAAGAGGATAAGTTGGTGAGAATGATCTATCATAAACTATCGGTAAGGAAGTTGTGCACAACAAAAAGGAAAAACTTGATTTTGCTCATTTAACTCATTAGATATTTTTGGTCCAAACTAACCCTGCTTGGGCTTCTGTTGTACCTATTTTTGAGTCTTTCTATAGCCATTTAATATTTTTTCGCGCGGCTCTATCAATCCTTGAAAAGTGAGACTGAAGCTTTGTAGAATTTATGAAAATTGAACTTCATGTATGAAAATAGTTACAGCGTGCATCTGTAATTAATTATGGTTGTTATTTGAACGAAATTCTTATTTTATCCAAAATCAAATAATTGTTTTGAAAAATAATACGATCCGACTATTCAAACTCCCTCCAAAGACTCTTAGGCGCAGCGAGCGTTAGCGAGCGGAGCAATTCTGCTAGTTATCAAATAAGTCAATAGGATTCATGTTGATGAAAATTGACATGCGCAGGCGGTGGAGTAAACCCGCGCATCATCTAGAGTGATCGTTATCAGGCGCGCAAGTGGCCCCGCAAGTCACGATGCGCTCGAACTCTGAGGGTGTGTCCACAAATCAAGCGTGAGCCGTGCGCACGCTGCCGCACGGCTGACGCGCCACTCACCAAATTTGAGCCCGCTTGTGTGTTTCTGCATCTGTTTGCTATGAAATCGTCAATCGTTTTTGATTAGCTAAACTCGAGTTCTGCTTTGGATCAGCTGGTAACGTGAAAAACGCCCAATCTGGGTCAAATTTGGCGAGCGGCGCATGAGCCGTGCGCTTCATCTGCGGACACACCCTGAAGCAAAGCGAGCGAGCGTCCGCAAACATCTCGCAACAATCGGCTCGTGCTGCAGGTACATTTTTTGAGTTGGCCGGTTCCCCAGCCGCCGCCGGGCTCACGGGGCAAAGGGCCCTTCCTGGAGGGACAAAATGCACGTGGGATAAGGATTGCCGGGTGGACAGTACCAAGAGCCGCAGCACTTGGTTCACGTTGTTGAAGTCACCACAACAAGGAATAGAATAAGAGAGAGAGAGAGAGAGAGAGAGAGAGAGAGAGAGAGAGAGCCCGTAGGAGGGTTTGGGTTTGACCTTCGGGTTGCACTTGGAGCTTGAGGGAGCGACGCCCCTCCGGACCCGAGTCCTACACTTACACTTCCACACAGTTCACCCTACATGCACCATACCTACACCTATTCAAACATTACACAAACATACCAACATTATACAGAACACGCATCACACGGAACACCACACCCGTGCTGGTCTGGTCCGGGGTCGGCCAGCATGCGTTTCCAGGCCCTGGAAAACAGAAGAAAGAAGATGATGTCCAGCATTGACGGCAAGAATTCCCCAAGTAAAGCGGGGCCCCATTTGGGGGGGGGGGGGGGGCAACGATGCAAAGCGCGCTACCAGTGGCACACTTGGCTGGTGGACTCACGCGTGAAGCTACAAGCGATGGAAATGCGCCACAGGCGGAAGGAATTGGAGGAAAGGACCAACGCAAAAGGGAGGTAGACCTCACCCCAAACAGCAAGAAGAGAAAGGGTTTGCGTAAGGAAGCGGAAAAACGAGTGCTAGTGCAATCGAAGCTCTCTTTTTCGGTCCAACTAGGGAAGAATGCGAAGGTTGCAGCAGAAGCACAAGAGGCGGCAGAGAAGCTGCTAAAGAACAACCCCGCGCTCAGTATCCAGATCACGCAACCTAGCAACGGGGTGGATGACGCCGTCAACTTGAGCTCAGACTCGAGCGAGTCCGACTCCACTATAGGGTCCCAGGGTAACGGAACAATCCTGACTCCCGGAATCGGTGCGCTCGATAAGAGAGTACACGATGAAGAGTCCGATGGGATGGAGATTGACCCTAATCTTCGATCCGGAGATGCGACACGACAAAAGAGTGGAAACGAGGCAGGCGATCTCATGGGGAAGTGGGAAGACCTGAAAACGTGCCGAGAAGAGATGGAGGGAAAGACATATCTCCTCCTCGAGCACTTCAACTTGGTTATAGGGATAGCCGAGTCTGTTTCCAGCAACCCAGAAGGGACCAAGGGTGACATCGAAGAACTCAAGAAGATAGGCAACGCGCTCGAAGGCCTAATCGCGACAGACAAGGTGAAGCGGGCTGCTTTCGAGACAACGCTCCTGGAACGGAAAAGACCCTGAAAGCGAGGGGAAATGTGCAGCCTCCGGCCACAAAAAAAAACGGCCGCGTCGGGTAATGGTTTCCAGGGAAGGGGAGCAGGGAAACCGGGATCGCGACCGGGGCAACAACGCGGTTCGACGGGGACGCGATACCGACCTCCACCGGGAGGTCTCGGAACACCGCGCTCGACATCAACGCCCAATCGGTTCGAGCAAAATGGGCCTTGGAAGGAAGTGGTGTCGAAAAAACAAGCGAGAAAGGCAAAGAAGAGCGGTAGATCAAACGATGATGCCGGAAAGAAAGCGAAAATGAAGCCGAGAAGGGTGAAGCCCGAAGCCGTCCTCGTGACGGCCAACCAAGGTGAGCTAACCTACGCAGACATGCTGCGCAAGATAAAAACGGATGACCTCGATGAAGAAGTGGGCTCTAAGGTCACGAGCATCCGAAAGACCCAAGAAGGCCAAGTCCTTCTTGAACTCAAGAAGGGCGCTGATGTCGCCGCCATCAAGGCAGCCTGGGTGACAGTCGTCGGACAAGAAGGAGCTGTCCACTGTCTAGCGAACAGCACAACCCTCGAGGTGCTCGAAGTCGACTACGATGTCGACATAATCAAAGTGCGGGATGACCTCGCGAAGGCCCTACCAGAGAACGAGAAGGGAGCCGTTGTACTCAAGGCCATCGCGGTAGGAGTAGCTACCGCGGTACCCAAACCGCTGTTGTCTCGATCGCAACGAGACTGGCCCACCATCTCCTCGACTGGAAGAAGCCAAAGGTTGGATGGGGCAAAGTCAGGATCCGCGAGAAGGGTGGCATCCCACGGTGCTATAACTGCTTAGAGTATCGCCACAAGGCCTCAGAGTGCGAAAAAGAGAGAGCAGAGGAACGGGAACCAGCGTATTCGCCCTACAACCACCTTAAAAAAAAGAGAGAGAGAGAGAAAGAGCGTTTACTCTACGTCACGCGTCGGCCGCGTATGAATGTAGGCATGAAGAGTATTGTCTTGATACGCGAACTTGAGTTTCAACTTAGGGCAGGCCGAGAAGAATAATTTCAACAATTTTTTAAAACAAATAAAAAATCCGGATGAGTGGAAATTTGAAGCTTTCAACGAATGTATTGAGCAGAAATATGATGAGTTGACAACCGGAAATCAGGAAATATTTATGCCCAGCCAAACTCAAATTTTTTGCATAATATACAAACAAAACAATAATCTGCATAAAATGGTGAGAGAGTTGTTTCAAATTATTCGATTTTGTCTAGATACTATACAGAAGAATTTGAGTTTAGCTGGGCATACATATTTCCTGCTTTCAAGATGTTAACTCATGATATCTCTGCTCAATACATTCGTTGGAAGCTTCAAATTTCCACTCATCCGGATTTCGAATTTGTTTTGGAAACTTGTTGAAATTATTTCTTTCAGTCTCTAACTATTCTTCCTAGGTTTTTCAACGTGTTTCCAACGAAAGATTACTCTTGTCATTTTTTCTCTAATCCATCGTTCTCGAGCTATGAGCATTATAAAGTTAAGGAAACATGTGTATATTATTGACTTTCATTGTTGATTGAAAGATCAATCACAAAGTTGCTAGGTTAGGTATTTGTTTACGAAGATGTTCTCTATAAAACCGAGGATCGATAGACCTCGGTCGGAACTTCCAGTTTTTCGAAGGTTTGTAACGCGGTAGTTTTTGCGCGCGAGAGCGTGCCCCAAGACTTTTTTTCCGGCCCGCCGCATCCCGATTTGGCATGCGAGACCCGGAGAAAAATAGTGCAAAGCAGCGAACTTCCGAGCGCGGCCGCGGGAATTGGGTGGTCGCGGCGCCACCATGTATCGCGCTGCCTCCTTTTATCCGAGGAAGAAGTAGCAAGCGAGCTTTCTGGAGAATTAGCCGCGAACATCGAGTTGGAGGAGCCTATCGTGAGTGCAACTTCCGAGATAGGAACGCTTGCAAGCACAGGTTATGCCGCTTTGCCTTCATCGCAAGTGCCACCTGTGAGTGGAAAGCACGCGGGGCCTTTCAGTGACGACGCACATTAGGGCTAAAAATCGATTCCGGGACAAGATTCAGCGCCACGCGGATCCTCAACAAATCGAAATGATTCGAACGGGATCTTTTCCGTCTTTTGACACTCTACAAGATTTCTTCCCGGAGAATTTGATTTAAGAAGCTGCGGAGTCACAGAATCGTGTTGGTCGATCAACCATAAATCGTCGAAAATCGAGTCTCCTCGATCCTGGCGACAATGTACGATTTTCTGGTTGGGCCCAAAAACATGTATTTTATGTGCTGTCTAGTCAGTCGGAGCTTCGATCGTTCAGCAAGGTTCACAAGGTCAAAATCGTAATTGTCCACTTTTTTTGTTAAAACTCATCTTTTGGAAAAATTGAGATAGCTCGACTTCAATGACACGCAATTGAACGGGTTTCAGGTCATTTCAAAGTGTTTGTAACAAGCTTCAAAATGAGCTGAGATACGTCGCAAAATGTCAACGTGCGTCAGAAATACGTGCTGAATAGTGGAGAAAAAATGAGCAAAAAAGGTACTTTCCCATTTGAACGTGTGTTAATTTGGGAAAAACCTTCACGGCTCTTGCTGCAACTGAAGATATGGTTCCTCAGCGCTCAGCGGAAAAATTTCCACATGTACTAGTTGGAACCCAACTCTTCCGACCCCAAGCATATCGATATCGAAAAAAAGTGGTTTTTCGGCCCACCATAATGTTCATGTCATTTTCCGACAAACCCTCTACCTCTTGAGTTATAGCATAGATTTGGAAAATATGTCAATTCTCAGATGACTTTGTTGTTCACTTACACGTTTTTCCAAATGATGACCAAGAAACCGTCTGTAATGTCACACCCCATCTATCACTCAGCATTTGATTCCAAAACGAGGTTATCATCGAAATTGTCATCAATATTGTTATCAAGATTTTAGCCACCTTGTGATCGAATTCGGAAGCTCACTTGCAGTACCACATCATATGGCAAAAACTAGTACAGTCACGCAGAATTCACTCACTCACTCGTTGGCTGTAAATTGAAGTCGTTCGTGTCTGCACTGAGAAACTGATATGGTTACTGTTAATATATTTCGCAAGTTGCATCCAGTATACACGGTATCTTGCTGTGGAATGTAAGTTATGGGAGTGGATTCAGAGACTGAGGTCAGAGGGTAATTAAATACGTGGGTATGCCATTATCCAAAAGTATATTCTACAAAACAGGAAGTATGTATATATAATAATCGAGTATAGTCTCGAAGGAATTGAGTGCCAACATGAAACAAATGTATTCGGAACTTACATACTGCCAACACTCTCCTTGAATTTCAAAACTGATTGAACTGAAAATCAAAGATTTTTTTCTTGCATATTTCTTACACTCATGCAATTTTATTCGCTTTTATTGCACTCGGGCGCACGGAGACAAGATTTCTGTCGGGGAACTTTGTGTGAGGCGTGTCATTGACACACTTCGGTATAGTTGTGTTGGTGTCGAGGCTCTGAATGCTTTGATGCGCGATTTAACATTGTGTAAACGCAAACGCGGCCTTGTGCGCAGGATCGAGGGGAGAGCATTAGCATTTAGAGAACAGGGTATATATATATAGAAAGAGACAGATGAGCTCAGCTGTGAGCAGAGCACATATATAGCAAATCAGCCGATCAGCCGGAGATGCTGAGAGATCCTCGCTATCTCTCTCATTTGCGCATGATGAGTATACGTAATAGTACTTCAATAAATGATCATCAGTGATTACGGTATAAAGGTCCATAAAGCAATGCTCTCGCCCGCCGGCATGCGAAGATTACATACCCGTAACCTCTAAGATTCTTCAACCGCGTTATGTGATGCTGTTGCAGATTGCAGCTCAGTGCAGATATTTTGTGTTAAGAAGTGATTTCATTAATGTGTTTCAGTTCTTGATCTATCCTGCGATGAATCTCATCTTCATCAAGTTGTAGATAAATTTGTGAACAGTGTCAAAGCAATTGAGGAGAGTATTAGAAACAAATGTTCAGACCAGTAGAATTACTGACAGGTGATTGATGGTTCTATATTTTGTCATATAGCTGTGAGGAGCTAAATTTTCTAGTACGCAATCAAGTTTTGTATACAGTGGAAAAATCAAGCGATAGTTCTGATCAAGTGCTAAAAGAGTGATGAATTGTATTTCATGAGACACTGTGTGTCACTTGAGTAGTAACTGACATCAATCTCTCTCCTAAATGTTAATTAGGTATGCCATTGTTCAGAACTCCAGATTAGTGATGGAATAGACCATTTATGTTGTGAACAGTTGCAATAGTTCCATGCGTATCAAGTGCTGGTTCGTTTACACCCCTGAGGATGCTTCCTACCATTGACACATCCATTACAAAAATTTAGCAGTCATTTTCAACTAAATTCCACCACTCCAATGCTTTCTGTGTAGATGTTTACAATTCTGCAATACTAATACCAAAGTATTAGTCCGGTATCAGCAGGCATAGAGGGCTCAAGGATTATTCAGTTTCTTACAAGCATGAAGCGTCGCTCGACTGATTAGAATCAGCAGATATCCCTATTCATGATTGAGCTCTGACTTGTAAAGTGTTATGAAATATTAATTGATAGAGATATACTGATGTTGTCAATAAGCTATATACAGCCTCCTGGATTTGATTTGCCAATAACTTGGCATTGATTACAAAGTTACCGGTTTGCTGTACATGACAAGAAGCATAATTTGGTATCAACCGTAGCTGATCGCTCAACTCCTGACTAATCCATTTGTACTCTACAGCCCTTCTTATCCCAATACTTATGCAGAAATGGATACATCTCTTCATTATAATCAGCCAGAGAAATTTCAAAATTTATCCAAAGCTTTTGCCTGATATTAAATTTTTGGAATCATGGTCCATTTTAAATGATTAGATATGAACTAAAAATATGAAAATAAAATAATTTAAGAAAAATAATTTTAAAAATTTGCTTTTATGAACATAATAGCAACGCAAAATGTGAAAATAATCTTGAATCTCCTTTCTGCATCTGTAGCATAGATGTTGGCTAAGTTTACTGACTTACATGCTCCAAGATATTTATGATTTTGGGAATAAATATGATAAAAGCGTGGGTTACATCATGAAGACTACTGTTAATGAATCCAGTTGATAACCCACGCTTTTATCATATTTATTCCTAAAATCATAAATATCTTGGAGCATGTAAGTCAGTAAACTTAGCCAACATCTATGCTACAGATGCAGAAAGGAGATTCAATATTATTTTCACATTTTGCGTTGCTATTATGTTCATAAAAGCGAATTTTTAAAATTATTATTTTTTAAATTATTTTATTGATATTTTGGAGAAATAACGGCTGTCTTCCGAGTCACAGTATGATTTATTATCGACTAATATGATGAATCATACTGTGACTCGGAAGACAGCCGTTATTTCTTCAAAATATTGGAAATCAAAGAATATTTTGAAGCCCATTCCTCTGCTACAAAAATTATGTTGCACACCAAATGAAGCCTCAGTAAAGGTGTCAGCAATATTGTCCTCAGTTCCAATTTCCTTAAATTGAATCTGTTTCTGCTCAACATATCCCCGAATGAACTTGTATTGAACATCATTGTGCTTAGTACGTTCCTTGTATGCATGGGAAAGCCCAATCCAAAGCAGCTAAACTATCCGAATATATAACTGTGGGCTCTTTGACCAAATCTGGATCAATTTCTTTGCACAAATCTCAGAGCCGAAGTGCTTCTCGACAAGCTGAAGCTAAGGCTCTGATTTAAGCTTCACGAACAAATTTGGAGACTGTATTTTGCTTTCTGCAATACCATGATATAGGACTTTCCTGGAAAGTGAACAGATAACCACTGATGGTCTTTCTACCATCTATATCATTTTCCCAGTCAGAATCTGCATATCCAACAACGGAGTTAGAACTGGTTTGAAAAGTACCGTAGACGAACTGACTTAGTACCCTGGCTGAGATACCTGATAGCCCTGTTCACAGCTCTCCAATGGGGTTTGGCTGAGTTTTTGCTGAATGTACTCCAAGTACGTATAGTAAATGCTAGATCTGGTCTGCTCCACTGACTCAGATAAAGAAGACATTACACTATTTCTTGGTAGAGTTCCTTGGTAAAGTCTCCAAGTTTGTCATCCAACGATACTATCATATTCTTATCCAGCTTCTGATTTGCATCCATCAAAGTGGCCACAGTTTTGCAATTCTGCATATTAGCTTTTCGTACAATGAGATTAGCATGAAAATCTTGCTCAACTGTAACTTCCGATTGGCCCTCTCTTTGTTTGATGTCCAAACCTAAACAGGACATCATCAAACCTAAATCTTTTGAGTCAAATGGCTGTTCCATGGACTGTGTGAAGTTTTCCAAACCATTATCAACTGACAAGGGGAGTCCGAAGTCTCCGGGTCCTGAAATCACACAAAAAATTTTTTACGGTCTTGTTTCCCCTAGAATATGAAGAAACCGAAGCAACTCTGTCAAATGGGCCTCCCATCCAGAACTATAGCCTATGACATAAGCATCGCCCATATAGGCCCATGTTAAAAAGTGATATATATATATATATTGACGGGGGTGTACGGGGAGGTGAAGAAAAGGTTTTCCGGAGAAGAAAAAAAAATTGATTGAATGTGACGGGCACTACAAAAATCTGGAGGCTGGGTGCGTGACTCCCCGCCGTCATATTAAGATCAAACGCGCGGGTGGCGGGTTTGATTCAACCAGACTTGAGTTTAGTTGATGCAAACAAAAAAAGAAATAGATCGGAGGAGGGTGGCGGCGTCATCTCGATGTCGGCAGGTGCGTGGCGGTGGTGCGTTGCTGCTCCCGCGTTCGTGCCGCGAGCGCCAAGTTGCTCGGCGGCTGGCGTTCAAGGTATATTTTACGGGATCGGATCATCAAATAATGTATTGGTACTCATGCAAATTCGTCTCAAACCCAAAAGGGCAAATCTATTCAGGAAGCAGAGGGGCGCACAATTTCAACTTAAGTACTTTGTGGCTTGACAAGGCTTAACAGCGAAACTTCGGACCACGGTCGGGTCGAGGCATCTTAGGGATGCTAAGTAGGACGACGGCCACGGCGCGGCTGCCGAGCGTTCGCATCGCGGCCAGATGGGCAGCGAAGCTACGCCTTATGCGTGATCAATACCTGAATGACTTAAGCCCGAAGTAAAGACTACTGAGTGAAGCGCGAGCGCGGCTTATATAATCTATACTCCAAAACTCCGGGATATCCGTCCCGTAACACTGTATACAAGAGAACAATGGTACAATAGACGTTGGCGGAAGGCCATAAACTTCGATCCGGCCTTCTGCGGATGGTTGAGAAAAGTATGAGTTTGAAAATTCGAGAGAGCGCGGTGCTCCCGGAGTGCTTTTGTGAAAAATTGGTAAAACTATTATATGGCCATAAAAGTGGTCCCAGATCTCGAGGACCCTTCGGATGAGTAGTTTAAGAGAATTTATGGCTAGATAATCGGGCGGTCGTCCACGAAGGTCCGGACGTCGCGTATAGCTTATGTTTAATTTATGGTTCATGACGTTTTTCGCAAACAGAGTGACTGACTGATTTTACAGCCCTCCTTGTCCCAAAAACACATCACAACCGCGGCACGTGCCCTGGCATTGGGTTGCCGCTTAAATATTCGTATGAGTAACTTAAAAGATAACGGTCGAGTAATGATGATTCGAAAATAATGATCGTGTGCGCACGTCAATATAGATATACTAGCAATGTTGACGTTTCTGGCTGTAGCTCAGAACAAAAGGCCCATTTGACAGAGCCGCTTTAGCTTCTTCATATTCTAGGTGGCACGAAATTGTGAAAAAATTTTGGTAAGATTTCAGGACCCGGAGACTCCGGACTCCGCTTGTGAGTAAAAGACAAATATATCTCCAACATAAATAGCAATTATCAAAATCCTTCCATTAATAATCAGATCATATATACAATCATCAGATCTTGATTACTTCATACCTAAGTTTTTCAATTTCTTGTCGAGAACTCGATCCCAAGTTCGACTGCCCTGTTTCGATCCATAAAAGGATTTTTTCAATCTACATACCTTGTCTTGATCATCTGGGTCTACATACCCTTCTGGTTGTCTGAAATAAATTTCTTCTTCAAGTTCACCGTGTAAAAAAGCCGTTCCAACATCTAAATGGTGGATTTCCAAATTTTGCTTCACAGCGAGTGCTAGTGAAAATCTCAAACTGGTATTTTTAATTACTGATGCATACATTTTATAATAATCTGTGCTATAGACTTGAGTAAGACCCCTCGCAACTAGGCGAGCTTTGTAATTCTTCAAAGTACCATCTGCGTTCAATTAAATATTATACACCCATTTTACATCTACAGCTTGCCGCCCCTCTGGTGAATCTACCAATTCAGAGACATCATGTTTGTTGAAAGAAGACATTTCAACATCCATTGTTTGTTTCCACTGAGTAGCATCTTTGCAACTCAGGGCTTGTTGATAATTCAGAGGAACTTCTGAACAATGAGCTGCTAAATATATAACATACCCATCAAAGTTCTTAGGTTTTGGTTTTCTGGAAGAGCATCTCGGAAGCTGCTTAGGAGTATCATCTGGAGTAACATCATCTGAAGATTCTTCCATAGATTTTCAATGACTGTTTCATCTCGAGGAATCTCACCACCTGTAACTTCGGCTTCACTGCCTTGATTATCATGAACTGGAACATTATCTGAATCTAAATCTTGGCCATTATCTTGATCTGAATCATTGCCTTCTTCTGGAATATCTGAATCTGTTAGAGGATAGAAAACGTTTGAAGTTTCTTCCTGAGATTCCTCTGGAGTTTCAATCTCCTTAGGATTCTTAATGAAGATTACGTTTCTGCAAATGATAATCTTCCTAGTGCCTTTTTCCATTAGTCTGTAACCTTTAGCATTGTCACAGTACCCAAAAGAGCGCAATTTTTGGGATTTGAAGTCCCTTTTCTCACGTTTTTCTTTGGGAACATGTACCATAGCATCGTAACCAAATACTCCGAGGTGAGCAATAGGAGAGAGCGGGGTATGTCGGGCATAGCTAATTAAAACCCGTTTGGCAACTTCGATTTTTACTATAATCGGATCTGCGAGTGGTCATTCGACAGAGAAGCATCTCAGGAATGATGGGATATTTTTTTTTAAATTTTTTCACTCGCACATTTTCATAGAAATGCTATTTTCTAAACCTTAATCATCGAGGCACGATGGGTAATTGCGGGGTATAGCGGACAGTCGTGTAGGGTATGATGGACACTCACGATTTCTGAGTATAATAATAACACTACACATACAGAATTGTTGTCATTCGCATATTTGAACATTTTTCTACCTAATCTGATGCCTCAGGTTCATGTCATGCCGTGAAATGATGGTAAAACTCGATAATTCAACAAAAAGATGTCACAGCTCGGATCTCACTCGCTCGCACACACGAGTTTATCATGCATTCTAGATGCATGGCACGAATCTGGTGGTCATATTATGTGATACAGCTTCTAATCCACCACCCACGGCATTGATAGCACTCACTTTTCACTCACATCGAGGTAAAATTATCAATAATATCGATAAACAATCGCATCCGTGGTGCAGCGAGAGCAGAATATCAACAACACGAGGCGCCGCAAAGGTTAGGTTAGGTTGGGTGGCGCCACGCGGCTCATGTGTTGTGGCTGTATGTTGGAACTGGCCAACGCGCCCCGCTTTTTGTGTCCATCATACCCCGTTCCACTCACCTTCGTATTACCATTATTGCTCAAAAACTACTCATCGGATCACTTCGATTCAAATTGGATAATAAAGCTAACGAACAAAGCTACCGATGAGAGATGGGTAGCCAAGTATTTTCGATCAAATTGGCGCACGAACGGTAGAGTGCATACAGGCGTGACACGCGATATTTTACCTCGAATTTTGACATACGATTTTGAAGGGTCAAAACATATTGAAATTTTTTGTAACTCCCCAGGGAAAAACTAGGTGATACACTGATGCGAATTCATGAACATTCGCATTTTTAAATATTTTTTTGTATTTTATAACTGGGGTGCCCAAATTTTCGAGCTGCCCACCATACCCCGCTCTCCCCTATCTGGCTTCCTGACTAAAAAAACTTCTTCTAGAGTGACTCCCCTTAGAACTCGTGTCGGTAAACGGTTGATTAAATACACTGCCGTCACAACAGATTGACCCCAGTAGGAGATGGACAACTCAGCATCTGCTAGCATGGTGGGTGCTTCTTCAACAATCGTGCGGTTATACCGCTTTGCCAAGCCATTCTGCTGTGGAGTGTAAGGACAACTAGTTTGGTGAATTATGCCATTTTGTGCTAAAAATCTGCAAATGTCGCATTTTTGTATTCCAAACCATTATCTTTCCTTGATCTTCTCACCAGTTTGGTTTTTAACCTGAGCTTTGAATTCAACAAACCTGTCAAAAGCTTCATCTTTATGTTTGAGAAAATACACAAATACCTTTCGACTCTTGTCATCGATGAAAGTTAGAAAATCGAGAGCACCACCCATTGATGCATTTTCCATCGGTCCACATGAATCTGTGTGAGTCAACTCTAGCAACTATTTATATAAATAAATAGTTATTATAACTAGATTTATGGTCTGAATTGGGAAAGGGTGGTCGATGCTGCTTACCCATCAAACAACATTCACATGGATCATCCAATTTGTTGTTGAAGTTGCAACCTGTGACAGCACCATCCTTCAAGCATTTCAGGACATTAGGGCTAGGGTGAGCCAATCTTCTGTGCAATAACTGTCATTCAATTTCTTTGCTCCTAAAGCTCTTGAACTAGATCTCGTTCACAAAATAGTTTGAATTCATAAATACCATTAGCTCCATCATCTACTGCAACTGCAGCCCAAATATTATTCTGATCATATATATTACAATAATCATCTTTGAATACCAATTTGCAGTTATGTTTCTTGGCTAAAACACGCACTGAGAGTAAATTACAAGCCAAATTTGGGGCATAGATTGCCCATCTTGAGCAATAACTGACGTCTTGAGCAATAACTGACTCTTAACGATTGTTCACCAACAAATCAATCTGCATGCTCCCCTTGCCTTGTGATTCAAGCGAACTGCCGTCAGCCATGGCAATTGGGGATTTACTTGTATCTGTATCAAATTCCATGAATTGATCTTTGTTTGGGCTCATGTGAGAACTGGCCCCTGAATCAAGGCAACACATGTTTTTTTCTAAATTACTGGATCTATTCACACTGTATGCAAATGGTGTCATGAACACTCTCAAAATTTGTGCTCTTGTGGTACCGCCTTTGGAAAAGCTTCCTGTGTGACTATTCTTGTTATCATTGTTCCTAGGTCTTTCGGGGTTAGGAGAATTTGGGTCAATACATAGACATAGAAGTATAGACTGCCGGTCCCGTATCTTCGTCGTTGACATCGAGGCTCACAATGAGAGTGAGAGAGACGCAACATAGGAATCGCATGTTGAAAGCGTGCGCCTTGGAGCATGCCGTCTCTCTCACTCTCACGCAAAGGCCTATGTCTCGATGACAGCGGCGAGTATACGGGACCAGCAGTCTATACTCCTATGTCTATGGGTCAATATGCCCATGCTGATTGCAATTGTAGCAACGTACATTGTTCGACCGGCGATTATTGTAGTTACTATTATAAGGTCTATTGGGATTTTTCCTACTTACGAATGCATTTTGCTGGTTACCTGATTGTGATTCAATTTGAACATCTCGTAGGATCTTTGTTTTTATGTGCTGTCCAGTGATTTTCATCCCAGAGCTTTCAATGCCCATAATCATAGGTTTATACTGACCAGAAGAACCGGCCAAAAGAATCGCTCTCATCCATTTCTCATCAATTTTGAAGCCAATTCCATCGAGCTTTTGTGCTGTTTCGGAGATTTTGTTGATGTATACTTCTGTGCTCGCACAATCTCCTAGACGAGTCGAGATTAAAGTGGGAGCTATACAATCTTCCCGGTCAATCCACTATCTTCAAACGCTAACTCCCATTTGTTCCAAACTTCCTCTGGAATATCATCATCTCTGATGGGTGGGTAATTAACACGATCGACTGATAGGACAAGCTTAGCTTTGGCCCTTTTCATGTTTCGTTCATTAGTCACTGCAGTCGGGTCTCCCAACACACATTTCCACCAGTCCTCGTGTTCGAGGTACTGTTGGTGGGAAATTCCCAATCATTAAAGTCGTCAGTGCCCTTCAACCTCTATATGGGGGGCAAACTATTACTGGACGACAAGTTTGATCTCTGACCTGGCACGTGCACTTTTCTGTTCTGACGTTAAGTCTTGCGCTAGTCACTCGGGTGCACTCAGACTTCAAACGACGAAAGAATAAACGGGAATAGCTGATTCCGAATAACCCACGATGTTCACTGTACACTGTTCTCGCATTTAAGGCTGGGCCCATAACCTGATGCAGGTGGATTTAGGGACTGAGGTCAGAGAGTAATTGAATCCGCGGGTACGCCATTATCCAAAAGTATATTCTACAAAAGTATGTATATATAATAATTGAGTATAGTCTAGAAGGAATGGAGTGCCAACATAAAACGAACGTGTTTAAAATTTACATACTGCCAAAAGTAATGAACACCATTGATGAGTGTCCGCATATTCAACTCCACTTTACCGCAGAGTAACGCTGAATCTCAATATATTAATAGTTAGTATACGAATAGTTATAGCAGGTGTGCATATATTGAAGATGGCGCTCCGATACTACTGAGAAATGTTCAAATTGCGAAGGCCTTGCAGCCCGAACGACAAAAAGTTTTCAGTGCCGCTCTTGCGCGCGCTTTCGTGTCTACACGAGGCCTTTGCTCCTGCTGAATTCTGCACCTACAGAGATATTTTTCCAAAAAAATCACTGGAAATTGGTGGTGGAGTCGTCATTGGGGAGTAAGTTCCTATCTGCGGGGCTCTCGGCAGCCTACACAACCCTTGAAAGATATTATAATTCTCTAAGATCCTTGATATTTTGTTGTACCGGAATCGACTCGGATAACCTCAAACGAGTGACTCGTTTTTGTACTTTATTCAACAGATTCAGATTGAATAATCGGAATAGAATTCTCTTTCCCGACGAATTTTTTGCCTCGCCATCTAAACGTTTCTTTTCAATGGAAACCCTACCGTTGCACTCAGAAAATCACAGAAAAGTCCGAGTTTGATCAAATTTGATGAGAATTTTCTCGCGACAAAAATCTCACTTTTCACTGTCCCTCGTAATATTTTCGTGTTTATACCGAGAAATTTTAAATCTTACAAATATTCAAGCGAGTTTGACTGGAATCTTGCGAAATTGCTAGTAAAACTCATTTAGAAAATACTGAATTGCGTTTCACTCCGAAATCTATAACCTTCATGCGAAACCAAAGTTTCACAATTCAAGGTTATTGCTTGACGTAGTTTCGTTACCATCATCTTATCCGCACTATGAGAATAATCAACGTTTCATTAGAAACAATTGTGCTTTCCAGTTTGTATTTCACCAACATTAATATCATCTAAAGAATGATTTAATCGACAAGTAAATCCCTTCAATCTTGCGGTCATGAGATAACCTCGCGATTTACTCGCATAAATAGCTATACCGTGCACCAGGATGTGATAAGATATGATTGCTAAAAAGATTATCAATGCATCTGGATGTTCCGCTCGTCATAATTTGCATTAGTAATTGTGATATCACTCTTCACTTCACGGTATTATAGTGCAGCTCAGCGACGGTACTCACGACTATCGCGCACACTAACTATTAATATATCGAAACTCAAGAGTGCTTTGTCACTCTAGTCAGACATAACGTGACTATACTATACGGCAAGATGAGTACAGTCCCAGCGACTTCTAGTATACGTATTCTCACAGTTATTATCGGATACTACAGACAACCATATCCTTTTTGTCAGTGTGCAAAAATTATGACTCTCATCTAAGTTTGATGGGAGCTCAGTGAAGGAAAAGCAATACACATACAATGATTTTTTCACAACCTATTTACTTTTTCTTCATCACTTCATTCTTAACTACATTCATGAAAAATTGAGAAATTGATTAATATTTTGTACAAATCTTAAAGATACGTTCATTGGATAACAAGTGAAGGTTCAATCAACAACGTCCCAAAATTTGAGTCTCTGAGGATATCGATAACACCATCAATGCACAATCATAACATGAATAAATGTTTTCGAAACAATGAGATTCAGATACAATCGATTCTAGATTGATTCAGTTTAATCTTACTCTTGGAGTAGTATTAGGTAACAAATTTTGAGCTCTGAATTTTTGTTTTACAAAATTAAACTATCAGTATCATCAATTAACAATTATTTTGATATTTTCCCTTATTCAAGGTCCCACAACTACGACTCTCAAATTCATGATACTGAGATCATTTGACGAAGTAACATATTCACACTTACATCTGATGAAATCTTGTTCTCGGGAGCAACCATAGGAATTCAAATGAGTTCGATCATTGAGATGTGTAACTGTGAGTACTATCTCACTAATTTCAAATTCAAAAATCAGCACCATCTAACGACTCGGATCAGGTATTCCTCTATTCCAATCTCACGAAAAGTGGATACTGTTCCGATTTCTAAGGATTAAATAGAAAAATCTCGGAAAATTCCCGTATCGAGAGTGAGAGAGAGCTAATTATTTTGCTTAAAAATATTCAAACATGAGATTCGAGACCATCCCCCTCTGTCTATAAACAGAATACGACTCAAATTACAAACAAGTAGAATTGAGTCGACTAATTCACTAAAAACTTCAAAACAAACGACTTACAACATTCTTGATTTTACTTTCTGAATGATTTGTCACTATAGATATCACATTCATCAAGTCCTAGCAAATAATGTGAACTGTGTGCTAAAGCAATCCTTAGGAGATAGCCTTAGTTTTTTACATTTCATGATTATATACAGAGAGAGAACTGCTTCAAAAGTGTAAGAAGGTTCGATGAATTCCTTTAAAATTCCAGAAAATACTATCTTCAATCTCATCCCTGTGAGCGAGCAGAATATCAAAATCAGTTTGCTATTTTTTGGCAAATATTTTTCCACTATTTGTATCAGATTCTTCTCAAATACCTGATATCCAAGATAATGGGAGCATTGAGTCAAATTACATCGCACTTCGATTCTTGCATCGGATGTCAACAACTAGGCATGTACCAAAAATAGCAAAATTGTTGAGAGAATCACCAGAGATCTCTAGTCACTCGTGATTTTTAACTGGGTTCGACCAGCTCAAGGCAACTCACATTGCCTCAACTATCTTCTCAGTGAGATCTGTACATTTTTCATGACAGCTCACTCTGTTTGTCCTGATTTTTTGGGGTCTTGGAGTGGGAATGTTTCAATGAATTTTGTGACAATTCACTGGATGAAAATGATCATGATGTGCAACGTTTTCTCATCTGAATCTTCGACTTGTGAGAATATTTTCGACAGCCTACATGACCATACGCACAATATATTCCTTCATTAGAATCCATCCAAATTAGTGCGAGTAAACAATTCGTGATTCGGGTTATCATGCCCTATATGTGACAGTAGTCGATCAAACCATAATCTAAAATTATCATATCTCGATATGAGCGGACATGATAACATCCGTTTGTACAACCATGATTATTTTCAATTCCCAGCAAAAGGGATGTATAAATCGGTGAAAAGAAGCATACAATATGATACAGCAATCTTGTTCAACATTCTACAAAACAACCAAATGTTTCCATGTTCAATCATACAGCAAATTTATTGTGCTCGATGAGATTCTTAGCGGACGACGGTCAAGAAACATTATTGATCAAAAGCGAACTCGCAAAAGACATGAAATCTTTTTGAAGCACATCTCCAACAAGATAATTACAAGGGGAGTCCGGAGGGTCCGGGTCACCAAATCTCACCAAACTTTTTTCACAGTCTCGCACCACCTAGAACATGAAGAATCCAGAGTAATTCTGTCAAATGGACCACCTGTTCAGAGCTACAATCAAGTACGTTAGCATTGCCGGTATATCTATACATGAGTCGTTCAGAGTCACAGTGGACTAACAATAAGTTTACTTTTGAATCATGCAAATATTCAGCCTGAAAGTTTCCCGCGTTTTGGTGGACTTGAATCCATCTTTGCAGACAATTTTTCCCACTTTTTCTATCGTATTCTTCGACTTGAAGAATGATTCCCGAATAGCTTCTATTCATGGTTGAATTGTGGGAGACCACAGAATGAATGAGTCTCCAAATGGGACTTGAATACTCCACTATGACTCTGAACTACTCATATATCACTTTTAAACTTCGGCCTATATGGTCAATGCTAACGTTTTTGCTTGTAGCTCTGAACAGGAGGCCGATTCGACGGAGTTACGCTGAATTCTCCATATTGTGGTGGTACGATACCGGGGAAAAAGTTTGGTGAGATTTGGTGACCGGACCCTCTGAACTCTCCCTGTTAGTATTATCCTATATTTTTTCATCAACTAAAAATGATAATATCATATGATTGACTAAAATTAGTTTGATCATATGGATAAGACTGGTCATGGTTGATATTTGACTCTATGAGCTACAAAAGTATCTTTCTCACAAATAATGTTTTCAGTCATAAAATAGTGCCAAATAAATTCTTGTATCGCATGAACGGGCAAGCACAATATTATTGCCAAAAGAAATCGTAGAACTCACAAGAAACTCTCAAATATTTTCACACAGAAAATATGCATTCAATCTTGCATTCAAGTAAAATCTGTAGCTCATACTCGTAATTATTAAGGAATGACTATAAATTATATTCTCTCAATCTGAACGATGATCAGGATGTGAGAATAATGAGGTATTCATACGATTTCCATCGAATCGTTTTAGGAAATTCGATGATAACCTGTACAAAATTAATAAAAATAGCTCGAAGAATTGGGCAGCTTCTGCCACAGCGATTACGCCTTTCCTCACATCAGATAATGCGTGATGACTGTAATTATCTCAGAGCCACTAGTGTTCTAGAAGCCCTTGTCTAAGCTACAAGTCAGCCAAGACATGTATCACTACTCAATGTGTTCCGCACAAGCATCATCGTTGGCAAAATTGTGGGCTCAGGCAAGAGTTGTCATCGTTCATGATTTTGACCGTGAAAGTTCCTTGCCACGTATGATTGATGCAACGTCAACGCGATTTCTCATCTAGATCGAGAGAAAGTACGTCGCGGAATCAGCACATGTATTTCCACTTTTCAACCAATAGCAGCTCAGAGCGCATCTCAAGAGTTTTGTGGAAAAGCGAGGAAAAGAAGCAACGGTCAAAAAATATGAGTGTGTCAGTGAACGATTCACACCGTTCTATGAAGAATCAAATTTGTGAGACCAGATGAGACCAACCAATAGAACAGTTTCAAATCTACGAGCATTGCATGTTTTCGGATCTTCCTAGGAAACTGGACATCCACAAGAGCCACAATCGTTATCTATTTGTTAAGACTTTCTTTGATTGGAAATCGAAACGAATGGATCAATTCCATCTCTATAAGGTCTCGATCTAGAATGAACTCGAGTGCTAACTCAATATTTTGAGAATCAGTTCTACTCGACACAGATTCGTCTACAGCATGCCAAATCATGTCAACGATGACAACTCAACCCGATGATCAACTCATGCGCGGAACTCAAGGCACAAAAAATGACATCAGAGTCTTCAGTAGGCAAATGCTGGCTCGCCACCGCCAATGAAGGCTTGATGCGCACCCCTCTTGTCCTCGTCATCGTCATTGTCGTCGGTCTGCAAAAGAACGTAAGAATCCTTGGACATGAGAAGTCTGTGCTGTCCGTTGACGATGAAGGACGATCCTCGACGTATCGTTCGCTTGCCCAGTTCAATTGCTTCGTGCGCAAGTACGACGTTACTGTAGGCTCTGTAGCTCACGACCATTATGCTCGCGATGCCGACTAGAATTAGACTGTAGCTCAGTAGAGGAACCGCTATATCAGCGACCGTCGTTGCCATAAATACCCAAGTGCGAATCGATGGCGTTAGTTCAGCGACTCCTTCCTCGAGCCACATTATGGGAAACACGATGTCTGTGAAATTTGATACGGCACTTATGTCTGGCTGGTGCTCGACTTTGAGATTTAGCTGTACCCGTACTTTGCCTTCCATTGGTACTCCCAGTTTCTGGAAATGAAAATTTTACTGGTAAGATAACAGCCGAAAGGGTTCTGTAACTTTTTAGGAACCAGTATTTGGAATCAGATTCAAATTGAGAGTCATGTAATTGAATTCTGAGAAAAACATCGATATCATCAATTTGCTTTCAAGTTCACTCAGGTCTCAGATCAATCTGGTGCATGTATGTTAGGACTTCCTGAGAAAGATCTAGCTCAGTTGTTTTTCTTTGCCGCAACGCGGTAGTAGCACTTCAAAATTCAAAAATTTACCGTATAAAATTGTTCCTTTAGTGCCATCTACATAATTTAACCCATTCATTGAGTCCTGTCCCTAATACTGCAATAGTGATTGAGAACAATTAAAAGGTATGAAGACAGAAATCGATGAATATGAGACTTAATCTAAACATCAACATAGGAGGAACCAAGGAATAGAATAGTAATGTCCAAATCATTGTCGAAAGTGAAGATCTAGAATGGGAAAGAGACTTTTGGTGACAAAACATTGGAGAAGCCGAGGAACTAACACAAAAAAAAGAAAAGTTACATAATTAAATGGTTTCGAATGAGAATCAAAAGGAATGGGTCTCAGTTCCAAAATATTACCGGTTGTATTTTGAAGTACGTCCCGTGCAGCTCCGGTACAGGTTTCAGACCTGATACAGCATCCAACAGCTTCGGATCCGCCTTGTAGAAATGAGGAAACGATAGATAGACTGGTGCACCTGAAGATGAATGAGAAATGGCTTGTTATGAGGCTGACTCATCAATTTTCAATTTATGAAGAATATCGATTTGCTAATCAGATATTAGAAACTCATCTGATGAAGAGAATTCGACCAAGATTCAGAGTGCATGTCAAAAACGCTGTCTAAGAAGGGGAGACCGCGGATTCCGAATCGTCAATCTTTACTGGATTCATTTACAATGCGCATGATGCAAGAGTATGAAGAACACGGGGTAACTTTATCAAATCAGCCTGCTGCTCGGAGATAGCCTAAAATATGGCCATTGGACATCTATATAGACTAATTCTCATCATGATCCCGCGTGGGCGAAGTTCATGTTTTGGTCTCGATCTCCTCGAAGGAGACCTGTTGGACAGAGATCCGTTACCCAGTATGGACCTACATTCCATGGAAGTCCAAAAATCAATGTAAAAGGACATGAATAATTATGATTACGACTCAATCGAAGCTATATAATCTGACGGTTTGCGATCTTCCTGTATACTGAATATTCTTTGAATTTTGGAATCTCTTGTTGCTTGGAAATGGAAGGCATTGTGTCGCCTCTGGAATGAACATTCAACTGAATCTCCTCTCACAATGATGTTATGCATAAAATTTGTCACTTTTGAGCGGATATTGAGGTTGCAGCCATGGAAAAACATGACGATAAAAGTCGAATGAGGAAGAAAAGCTTTTGAAATAATCATCTTACTATATTGACACGGGCTGATGTCCTGAAGTCCTCGAGGCGGGCAAGTTCCTGGATCGTCGGGACAGAAACAGTTATTGTCGGGCGTTTCATCGCTTGGAGGATCAAAAACAGAGTCGGGAGGCTCATACAGGTCGGCCTTGATGCCATTCTTTCTCGTCGGCCCCTGGTATTGCAATGGCAAAACTCGACACAGGTCCTTGTCCCATACGTTGACGATGTCGTCACCGGTCACATGCCGTGGCGGGAAGAATGACCCTTTAAAAAACAATATCAATTCTCAATTCTCGACTCTTTTTAAATTTCAATATCACATTCCGTTATTCCTTTCGTTTCTGGTTATTCTGGTTATCCGTGTTTGAGTGAATAATACTTCGATTTGGGAGAATTTTTGGAGCCATTAAATCCTTTATGTTGCTTTCGTTCGAAATATCTAAAGACCTCTAAACGAGAAATTCGGACCTTAGCATCATGATATGATTCTCAATGTTTTTGTAGAAAACGTACTGAAACTGATACCTTATTGATGTGATATGAAATTCATTCGATTCAGTACTGATCTTTACGAGAGTTGGGAATGATTCCCAGTACATAAAATGCTCCGATTTCATTGCAAATAACATTTCTTGTGAAATGAAAATTGGAGAGCCTCGAAAGAATAATAATAACAAGATCATCCTGCTGCATGACTGGCTTTTTCATGTTTACAATCTTGAGATTCCAACTCGTTCTCACCTTCAGAGGCTCTGATTGAATTACATGGGGCATCCGACCAGTAAGGAAGTTTATCCATTCCATTCAGCCGATTTAGAAGGCCAAAATCTTTCATATCTGTATGACCCGTATAGATGGTAGATACCTCTTCTAACGTACCGTTCCTCTGGAATTCAGAATTAGTCATCAGTGCTTAAATTCAATTCAGGATCGACGCTAAATGACGTGACGTTTGATGATTATTCGTGATGAATTCGTTTGCCACAAGTATCACTAAATCTTGAGATCAAAATTATTCAACACACTCCACCATATTTTCCTCATTATCAGTCAAATGCCATGAATCAAACTAAAACGAGAAATCTTTCTCAGAACGGATGAATTTATGGAATATCAATTGAATCATCATGAGTTACGATCAGACACTGACGAAATATATTCCTAGAATTTTTTTCGGGACATCAGAATTTTCCTCTTGATCTCAAATTATATCGATAAAATTGGAAAATCACTTACACCTAGTAGAAGACCCATCTGACTCATTGGCCGTCGAGTTTTTGGGAAAAACCTATGGGCTATGCTGACTAGTGGGTCATCGTAGCCGAAGACTAGTTCTTGAACCGTCACAGGCACGAAGGGCTTCATATCCAACCCACTAAGAAATACGGATAGGCCCATCGTAATGAGACGAGGAAGACTTTTGCTCTGTGTCGATAGCGTCTGGAAAATGGAGAAGAAGTATGGGATTCAGAAATTACATACTCCGATAATGATGAGAAGATGAATTGGTTGCCATTAAAGATTGTGAGAAGACCGACAGCTAGAGTTGGTGAGAAAAGTAACTTAAATCTTGAATGGGTTCAGAACTTGATAATAATACTATGACCTTACGAAGGATGCAGGATCTATAAGGGTAGAATCCGTAAAGTAATTTGTTCCCTGGAGAATCAATATCGCTCATCCAAAAATGATGTTACTACCAGGTCAAGTATTTTGGTGCACTGATGCTTTCCCATTTCAAAACTCTTCACGGGTTATCTAGTTAAAATATGAGGGACGATGAATGAAAATAGTGCACTGAAAATACTTGACTCACAAGCAAGGGAATGTTTGGAACCGTAACACGAAGATCGCCGTCCTTTGACATTTCCGGTACAAAGTTGAGGATCTTCTTATGCTGGTAGGTGACGGTCCCATTATCGTGAAAGACTATGTTGACTTTTTCCATGTCTTCCCTGTAAATGATCATTTTGGGTAAGTAATATGACCACATAGATTATAAATGCCTCAATAAGATACTATCATGATTGAAACGATGGACTGGTGGCCATACATTGTGACAAGCATCAGGAAAAGCAATAAAATCATCATAGATCTCAGTCATGTATAGTGTGATATTCAGATTTTCATGGGGAGATATATTAAGTCAATATCAATCATCTGGTGAGCAGCTACCAAATGTTTTGGTGAGTCACCGTTGAAAATCGCGAAACCATCATTAAAATTGTGAATTTCTAGTCTTACTGGATGATAGGAAGCACAACCTGATTTTTGGAGGGTTTACAGGATCGTATGCGCTGAAGTACAACTAAGAATCACTCATGAGCATACGATGAATCTGGATACATCAAAGAAGAGTTCCTAGTATCAGGCAAACTCAAGTGTTAGTGAGACCATTGCGTGGTCCACGTGGTCATCTTCGCAAAGACAAATAAACTAATTTTGTTGCACTCAAAAAAGTCAACGAACTCTTGAAACTGTTTGCTCAAGCCAACTCATGATGGAGGGTGACACTCCCCATCACAAGGAGGCTCAAATTCTATAAGTATTGAGCTCCCTAACAATCAACGGTGCACCATCTGTCGATGAACACCTCTGATTGCAACGACAGAGTAAACTCTGGTCTATGAACCTGCGTCGATTTTTCACATGTTATTGGTCGATATTTCCCTCAGAAAATCATGTAGTTGAAAAAACTCTAAAAAGCACTAGTATTAACGAGATACAATAATAAGCACTCTCAGATTGATGACACATTAAGAACAGATTCTGGAATTTCCTGGTATTCCAAAACATCTCAAATGTTTATGAAATGTTCCTAGCTCACTTCTCGCGTCATCTGCAAAAGTACGTACGTATGGAACCAAAACGAGCGGATCACAAGCTAATAATAAACGCAGGAACTCTTGATGGCGTGAGTGACTAGGCTCTCGTAGAGGCGTTAATGAGATTCAAAAGACCGAAATATCTTCTTCTCACGAATCTCAAATGCAAATTACTGACATCTACCAATGTAATTTTTGCCATTATGCAGTTACTTCTTCCATCTATCTCATAATTACCGTCAACAATCTACATTATGCGAAACCTTTTTGAGTTGGCGTGATTGAGACGACGATGAAAAAGTAGATTGAACAGATATGGATCAGATCGTATAGTGAAACTCTATAATTAATATCGTGTAGAGTACATCAACGCTGACCGATAATGGAAATGATCAAGAAGTTTTCTGACAGCGTAGATATAAAACCAAGATGGTTTTTTGGTTACAAAGGAACAATCTTAATTATCCCACCAAGATCGATTCGAGGTTGAAAATGACACACAAGCATTGAAGAAGATACTCCAGACCCAACGATTAGCACTCGTCTTTTTATCCACACATATCAGCTATCTGTCTCATCAAAGTAACGGAAGAGAATCGATGAGAGGACCATTGTATTTGAAGGCCTTCTAAATTACCATCCTGTTTTTCAAGAACGATATTTTCTTTCCTTATTCTTCAAGACTGTTAATCATTCATACTCAAGCTTGAGCTTATGCTATAGTGTGTCTCTCGTACGAAAAACAAAATGACTACTGAAAGTCGGATGGTTTACGAAACAAGTTCTCCACAAAATTAGCTCTCGCTCACGCTATTGGAAGGTACCTCAATTTGAGGGTCTGTCCATGAATCACGCAAGGGAAAATTCGCAACGTCAATTTGGGTACTTTAGGTACGACTTCGGTACTTTTCATTCTGTTAGGCTCGGCACTCCAGCGTATATCGATAAAAACCACCTCAATCAGTGATCAATCAAAATTTCACAGTCTCGACGTTTGATAGGCGGGCTGCAAAGTTCAATTGGGTGTGTCTAGTCAAAGCTGTGAGCAGTTGAACAAGTGTACCTGTAAGTTAAACTCGGACCGGGTAACTTTGATATACTTACAAAATATCTCAATGCTGCCCATGAATTTTGCAAGTGAATCAATTTCAATTGGTCAGAATTCGTGGTCTCAGCTATTCGGAGTATTTCATGACCCGATAGACCGTCACTAGATTCAAAATGAGTCTTCTGGGCGTTGTAGCTCTGGTTCAAACGCATGGAATTGACTCTGCCAAAGTGGTTATTTTGAAGAAAATTTTCTTGACTTTCCAATGAAACTATTTTCAGGCACCCAAATTCCTGCGAAAGCACAGAAAACAGACAATTTCCAATCGTCTGGAATGTAGATTTGCAGAAAATAGCAAAAACAGACCTTAGAACGCAAGAAAATGTTCGGGACTACTTTTTTTCTGGAAGAACGCAATATTTTACATCGAATGTCAAATTTTCAAGGAATAAAAGGCTCTCGGCTCTTTGAGAAATTAATATTTTTGTATTCTCCATCATCTTGCTCACTAAAGCCGCCCATAACCTCAAAATGAATTCTACAAGACCAATTCCTATAGCTTTTTTCAAGATCTTTTGAATGCCGCAACCGCATCCCCGTACACTGAGAAGAAAAATTGAACGATTTTGAAGAAAATTTTTCTGATTTGAATAAATATACTTTCATATCCTCCTAGGCAAACATTTATTCGAAATGAATAAACGCATTCCTTCGGGATGAATAAATATTCATCAAATCCGGAATAATATTTGATGAAATCTGATGATGATTTTATCGTAAGTAACGCATTTGAACGATTTGCGATGCTCGAATGAATAAATGATATTCAAAATGAATAAATGTTCCTTCAGAACGATGAAATAAAATTCATTTCAAAGAAATATTCATTCATATGGAATATCATAGATAACCAAAAGCAAAATTTATTTCACTTGGTTTGCTAGCCAACCATGGTAAGATTATTCACATCAGATAGATATTTATTCAAATTACTCTCTTGAGTTGGGGAATCAATAATTATCAGTATTATTAACAATTGTCACTAATTCCACCCTTATGTACTTAAAATACTCGCTACTCATATCTAAGATAACAACGCACTTTATTATCATTACCTATTTGTATCGCTCGCACTGATATTACATGTATATGTCATGCGACTTTCCGAGCCTTATATATCAATCGAGGACCTATTTAATCGCTTGCGAGAAAGGGTTTCATGCCTCCTTACTTAATGAAAAATTGAAATTAGAGCTTGAATTTCTATTACGAATTGAATAACCGAGTTCCGCCATTAAAATGGCGAGAAGATCTGTCGATTATCGTGAGAAATTTTTTGTTGGGACGATAATAAAGCCCGAAGAAATTCATTTCAGGAGATATAACATTTGATGCGCCACCTAGTGGCAAGAATCGGTCGAATACAGATTTTAAGAGTTTTAATAAATATCTCATCAAAATCATTAACTATTCCATAACTTATTCCCAATGGGTGAATAGCAATGACCTTTATCAAACGAAAGTTTGACCAAGTTGGATAATTGGAGAAGATCCTTGAATTTATTTTCACCAACTCGATAAACATAAGAATCATCAGATTACTTTTGAATAAACATTTATTCGGAATAAGTATGGAACTTCATTCATCCTAAAGGAATGGTATTTCAGTACAATCATTATCCCTTCAGCACAACTTGACCGTAGAGAACTACACTGAGCACGTGATTTTCTGGGATCAAGCTGTGTAAAATATTGAATGAGATTTCAAATAAAAATCTATTCCAATAGAATATAATTCCTCCAATCCGATCAACTCGAGTACTGAATAGATTCATATCATCACTATGAATACATATTCATCCAAAAGTACGAAACTGATTTATTCAAAAAATTTAGGTGATATTCGTCATATTCCAATACTCGTGTATAAAATGAGTCTGTTGACCCCAGATGCGAAGAATGCAAGATCCCATTACAATGTTGTGGAAACTCAATCTTTCATTTTGAAAAGAAAGTTATTGATGTAGGCTTAGAAGTCATTCGTCTAATTCATTGATGATCTGAACAATCAGAGCGTTTTAGAAAAATGATTTCTGTACCGTGAATGAAACTGACTCTTGAATCCAGTAGTAATGATTTATTTTGAATAAAGGATTGATATAACCGTAATCTGGTCACGTGTTGAATTTTCCAGATTCCATATTATCAAAATGAGACTTTGGTTCTTGGAATTCATTGGATCAATCATAGAATTGGGTAAATATTTATTCAAATCTAGTGCAATCGATGTAAGTGTTAATGTTTCCTCTGATTGAATACGTACCAATTGGTTTTGATGAAATAACTCATCAAATATCAATGCAAGTTGATTTATTTGATTTGGAGAAATTGGATTATCAGAATCCATGGTTCGAATTCTTCAATTCGGAGGATGTACATTCAGTTTGAATGAATATTTTTTCCCGTTAAATACAATTTTTCTGATTCCGGTAATTTGATGATTGAGTACATTTCTATTGTAAATATGAATAAATGATTATTTGAAAGTATGAAACCTCATTCATTCCTGAAAAGTTAGTTTTCGAATCAGTTAAATCTTCTATGAATAAATATATTTATTGAATTTCAATAATTTTTTTTCTCAGTGTATCTCTCATGTGATTCGAGAAATATCAATTTCATTGGAAAAACGATCCACATTCTATTGTTGGATATGATTGAAAAGTATGAATCAAAGTGTGCATCAAATACCTAGAAAATTTTTATGGGGTCCCATGGGTGGTGAAAAGTTCATATTTCGTAACTTGGATTGGATGAAAAAGCCAAGAAAACAATCTGAGACATGACACTTTTTCGCAGGTCTGGTTCGCGTGGAATTGCTCGAGTGAGAACACGTTTCTTCCAGACACGAAATCTATAGTAAGCTCCCTAGGGAGCAAAGAATGAATTTTTGCCGAATTTGCGAGGTGACTGCGCAAGTTCGTTGAATAAATTTGTCGAACCATTGACGAATCAAAAATCCTCAGACTGTCATTTCATTGGATTTACGATAGACGAACTTTGGATATCAGCACTGATCAGTCATTATTCTGATGCAATGACAACAGTCCATGTCCCCATTTGGGAATCGGTAAGTGCAAACAGGGTGGACGAACGATCGAGATAGGATGAATTCGGTAAGAAACCGCATGGAGTGCACACCGAAGAAATCATTCGTCTGACTGATTAAACGATCGAATTTCACTGCCCTGGTGTAACGATCGAGCGTACACGAGGCCTGATCGCTTCTCAATATATACATATATATATTACCTGCATGGTGCGGTATGCATGCTCTCGTATGGCTGCATGGAGAGAATACACGTTCACGTGTGCACGCGTGCAGAGTCGGCCTCTTTCTTCCTCGTAATCGACTGCGTAATACACGCGTAATAAGCCCAACGGCTCGTCGCCAAGTCGCGTAACACAAAACTCGGCCTAACACCGTACTCACACTCTATACCTATATATTATACAGTAACTATATATTCTTGCTCTCGGGTACATTGTACTGGCAAGCACATGTACGAGAATCGACGGCAAGTTTGATTTGCATATGTACCCGCGCCCATTCAAATTCGACATGTCACTCTTGAACCATCATACGGTACTTATTCTACGAACAAAAATGCCAGAATTTACTCATATATAGAGAAAGGCTGGAAAAGTGCGATAACGTGATCGAACCGTGATTAGCGATAATCATGCTTACAATTGTGGATCATCAAATGTAATCGAATAATTTGGTTTACATCACCAGCAGTCGCGATTACAGAACAAATTAGAGCTTTCGTTATGAGTTTTCTCCTCGCGCGCAAAATTTTCTCACCGCGTCGCCGTCACGGGAAACGCGAAAGAAATCGGAATGTTCGAAATCGACCAAATTCTGTGACCACACGAGACGTAAAATAATGACGATCATCAATTCCACGACCGGAATGTCATAATGATCCATGATTTGAAATTTAAGGCATTCCACACGATCTACCTAACGAATACATATCCAGCTTACTTCAAATCACTATATCGTCAAAATTAACCAAAACGAGTTTAGCCAAATTCGCCAGAAATGGGAATTCACGCTTCTCTCGTAAAATTCAATATGTATTCTTCTGGTGTAGGAGGAAAAAACCCGACGAAAGAATTCAAAATGTAACTCGAACTAATTTGCATGATGCAAAACTTTCACGCTGATATATCAAAGTTATCCTATCGGAGATTCTTATCTCGCCCATTTCGAGTTGACAGTAGGTTAAGTAGACAGTGCAGAATAAGTGATGGA
The DNA here is from genome assembly GCA_029851415.1 of Eretmocerus hayati. Lineage (NCBI taxonomy): Eukaryota > Metazoa > Arthropoda > Insecta > Hymenoptera > Aphelinidae > Eretmocerus > Eretmocerus hayati. Next base: position 199,956,814 of record CM056741.1, on the reverse strand, counting down.
AGATCTTTCCGTTCTTGGAAACACGATCCTATCCGACAATCGATATCCAATCGATCATAATTTTTTTCTCATCCGCGAGAAAAATTCGAGCTCATTTTTGAAATTCGCGCGCAAAAAAGTTGCCCTCCCGGTGTGTGTGGCACGAGCGACTCGCGATTCTCACCAGTGCGTCTCAAAATAGCCATCGATTCCTTGAAGCCACAGCTTGATTTCAACGATATGTATAATATCCACGACAAATAAGATGAGCATGATAATTCATCCGATCGATCGTGTATCAGTGTCTGTGACCCCGAAATTTCTTTCCCGCTGTGATACGAGACTCGTCTCGAGGGCGGAAGAACCAACACGGGATCTTCTTTAAATTTCCTGATTATGTTTTGCCATGCGTCGCAAATTTCAGGAATATAATCATTTCAAGATCTCCCAAGGTTACCATACTTCCTGAGGTCAATCGCTCGCGATCAAGGTTCGATCTATACCCATTAGAAATCATTCAAATGGAAATTAGCTTGGGGTAATTTTGCGCGACGATGTTGAATCATCGATCGCAGTATATCAGGTTGTATAGGACGATTGACCTGGTGAAGAATGCTCGAGGTCAAGTTTGACGCCAAGGTCTTGATGAAAAACAGATGATGATCCGATCGAAGACGAGACGATGAAATTATCTCCACACCGCAGGAAACCGGCAGCAGTCAAGGAATCATAGTTATAACTCATAACATCAGATATTATGCGTGTTATGTCGGCCAATAGAGGTTAACAACATTCGTGGCCTAGAGACCCGATGATTTGCACGAATTACCCACAAAGCGCAACCATATGAAGAAATTAATCGAATTGTCCCTGATATACTTCCGCAACTACTTTGAGTGTGAGCCTTGACTATCATCTTTCGATTCAAGTTGATCTGGTTGGTACTCTTACAGCACTTAGGTAGCTCCGAGGCTCCTATTGAGAAAGCTACTAGAAAGCTACATCAATCGTTACCGTGAAAAATCACAAAACGGTCGGATGAGCTATACGCTCGCCAACACCGTGTATTTAGTCTAACATCATCGATGCAGAGAGACGATTTGCGGAAGCTGCTGCATATAGGCGGAACTCGAGAAATTCGAGACGAGCTTGAGGCTCATTATGCTTATAGAGTCGGGTAGATGAATAGGCCAAACCCGTTTACTCAGAGTTTCAGAGACCGCCGGGCTCTCTCGAGTACACACACACACATCTGATCTCTCTTTCTTTCACTCTTGCGCTCGTATATTATAGAAATCGACCTGAATCGCCAATGGAACACGTCGACTTTGGATGCGTGAGCTGTGATGTGTGTGCGTGTATCACATCTCGTTTTTGACGCCCGATAATATCATGCATCGCGCACCGGTGAGATGCAGTTTTCCGAGGTCGTTCGCAGCGATTTGCAAAAGACGCGCACAATGAAATCCATTAAGTTTGCGGCGTGAATTGACGGCGCGCGACACGCGTCGGACGCTGCTCTCTGTGTGCCAGATACCCCGATATTTTGCAGCTCTTCAAGACGAGTCCGTCCTCCTATCTCTTTCATTCTCAATTTTGCCGGATCGTCTTGAGAGAGCAGAGGGAGTATTGAACTAGAGCCGATGCTTGACAACGACCCGAGTCACTTTCCACTGTTGGCACAGAAGAGTCAACTCATCAATAACCAAGTGTAAACCCACTCGATACGCTAAATCCCACGAGATTTGAAAGATACGCTCTTGAGGATTTCGGCAATGATTCAACATCGAAAGTCTACCCGGATCTGGTTATGAATTGTGGATTTTTGATCCATATGAATTTTTGGGCTACTGAAGTCCACTGGTTAACGAGCACATCAATTTAAGGCTTCTCCTGAATTCAGTGAGTGTCAACGTTCCATCACTGTAGGATGTTCAATTGCAACTACATGATCTACTGAATTCTACTCATCAATTCAACATCACGATAAACTTTTTTGTGAAGGGTCGATAACACAGGCTCACAAAAAAGTTTTTTGATTAGAGAAGGTGGATGAAGTCAGTTCTGACTTGTCTCAAGCAGCTGAATACGAATCTGAACACCGAACACCACCTTTCCCTCGCCATTTTCGAGTTATGGCCATATTGATGCGTTGGAAAAACACCTGGGGATGAGTTTTTGCGAAGAGGCAATTTGCGAGCTTTAACAGCAAAAATGAAGGCGGGATCGTATTTGCCATCAAATTTCACGTCGAGAATACATTTATTAAGAATTCTCGTACCCTCCAGGGAGATGAATTCATCCCAGACGAAAATGGTAACTAGATGAGGCTCAACTGAGGGCAGATCTAATTCAACGTCAAATTTCACGTCAGAGATGTAAGAATTTTCAGCGATGATTAGAAGCTGAAAAACAGCGCAAAGGATCACACGCATCAGAAAACTTCTAATCAGAAAACTCCTTTTTCGGGGCCGGTATGGTGTGTTCTCATTTCCAGATGGTCTTTCTGAACAATCATTGATAATTGTGATGAGTGGACAGATTAATGACTCAATACAACCGAACAATCATTATTTGTTGTGAGAATTTAAGATCTCATGCAGAGTAATGGATACTTGTCGATTTCATCAATGATTATGTCTAGATGACCATGCTGCAATGATAAAAATGATACTCACTCATGAATCACGATCAAGCTTTGAGGTGGCGACTTGCGGATATTTGTATGTAAATCAGTGAATACTAGACAGTGAGGGTGTATTGCTTGTACTCTCTCCGAAACCATCAGTGAGAACTCACTGGATTTCAATTAGTCTGGGATCAACTCTGACTGAAGACTTCAATGAGTAGTTTCAGTGAGTATCCACTGAAGTCGCACTGAAACTTCAGTGACCTTGGGTGGTCGAACGAGTCCCCATCACTGAAGTTTCAGTGAGCATCACTGAAATTTCAGTGAGACCAATCACTGCCAGTTGAGTTAGCGCCTTTGAAACTTCAGGGATGCTCATTAAAACTTCAGTGATGGGGACTCGTTCGACCACCCAAGGTCACTGAAGTTTCAGTGAATGGTCTCGCTGAAACTTCAGTGGTGCTCACTGAAACTTTAGTGCCGATGGCCCGTCCGACACCCAAGATCACTGAAATTTCAGCTGGATGGTCTCACTGCAATTTCAGTGCTCCTCACTGAAACTTCAGTTATGGGGACTCGTTCGACCACCCAAGGTCACTGAGGTTTCAGTGCGACTTCAGTGGTTACTCACTGAAACTACTCACTGAAGTCTTCAGTCAGAGTTGATCCCAGACCAACTGAAGTTCAGTGAGTTTTCACTGATGGTTTCGGAGAGAGTAGATGGATCAATGAGTCTTTGCTGATAAACATGCGATCTTCCACTGATTGGTATAATGGGCTCTCACTAATAAATGTATCGATTCACTCTGATAAGTCGATCAGAATTGAATGACAAGTAAGTCAGAGCCCGCTGATGGCTCAGTGAGCACTTATTGGCTGATCAATCTCATTGAGGATCGAGTAAACACTTGCGAATTAATCAATCAGTACTCAACTGCCAGCCTGCGAGTACCAAGTCATTGATCAGCGAACGCCAACTGTTCAATGTATGATTGTCTACTGATCAGTCACTTAGTTCTCGAAAACGAATGAAGAAGTGCTAACTCTGTCAGCAGTTGTTGATAGATCAGTGAGTGTTTACCGACCAACTTGTGAGTCTTTATCGATAATTATGTACATGATCGTATAAATAAATAAGTACACAATCGAGAGCCAGAGAGTCCTAATTGGTCGACTAGTATATTAATCAGTAAACACCTATTGATGGATCAATTTGCTCTCGACAAAGCATGAACGATTACTTGCCGATGAGTGTATCAGTACTGGTCGAAAATTACTTAGCTCTTGCTGGTGGATAGGTGAGTATTTATTGACTGATCAGTGAGTTTTTATGGACGCTTGTGAACAAATCAATGAATACTTGATTACCAGCCCCTGAGTACCACTTGGTTAGTGAATAGATTGATCAGTGAGTATCTACTGATGAATGAATGTGTGTTACTCGTTGATGAGTCCATGAACACTGACTGAAAAATAATTTGTTAGAACTGCTAACCGAACGATAGGTATTTATTGACTCATCAATGTATTCTCACGATTGACTGATCAGTGAGTTCTTGTCGATGATTGTTTGAGTACTCGCGGATGAACCAATGATTACTACATCACCTTGCTGTGGGTATTGATTGATTAGTCAGTAGATATATCAGTAAGTACCTACTGATGAATGCGAGGGCTCTTACTGACTGATTACCCTATTATTACTCCCAGACAGGTGATCAAGTACTTAGTGATTCATCTGCGAGTGCTCTCACAACCAGACATTTTTGATAATTAGTCATTGAAATCTCGCGATTACTCACTGATGGAATTTCAATTACTGTTGGGCATATCGGTAAATCCTTGCTGAGAGATGACTTGTGAAGATTTATTGACCGATCAAGGAGTTCTTACAAATTAATGTTGAGGTACTTGTGGAAAAGTCATTGGATACTGTATCATCGACCCATGAGGAGTGGTTGATTAATCAATGCGTTGATCAATTAGTACCTGCTGAATTAGTGTGTCTTGGTTGATCAACTAGGGACTTGTCACTAAAAATACTCACCCACTAATCATTGGCTACTTATCAATGAATTCGTTGATGATTACGTGAGTATTCAATAAGGAAGTAATCTTTTGAGATGGCGAAATTATTAATCTCTTTTAGAGGTCAGTATTGTTGATGATCGGCAGTTAAAACCCCGTTCACGAGAACAATGAAAGCATGATTGGGTCAAACAGATTCTCCTTCCACAGGTTCATTACATACTATCAATGATGGTTTCGCGCATAGGTAAGATCAAGATAATTATCGCTCGATTCAACTTTTGGATGCGATGGATAGTCAGCACTCGTGAGGGCTTCTATGATCCGATTTATCGATCTGACAATCCAAAGTCTGTCCAAAGTTAGCAGAGTATGACTCTCGATAAATTGAAATTCGATTTCTTAATAGAATGTGTATCACATTGATGCTCACCTGTAGATGAAAGGTCCGACCTCTTGCAACTTGGGCTTCTCTTGGAAGCTGAGGAAGTTCTCTGCGTTCGTCACGTTAAATATGTACACTTTGGTCAAACGCACGACTCCAGGCTTCTGCCAATATTGAAAGCTGAGAGAGCCGTTCCACAACCTCAATTGCTGCGGTAAAACAAAAAATTAGTCTGATTGAAGTACTCAAGCAATCTAGTCTAAATTATATCCGAGCAAAGAATATCGGTAAATTTAGAGTGTCGAATTAGTACAATCATTATTCCATGCAAACAGGCATGGCGGGCATCCATTCAAAATGTGATAAAATTTACTTCACAACTTGCTATCCAAATGACAAGGTCGTATTCTACTCGCGTCTTCGATCATTTGTCAGTTGTCCTATTTTACACCGAGACATGAGTTCTCGACTGCGCTCGCGTTGCCCATAACACTTCCATTAAGGAAACACTTTGCACGAGGAGCAGTAAGAGTGCATAAGTTTCATACATGCGGTAATATCAAGTTCACGCTCGGTGAATTTATCGGCCACGGGACCGCAATTGCTCTCAATTATATTAGCCCGCCATATAATGCAATTATGTAATTTAAGCTTACACGCATCTTTCACTGAATCAAGGGGAAAAGATACTTTCGTGATTTAATTTTAAACTCTGCTCCGCCATACGATACTTTGATTTTATTCAATTGAAGGAGGGGGAGGATATAAACAATGAGATATAGATAGATACACTTACCCGAAGAATTATGTAATCCACCCATGGAATGCTGCTAAGTATAATTCCTATGGTTAAAGCAAGCAGTCCGAAGAGTATTACCGCTATCCTACCTGGAACATTCGAAGAAAGAAAAAAAGAGGTAATGAGGTAAGATTTTTTTCATGCGTAGGAAGGATCGATGGCTGCTCAATGAGCTTTGTTAATCTGATTTTGTATTATATCAGAGTGGAAGTAATTTCTGTGGATGTTGAAATGGTAGACATAAATTTTTTTATTCGCGTAATAGAGACGAATCATCTCCGTTTGGTAATGTGTACAAGTGTCTGGAGCAATGTTCACTGTCGGTTTAAAATATTTTTTGCCAGACTTTCAACATAATTGGACTGTCTCCAAATTAGTCGGGATGAGATGTTGGCTCATTTTCAATGACTACTACTTTTGTGTGAGCAAATGTCCTATATTTTTACTGTCTTCATCTTGACTTTCACACTAAACATAGAATACAAGGTGTTACATGATTATAATGTCTGTTTAATTTGATTGATAAACAGGAAAGAAACAACCAAAGTACATTTACTAATACGAGACCAGGTTTGTAAAGAGATGTGGAAAAATTCATTAAGATAAAATCCTTTTGAGGAAATATACCGATGTGCTGAATATCCTATGGCTCATTCATAGACCACGCATCCAAGAGAAATGAGAAATTTCATTCTCGATCAAGCACCAAAAGGAAGCGTCTAATGTCAGGTATGCAATAAGGCAAATATATCTGTCGAGCCACCGTATACGAGAGCGTGTGTAATGATGCCTCAATGCAGAAAGACTTTCTCGCAATTTTCTCATTCATGAAGTAGCGTATGGGTTGCCGGACTAGCTTCGATCTCTATATATATATATATACTAGACATAGACGTGACAAGCCAAGAAAGAGAGAGATGGATAATAGATATAGATAGAGTGGGAAGATGCGCCACCGCCGCGGCTCGGTGAAAGGAAACTTTATGATAAGAGGACGCGTAATCCTTAAATAGGACGCGCACTCACTCGCTGACCAACTTATGCCGATCGAGAGCTATGTCGTGTGTACTCCCCCAGATGCGGAAGAAATCGCCATTCGTCTTGCCTTTACTCGATATGGAACCTGTCTCCACGGTATAAACACTGAAATGCGACACGATAGTAAACTTGGTTGACCTGCGTTGAGTACCCAATGCGATATTCGCTATCCACTTTTATGAATATTATTCTAGACCTTTTATCGATCTATCATCGGAATGTAATCATTGTGGTCACATCAAAATTGAAAATCTTGATCACTCTGAGAATGTGGCAAAGGGACCCACGGTTAAGAATTATTTTGACTTCCATCATTCAAAATGTAAGGAATGATGAAAGGCGTCATAAACCAGTGATGTTGATTTACAAATTGATTCGTTCCACTTTGATCACATAATCGAGGCAAACTGGACCATTGACACTTTCGAGTAATTGGTCCCAAAATTGCTCACTAGGAGGGTGATGAAAAAAAAAAGTTCCGACTCGTGACACAATTTATTATAAGTATGTAGCCCACCAGAGTGATCTCACAACAAATTTCTTTCCGAATGAGTTACGCATATATGGGAACCAATGAATCAGATCGCATAGCTACCGGTCCATCAATGAGCTAACCAAGCAAGGTCACATACATAGTGAGTTATTGCAGTTGGTAGCTATCTTCGGATGACTCGGCACGTCTCGCGCGATCCAGACCGAGTTACGATGCAATTGAGGCCCATCACCGATCTTATCGACTCAATTTACCAGTAATCTCGCACCTGTCGTTCTCAACATCTTTGTACAATCTGACACATTCTTCACGCCGATTTGTCGCGGTGTTCGTTTTGAGAAAATAAATTGTCAGGTTTAAAAACTTCTCGTATACCACGGCGATGAAGACTTGATGTATGAATACGACGCAAGTAGAGCAAGTCAGGCTCGGCGAGACGTGACGATCATGATCGTTTAACGCGAAATGTGTTCGTAAACATTGAGTGAACGCGCCACGTGGACTCTGATCTTCAGGGCGATAATCTTGTTATTATCCACCTTCGTAACTGATTGATAGGTCTCGAGATTCAAAATTGATGAGATTGTGAAGGATGATTTTGCTACTTTGGACAATTTTCTTCCAGCTATATCGTCCCCTTTTTTTGAACCGTCAATTCATCGGATCTTCCGTGATAATAATTTTGAGCAGCCAAGGATAATTAACCGATTGGTACTCTCAGAAACCACTTGAAATGTATGGTAGTAAGTAATGTACTTGATTGTGCAGAGTTTTTTGCTAATAATCAAGCATCACGGCCAGATGATGTGTAAAATTGACGCGGATGGTAATAAGGTTTTGCGATCTTTTCATTATAGACTGATAGATTCTGTTCAGTCTATCGAATAATTGTCGATTCATCTTAATGCTGACGATCGTACCAAAAAAATCAAGCAACTTCTTACTTTTAATTCGCTGAATTCAAGAGTCAAGTCAAGCAAAAACCAAATTGAAAATTCGTCTCGCTTGAACCTTTTTCAGAAGAAAACTCATCGATTCGATGGAATTTCAAAGAACATCTGATAAATACATTCATCGGTGTGTAACATATCTCTTGAATTGGGTAACTTTGGTACAGTGGGTACAACTTTGGTACACCTTTGAAAATGACTTTCCAACTTGCATTTGGCAAGGTAAATGATTCTATCGCCCTGGAACCTTTTCTTCCATCTCGACAATCGCATAAACGATGTGTCGAGCCACTGTAGAGCTCACATGAATGATTGTGGTTCATGATTAAAGCTTTTTGCAAAAAGACTGATTTCGCTGCGATACGCATGTGGTCCAGTTAGTGTACCTGGCGAGAACTGTTCCGGAACGGACTACTGGTGAATAACACTACATTTTGACCACATATATCTCACCATATTGAATGAATCAATGTTACATTGGGTTATTTACATTGATTGGAGTTCAGTGGACGAAAAACCGAAAGAAACATGGAAAATTGTACCAAAGTTACCCATTCTAGCTGAGAAGCATTCCGGTAGGGTAACTTTGGTTCAATTCTGTATGACAGCTTCTTTTCAACACATCTTGAGTCGAGTGATGGTCTATGAGGTTCTAGAATTTCTCAAACAGCTGGGAATAAGACTTCTTGAACGATTAAATTGATTCACTCGCAAAATTCATGGCAGCATTGAAATATTTTGTAAGTGCCCAAAAAGCCCCTGTCGAGATCTGGCTTTGGTACGCTTGTTTAATTGCTAATAGCTCCAGCTTAGACCAATTCGATTGAACTTTGTAGCCCGTCAATCAAAAGCTGAGACAAATAAGTTTTCGACTGACCAGGTAGGTTTGTCAGGGTATGTTGAAATGCTGAGCCAAACGAGATACCGAAATCATTACCAGAAGTACCAAGTTTGACAACACCCAAGTCGCGGTGAAAACGACTATCTCGAACAAGCGACAGGTGAGTCCTAGTAGGAGTGATATTTCTTTACACACTCTCAATCCTCATTGGCATGACACGACAGACATGATGGGTGGTGCACGAGTAGTGTATTATCTCATGTGAGATTGAGGTACTTCGTAAATGGATCGGTAACTGTCTTTTTTCGAACGATGACAGGATTTTGTTGGAGTTGAAACTTCTGGAGAATTGTTCTTCCTGCGATGCTCGACTGGGGAAGACCCAAATTGCATCAGTGCAGTGCTATTGCAAGACTCATACAGCAGTTCCGCGGGAATTCTTCGGACTTGAGCGGTACCGGAACAGTAATGGCGCAGCACTACCAATACGGAAAAGGAATGACTGATTAACGACACATCCCAGGACTTGGGTGGTACAACCACAGTACTAGCGGAGCAGTACATGTTCAAACACTAACACGACAGTTTACCGAAAATTCTCGCGGACTTGAGCGATACCGCAATAGCACTAGCACAGCCGTACCAGCTCAAATCTGATATGGCAGGTCCACGACACTTCATCAAGACTTGAGCAGTGCCGCAACAGGATCAAACACAGTAATACCAGTTCAACACTGATATGGCCTGTCCGCAAGGCTCATTCCAGGACTTGAGCGGTGCCACAACTGCACTAGCGCAGGAGTACCAGCTCGAAACTGATATGGCGACTCCGCGACACTTCATCAAGACTTTAGCATTGCCGCAACAAGATCAGTGCGGTAGTACCAGTCCAAAACTGATATGACCGGTCCCCAAAGCTTCTCCAGGACTTGAGTGGTACCGCAACAGTACTATTGAAGCAGTGCTAGTTCAAAACTGACATAACTGATTAGCGACACTTCATCAAGACTTGAGCAGTACCGCAAACAAGATCAGTGCGGTAGTACCAGTCCAAAACTGATATGACCGGTCCCCAAAGCTTCTCCAGGACTTGAGTGGTACCGCAACAGTACTATTGAAGCAGTGCTAGTTCAAAACTGACATGGCTGATTAGCGACACTTCATCAAGACTTCAGCAGTACCACAACAGGCTACCAGTCCAACACTGATATGGCCTGTCCGCAAGGGCTCTTCCAGGGACTTGAGCGGTACCACAACTGCACTAGCGCAGCAGTACCAGCTCGAAACTGATATGGCGACTCCGCGACACTTCATCAAGACTTTGGCAATACCGCAACAGGATGAGTGCGGTACTACCAGTCCAACACTGATATGGGCCGGTCCGCAAAGGTTCTTCCAGGACTTGAGCGGTACCCCAACAGTACTAGTGAAGTAGTGGCAGTCCAAACTGACATGACTGGGTAGCGACGCGTGTCCAAAGCTTGGGAGGCATTCCGCAATACTAGCGCAGCCGTACTACTCCAGCACTCACATGCCCGGTTAGCGACAGTTCTCCAGAACTCAACATCGGCAATGAAATTATTCATCGTTGGATGTCGATATATTTTCGGGTATTCAAGGATGAGTGTAATAAGCGCGCAATGTCAACTAGTCACAAGAAATTCATAGATTTGCGCGTTCCGTCGTCTACCAGCTGTGCCCAGGACCAGCTTCGTGAGTTGAGGGTGCTATCGAATCTCGACAGAATAGAGAATTCAGTTGAAATGGGGTGACGTGGCAAGATGGATATGTTCATGAATTTTTCGATTTTCAAGTTTTCTCAGAAGTGAAATTCTAAAAGAGTCCTCATCCCTACTCGGAGTTGATCAGCAATATCCACAAAATGAATGGATTCTCCAGATTCTTCCTACGTTTCAATCAAGTTCCATCGCATTCCGCTGGGAGTAACGTTTTTTCAGATGATCGTGAATTGTCATTGTAGAAGTTTAATAACCGATGACATGAAAAGAATCGAGAAATATTATCGGTATGGAAATACTCAAAATCCTCCCAGGAGCTCACCGGCTAAATTGCTGCCACTCTGAGTCGCTTGGAATGCATATGAGTATTGAGGCAGTATTTTGGGAACACTAATGAAGAAATCCAATGAATTGATGAAATGTTTTGAGTGATCCGCATGGAATAGCCGGGATATTTCTTGTCCAATTTTCGAATAGCATTTTCTGCAGACATAATAACAGAGAAAAGCGGAGAGCAGAATGCACTGGCTTCAATCTGGGAAATACGCCACTTTCTTGTACTCTCATCGGAGCAAATCAATATCACGCAAACAATCATCTACCCAAGACTATTCTCTGCACTCGATAGACGCGTGTTCGATCATTCCAAAACCGAGTACACACTCTGAGCACTCTGTGTGTATGTGCTCGCCTACAACCTTTATGTAAGTTTGAGTGGCTTTCCATACTTAATAGGTCTCTGGATCTTTCTCCCGCGCTCGAGTTTTTTTTTTGCTCTCAAACAACTCGATTGCGAAATTCACCAATGCTCCAACTGTAAATATTGGGGTGCGATCGCAAAACCGACTCGTATTCGATGATATTCAGTATCATACAATATGAGTTAAGTATAGATCGAGAAGCGTTGCGGCTAATGATATCGTTCGCGCCCACCACGTGTTTTACCTCTCTCTTATCCAGCAGCATCCGTGCAACGCAGCCGTATTACTCTAAATTAACGTAAATCAGATGTGATGGGAGTATGCAGCGAATTACGAAATATGACTTTGATTTTCCCGTCGAAAAGTTTAAGGATCACTTCGACCAGTCATTTGCACGAGGAATACCGTAAAGCAAGGTTTTTTGTGCTACTTGAAGAAACCTGATCGGCTCGTAGATTGTCGTGGATATATGAGTTAGCATAAATAATAATGTTGTATATTTTGTGAAATAAGGAAGTTTATCGTCGTCGTCGCCTGAGCTCGCCACATTATTACTCCAAGTTACGTGTCACGCGAATTGCAAACAATCTTACTCTACTCATGATATACTCTTGGCCGACTATCAATTCTTCGTATAAGCGCGCGCAAATTCAAATTAAACTCAATCCTTGCCCCAAGACTCGAAGGTTCTCGAATTTTTTTCTGAATTAAAATTAATGAACGAGCTGCATGTTTCGAACAAACAACGATCTGTCTCCCGAGCATGGATCAGAAGATAATCCCCAGTGGTAAACAAGGTTACCAAAGTACCGAATGAGCTCCTGGAAAGTCCCAAATGTAATGTGAATGAACTCTTTCGGGGTCCCAATACGGAACCTCTGTATGCATACGAGGCAAACGACACTCGTATCACTTAATCATTAAATAAAGAAAAATAAACAGTGCAATAATCGGTGCATGGTCAGTGAGCCCTGAGTTGATGACTCGTTAAAAAGAAGTAAATGCAGCCCGGAGTTTATCTCATAAACCTCTCTTCCGCGAACGACAATCTCAAAGGACAACGAGCCCAATCGATCTTCGAGATATGCGTCGGGCCATTGCTCTGACCAGCAATTATAATACAAGAGGGGAAACCCCATCGAAGAGACCAGGTTGCGCCACGTTAACCGCAACTCATCTCTCTCTGTCTCTCGTACCTCCCTCCGGCGAAATTCCGCACTCGGCAAACCAGATCCACGAACGTAATGTCTGCATAGAGATAGTACCAATTGGTACTATCTCTATGAATGTCTGTCGCCCGGTCCCGAAATCGACGCAGGCAAATATATGTATATGTATTATAGCCTAGGGGGCCGTGAAAGGTGGAGAACCGATCTCGTCAAGGTCGGCAGCTGGTTCGCGCCCCGTAACCTGCACGACGTTGACCCTGAGTCAGAATTTCGCAGAGTGCAATTATTAGTTGGGTCGTTACACGAATGAATTATTCTGGTCTAGGAGGTTTGGGAAAGAGGGTTGCTTTGAACCAGATGCAATTCATTCTCAAATGCAGGGTCTTTGCCCGCATGGATAATTTGAGAGTCTTATGAGGCAAGGACGTTTTTAAGGTCTTAAAGTTGTTTTGGGTCCATGTGATTAGCAGATACTGGCCGATGCTCTTTCCGGGCGCAAGGTAATCTGCGGATGCGCGGACGAGAGTTGATTGGCCTGATGTGCCCGAATTGGCTGAGGATGATTATTTTTTCTTTTTTTGGTGTGCGGTAGCTTTGGCTGCGCTTTGAACCGTCCGCAGCAGCAGGGGGTGATATGCAAGCTTTTTGGCACACACCTAAAGGCGACTTCTGCTTAACTCGTTTCTAAATTAAGCTGGAAGGAATTCTTCAATGCAATCGATGCCGATGCCCTTTCGAGATATGTTTTTCTCGTGTACCGTGTTCAGGATATCACTCCTGTTTGTAAAATTCGTTCCTCGTCTCGCAAGAAGATATGCAGTCCGAATTTCGATTCGCGTGCGGCGCGTAAGAAGTCACTCGGCCTATATTCACACATCGGTCAAATCCTTATTGGACACACCGGGTGGCACTTTAATCTGGCCACTGCCATCTCGATCTGAATTAACGGAAGGTATGCATTTTGATGCTCTTACCAGTTTGGATACTGGGCACTTGAGTCTTAGCGAGATTTCGGTCTGGCCCTCTGAATGACATGTTTTTTTAATTTAGATGCTTACACTTTTTGATTAAAAAAAAAGGAAAAAATGGAGAAGCGCCAGGGTATTCTGATCATATGAATGCCTATCAGGCTGTAATCAGACAAGGTCAAGATTTTGCATCATAGAGATGGTGATTCAAAAATTAATGCTCTCCATGGTAATCATTCCGAAAAATCCTGCGATTTGGGCAGAATTAGATTGCAATTGTTGGAGACATTAAGATTTTTCTCAAACGATAGGTACAACCCAAGCTCCCGAAACTTTGGGACTCTTCAAGACTTTTTGAGGTATATTGGTGGAGGCTGAGACAAAGTTTAGAAATCGAAAAACTCGGCAAGGCAATAATCTTGCCTGAACGTCCCAAAACTCTGGGGAATTTTGACATTTTTCGATTGATTCAGTTGCAGATCCCACATCATCTTCTTTTCCATCTGGAATTAACCAGATTACATGAACAGTCACATTGTTCACTTATTGAATAGATTCAATTGATGGAATAGGTTATGTTATCGATGAAACTGGCAATAATTTGTACTTTTTTTGATACCACTTTCATCCTCACAATTCTCTCTTCATCGCATCGTTACGGATTGTGCGACAACAATCATGTCACCTGCATTCCGAGTTCAAAAATAGATCGTTTGATCAAATTTCGCTAATTTTGTGATGACTCCGTAGAAACAAATGCGCGAAACATATTATTTAGCTCCAAAATGATCATCAGCTACTTGATCGTTAGCAGGAGCCTCTCGTTACATGATAAATGAGTAAATAACGACATAATTGTTCACATTACCATACCATACATATACTTTAGCCTGATTGATGCAGATTTCGATCTCATCAACTCAAGGAATGATTAACGATGAGGTGCACGGTGTCGATATACGATGGATTTATGCACTTTCGAGAAATATCAACGAGACATCTTGATTGTAATAAGACGAGACGAGATTTGTTGACAAATACTTCGATCGACTGAGACAGAATTGGAAATTTCTGGATCTCATTCGGGATGACATCAAGATGACTAAAAATCACCTTGTATTGATTCCGAAAGCGTCACATTACCATACAGCCTTCAAAATGTCAATGCGGTTTATTAAATATCAGGAGTCGGTTCACACAATTTTTTTTCTGGAATCGACCATATAGTATGATCGCCTACTATCATGGTAACACAGTCATGCACCCCTGAACTCTGAAATTCTATGAGTCTCCCTGGTAAATACGCGAACTCTACTGTTCGTGGAAATTTACTGTAAGATTTTTTTCAGGAAGCAGGAAATGGCAGATGTAGTAAAAGCATTGAGTGATGCATCGCATCATCTTTGACTGTTATCAAAACCACTTATTTGCTTGGCTAAACTTGGTCATAAAGCTCAACATCCTAAATATATCCAAAAGACTAGTATTTTAATGAATGCCTTGGCTAATGACGAGCGAAAACTGGATTGCAACGAGCTGTTCTGCATTTTTATTGGCCGTTAAAATCTCACGAGACTCCCGAGTTTTTCTCACTCCAAGACTATGCAGAAAGCATTTGTATCGTTATCCCGGAGCGACCTTATCACTATTGAACTCTCTTATTCTTGCACGGGAGCACGTGATACCAAAGTGCTCGTGACAAGGCAGTATGAATTTTACCTGGCAGTGTCGTATAATCAAACGTGACTGAATTAAAAAACCGATCGAAGTTCGGTCGATCACAAAGCAGCTTTTTAACGTCGCAATTTTATTCGTCCTCATATATGCCTCGATGGGTGGCAAGATATCAATTGAACGTCTCGACGCGTGACGTCTATGACTTTTTTCTCGAACCTGAGCTATACAACGAATCTCTGTAGCAGGTACCACGTGCTATGATCCTACGATCCTTCATTTTTTTTATCTGGGAAAACGTGATCAATTTGAATGTAAATATTGATATGTAGATTATACGACTATTACGACTGTTCCGGAATAATTTCATTGCTTTTACACGTACAATACACGCATCACGTGCGCAAAGCTTAGTTCCCAATCTGAACAGAATTTAAAACGAGGAAAAGTGGGTGAACGAAGTGGTTGACGCTAGGGGTAAAAAACGAAATGAGATGTTCATCATCGTACCGATCAATTGCGTAGGAACACGAAACTCGAAAACTCATTGAGCACTTGGGGCGAAAAACAATGTTTTCACTCGGGCTCGCGTTGGATTGAGATCGGTCATTCCTATTTCCATTATAACATCTTCGAGTGTTGAGATGGAATCCGAGTGAGCGATCAATACATGCGGTTCACTGGAAGGGTATCCAGAAGTCTCTTTACCTTAAACTCTCATTTGACACTGCAGAATAGATGAAGGATAACCGTGGAAGAAAGTTGAAGGGGTTCACACTCCAAGTGTAAATTGACTGTAACTGAGACTGTAAACCCCCTCAACTTTCTTACAGGGAGAATTTTTCGAAACTGTGTGAATCTACGATAGAATTCATCATGTCCCCCCAAACGATGAGATTCATTTCTAGGAAGTTGTTTGACTCGTAATGTGACGCTAGTATTACTCAAGTGCCAAAAATGTAGGATTAAAACTCTGTCATGAACCACATTGAAGAATTTAAGATTAAACACCTAACAGATGTCGCAACCTGTAGCAGCACTCATAGTGTTACTGATCCAAAATTTCATTAAAACAGATACGAAAATTGACTCCTTGACATTTCAAAATTTTCACCCGATTCAACGAGATTGAAATTTCATAATCTGTTCTCAAAATTGCAAAAATTCAGTCAGAACATTCAAGACCACTCGATGCACTACTTAACTCACAAATCTTTATTGCATCACTTGATTGGAGTTATACAAGATTATGCACGACCTTGAAATATCCCCCTTATGTGATCTTTGTTAAATATTCGCCAAGCACGTGTGCTGCAGCACCCGACCGTGGAATTACCGATCATCAATTGCCTCTGAATAATGTTTGGAAACGAGAAAGGCAACAAGTGGCCCTCGTCATGGCCGACGAGTAGTTCCAGACCCGAAATTGGGGCAAATGAAATAAGTCCCTCTCATAACCCAAATTCCCATCGAAAAGCCACTTATGATCTCTGAATAATTTTTGGATTTCATGTCACCGATCGACTCGTGTGCGCACTCATTACACAATTTCTACACTTATCAGACTGTAGCAGACGCTGGATTGATCGGTGAAGCATGAATACTTTCATCGACGTATCGAAAGTTTTTCTAGCTCGTAATTGATTTTCGCTTTCTGTCGGAGACAAATCACTGTTACGCTGAATTTTGATTTCAATAACAACGGATTCTGACAAACGAATAGCCCATAAAGTGCAATATTTTTCTGGCTCATGACAGCTTACTCCTGTGCGTGAGAAAATTAATAACGTTGAGTGATTCAATCTGTAATCAGAAGTGACAAAAGTGATCCGTGTTTTGTTGTTCCACGTGTTTCAAGAGAATTCATACAAAATGCTTCTGCATGTTTCGCCAACGTGGTAAATGTCTCATTAGATAAAATGTGACTAAGAATGGCCTCTGAGACGGAAAGATTCGAGAAGAGCGATGTGAGAAGAACATCGACGGAGAGTGAATGAGATATCTTGAGAAAAAATTCACACGCATGATTCTTGCTCAATTTTTTATGCATGAATCAATCGATCCGAACTGCGTAATGCAGTGAAAGGCAAAACAAAGTTTAATACACGTTTTATTAGCCAGTTGATCCAGAAAACCATAAATATTGAGATTGAAATGAACATTCCAAGTGAGTTTGATCTCAAATATTCTCAAATAGTTCCGGACAATGCAATCGAGAGTGGAATTTGCAGCGAGAACATCCCCATCACCGTAAAATCAATCTCTGGAAGCCTGGAGACCTTTCTGTTTATGGAAATTTCTTGCGCGTGGCTACTCCGTTTGCCTGTCTTCCATGAATCATTTTCTATAAATTCTCTGATATATTCCATCACTGTACATCTTGCACTCGAAGAATTGCCATTCATATATAAGGGAGCAATCATGAAGGAAATACAAGGTTTAGCAAAGTATTATCTCTAGGATTAGCAAAAAAGTAACGTGGTAAGCAAATTTTGTATCTAAAAAACTCGTGAATAAATATGTCCCATGGTGAATGAATCTTATAGCATATAAAATATGCAGGATTTTTCCATAAGGAAAATGGAGGATGCCTAAAATAGATTTTAGAATAATTTTCATACATATATCGAACATCCCAATGAGGGTTTCGTTCTTCTCGCTAGCACTGTGAATATACCTGAAAGGACATAACAACCATCTGATCGAGTCTCCAGTCAAACTGGTCGTATTTACAACCAATCTGGCTAGATTTTCAAGCCATCAGATGGATCCAAGATCGAATGAGATATTGCTCGAGAATACTCTAAAGTATGGACCAGTTCCTGCGACTCGCTGTTCTGAATATCGTCCAAAAGACGAAATTGATAAATTTTCACAGTTTGTGAGGGCATCAGAATGAGTTCCAACTCGGACGCCATGATCATTGATTTAGGATTGCATCAGTATAACATCCTTGTGCTTGGTCATATTCAATTGTAAAACGAAACGATGTGAAATAGTTCGCAGTCGAACCGGTATCTCACAAACCAGACTTTTGGTCAGATAAATAGCTCAATAATCGTCGATGAAGCAGCTCACCGCGGACAACCAAAAAAGGATCCATGGATAACCCATAGTCACAATAGTTCAATCGCGATAGCTTTGAAATAATAGATTACGCGCCGATCATCACCAGAATAGATTTCCTCGCATTCACCAAATTTGCCCGATTTCATACTCATGGATGTAGCACATCATAAACAGATGGAATTGCGCGTACACGCACATGAGAATATAATACAGGTGGATATATAATCGCGGGTGCAATATAGCAATGAGAGCGCAAAGTCCGCTGCAGCAACTTGACCATGTGGCAATGATCTGGTGTAGTGTCGGACACGCAGACTTCTGACTTTTTTTTTTTTTATATCTTTCTCCCGCACGGATTCTATATACTGCACAAGATTTCGCAAAAGCCACCCAAGGTGAGATCCGAAATTCCTGGCGCTCGCTGATCTTTCATCGGCCGAGTAAGCGGACAACTTTTCTCTCTTTCTATATATATCTCTACATTTATCTATCCTTAATCCAACGGAAAACCATGTATTAGACCCCCTTTGGTACAACCTATGAGCTCCCATACACTTTATGTTTATACCACCAGTGTGTGTGTGTGTGTGTGTGTGCATATCGATCGTTTTCCAGAGTCCATGCATCCGATCGAAGACGCTAATTACCCATAGTGCGGCAAGTATATAGAGATCTGAGGTCACGAAGCTGAAAGACTGATTTGCGAAACTTGGAATGCGTAGCAGTAGCGTAGAATATATAGTAGAGCCGTCAAATTATATTCGTTGAGAGCTATATGCGTGCAAAGTGAACGAGTGAGCTCTGCTGGAGCAGGTGCAGTGCGTTTCTCGGCCGAATTATGCAATTCGAGAGCTGTTTCTGCTGCTGCCTCTCTCGATTCGCGACCTTGATTATTGGATTTGCCGGGACTGGCTGCCACTTGAGAATCTCGTAAATGACCGAGTTTGTTCAATTCTACCCCTCGCACACATGAATTTCCCTGAAAATGAGACTTTTCAACTATTTGTCGGAGTATCGATGATTGGGATTTTCCCTTCATTGACGATGTGTTGATTTTTCCTCCTATGAGATGACAAAATGCGTAGCTGTTTTGGGTATAATATCGAAAAGATCATTATCGAACTTTGGACTTTCGATGATTTGTTCGTGACGCGCTTTCGACTACTCTTAATATGAGCGCGCTCCATGATGAAGAGAGATTGATTGATCGGCTGATTATCATATGTAATTGACCCGACCGGTGACTTTTTTTTGTCCTAATGTGACCGATGAAAAGTTCTCAGAATCGGAGGCTCATACATCAGATCAAATTTATGAGCGATAAATGCGTATCCATATTAGAGGAAGACCATCGGCCAGCATTAGAGACTCTCTCTCTCAGTCTAATAGCAGTGGCTTGACATGAATAATTCGAGAATTCATCGTGATATCGTTTTATCGTTCAAATTTGAGGAATTTACAAACGCTTAGATCATCAACGTTATTACAGATGGCCCGTGACTGATTATGGCGGCCATAGATGTGAGCCAGAATCTCACGCAGATTAACATCATTGATGCCTGATCCAATCGGCTACGGTAACCAAATAATGTCGTTGTAACCCGTTGCTCTCTGTCTCTGTGATCCATAGATCATCTGAAGTTGATAACATCTATCGATCCTAACGCGATTCTGTAAAGGTCCCAATGAGGATGGAATAATTCGTGAAATCACCTCAGAATTGTTTGAGGTTATGACGTACCCAATTTATCTCAACAAGGAAAACTGTCCACTCATAATTATCTGACTCTGACAACTGACAACTGGAACAGGTTAGGATGAAAGCCTAAAAACCTTGGTCCTAAATAACAGCGTTGATTCGCAAAATGACTGTCGAATTCACTAGTGACGACTGCAGCAGTGAAATGTGGGTCATAATGTACTTGGGTAGCTTCTTTATGAGTCATTTGAGACTCTATGAATCGGATCTTCACCAAATTAGTGGAATTTTCTACAACAAAATTATCTTCCTGTCACTCACTGAAGAATGATTTCACGTTAGAGTGCAGTTGATTCATTGAAAAACAGTGAAAGTCAACTGGATCAGATTGAGATAGTCGAATGAGCCCTCAATCTATCGATAACAGTTTCTCTCATCAGTGCTGTAGTCTCTTTACGGAGAAACAGTGTCGATAATCGTCAGAAAACTTTATGCAACTGATCAAAGGCGCACTATCATCTGAATGGGGCTTTCGTCGAATACACAGCTGCATCCCCAACGATATATTATAGTTTACGAGCACATTGCCAATCGCGTGTGTCTAATCGTTCTTATAACGCGGTGGAGGAGTTGCCAGTACTATTGCGCCATCGTTATCATTTTTGCTTGACCCAAGTGACATTCTCAGGGAATTTTTTCGTCCCGCATCAACAGACGACGGCGAATCCATCAACGGCTCTAAGCGATTTTTTCCTACATTCACTCTTGCATCTTTCGATATTCCCCTCATTCAGTTTCACTTTGCAAAGTGACACAATTGTATCTCAATGGTCTACAAGTTTTTTTTTCAGACCAAGATGCTCTTGTAATATACCCTGTTAGCTTGGAATTTTAGAAGCGTGCCAACGTGTCATGCGTTTTAGCGATCTCATTAAAATTCAGAACATCATAAGCAGAAGCCATGGCATCTAACATAATTCTCTTGCGTAGAGTGCATATTATCATTCCTAATGAGTGCAACAAAGTACAATTGACTCTAGTGGTGCAGTGAGGAATCCTTGGTTGAGGACCATTTGCAGGATGAGGAAAAACTATTTATGGTCGTTACCGGATGCATCTGTGATTTGCAAGTGTTATTAATCACATGTGTCGCGTAAAAATCACAACAGTTCACGGCTTGAGCTTACACGTGACATTTGAATTATTCATCGATGGATTATCCTCAATTTCGAATGCAATCCCGAATGTCTTGAACATAGAAAACAAAAAAAGGTTGCTATAATGACGCGACGTCCATTACATTCGAGATGTACTCAATTTTCATCATGATTTTCATCTGTGAGAAGTCTTATGGCGCCATCTCAAGTCAACCGTCTACAATGAAGGCATTATCGATTTTGAAGGAAATCCTTAGACAACAATCGGTTGGGGTGATATCATTGATCGATATCATCTTCAAAACTTCGAATCTTCAAATAAATAACGTTACTACCTCTCTCTCTCTACCGCTCGTTTGTGAAAGTTTTTCATAAGTCAGAGGCTCTTGGAATTGAGCAGTCAATCTCAATAGTAGAACCCACACGGGCATGTCATATACATGTTACGTACCAAACCCGAAATCGTACACTTCGCGAACGGTACAGGCGATTCTGTACCATTCGCGAATGGTACACCACCATTTGTACCGAGCCCGATATTCCGGGTTTGGTACAGCAGAGTCTTGTACCATTCGCGAACTGTACAGCCGCCTTGTACCGAGCTCGATTCCGAATTGCGCCATATGGCTCGGATCGTGTTTACAAATGAGAATTGTCTATAAATGATGATTAGCGTTTAAAATGATATGTATTGACGAGTTCAGTCAAGTACAGGTAACGGTAGAGTTTGCACAATGTATCCCGATAATACTTTTCGTGATGAGTTCAACTCAAAATTAGATATTCTTGGAACATCCGATAGTTGTAAGTTCATAAAAAGTGAGACAGAATGACGAGACCTTGTGAAGCTAATTAGTGAAATGGAGAAGAAATCATTCAAGATCTCTCTGGAATACAGAAGATTGAAACAGTTTGACATATGTATTGATTGTTGGCGATATTCTTCGTTTAATTTTTCCAATGAAAATAGCACTGTAAGAAGAAATTCTCAAATTCGGTAAAAAATCGTACTAAATCACAACAAACCCCCTAACCTTGTAATGTTAATATCCAGACAATGAGACTGATTTTGAGGATTTCTTCTTACAGTGAGACGACGAAGTGAGATATCACGTAGAAAAATCCGAAATCTACGATATACTGATGAAGTATATTAAATGAAGATAGATTCATGATGAAACTGGGTTTGGCGGTGTCCACAAGATGTATTATGTCATCAAAATAAGATACACGAACATACCCCGTGCAGTGATTCTAATGGTTATCAAACTGTGTGTCACGTGTGTAAGAATATTCTGTTTTACTTTTTATGAACTTACAACTATCGGATGCTCCAAGAACATCTAATTTTGAGTTGAACTCATCACGAATAGTATTATCGAGATACACTGTGCAAGCTCGATCGTTACCAGCACTTGGCTGAACTCGAGCTGAACTCGTCAATACATATCATTTTGCTAATCATCATTTATAGACAATTCTCATTTGTAAACACGATCCGAGCCATATGGCGCAATTCGGAATCGAGCTCGGTACAAGGCGGCTGTACAGTTCGCGAATGGTACAAGACTCTGCTGTACCAAACCCGGAATATCGGGCTCGGTACAAATGGTGGTGTACCATTCGCGAATGGTACAGAATCGCCTGTACCGTTCGCGAAGTGTACGATTTCGGGTTTGGTACGTAACATACATATGCCCAACCAGACCCAATTACACCGGATTAAACTGAATCACACTATAAGAGAAATGTATTGAATTTAGATAAAAATCGCACTGAATCACAACAAACCTGCTAACCCTGTAATGTTACATTTCAGATGATTGTCTGATGTTAAGAATTTCTTTGTACAGGGCAGCCGGATAAGACCGAATCAGACCGGACTAGATCGCACTAGCATCGTGCTCAATTCGTTGGAGTGAGCTTCACTTGAATTTCACTCTATAAGAGTCAAATTCGACTCATTTAGAGTCAGATTCGTGCTACCCAAAGCTTGGAGTCGCACTTATTCGACTCCAACAGGTTTAGAGAGATAGTATATGAAACTAATGTACGGTACTTCTAGTAAGGTACTAGCACAGTACTTGTAAGATACTTTCGGTACGGTACTAGTACATTAATTCTAGGACTAGTACGGCAATTCTAGGGCTAGTCATACAGTACTTGTACGACGATTCCTGTACAATGCTAGTCCGGTAATAGTGCGGTACTAGTACGGTAATTTTACTACTGTGCCAGTACGGTAATTCTAGTACGTTACTAGTCCGGTGATTCTAGTATGATTCCAGACGGTACTATAGTGCAGCCCAATATGATTCTAGTACGGTACTAAACCGGCAATTCTAAGGCAGTTCTGTAACAGTAATAGTACAATGATTCTACGGTATTCTGGTACGGGACTGTATGGTAATTCTAGTATGGCACTGGTGCGGTATTCTTAGTTCCCGCACGATACTAGTACGGATTATTATGGTTCTAGTACGGTACTGAACCGTATTTGACCGAATTAGACCGGACAGGATCAGAATATCTATTCATCCATCTGACCACGTATTGACCCAATCATCGACCAATCTACGACCCACACTGCTGACCGTTACAGATTACCCGTTCCAATAGGTAACTCCGTGCGTAGGATCCGGACGGACAAATTTTCGGGCGTTTATTTATTATAATTTCTCCTGACAAATCTAAGTGCGTTCTTAGAGACGGCATTGAATAAGCAATTGCGATACATTTAATACTTGGTACAATCATAGTACATTTCGATACAAGGGCGTAAAACGTTTTATTCGCGTCCGAGTGATGGGTTTCCGGCCCGAGCCGCAGGCGAGGGTCGGAATCATCACGAGGATGCGAATCATATGTTTTACGGCCGTGTATCGAACTATGCTTTTCGATAAACTGTGAGTAAAAGAAGACAAACTGTGCGCAAAGTGCACTTTTACGCACAGTGTATCGAAAAATATTTTGACGCTGTGTCGTTCCTTGCGGAACGAGTTGTGGAGATGAATTGCACAAAAACTCACACGATAAAAAAGGCTAATGAGTGGCAAAGCACTTGTTGACAATGTTGGAGTCAATTTTCAGTCATCTACTGCTCTCTGAGAGATAACCGTGAAGAAGTTGAATTCTAGGGGGCAAGCGTGCCCTAGCAGACAACGTATTAAAGATAGGAATGGGCTCCGCGACAGTTCGGTATTTGACCACCCTTGGCGTTCTATCGTGGTATTGTGGCGCTGTAGTCAGGACTGACCACTCGAATAGATCACATAACAAGTGCACGATAGACCAATCAATGAGTTAAAAAAGATAATTGCAGCAAATGTGACAAATAAAATCATAAGTTTAACAATTCAACATGTGATTAAGTTACATGTAGATTTGGTGAGTTTGTTCAGACGAGAAGCGAACGACCCAGAAATTCCATGTGTATCTGAGTGTTTGAGAGACAATTTGTTTTGATTCATAGGACTACAAACTAGTCCATTGTCCACTGGATTCTTCTGAATAGGCAGGAAGAGGAATGAATTGCAGATTCCTCTCATCGATCCTAGTAATACACTCCAGCGTATGAATTTATTGGTGATATTTTGTCTCGATGAATCGTATCGTGATTTATTGATAGCGAGTCTTGCATAAGAGTTTGGTGGAGAGTGATTTGAAATGTAATACATGTCAGAGATTTTTCTGTTTCAGTTTTCTTATGTCATAGATTGGCTAAATCAATTGCGAGTGCAGTCAGATAAGCTTTAGTCAGCAAAATTCATTGATTAATTTTGAAAGAAGCAGTTTTATTTATCTACCATCCGTATCAGTTCAACGAGAATCATCTAGAAACTGAATCGCACTTTGTCATGTATGTGTGTACAACTACAAAAAATTTTGTGATAATGAGACTCATTTTGATCTTGAGTAATGAATGAAACTCGAGAATCGATACTAAGTAAGTACTAATGATGTATACTTCGCGAAATAGGCAGAAACAATACAAGATCTTTCTTGATCCATCATGTTGAATTTTTGACTCCAGTTTCTACTTGGATGAAAATTTTTTAACCGTCAATCTGATCATGCATACAAAAAGCTCCAAAAATTATAGTTTCCCACAATTTTCCACTCCAAAATCCATCGTTACAATCACGAGTACACTAGCATTGAAAGATGCATTGAGAACAATTGAAGGTGCAAGGCGCAATTTGAACGGTTGCAAATTCAACTGAGAAATACCCATAGTGGAGTTCTTCTTCTACTTCCAAATGGTCGTAATTTCTTTTCCAATATTAACACACTGTGTAATAGCCGTCAGAATATTTACCATCATACAAGGTCGAATTAGATTTGTACCCATACCACTCTCATCCACTGAATTAAATTTCAATTTCCAACGAAGCCACGCATATATATATATATATCAAATTCCATCATACTAATGCGCGAAAGTGCGAAGTGGCTTCCTGGTTGCAATCTCCCATTTCGTAATTCGACAGATGCCCACACACACTGTAGAGCAGAATCTACGAAATACCATTTTGTCGTTTTCGTTTTTGGGTTTTCCATCATTTTTGCATCACGTAAATAATTCCCAGATGAAGTGAAGTTGAGATTAGAATTACAGGAAAAGTATCAAAATTGTCTATATGTGTGAGCGTCTGGAGAAGACGGGGCTCAATTATGATTTGCGCAATTGGAGCGAGATTGAGTGTTTCACGATTCATACACCTGTCACGAGAGAGTAAATAACAACGATCGCTCTTCTCAACCTGGCGACAGGCATTTAAATCTCATTGATAGTCATCAACTAAGATCATACGCATCTAGGTCTTGGAATTCAATGCGAGAAAAGAGCAAAAACCAGACTCGGACATTTCAAGATGAGGAGGATTGAAGAATAATGTCGAGAGTTTCATTGGCAAGGACTATCGATGTCGCCCGATGTAGTTGACGTGAATTGTAATTTTGTCCTTTCGACAAATAACATTGGATTGCACTTGAAGCGAAGAATATGGGATCAAAAAAAAAAATATGGGTCATGAGCTGATTCAATGAGAATAAAAAAGTTCCCAGACTATATCCTTCATTTATGCAGATTCCGCGGTAGACAACTGGATATCCTTCCCACGTCTAAACATGTCCATCTACTTTGATTCTGACATAAGTATAACAAGGTAGTGCATCGCAGTAGCTTAACCTGCAAATGAATCACAATCGATGCAAAAAATTGAAATCGATTATGTTTATCTCAATCGTATGCACTCGAGGATCTACCTAAAATAGCTATATGAATGGTTCAATTCCATAAAGGACTAACAAGGGGAGTCCGGAGTCTCCGGGTCCTGAAATCTCACCAAATTTTTTTTACAGTTTTGTGTCACCTAGAATATGAAGAACCGAAAGCAACTCTGTCAAATGGGCCTCCCGTTCAGAGCTACAGCTTATGACATTAGCATTGCCCATATAGGCCTATGTTAAAAAGTGATATATATAGATATACGAGCAATGTTGACGTTTCTGGCTGTAGCTCAGAACAGAAGGCCCATTTGACAGAGTTGCTTTGGGTTCTTCATATTCTAGGTGGTACGAGACTGTGGAAAAAGTTTGGTGAGATTTCAGGACCCGGAGACTCCGGACTCCCCTTGTAAGTCCACTTTTGAATCGTGCGAAAAATCAGCCTATAAATTTCCCGCGTATTGGTGGACTTGAATTTATCGTTCGCAGACAATTTTTTTCATCTTTCCTATCATGTTCTTCGACTTGGAGAGTGACTCACGAATTGCCTCTACTCATGGTTAAATTGTGAGAACCCCCAGAATGAATAAGTCTCACAAATGGACTTACAAGGATAGCATTAGGTCTTCCGAACACCAATCTTGATGAAACTTTGGGAAACATCTTGTTTTGGCGAGAAATGAAGGTACCCAAAAGGGTTGGTTACAATGGGCCTTCTATCCAGAGCTGCAGAACCATAGTCCATGACCATTTTGAGGCATTACACTGTTTTTAGGGGATATTGACCCTTCAGCGATTCCCTCCAACCTTCGCTCCAGTTAACTCTCTCTGGGGCCGGATGGGTTTTGCTCATGCAACAGAACTCTATAAACATTATGAATGAGCAGAAGAGAGTCTATTCCATTATCACTCACCCATGAGAACCACCTGATACTCTCTTCGCACCTTTGCCAATTACCTATATAAGTGTCACTCATGACTCAATTTCATCAACGCCATCCATCCAAGTGTGATTGTCACATCTTGGTATGCTCGATCACAGCTCTTTGGTCATCAATGAGAACATTTCTAAAGCAAAATGAGTCAAGTCATCCGAAATTGTCTGATGGGATGATCGAAGATCTTATCTCGCATTCCTCTCAAAATACTCGTTTCTTGGACAATACTACAGCTCCATCAGTTCAGATTCTCATCTGGAACTCCTCCATTTGCACCATAACAAAGTAATGTCATCGACGACAAGAGAACGTGTGTATTTGTATATAGCTACGATCGGAACCCACAATAAGTGGATTCGATGGACAGTGATCCTGTGCGTCAGGCGAATTATACCAACTCGTCTATACTAATACGGAGCAGCTTGCTCTTTACGAACTCGTCTACAATAACGAAGCAGCTTGCTGTTTACGAGCTTTGTTATTGTAGACGAGTTCTTATTATTCGCCTGACGCACAGGATCACTGTCCATCGAATCCACTTATTGTGGGTTCTGATCGTAGCTATATACAAATACACACGTTCTCTTGTCGTCGATGACATTAATTTGTTATGGTGCAAATAGAGGAGTTCCAGATGAGTTTTTCCTGGGTGGTTCATTCAAGAATTATGCTTAATTATTGTTATTAAATGTGGTTACGAGCAGTATATGAATGATTGGTGTATTTGGGGAAGCTGTGAATGTGGAGTGTTTCTGGAGATCAGATAAGTTTTAATTGTGGAGGGTTCGTCTATCTATGATCACAATGATTCTCTGTGGTTTTCTTCTTCCCACAGGTTTTATGAAATTTGTGGAATAGCTGAATGTCAGAATGCGCCATTTGAGTGAATTTGAACTGATGGAGCTGCAGTATTATCCAAGAAATGAGTATTTTGAAAGGAATGCGAGATAAGATCTTCGATCATCCCATCAGACAATTTGGGATGACTTGACTCATTTTGCTTTAGAAATGTTCTCATTGATGACCAAAGAGCTGTGATCGAGCATACCAAGTTGTGACAATCACACTTGGATGGATGGCGTTGATGAGATTGAGTCATGAGTGACACTTATATAGGTAATTGGCAAAGGTGCGAAGAGAGTATCAGGTGGTTCTCATGGGTGAGTGATAATGGAATAGACTCTCTTCTGCTCATTCATAATGTTTATAGAGTTCTGTTGCATGAGCAAAACCCATCCGGACCCAGAGAGAGTTGAGTGGAGCGAAGGTTGGAAGGAATCGCTGAAGGGTCAACATCCCCTAAAAACAGTGTAATGCCTCAAAATGGTCATGGACCATAGTTCTGCAGCTCTGAATAGAAGGCCCATTGTAACCAACCCTTTTGGGTACCTTCATTTCTCGCCAAAACAAGATGTTTCCCAAAGTTTCATCAAGATCGGTGTTCCGAAGACCTGATGCTCTCCATTTTAGTCCACTATGACTCTTAACAACTCATATCTTAAAATTTTGTAGCAGATACTTCGAAATGTGTACACACAGAGATCAAATTAATCGTTCATGAACGAGCTGTCGATCCAAGGCTGACTTACTGCCTTGTACTAAAGATCCACTCGAAACCAAAGAAATGAAATTCACCTCGCGGGTGGTGGCGGAAAGAGAAAACCGCGATATTCGCTAATTGGTAGCCACTCTTTTGGCTCGTCTCTGATGGATGGATGGCGTACAACGAGTTTCTTCATTCGCATCATCACTATACGCGTAATTCGAATGTTGAGGTGGCGATAGTTTTAGTTTTATAGAACAGGATATGAGCCCCCCCCCTCCCGATGTAGCAGTAGCGCGAGGCGCAACTTTACGATTCCACGTTGTGTGCGTGCATTATATCGAGCTCGCACGCGCGTCCACGTCAACGCACAACACCGGAACAGAATCTCGCGAGCTGCTGGCAAATGAACGTACATCCATTCAACGAGTTGATCTTGCTGAGTGAGTGATAGTATACCAGTGATTCGAGTATTTCATTGGTCAAACTCTATTTCAGATATTCGGAGCGACGGATTGGAAGTTCTTGAGTCATTTCCGTGAAACTGGTAGATTGTCCTTCAAATTTGCATCTTGGTACAAATTTATTTCAAATTCCGAGAAAATTGAGTTTTCGATAGTGTGATACTTTGTCAAAAAAAGTTCAAGTCTGAGCTCATTTGAATTCCCATAAAAATTATGCATGCTTTTGAGCATAGGCAGGCTCAAATTTCACTCAGAAAAACCAAAATTCAATTTTCAGCATGCAGTCACCTAAACGATGCATTGATTCAATCGAATAAAATAGAAGTTTGATATAGGCTCTATCTCTTTTGATAAAATTTAATGCAGCAATTAAGCTAGCCCCATTGAGATAATTAATCATAATAGTGCACCAAGCTGTTACAACACTTTAATCGAACCGTCGCAGCAGCGCGGACAGTAGATATCACTCGATCATTATGCATGATCTTTTGCCGCTCTGTCACCATTACGATATCTCGGGCATAGATCACTGCTGCCGGTATCAAAACAAGACCCAATTCATGTCATGCCGAGGCACTTGTACACTCGTTGACTTTCTGATATTACGCTCACACGCATTGGTTGATCAAACAGCAAAATCGTCCAGTCATTGGCCCCCAACAGCAAAACGGGAATTGCGATTGTCGTTGTGATCAAAAAATAAGCGAACTCAAGAATTGTAGGACGTTAAAGAAAACCCCTTGAACCGCAAATTTCCCACTAAGATCTGTGATCTGCACATGTGACTATTGATCATAATTCGATGAGCGTCCATCAGTTCCCTGGTCCCCTGAAACGAAATGCACACCGCGTGTGATTCGGGCCTCTGATCGAGTTGTCTTTCGTTGACGCGCGAAATATCTCCGCGGTTGAGCCAAAATCAGGATGGATTTCTACCGAAAAAAATACCCTCAAGCATCGGGAATCAACAACAGCATCGGATGGACTAACGGTATATTTTGGACAGCAGATGAAAAAAGAGTGGATGGCACTTGCTTTCGGACGACTGTAGCGTCATCATTATCTGCGAATTTCGAGGCAAGACGAAGAAGAGGCATCGCAGCTTTCTGCCCCCCCCCCCCCCTCGGATCAGATTCGCACATTCCCAATGAACGAGTCGTCTCGGTGTCCTGCCGCAGCATCCCGTTATAATCGAAACCGAGCTTACAAGTATATAGTTTGATGCATATTAATGTGTCCTAAAAAAATGCGCTCCACTCGGGTGCTAGCGTGCAAACTAATTTCTCCTATTTTCGGTTTCGTTCGAAACGCGATAATCTTGCATGCAAATAACTCACTAAATACCGTACTCATTCGTCTTGAATTTCACTTTTTTTTAGGAATTTTACGGGAGCGTTCGGTAGCGAATGCGCATCACAGATTTTACCGATGAAATTTCGGTGTCGAATCTTCCTGTTTCTCAAATCAAGGATCGAAATAATTCAGCTGTGGTTTGACCGGTGGCTGCTCAACTGTGAAATTTGACAAGCCTGACGAACGAGAACTTGTGTGAAAAACACAAGGTATTCGAAAGAATGTCAACCACTGAAGAGCTCAAAAATGCAACCACGCGATCAGTCAGAAACGAGGATGAGACCCACAGTGGAATGGGCCCGCGGTCACGCTAACGAATCAGAAGATGATGAGTACCTTCTCTGAGAGTCAGCTCGGGAATCAAAATCGCATACAGCTGGTGCCGTTAAGAGCATTGCCTTCGCCAGCACGGTGGCGATAAGAGGAACGATTTTCAAGAGTGTCCGACACGCTTCTCGTCCTGAATCGCGCAATTTGCAGAGAGCGAGAAAGCTCATAGTTATCTATAGGCTAACTTTCCAGTAGGTAGCTCGTAATCGTTCTGACGCGGTCGCGGATCTGCTACGGAAGCTGAGAAAATGAGGAAAAGCGAGAGCGGTTCTTGTAAGTTTGTATGTGTAGAGAATGAAAAGTATTATATATGCTGCCTCGCATCAGTCTATGTGGTGGAGACAGTGATGGCAGTGAGCTCGATGCGCGTCGGTGGGTAACAACATATTACTACCGGCTTCGTATACACAGTACCACGTGGTCGGCAAAACTCCTGCATCGCAGCTATTACTCGGATCGACAGAGTGAATTTCGAGGATACCGATCCACGAGTCAAGTACACTCCACGCAACCTGAGTCAACTTTGGCCTCAATCTGTTGGTTCCAACTTTTCCCAGTACAATTTTCAGCTATGTATTTTTTTCAACTTTGCTATATATTTTCAGCTTTCAAACCGTTCAAATAATACCTGGGCTAACACGAATACTTTTAGGATTCCGAGTAGTCTGATGTTGGGTATCAACCAAGTGAAAAATCCGAGAAGGTTTGGGTCAAAATTGGACCAGTTGAACCCTTAATTCTTTAAAAAAGACGAAACATTCCTGAGTATAGCCCACGACATCACGAATCATAAATGTTCAATCCGGGCTCTTCATTCGAGACGATGGCTGCAATTGGATTCCAACTCATTCATTTACATATTCAGAAAAATAACAATTCCAGAAATGATGACGTTACCGAAAAATTGCCATCAACGATCGAACAGTTCTTTCGGTTACCGCCAGCAACCCGAAAGAGTGGATGAGCTGGTCGACGCGCAAGTAGTAACAGCCGGCATTGGTGGGACACATACTTTGGCTCAACTGCTCCACGGAGTTGCGGCAACGACTCGATTCTTTCCAGAGTCTTTTGGTATGAACAAAGATCATCCATGTCTCAGGATGCTCTCTCAACTTGTCAAAAATCTGGAAATACTGGTGCAGTTATGACATTCCCATTTGATAAGATTTCCGATCTCATCTCCAGGTGGCAATTTTTCAGCATTGGCTGAGCTCACTATCAGGAAAATCATACTTTGCAAAAATACACGAAGATTGCGTACAGCAATATCATGAGCTTACCGATAGTAACGAAATTGAAATTGTGGAATGCGTTGTAGAAAGTACAAGTCGATCGAACGCTTGACTGTAATATGTATTGCGGTCACCACAACATCGCTCAGGTTCTGCGACTAATATAAAGGTCGGTCATCACGTTGAATGAAAACAGCATTGATGAAAAAGCAAAGCTACCACGGTGTTTCCACAACTTATGGACGGAGGACAAGTTTATCGCGAAGAAATCATGGGCAAGCGAATAATAAGACTTATGGATGCCAACGATCGCGGTGCAATAATCATCCAGTCCCGAGTCTCATTGGTTCCCGGCACGTTCGATGCGCTATCATTATCATAGCTGTGGCTCATCACCCCTCGCAAATATTCAACACGATTTTAGACCTCATCACGGTCGCGGATGATGCACCTCTCTTTTTCCTGCTGCGGTTTCCCAGCTGATGCACGATGCTCACCTGTGGGAATAGTCGAGTCTGCAGGGACAGACATTCCTGACAAATTGGTTCGCTTCCTCTGACCGTTATCCCGTGTAAAAATGGTAGGGACGCGAACGCGCGCGATCGCGTCCCCGCCAAGAGACGCGGTCGCGCGCGTTCGCGTCCCCCTCGAGAGACGCGGTCGCGCGCGTTCGCGTCCCCCTTGAGGGGCGTGATCGCGCGCGATCGCGTCCCTCCAGGGAGGTGATTTCGTGAGTCGGGGTAGCATTTTGACAAATTTTAGTCACAATAACAATTGTTTGGATACTGTTCAATCTAACAGTTCAAAAAAATCTTCTCAGACACTCAAGTGTGGTCTTGATAGATTCCAATGATTTTTCTGGTCAAAAACATGTCAGAAATTTTGCGAACTGATCAATTGCCAAGTCTTTGAGAACCAGGATAGACTGAATGATGGCTTCACATTATTCACAATGAAAACAAAAAAAATTTCACTCGAATCGTCTCGAAAACAACTCTTAATTGCTTATCAGGCTTGGAACTAACAAGCCCATGCTCATTACAGGAAGCTACCTTGCCATGGTCTTCTCAACAAGCATTTCCAAACGATTAATTCTCATGGTGGATCACATATGAGTAGTTCGGCATGAAAGCAACCTACGACAAAAGGTCATGTCTCGGATACAATTCGATTCTATGGTAGAAAATATGGAGTTCTCAGTTTGATCCCATAGCGAGAATTCTCGAAAATGACCAGTTTTTACAAATTTAAGCAGTTTTTTCCACTCGAGTTTGCTCACAGATAGAATCACGCGGTGGACAGCAATCTATAAGAGATCTTGGAATACATATCAAACTCGTCAAAATCGCTATTGGAGAGATGATAGTGAGGTCATGGACGACGTGTCAGAGCAAAAATACAAAAAAATTACAATAAAGTGGTTTTTCAAGAGCTCATTTCTTTCATCTTCTGAAAATCACCAATTTGATGTAAAAGTTTGTGTTCTTTTTGGAAACATAGTCCCTATGAAGTATTTTGCGTTTTTAGGCCTGTTCCTTTTATTTTTTGCGAACTTATTTTCGTGGCGATTTGACATCGTCTACTGTTTACTGCTCATGCTCAGGGCTCTGGAAAGCTGGAATCGATTGCATTGGGAAGCCGAAGGGAATCTCCTGAAAAATGACCACTTGACAAGGTCAATTCCTTAAATTTGGCTCGGAGCTACAACGTTTGAAAGACTACTGGGTCCCGACAAGTACCAGGTGAGTCGGAGCCACCACGAGAATATTAGGGGAATCTGGGCGCGATTTGGGGTCGTTTGGACTATTGACGTACTCGAGCTGACGCTTCATCTTTCGTACGCTGTAGCTTCGGGCTGAGTTGATGGAATTGACTTGGTCAAGTCCAATGTTATTGGTTTCAGCGATCCAAATTCCTGCGCATGTGCAGTCAACCGATGGTCTTGAATTGCCTGTATAATGGATTCGCGAGAAATAAGAAAAAAAAACACAAAAAAGTGCATTGGGGCCGTTTCTTCTGAAAGAACACAAAATTGTACAACAAATATGTGATGTTCAGGATGTTCAGGAGATGAGAGAGTAGGCTCTTGAGGCATTCATTGTTTAATAATTTTCACACTTTTGCTCCTACAGGACGTTATGACCTCAATATCACTCTTTCAATGACAATTTCAATCGGTTTTTCAAGACCTTTCGAACGCCGTCAGTTGTGTGTCCTTTCCTGCAAGCATTCAAGTTACTTGTATTTTAGAGCAGAAAAGTTGCTTGAATTTGTAAGAAATATATTCTACTCTGTTTCCGAAAATTCTCGCCATGGTACCAAACAATTTTTTCGGGGCTCGACAGGTAATGTAGAATTCATATTTTGTACCATAGAATCGAATGGAAATGCCAAGAAAAAGATTTGAGACATGACCCTTTTTCGTAGGTCGCTTTCGCGTGGAACTACTCGTAAATGAGTAATTCTTTTTAGTATCACCAACTGTTGGGTCGGGGGTCATGTATTTTCCTGTAACTTAAGGGATATGTTCCATATGATGAACAAGGTGGAAAGCACAGTTTTTACTCGCCCAGCTATGATCTAGCACATTCCGGGTGAAAAAATGTGTCGCAATCAGGTACATAATATACTATTCTAAGCCTCAAAAGTCATATCATTGCGAATTTTGTGCACTATTTTTGTTTTTAAAAATTGAGAACTTGTCCATCTTTCAAGTTCTAGATTGATTCCTCACCAGTGTAGGACCCTATAAAAAAGATATCCAAAACATCTATTTCAACGTAAAAAAGCTGAATTCCACGAAAATAACACTTTTGGAATCAGGAAAAGTCAATGTATCCCGAAAACGACCATTTTTTCAGGACAATTGATTTCTCGGGCTATAAGCCCTATTTCATCTCAAATCTGAGATTTTTATCGGATCCATCGTCTAATTTTCCGCCGGATACCGTTTTAGACAGATTGAGCTCAGGGTGGCTTTGTCCACCCTTAGCATATTAGAAGTATGGTCGTCAAAATAGCGCTAAATCGCGTATTTTGGGAGGGTGATTTATCATACCGGACAACAACATTTTGGGTCAGAAATAGTGCATTCACCGTGAAATGCTTTTTTTGGGCATTTTTCGACGAAAAAATCGCTTACGACCCCAGTTCTGCTCCTGGACATCGGGATTTTCTTAATATCGCAAAATACTGAATTTATGGATAACGGCATTATTCTATCGTTCTTTGCTAATTTTGTAAACACGTGGTTTTGATGGTGCAACCTTGTGGTATGCTCAGAGCGTAGCCGAGGTATGAAATCTCACGAATTTTGACCTGCTAAACACGATGGCAGTATCTTAAAATTGCTAGGATGCCCACGAGACGGGTGACAAGCTGATCTTTCGAGTTGAATCGGCATTTGACCAATTTCGCAATGAATCTGAAAGGACTCGGAAAATCGACGGAATACATTTTTATTTGAGCTACCGAGTCCATATTTTCTCCGTTTTCATACATTTGTTGAGCTGTAGCCTTGAATTGAATGGGTCGAATATACATGCATTATTCCGAAAGAGGTGTTCTATCATTTTCTGAGATGATGCTCTAGCTCCTCGTAATAAGTCAAACCTCGAGAATTGGTACCTGCGGGACACTAAAACTACTGAAAAGGACTCTTTTTGATACCATGATACGATATCAGATGTCCTGGAGACCTATACTTTGATCATGTCGAAGAACCTTTGATATACCTACCATCAAGATATGAACAATCATGTTCACATTGAGGGAGTTGAATTGCTTACCAAAAGACGAATCTGGTGACAGAAAGTGGCTGAACTCGGTACAATGGGATCATTCTCGGGCCCAAACAATAGGTGGTACATCCAATAATTGATAGTATAGGGGATTATCTTTCAAAAATTGGGGCGTGGCATAAATAAACAAAAAAGGCGTGCGTTTTTTCACGTCTCTTTCGATTTTTCCGTCATGATAGTCAGTATCGATTTTTCAATAGAATTGGTACGGAGATAATTTGTAGATTCTTAACACGTTCACTGCGACGGCTAAAATCGCGATCGGGTCCTATGTGCGATGGGCCCCACCGGTGGGGCCCATTGCAGTGAGGGTGTTCAAAGATTTACGGAATCGACCTGTACTTTTCTCCTCGCAAATTGCATCCCACTGGAGTTATTCTTCATCGGGGTCAAAACGAAGTTGATCAAAAAGGTTGACTAAAATTGTTCATAATGGGCCCAAACTACTCTTCTAAGATAATTGAGCCAATTTGGATCAGCAAAGGTCTTTTGGTTATCTTCCTTGAGTTCGATCGATCGTTTCCGAGTAATGTAAATAGCAAAATTCGCAGCTCTAAACCCTAAATGCAGTCATGAAAGCATCGCATTTGAGTTTGGAAGTCGCGAAATTTGATATTTTCACCACTCGAAAACGATCAACTTGAACAAAAATACGAGGAGATCCTTTCTGCTCCTGGATAACTCAATTATCTAGAGAAAATAATTTTGAGACCATTATTAATAATTTTGGCGAACCTTTTAATGTATTCGATTTTGACTTTGATGCGAATCAGTCCGAAGGAATGCAATTTGCGAGGAAAAGTAATCAGACCAACTTTGTGGATCTTTGGAAGATCTATGAATCATACCTGTATATATTTTATGGAAAAATCAATCCTTTCCGACTAATAACGGAAAAATCGAAGAAGATGTGAGAGAGTGCATCTTTCCCTCGTTTATTGATGTCACGTCCTAATTTTCATACAATAATTCTTGATAGTATCAATTGTAGGATGTGCCATCTAACGTTTCAGCCAGAAATCGTCCTGTCTTACCGAGTTCAGCCACTTACAAGGATAGGTCCTACCTTGTGAGTCCTGGATTCGTCCCAAACTTTGGGATACATCTTGTTTTGGTGAAAAATAGGGTATCCCGAAGCATTTAATCCCATAGACCATGTATCCTGAGATACAGCTATGAAGATTAGTATTGGCCATATTGAAGATTAGTATTTGACATATTATATGCCCACGCTCTCCATTGCTATATCTCGGGATGAGTGGCTCATGGGATCAAATCCTTTGACATACCTTGATTTTTCACCAAAACAAGATGATTTCCAGAGTTTGGGGACGAACCCAGGACCCGCAAGGCTGGACCTCTCCTTGTTAGTGATCGAATTCTGGAGGGAATTCAGATACCTCATTGATTCTCTCTCTAAGCTCATGTAGATTCACCATGTTATTAACATGGAGGCAATTGAATTAAGACATTCAGCACTAGATAAACCGCGAGATATATCAACTCGAGTTTTTGGGAAGGACTATCTATATAAATTGAGAAGCACGTGGCACTAGGAAACTGCATATTTGATTCACTACGGGGAGGCTTGGCCTTACCTCAACAAACTATCAAAGGCTTCTTTTTGGAATAACACCTGTTCATCTAATCCTTAGTTTTTTGAGCTACTGCAAATAATTTTGTCTTGACATACTAATGTATCAAGACGAAGGCAATGTGGACTCGGTATCAGATCAAAGAGGATGTGTTTTGTCGATTTCCTGAGCCCTTTCAGATTCGTTCCAAAATTGGTCAAAGTTCGCCGATAGCAACTCGAGAGATCAGATTGTCACTAGTCTCGAAGGCATCCCAGCATGTTTAAGATCCTGGTATCGTCATTAGCATGTCAAAACTCGTGAGATATAACTCGGATACGCTTTGAGCAAACCACAAGGATGCACCATCAAAACCATGTGTTCACAAAATTAGCAAAGAACACTGGAAACGCCGTTATTCATAAATTCAGTATTTTGCGATATTGTGAAAATCCTGATGTCTAGGAGCAATACTGGGGTCGTATGCAGTCTCTACGTCGAGGAACGCACAAAATGAAGTCATCTCACGGTGCACGCACTATTTCTGATCCAAAATGTTGTTGTCCGATATGATAATAAATCACCCTCCCAAAACACGCAATTCAGCGCTATTTTGAAGACCCTACTTCTAATTTTCATGGTAGTCAAACTCACCATGCGCCCAATTTGTTTAAAACGATATTCGACGTACAATCTGACAAGAAATCTGATGAAAATCTCAGATTTTGTAATAATACAGGACTCCCTGACCGAAAAATCAAAAATCCCTGAAAAATCGTTGTGTGGGGTCTATGTGGCCCTTTCCCGATGTTGAAAATATTATTATGTGGAATTCAGCTTTTTTCATGTCGAAATAGATGTTTGGGGTATCTTTATGATGGGGTCCTATACTGGTGAGAAATCAATCAAAAATTTGAAATTTTATAGCTCGCCAATATAATAGATAGCGCGCCACATTTTTGGGGCCTAGAAACTGCGATTCTGATGCTCCAACATATGCAACATATCCCATAAGTTGCAGAGGAAAATATGACCTTCGACCCAAAAGCTGGCAATATCAGAAAGAATGACTCGTGAATGTGATGCACCATGGGAATTAATCGTTTGGAAATGCTTGTTGAGAAGACCATGGCAAGGTAGCTTCCTGTAATGAGCATGGGCTTGTTAGTTCCAAGCCTGATAAGCAATTAAGAGTTGTTTTCGAGACGATTCGAGTGAAATTTTTTTTGTTTTCATTGTGAATAATGTAAAGCCATCATTCAGTCTATCCTGGTTCTCAAAGACTTGGCAATTGATCAGTTCGCAAAATTTCTGACATGTTTTTGACCAGAAAAATCATTGGAATCTATCAAGACCACACTTGAGTGTCTGAGAAGATTTTTTTGAACTGTTAGATTGAACAGTATCCAAACAATTGTTATTGTGACTAAAATTTGTCAAAATGCTACCCCGACTCACGAAATCACCTCCCTGGAGGGACGCGATCGCGCGCGATCACGCCCCTCAAGGGGGACGCGAACGCGCGCGACCGCGTCTCTCGAGGGGGACGCGAACGCGCGCGACCGCGTCTCTTGGCGGGGACGCGATCGCGCGCGTTCGCGTCCCTACCATTTTTACACGGGATATCAATCTCCGACGGAAATACTCGAGTACAATAATCGAATGACTCTTAACAGTTCATCTGCTACGATAGTGACTTGGAACTACAATTTGCCAAGCATTCTCGAGAGGAATTTTTGTGGTACGAGCTTCTGTTTTTGGGAGTACGTTCATGCATCGCTAAGTGATCTAGGACCGAACTCAACTGATATCATACAAGTATGATCGTCTCTTGGTGCTATATCTTGTCATCTCCGACTAAACTCAGATGCCATATTAGTCATTGTTATGTCTACGAATCAATTGGCTATAACGTGCAGAATTTGAGACTGTCCATCAACAGCCGAAAAACTTGAACCCAGCTGCAAAAAGTGTGTCTAGCTCAACAAATTTTCCAAAAAAAAAATGGGATTAAAGTTGGCTCAGGCAGGATTCGAACCCCCGACCATTGGAACATCATCTTCCAATGATCTCAACTCTGAAGCCATTGTCCCAAGAACACTCGGGTGTACGATGAGAAAATTGCAAGGAAAATCCAATTGGAGCTCAGTCAATTTGACCGGATTTTAAAAATTTTATCAAGGCATAATTAACTTCATTACGCCAGATCACCGTGGACTATCAGGAGGTCTTTACATCGGCTGTTGCTTTTGAATCGTGCTTTCAAACGACTGGTAGACTATTTCGACTGGAGGTAGACTAACGCATCCAATCGCTCAACACCTGCAAAAGAGCGAAGATATCAGGGTATTCCCAAGTAGATGTGCACCATATGCAAGAAGACAGGAGCTCCATCTCTGTGTACCAGAGAAGGTGCGATGAGATAAGCAACGCCGCGGGGGCTCCTGAATACCACGTGGGTGCCGGCCAGACACCTTATCGTGGCCCCGTTGACGTAACAAAAACACGGCCCCCGACGAACGCCACCACCGCCGCCACCACCACCACCAGCACTCGAGCCCTCAATCTTCCCACTGCATTCCTCACTGAATCAAGCTTGCGGAATCGAACCCTCAAGCTCCAAACAGTCCACCTGTACATCTATGTAAGTGCCGAGACAATTTGTGAGGAGAAAATCTCGAAACAGCCGTTTTTCCGTAACCACAAGTGTGTATCCACTACCACAGTGGCGTGAATAGATATTGCCGTGGCCGAGCAGGCTTTCGTTGAAAGGAAAGTCGTGCACCGTAGTGAGAGAGAGAGAGAGAGAGAGAGACCAGATATCGAGCTCGGTCCGCTTTTCGCGAATCGGCACATCGCGAAAGTATGCCAATACGATATGCCACGCTGATATCTTCCAATATATAACGTGATCGTCCTCGCGGGCTCTGACTCCCCTATATAATACCATCTCTCCCTCATAACCTGTAATCTGGAATTGTGTTACATGCGCATCCCTCGGGCTCTTCTGAGAGTTATGTATTCTCGTAGGGATTTTTCATTGGCCTTCTCAGTTTCGGGTCGATTCTTGCACGGTGACCGCCACCGCTACGTCGACATTGCTGCTGATGACTATATACTCTTGACACTTGTGGCAAAGCTCATTCGAACATAACCTATCGAATGCATTTATGTGTATAGATTCATTGTTATGTAACGATGCGACCCGGCGCAGGCCGGTGCTAGAATGCGGCGTTGCACAATGAGGGATCGGGTGGATACCCGTTGGCGGACGCAAAGTGCAGCCACTTGCAAGATATGCATGGCCATTAAATTTGACCAGGTTGAGTACATCCATCGTAAAATTGGTAGATAATCATTTGTTCGTGAACGAGTGGCCAAAGTGACTCGCGCGCGTCGACCAAGCTCGGCGGGTTGCGATCAATTAGCCGTATCGTGTCGATGAGGCAGCTATATAGATTTGACATGCGTTACGCGTACTTTCCGGATTAAATCAAGTCGCTCTGAAGTTCAAATTATTGTGATTTAATGTTTTTCCTCATCTTGTGAATACATTTTGCTTCCCTCTCCTGCTGTTCCTTTCACCAGCATTTTGTCCTGACGCCCTGCACCAATCTTCTTCATCTTTTTATCATTCTACCAAGTTTATTCTTCTTCCTCGATCCACCTTGCAGCCTTCTCGGCATAACACGTAGGATTAAGGGCTATTTCACCGACATCCGCGGAATGTGATCTACGCCATGGTTCGCAGCCTTGAACTTTCTGATGTCGCTAAAACTGACATTATTTGTGTCTTACAGAAGACATCTCTGATTAGCCGTTGATTCGGCATCACCGGGAAGAACTCGAAGGTTTCCTAGTGCATAAGTTTTCAGGTCCAGATTCGCTTCTGCCCAAGGTTCGGCACCTTGTCGAATGGGAAAACTCAGGACTTTCCTGAAGGGGAAATTAAAGGGTGAAGTGCCATTCCGAAGGAAACAGGATGTCACGGGAACTCTTCTCTCCAAAAGAAGTGTCAAAGAAAATCCGAGGCGTGTCGTACAGGCGGTATCAATCATGCGGTCACTGTCATTCAACTCGATGAGATAATCTGAGGATTTGTACACACGTGCTTGAGGAGCATCACTTCCATTAAATATGAGACTTGCGATGAGAAATAGTTCCGAAAGAATTATTCGCTACCATTTTAAAAGTAGAAGTAGTCAATTCACGGGAAAGTAACCAAACTCATGCAGAAGATGATGGAATTCTCTTTAAAATAGTCATTGATTGATTTTGTCGATTTCAAATTCCTTCATCCATGGATCAAGGAAGAGAGTATAAAGTGCCATTGCCAGAGTCAAACTGCCGGTGCGTGCCAATAGCACAAACTGTATACTCGGGATCAGTCCCTCGTGTATGTTTGCAAAGATTTGGATGTTCTTCCCCTCGTTCAATTTCT
The DNA here is from genome assembly GCA_029851415.1 of Eretmocerus hayati. Classification (NCBI taxonomy): domain Eukaryota; kingdom Metazoa; phylum Arthropoda; class Insecta; order Hymenoptera; family Aphelinidae; genus Eretmocerus; species Eretmocerus hayati. The sequence continues at coordinate 199,914,592 of CM056741.1, read as the reverse complement.
TCTTCAGACCCCTCCCATAATCCAGTATCTTTCCTTGATTCCACGCTGTTGCCACATATTACTCGTAGTTCATCTCTCTCTCCACATTCGAGGTCTTTTTCTTCTTCATTGTTTATGGCACCCAACGACTATTGTCCTCCTTCAATGAGCTGGACTGTTGTCTTTTCAGCGACTTGAACATTCAATCCCGTTCATATTCTCTTGATGGTCCAAGGACTGCTTGGTAGTTCAGAAAAGCTTCATAAGTTCAAGATTATCCATGATACGGATTTCTTGAAGTGATTGTATGAGTTGGAATAATTTTAGTATCGGCGCTGTTTCACATTTCATCTATCTATTTCCGAGGTTCTCCGGTTATGAAGCCAGATTCTCAAACTCTTGATGAAAGATGGATGAGAAAAAAGATGAGAAACACGAAAATTTACTTTCGAATACATGCCAGGTACAGGTACATCGCGTTATCCCTGTAGATGGAACTGATGGCTTGCCAGGGATGAGCGGATAATCTATCGAATTTAGTTTCCGAAGCTCCAACTGGTTCAATGGTACACAAGGATTTTAAATCAATTGAGTTAGAGCTATTCCACATTCAATTCAGTCTGATGGACTGGATTCGAGGAATTCATATCATTTCATGTTCTTGCAATCGATGAATTCTACAATCTTCCACATCGACCAGGACCAAAATCTATTCCAATTCAAGGTTGAACATCATCCTTCACGCGACGTTGGCCTCCAAGAAAATTGGAATTCCAAGCAATAATCATGCAAGGACTAGCAACCACCATTCCCACCAACCGGATGTTTGCAATCACTGCTCAAAATGACCATCTCGCGGAACTGCATAGAGTGCCCCGATCGCCAAGCTCATCACTGCATCCATACACGCAGCGGGACTCGATTCCTCAACCCGATACACCTGTCATTTTGTACATACAGCCACATCAGAAGCTACTGCAGTTCACAATAATCGATCTCTCACGTGCCACAGAAGTCAGAGACACGCCTAACGATAATACGCGCTCGAGTAATCAGGCGCCCCGGTGTGATTACAGCGTCGCAGGAGCTTTAACCGAGCTCGGATATATTGTGCCTTCGTGCCTCTCGGTGGAGCACATTTTTTGAGATCACTTTCACTATCGCTCGTCGTCGTAGCCACCGCAGCAGCCGCTTTATCTAGGCTATTCGTGTGGCATGAGTCAATTTATAGCTCGCTCAAGCTTGGAACGATGTATCGCCTATTACCTGGAGGAGGTGCAACTGAAAGACGACTGTTGCCTGCACGTGACTCTTTTCTCCTCCATTAATCCTGATTCGTTAGCCTACCAAATGAATGAGAATCTCACCGTTTTCTTTGGCGATTCTTCGACTGATCAGCTACCTGATTCTTTTACGCGCAATGAATGACTATTCGACTTCATATTTTTTATGTCTAGATGAATCGTCCGAAATCAATCGCGATTTTCGCAGTCTATGTCAGAAACTCTTGAAATAGTGACTACGGTCTCAAGTTCGGTTGAAATCTCTTGTACTGAATTACGCCGGATATAAGAATCAAGATCGAATTGTGTACTATTTGCATGCCATCGCATTCATTATTGTCTTTCAGAAGCATTTGTTTGGATTTTTCTCATGAAATATGTTTTTATTAGGAATTTCGCTTTTGGAAAAATTTTATTGGGAAATTGGGGCTTAGGAACATTCGCTGTAGGAGTTTCGGTTTTGCGAGGATTATATTAGGGAACTTGACCGGTAATTGTTCCAAGCGTACTCCACACTATGATTTGAGATGGATTCCGAGTTCGTATCGAATTGAATTCGCTGAATCCCATAATTCCTTAGAATTCTGAAAATTGCATTAATTGTTGAAAGATTCATTTCTTCGGATGATGCATTTCTTCGAATATCCTTATATTAATGCTATTTATTTTTGTTCCTACCAAGTAATTCATTCGGATCATCGGTAGGCTAATTTTATGCACCAAAATCGGTTGGAATGAGAAAAAAAGCCAACAATGAGGTCTTGAAACGGATGAAACCGACATGCAATTCTTGGTATCTCCTGGTATTAATCTTCTTATCTTGGTCATCATTATTCCAACCGAATAATGTATTCCGATCTTCGGAAAGTTAATTTCATGCACCAGAAACGATTGACATGAGAACGAAAACCAAGAATGACGTACTGGAATGAATGAAACTGAATTTTTTGAAAAGTCCAGAGTTCTAATTCACACAAATGGGGGGACTTCTTCTGGAGCTTCTGAATCAACGAGCCATATAATGAAGCGGCTATCTGTAGTGCGAAGCAGCATCTCAAGGTCAGTTACAGGAATTCGGTGGAGGCATAGGCTCCACAGGGGTTCCTTGCTCGCGTCAACGGACTCGACGTCAACTCGAGACCGCAGGACTTTGATTCACGCACTTCTTGGACGATATGACTATAACCAACCTACGCACGCAAAACTACCTCAATTCCTCCGCCCACTGATTTTCAATCGTCAAAGTACCCAAAATCCCAAGCCCCCGTTATTTTCGAATCCCTCAATCGCGTCATTGGTCCCGCGGTCGTGTAGAGGCTTCTGACGTGGAATCGCACACCTTTCTGCGCACGCATTTTATCAGTTGAGCCTCTTTACATGCCGTGACTTTTTCTACGCCTTCTCGGCTTCCTCCTTGGATATACAATTTTTTTGTTGAAATCGAGTGGTCTTGATATATTCCTGTGAAATTTTAGAGTGCTTGTACAAAAAATGAAATCGAATGGCACGGACTGCCGTACGACTCCAATGCACACCTCTTCACAATGAACATTGACATTCTCGCTTCCGCGTGAAAATATTTTGGTTCTGGGAAACAAATATTGTGGGCTAGGTGCATGTCTCTTGCTTACAATCTGGTGCAAATATCATGTGAAAATTACATTCGACAGTCGGTAGAATCTCAGTGGCCGGTAATCTCAATGTCATTGCAGTTCAGAAATGAAGATTCTCATCGGACATCGAATACTATCGATATTTACACTTCGGAAGAGTAATTGATCAAAATGATGGATAACAATAATCTCTCGGGTCGTGGATTCAGAACCACAAGTCAACTCAGATTTCACAAGAAGGTCTATAGTATGAGGATATCAATTTGTGTTCCGTTGCAAATCTGGTCACTTCCGAAGACGTCAAACAAATCTATAGGAAGCATTCAAATTTAAAAGTCTCACAGAAAGAGTTGTCGAGAGACTGGATATCTCTCAATAATTCTCACATCGTACAGAGTCTCGAACAACTTTCGCGAGCGCAGCCTCAACCCACGCGACCAATTACAAAATTGACCGTCCCGTACTTGGTGTTCTATCCGAAGGTTCGGCAAAATGAAAGCTATTCGAGTGATCCCAATAGAAATTCCATAGAAATTCTTCATCGTCTGTGCCAAAATTATCACTCTCTGGTTTGACTATGAACGTTCCATGGACACGTCTTCAATACATGCACACCGACAAATTCCATTGATTTTCAACTCCATAAAGAGTTCTCCAATCGATGCACGATCTCAGAGACTCCAGATAATAATTCGACCCAGGGGGTTGCGAAAACTCAAAAATATCGCGTGCCTTTCGTATCCCCACGGGGTGGCCCACATGTCCGCATCGCCATCGTTTAGCGAGATCGGGCCCAGAGACAAGAAGATTATATACATCATGGCCGAGTGGCACACTTTTATTCGCGGTCCACTCTCCGCGAATTTTTCGCAGATTGTCGACTCTCTCGGGGGCCTGATGCCAAATTCAAGGTCAAACACTGCCTGCATTGGCTCGATCGACATTTTAATCGGCCGGTACAAGTGCGGCTCTCCGTACACCGGATCTTTTGAAATTTGCGTGGCTCGCGAGCTGGTCTTACGGCTTCAAATTTGACGTGAGAGGTCCTCGAATAAGTGACTCGCTTGTTACTTGATGTAACCATTTGTGGTGCCTGATTAAGAGGTGGTCTTTAGGCTACTATGAGACGCGCTAAATTGCCGCCTCGATGTATGCAAGATGAATACGCAAAAAAAGCTTGTAAAAGATCTAGTCAGCTGCTGTGTACTACAAGATGCTTCATTATGTGAAAGTTTTTAGCACAATCAACGTTTTCATCTCGAGCGGTGCGAGCGTGTTCATGTACTTATACCACGGAACGAATGCGCAATGAGGACCATTTGTCAAGCGAATGTGCGATTGGGCTAACTTTGCGTGTATGCGCTTGCGAGCGTGGCTATCTGACTCGCGAGAATTTCATCACGGCTTCGTTGATTTATCGCTCTTGTCACATTTTTCGTTATAACAATATCCCAACTTCTATTCTTAAAATGATATTGGGCTACTGACAGATCTGAACAATTTTGGGATTGAATTCATATCGCTTCAAAGCCTTATTTGAGATACAATAATTGTATTACTGATCCTCATGTGAGAGTTTGCAGCTGGTGTTGAAATAATATATGATCACACTCGACGACAAGTATTTCAACCCTTCAACTTTCCTTCTGAGGGTTTAGAACCTGGGTGTAATTTCATATTTTGGCATCATCTTTCAGGTGGACCAAACCCAGAATTGCAGAAAATTCTTTCTCCAAAATATCGACAAATTTTTTACTGAAAATGCATCACCAACTAAACTCAAGAAACTCATTTTCAACTTCATCATGCCAAAATGGGTTCCTATAGCTCATTCAGAATCTGTTTGAAAAATAGAAATAGTTTTCAAAGTGTTAGAACAGCAACTTTTTCAAGATTCTAAAAATTGTTCATCGGCCTAACCTACAAAAATGACCAAAAATTGACATTTTCTGGAATTTTGAGAGAAAATGTATATGCTCCGAATCCATGAGGGAGAGTTCATACTGATTCTCGAATGGTTGAATTATATTAAAGTAATTTTCATATGCCATTTTCCACAAGAAAAATTGGGGAAAAATATAGTATTTCTCGTAAGATGTGTCATGTCGCTCCTACTTGGGTTGGAATGTAATTAGTTTCCACCTGAGTTTCTAAGGGTTAATCAATATGATTAGTAATTCCGATTATTAATCATAATTGTGCAATCGAAACACGGCCCAGTAGAATCAGTCTTGCTCATATCAGTATTGTTTATCATTGGAATAGATTGAAAACCAAAATCAAATTGACAGTCCCGATTCTGATAAAAAAATATTTGCGTAAAATGCAAAGATTTTCGATGACTGTATGAAAATTTTGATCCACCTCAGAAGTCGTGTCCGGGGTTCAATCTCGTTCTTTGAGAAAAAATCGAGTAACAAGGAAGTGTTGAAACACCAGCTCAAAAATTCCAATTATAGTTACAAGGTATTCATCGAGCGTAGCACATAGATTATTAAGATGGTAAGCTCACGTTGCAAGAGTCGAATCGCACATTCAAATTTTAATGAATAAACAAACACTTGCCTCTTATATGATCCATATTCCGACATTGCAAAAGATCATATCCGAGTTTCGAGTGTACATAATTAGACCAGTTTTATGACAAATGCAAGGAATAAAACTCACGGATAAGATTGCGAGCTAAATTTGCAATCGCTCGAAGGAAGATCCTTGGCAAATCCGAGACAGAACTCGAATTCAGATCGAGTAAACTGTGATCCAATGAAAATTACAAATAGATAACATCGGATGTCGGAATTAGTCACTTTGAATTCATTTGTGTCACGTGTATTTCAATGTTGATGATGTGCGCAGCATTTTTCATCGTCATTTCGTTCTCAAAGATCTTGTTCAAGAGTAAGAGATCGTGAAATATTTTATAGCAATGTAAATTTGCAAAAAATCAGAGGAATAGTTCTGGAGGTGGATTACGGCTACGTGACAGCTAGATTCTAGCGTAAGCATCTACTTTCTTGTGAAATCATCCCTCTCGTCAAAATAATCGTACATCTTCAAATATATTCTGAACAAATTCGTCCAGTCCGATGAAAAAGGTGTTGATATTTCGAAAGAGACGAAGAAAAACCTTGAGTCCTCGTCTCTGGAATGACAATTAATATTTTTCTATGATAAAAAATGAAAATTTCACAAGAAACGGTACGCCGTTACGAGCTCGTAGGCGTCTTTTTATTCGCAGCTCGTGCGCGATAAGGTAAAACTAGGGGTACCCGGACATCGAAAATGGCGATTTGGGCTGTCAAAGATGAACTTATTATGTTCCGATCATGAAATTTTTTTCTCTTACGTATAAGTATACTATTCACCTTCGAAGAAAAATGGCCAAAAGTGTTCCAAAATTATCACAAAAGCCAATTTTCTGCAGACCTGATTTGGCCCAACACTGGGACACGATTTGTGGTTTGACCTAGTACTAGGACGGTCAAATGTACTAGTACTGGGACAGGAAACGTTGCTCCGGATTGTACATTGGAAATTTCATCACAGTTACATACAAATATTGAGAATTACCATGGGCTATCACGTCTTGACAATTATTTTTTGTTAGTTTAGTCGTTGATGTAAGAACAATTCAACAACTAACAACAAACAATGTGTCCCAGTACTGGGCTACTCCACTCCTCCACCGCTCGGTGAAGCCGGACGCGTCGCGTCCTAGTAATGGGTCAGAATTCAATATATACGATGGCGAACTAGAACACGATTCTTTGCCACACAATATACCATTTTCGAGTTGATTTTTTTTCGGTATCTAATCATTGCCACAGCTCGCCCAAAATTTGATACATGATTGAGATTATTCTTAGGAACACTAAAATATTTTTTGATACAATATTAGATCACACACCTCTCTATTAATTAGGAGGGAATATAATGTCCCAGAATCGGTCGACTTTGGCATGGTGTCCCGGTACCCCTAGTTTTACCTTATATAACAATGTACATCTTCATACATCCAAATGAGTTTTCACTGGAGCACCAGACGCAACTATCCGGAAGCAAAGCCTGTGGTATAGTAGAAGACGCGACTCATTAACCCGCCTTCATGATCGAAGCTCACGCGAGCCCATTTTATGCGTAATTGATCTAGATTCGCGCTCATTCCTGCTGTGATTTCTATTTTGAATATATTCCACGATATCCGAAACAACCGCTCACTCGTACTCGCCAACTGTTACAATAAAGTTTGTTGAATTCGAATTTATAGCTCATAATAATCAAGATTACACGTGGGTAAGGCATAAAATGGTTATTATATACAAGAAACACAATACTCATCATTGTCATCATTTGCTATTCATGTTCACCTCAACGCCAGAATCAAGAATGATCTAGAGCTGTAATAACTTTTTCTCTCAATCAGATGATTCTATGCAGACCCAATGATCAACATACGAGCTAATCCACTAAGAAATTCATGCTTGAACTCGTACAAATTACATCGTAATAGCTACTTTGTATTCATCTCGTTATAATTATTGATCTGTGAAAAAAGCGCAGTCATATTGACATATGCTTGAAATTAGCCTAATCGATCGATTAATGTGCGTGAAGGTTTTCGAAGAAAATACGCATTGGCACAAAAAGGTCACGAAAAAATTGGAAAACTACGCATAATCTATCATACTCAGATGTCATCTCTGATGTGTTTGAAGATGTAATGTCAGCTACTTATTATCTTTTGAGCGGCGCATCAACTGTCACTCATTGTGCAGGTGATCAATGCCTATATAATCAAGACGAATCAACAAAAAAAAATACTGAAGGAAAACCAACCAAATATTCTGACGCAATAAGATTTTACTTTTGACATTACATAACAAATTAGGCATCATGTGGATTCTTCCAATTAAACTGTCGAAAATTATTCCACCAGCTGCTCAGCTAATACTTGAGTGCGCCTCATGGCATTGATCATATTCTGAAAGATTGATCATCACAGAGGTCCTCCATTTGAATCTCAGAAAACCGGGTGTGGGTAGAGTCAATTTTTTGCAGAGTTGATGTCAAGTTCCGTATCTAAGAATCACTTTTCTTGCATGACTGGGTTGAAATTTGTTCATAAAATGCAGGTAATTCCAGGTACACAGTGATTTTGAATATTAATCTGATGGTGGCATGATCCCTGAAACAGTCTATGTTGTCGATAGAAAAAGAAAATTGACGAATGACAGTCCGACAAAATTCTTGAACTTTCCTGATAACCATCAGATTGGGCTTCTCCCTAAATATGCCATTCCAGGTGAATCCGTGTTACCAGTGTGAATAAAAGGGTAAAAATGTATTCCAATAGGGAAAAAGAATATAATTTGTACCACAAAATCAATAAATTTGCAAGTGGACTTAGAAAGCCAACTGCTAGGCATATCGTAAGCTTCTAATAAGGAATCTTTACATTTGTTAGCTTTTAGAGACCATAAAGATTCATCATGCGACATTTTAACGACCCCCTAATTTTCGCTATGCTTTGAATATCTTGAGCCCGTTCAGATGCAACTAATAATGAACAGACTAAAAAACAACCTCGTTTCCCTCTTGACGCGAGTATTGATGAAATTTACAGTCTGATCTTGAAATAAAAAGACTACTTCTTCGATCCTCCAAATTCGAAGCAATAAATGTCAATCCACCTTCGACTGCGGAGAATCAGAGACCTTCATCGGCGACATTCAGAAAAATCGGTAGTAAAATGAAGTCGGATCATCGTCTAGCGAGACTAGGTCACTAGTTTTACTGCTCGCGATACAAGTTGGACGAAGCCACTTTGTTGACTGTCGGGTAAAATTCTTGATCCTCTCAAAATTGTCTCCAATGCTGAAACTCGCACGTACAACCATTTACACGTGGCGAAACCGGTCAACCAGACATTAGATGATTCATTTGTTGTCAGTAAAGTTTGATAATCGATCAGCTTTGATCATAAAATCCATATTACGAATTGATTCTCTTCTCGATAGATAGCAGATAGATTTGATATGCTACGTGATGGAATTATTCATGATTTATGTTGATTGATCAAGTGAGGTGACTGGTGGTGGATCAGAAATTGAGCTGAGATTCGGGAGCTACTTTTCCTCCTTTCACAGTGACGAGCTTCTCAGCTCGAATTTTAGGAAAAAAGTCCAATCAAATCTGCCAGTCACCTCGACACAAGTTTCCTGACTCACAAATTCATCTAATTCCTTCGAAAATTATGCCGTCAACCGGGGTAACTTCGAGCAACCAAGTTAATTTTCAAACACCCAAGTTAGACTATGCATGGACGTTTTTACGGACGGAAATTCAGACTGCACAGCGGCAATAGGTAAGGTACAAGATATGATTGTTAGTCGCATGCGTGATCAATGTTTTGAATCGATGTGGAAGCTCTGATTGACTGTCTGGTCGTTTGTAGCAAACTTTTTCAACTAAATGATTTTGTAGTCAAAGGTATTTTTTTCCAAACAATCAATCTCGTTTGAGCACTTGCAAGCTGAATCCAAGGCCATTGACGCTATATACTCCACTGAACAATGCCAATACCTCAATTATTTTTTCATTACATTGGTGTATTTTCACCGTCACTCAATTTTGTAGTGTAAACTGAAGAGTTTGCTTCTCTCGCAAAATGTGGTAACTTTGGAACACTTGAATAGGAGAAATGTACCTTTTCGAAGAATGGGACATCTTCGGAACACTTTAAAAAGCGGAGGAAATTAAACTTTACTTGAAAACCAGAGCAATTTTATAACGCTTAATGATCGAGGTAGCGCAAAAATAAGTTCAAAAATCTTTTCCACGAAATCCACAATGACACGTGTGAGCCTCAATGACACTAGCGATATACTAGATCGAATTCTCACTGTGCTTAGATATGAGTGTAGAGCTGCACAGCAAACCAATGTCAAAAGGTTCCAGTTTTCACTTTTATTGTTCTAAAGTTACCCCAACGGTCCAACTTTGGTAGACTATATACCTAGAGCGCTCATAGCCCCGATCAAGGACATCCAAATTGACTTCAACATCCGTGAATCGAAAGCTGAAAGTGTAAGATTTCGATTGACCCGTAACATAATGCACTCATGGTGTATATAATGCAGAGGCTAGTAGGAAATCACGAGAAAGAATGTCAAAAAGTGTTCCAAAGAATCCCATGTTGAAGGTAAACTTACAAGGGGAGTCCGGAGGGTTCGGGTCACCAAATCTCACCAAACTTTTTTCACAGTCTCGTACCACCTAGAATATAAAGAGCCCAGAGTAGTAACTCCGTCAAATGGGCCCTTTGCCCGAAGTTACAGCCTATGACATTAGCATTGTCCATATAGGCCCATGTTAAAAAGTGATGTGTATATATATATATATATATATATACTGGCAATGCTAACGTTTCTGCTTGTAGCTCTGGACAGGGATCCCATTTGACGGAGTTACTTTGAATTCTTCATATCCTAGGTGGTACGAGACTGTGAAGAAAGTTTGGTGAGATTTGGTGACCCGGACCCTCCGGATTCCCCTTGTTAGTACTGAATTGGATCCTGTTGAATTTTTTTTATCTAAGCCCGAATTCCGATCATTCCTCCTTCACCCCAGTAGACAGCATCATACTCGTCGTAATTTCCATACCGAGATCAGATCGTTCACGCTAATTCACGTGACCTCAAGTATACGAGCGCGTCGAACCTGCATAATTTTTCGCTTGACTCTGTCGAAAAGACATCATCACAATACATTGCACTCTCGAGTGTGTGCGCTCACGTGCAAACTTCAACGCCTCTGCAAGATATTGTTTACCCTAAGATGACATCAGTGTAAGAGCCTTGCGGATAGCGACACGTTCCACTAATATTGTAAGCAGCTCTCTGACACTTGTGTCTCGAAAAGTTTCATTTTCTCATAATGATTGAGGGAAGGAATCATCAATGGATACTTTTTCATTTCCGATCGACATCATTGATTCTCCTGAAGTGTGACTCGAGTCTTTCCGAAGTTTTCCAAATGGTGTCATCGTGAGATAACCATTCGTAACTCGACCGCGAAGATGATTTGCAAAATTTGTCACACAAGAAAATTTCCAGAATTTCCGGAAAACAATGATATTTCTGAGGAATCTTCTACATAAGTGCTGAGCGAACCATTCAACACCCACAATGCAAAATTTCTATTATTTCGTGAAGGTGAATCTGATCGAACCCAGACTGTCTGCTTCCATTCGGCTCGAAAATCTCATCCAATTAGCCTGGATCTCATCAAAAATGAGATTGGCGATGAATTCTAATCGACTGGTTTGACCACATTGTGAGATGTGTCATCGATGAACAGAAACTTCCCTGGTCGATCAAGTTGAAACTTTCGTGACTACGTCTTGTCGAATCATAAAATTAAAAAGGCTCGAGGTCATCAGCCAGAGGAATCATGTCATTTCCCTCAATAAATTTGTGATCTGAATTGTAAAATCTGATTGGTGAAGATCTTGAAATCGATCGATCTTGATCCTGTACTGAGTGGATCCCGAAAAAAAATCGATTATGAAACCATTGTATCAGATCAGAATCCACGATTTATTGGTTCCACGCGTGTCATTCTGTCGGATTCTTTGAAATAGGTGACTGAGAGGAAGAATTTTAATTCATTTCTCGTGTTTAATCGTGAACCATCCTGATCATTTTTCTAATAGATTGATAGGTACCGAGATGAACGAATGGCTCCAGAATGACAAATAATATGGCATAGTCCAAATTTACCAGCACTGATTTTCATAGAGCTTTACATAGGCATTCCTAGCTGGTATCAGTTATCACATGAGGAGGCATCAGAAGCGATGTACAGAGATTTCTGAGATTGCGAAAATTTCAGTCCACCTTGACCCGTTGCAGAAGACTATAAAAATGTTCACGTTGCTTTCGATTCTTGTCAAATGGGCACAGGTTACTTAGCACAAATTAACACGTCATACTCAAGGGATTTTACTCAATTTTGAAGGCACACGAGGTCATTGGTACCAAAGCAAGATGAGAATGTTCAATTTTTGTCCTTCTAAAGCAAGACAGTCGAAGTTTCGATCAGGTGAATTCTCTCTGATACACCAATCGAAATGGGTTCATAATGATATTCTCGAGACATGATAACATTTGTACTCACTGTGTTTGAATTTGCCACGCTGCGAGACGAGCAGATTGAGTGGCTTGGGTATCTTGTCCACGGGTATGGGCGCATCCGGATTGGGCCTGGGTCCAAAAAGCGCACTCCGTCCAACTTTCATGTACTGCCTGCCTATCCTCGTGGGCGAACCATCGCCAAAGAGTCCGGCTAAAAATTTCATCTTCATCTTGGCGGTTCTGTTTCAAGACACTCAAAACTGACGATGATATGACACAACAGCGGGCGCGCTGCTACTAATTGAGGTATCTATATCACTATGTCAAGCAAAAATAGTCCCCATGACCATCTAAATGATGAATTTTTGAATTTGAGAGGGTTGGCACACAAGGATTCCTGATCCGGATTATTGTCAGAGCAGTAGAGCTCTCAAGAATGAATTGGCTGGTCACGTGACTTCACCCAACATCGTCGCCACATTGTCACAGAGCAGAATCTGTCGGGTTCAAGGTTTCAAGTTTAAAATCCTTTTGCAGAGGTCAATTCCCTGATTTTGTTGTACGGTAGCAAAATCAAGAAACACGTAAGGTAGAGAGCACGCTCTAAAGGATCTCAATGCCACTACTCGCGAACTGTCATTTCTATCCTTTTCGAATCACCACACTCGCCACTATTTGATGCTTCACTCGTGCTTGAGTAGGGCACTTTCACCGTTGCGCTTTTGCTCGTGCTGATACTATTTCTGCTATGACCACTGATCTCTCTGCTGTCGCTGCTGCTGCTGCAAAAAAAAAACATTTTCATCCTTTATTTTCCATAAAAGACAATAGGCTTGTTGTCTATTGCATGTAATGGACTTTTACGAGGAGGTTCGGGAGGTATTCGGTGGGCGCCGCGGGTCGAATTATAACGGTATTGGCGCTTAGTCAAACTATGCACCATATTCAGAGTCTAATGCGGAGAATAGTAACGGCTGGTAGGTAGTAATAGCATCAAATGAACGAGATCGTAGATGGAAGTTGTGTGTTTTGAGTAGCACTCATTTCCGGGAAAAATAACACCAAGAACTTCCGGGACTTCGTTTATGGTGATTTTTGGGTTTTTTAAATCCGAAACTCACAAAAATTTCCAGTTTCGAAAAATTGACTTGATCATCCTCACACGCTACTTTCCAAACTGCTAAGGGAAATGATAACCTTTTCAAAGAGTTCATCTGGTTTCTCATAACCATGGTTTTTTTCAGCTGTTAGTACAATAATTCTTCTCGATGTATCATGAAACATCTTGAACAATCCAAAAAGTACTCGTTCATTTTTCGCAAACTTCAAAATGAACGTCAGGAAACAGACGGAATCGAGGAAAACTGCCTGTAATAATGGCTAAAGTTGGTCTCAAACGTTATCATTATCTATGAAACTCTATTTGATCTGTGACCGATTCTCTACTTACGACGACGTCAGAGTATGTATTACATCAACTCAATTGGCTCAGTTCCGTGAAAATACCCGTGTATGTTCTCCGATTTGACGCCAAACCGTAAAAAGCCCACACCATATCATCCACAAATCCGAGATCCCATTTTCAATTTAGATCATAAAATTTGAAAGAGTGCAATCGAATTGGCAGACAACATTGGCCAGATACAGCTTCAGCAACGTGGAAGGGGGAGAAAAGTGACCGCGAGACGACAACTACGTCAACGTCATGTAATCGAGTCCCATTCAGAATTGCATTACGTGAAGAAAGTGTCGCGTAATCCTGGTATACATGCACTCAAAAAGATTGTGATAAACGGGGCACTGCTTAATACTATAAGGTATAGATATACCTTTGGAATCAATAGAACTTTTTCACAGGGTGGTGGTATAGTTGTACAAGAAGAACAAGATGAAATTTCTGGATTCCCATCGGGGAGATAACTGCGACGACGACCTTCGCGAGTGCAAAACCATTACAAGACCAAAGATGATTCGAGACCTTAGCCTTCTCATCCGGCTGCTGTTTGAACGCCAAGGCAAAAGATACATATTACATGGGACGCGAAACTCACATTTCACGGAATTTTCAAATTGAATGCATCGATTTCGCAACGTGCTTCCCCCCGAGGGCACAGTATAGTTACACGACGTCAAGCTGGGCAGTGCAAGGAGAGCCACTGAACCGTCATAATTGACGCACTGAACATGATTTAATCTCAATCCTGGAATTCCAATATCAATCTCCAGCTTGAACGCAAGAATTACGGAGATGTGGCCACAGATTATAGCCTGGTAACCCAAAGAATTGCAACTCTGGCAGTTCTTGGGGGAAATCCCTGTCCACAAAGAAGACGCAAAAATTGACCCTGAACCAGACGTCCAGATAACCGGAAGTCTCATAGCAATTTGACGCTTTTGCGGTTTGTAATCGGCCGAAGTTTGATTTATGAGTGTGAAAATGCATCTTAGCTGGTCAATAAGTGTGATTCAGACTACAGGGGAAAATTTTTCTGCGAATTTTCGAGGTAATTATACGGCTCTCGCGCTACGGATGAGCATGACGTTTGACTTTTTGCTCGTCGACCACTGATAGATATCGACTCGTGTGACGTGGGCGCAAATTTTTATGATCTCTGCATAAGTGACGATGTGTAGCTAATTCATTCCTCACGAAAGTATGGACTTTTTTCTACATCTGATGTGCGTTTCATCATTTGCATCTATAAAACGGCTTGATTTGCGCACTGCAATGAGAAAAATAGCTTACTACGTGTACTTCTACTGCGACACGATGATCAACAAGTTCATTTGCAAAGTGTTTTCTGACAATCTTGAGTTCGCACAGTTGGAAGTCTGCATGCACCGCAATCGATCAAATCTGTCCGTCATATTATTTACTGCGCAGCCATAATATTGCTTGAGTGATTCGGATTGACAGTTTGAATGAAGAAAGGGAGATCGATTTTGTCTGGGAAAGATTAGAAGGCGGCTTTTCTGAAAAACGATGAGTCTCCGATGATAAGAAGCCCATCCAATAGATATCATGGGACTCGACAGATAGACAACATCTTTCTAAATGCGTTTGGAGCTTTTGAGTGCAATGCGGGAACTTGACACGATAATGCGTTAATCGACATTATATTCCACTCGACTAGTGAGACTAAGAGTCAATCACAAACTCCGGATGTTTATTATTGTCGTGATTATTTAAAGTCTGGATAAGGAGATACGGACGATAATGTTGTTAACGTGCTGGACCCGACTAAATTTCGACACGACATGACGGTAAAGTAAACCACGCTCATCGAAAGTCCGTAATCTCAATGTTGACATTCTTCCGACTAAATCATTTTAAAACAATATGATCGATGCATGGCCGAATCAATGAGATTTCTACAAAATTGTCTCCACACAAACATCGACACAAACATTTTACAATTCGGAAGATGAAGTTCTAGACGGCGATTGGATTTGTCTATGAATGAATCTTCTTTATGATTTCGTGGCCACTCGCAGCTGGAGAAACCCTATCCGCGATTTGTCCAAAATGTCAATAAAATGGACACTGACTCGGACAACAAATTTCCCACCAAGACTCAAGAAAAGCAAAGGTGCGATAGAATGATCATACGATCTGTATAGTACTTTCGTCTTTCTAAAATGTGGTGAACGTGTCATTTCCATGTCATTTCCTACATCTATTCATGACAAAGCATCGTTATTACGTGCCCTATCTGGAGGCAAACTCATGTAAAATTCTCATCAAGCGCACTCGTTCGCATGTACTTGATCACCATTACAGGGGAGTAAAGTTTTGCCCAAAATTCAGCGGACAAGAAATTCCAGCTATTGTCGCAAAAATCATACATGCAACCATATTTAGAAAAGGCATGGACGAATTTCTTCATCTAGAAGGTTGGCTGAAGAACTAAGAGATTTCGCTAAAAAGGGAACGAGTTACAATAACCGATAGATGTTTTGTCATCTACGCTGTGAAATTTGATCAGATCAAAGAGAGTTCCGTTGGTCGAGGAAAACTGCGCAGACAGTTTTGCCCGAAGGAGAAAAAAGTAGTGTCAAAGAGGTTATGTTCCAAACAACGTATGGACTGGAAGCTGTAACTTCCTACCCTTGTTCTTTCTGAAATGAGAAGGAAAGGTGTTCGATGATGTGCACTTTTCACAACTTGCAATTGTGGTTTTTCATAACATGGAAAAAATATCGCATGCCCCAAAAAACTGCAAATTATTCTCCAAACCAATCGAAAACTGCAAACTCATGAGCCAAATTTAAATGGATGATAGAAATATGAACGAAATGAGATTGATTAATCATTGCTGTTCCGTGACACGTGTACAAAGATAAAATCCGCGCGTGACATTTAAATTTTGTCGCGCACAGAGGCAACGCACGATTCACGAGGTGGACAGGGGCAACATTGCATTGGTAATCCCCGAGCAATCTGGAGGCTTTTGGTGACAATCAGAAGCAATCGATGCATTATCGAACGTGTTTACTAATTGTAATAAGAGGAAAAGATTCAGAGTCCAAAAAGCAGACGCTTAAGATACTTCTCGTTCCTCTCAATAATACATACTCAAAAAAAGTTTTTATGGAGACGAATGTGTCATCTATTGGCAAAAAGTCCCTTATCATCAATTCCAACGTCTCGATGATTGTAAATCAAGTTATCGGGGTGGCAAAAAGCACTCGAAGAAGCTGTTCTCGCGCGTCTGATGAGAGTCAGATCGATCAGGAAAACGAGTAGTGCGGCGAGGATAGCACTTGCGCTCGTTCTCGAAATAGTAATAAAAAGTTGTCGATATCTACAGCGAATCTTTATTGCATCATTACACCTCCTCCAAGTTCTCGGTGCATAAATTTCAGCAGAATGGAGCAGAGTGAGCGTAGTAAAGCTTGCAAAATTGTCGAAGCTAATGAATTATTAGAGTGCATGCAGGATGGCCTCAGCCAGTGGTTTTTGAATATATCATTTCCACAACCAGCCCTGAGGAAACTCAATCGATATCCGCGGATTCCCAAACTCAATTTTTCGAATCGTCGTCAGGTCTTATCATCGTTGCAAAACTTTCCCGGTTCGATCAGATACTGTTCGGTATGTTGATGATTTGTGCAAATGTTCGGGTCCCGGAAAAATCCCAATCTGCATAAAAGATTGAACACGTCGACCAATTTCGCAATTAATTACATTCTTGAGTGAAACAGGCTTCAGTACTTTGCAAATTATCCCCACGTCATTTATTTGGATGAAGTGTCATATGATTGTATTGGGAATTTGGCATTGTAGCCCACTTACCACCAAGTAACTGGATCGATTTGCTTAGTTCCTAACTATGTTTCACTTGACATAGCTGTATGGTATCATTTTTCATATCTTATTGGCGCAAACATCTTGAATTTTGTTTCTTCCCTCACGTTTTTTGCTTCCTCAACAAGATTTGACTGTTCTTTTCATCCAAATTCGTTTCCGAATATTCAAGTATATATCAAAGTTTATTCAGATTTTTCTCGATCAACACGTTCATTGCGATGGGCTCCACTGGTGGGGCCGACGAACTTTTATCTTCCAATCTTTACCGACTTACACGGGCTCGGAATTTGTCCTCTATAACAATCCATCACGGTGAATCACGTTGCCAAGAACATAGATGACAAGTTGAAGAAAATTAAGGACTTGCCAAACCAACAGAATCCATATCATGACTGAAATAACAACAGGCTCCGCAGTGATTGAAAGTATTTTCGAATTATAATTCATCTCAAAAGAACCGCGAAAACCGAAAATCTACATTAATGTTCGTAGATGACATTGAAAGCGAGAGGGTTGAGAAATGAGTAAGCGTTCAATGACCTTGGCAAGTGTGAAAATTGAAACGGCAAGGATACGCTCTTGCAAAAATCGAAAACGTGGATATATGGATCGTCAATTAGATTCGTGATTTTGCAAGGCCTAAATGAATAAGCCGCACGCGACTCATGATACCTGTATAGACAAAACTTTGCCCGAAAAGCGCGCTTGCGGTATACCTATCTCACTTTCTAATCGTACGAAAAATCAGCTCAGTGTACTCATACAGCTCGCAATACATATCTGTTTGAAGGAGATCACTTGCGACGCAGTAGCTGCACCTAAGTAATCCCACTAAGTAATCCCCGCTTCGTGACTTTCAATGGCCTCAGCTTGGATTTGGCAAATTTTTTGCTGAATTTGGGCAGGTGTATTTCTTTGAGCTTCGAGCGATTGGTAAACTGAGTTTCGTTCCTCAGATTGCAGGTCGCAAAACGGTAGGTCTAGGTGGTTCGGCGAGATCCAAGCGTACCATCGAACGAGAATAAAATCGAATATGTTGTTTCACAAACGACCATCGATCTTGATGGTTCAGAGTCTCACGTTTTTCCTCCAATTTCGGATGAAAATCGCATTATAAATTCAGCACACTGGGAATGCGGTGCATCAAAGTACTCAAAAGTTAGGAAAAAAGACCACGAGTCGATGCAATAAGGTATATCCAATAGTCACCCTAATTCCATGATTAACGAATCGAACTCAAAAATAAATACGAGGCAGGGATCTAGCATATAGATACTGTTCCTTCTATGGACGCACTTTATTGTTTACATCAAGAATATTATCAGTGAGGATCGAAAATCAGATTGTGCCAGAATATCTCCATACCGGAGTCAAAATTTTGGAAAAGAATCAATTCTAAAAATAGATATGAAGGGTCAATATTTTTGGTCCACGAATTTAATAGCTGTTCTGTGTTTTCATTAAAATCAGCTCGTCAATTTCCAAACAAAATTATCGACCAATAATATGCGTGTCAGTGAGTTAAATGGATTCGCAGCCGATAATAGCCTAGTGTGCTACGGCTATATTTGGGCTCTTTTATTTTTTGCCCGTTTATCATATTACTTATAGCGATGGCCGCGAAATATGCTTGTCTCGGAATTTGTCGGACATCGACGGATTATTTTTAGTCCGATAGTCAAAGAGGCCTACCGCTGCATCCGACCGATCACTAATTCCAAGATCAGACAAATTTGAACGAGCGAAAGCATACATATATCATCGTGGGAGAGGTTCAAGAGCGATGACCACCATCATCATCATTACCCCAACCAATGTGTGTACATTCATCAAACACGTGATTCTGCCGAAAACTTGACTATTTACTGCTGACATGTCTACACAGTTCAATGACAACAAGATTATGAGAAAACGTGTTTGTGAGTGAGCTACAAAAGTAAAATAGGCTCGCCTCGTAATACAGTTGTGCAGAAAGTTATCTGAATCTTATCGTGATTAAATTCTTTTGAAATCAATGAATTGGAGGTTTGATCCTGGAAAATGATATTCACCCTTGATAATAAATTTGAGTCTCAGCCATATGTTTTCTTTGGGATTCTAGAACATCTTATCTATTTAAAGGAACCAGATGATTCATTTGAGAATTTCTGATGACAATAGTAAGCGTCTCAGGACTTATGTACGCTGATTACAATTTTTCATTCCAATGACTAGCCTACTTTCCGAAAATGGGACGGATTTAGAGCTTTCATGGGAGTGTGCTTGGCGTATGAATTTTCACAAAGGTGATAAAATTCGAATCAATCCTGGCAAGGACTATTCAGCGGATGATTGATCGGAAATCGAATGGCCACGAACCATTCTAGGGTGCTCATGTAGAACATGCGATTCCATGGTCATATATGATCACGTATGAAATTGGTTGGAATATTTGTCATTTTTATCCCGGGAATACGTAATATACTAATTTACAGATGTTGTAACATCACTACTTAACGGCGATGATTGAACATTATTCAGAAAATTCTTTCCCAGGGTCATTTTCGGGTTTTGAACATTTTAAGCACTGAAGAGAAAAAAATCCACATTAAATATCATTTTTCATCAAAACATTCAGTTTTTGGGAACTTGAAACCGACTCCTGGGAGGAACTATTTTCAGTCATATATGATCAGTATCTCGACGTATTGATGTTAGAATAGCTTTGAATCAATATATCACGAAAAAACAATTTGGAAGCGGTTTTATGTATGATCATACATGACCATGGAATCGTCGAATTCCATGATCATATATTATGTTCATAGAATCGTATTTTTTACATGGGTGGATACATTTTCAACCTTCAAAGGTTGCATTGTTTCTCCAATAGTTTTATGATCATCATCTTCAGAGAAGTACATTCCAAGTTCCTCAGAATTTTTTCTGAATCTCATGTTTTTGCGGGAAAAGACCTCAAAAATTATGGATGGAAATACTTGAGTACCCGGAAATGTCGCGCTCTCAGGAATTACAAAATCTCACTCTAGATGCTCGCTTTATTGAAATTTTTTTTCCAAGTGAACATTTTTAATCAACCATTCAGTGCTCTTCGCCAGTTTTGGACTTGAATGCTACGAGTCAATCAGGAACAATTTCTATGAAAAGCCAAAATAGTCCAACGATGAAAAACTTGAAAGCTGCTGAATCAAACGGGCATCTGCTGGAAAAATTCTAAGGGCATCGATTGGATGTAAGCGCATCTACTTTTGTAGGAAAATATTCCAAATAAGATCTCTGAGGTAATGAAAAATCAAATAAATTTCTCAAAAATCCAACCTGACTCGAGTTTGCTTCTAACCCCTTCATACTACTGCAAGTACCGATGTAACCACATTCAAGGGTTATAATTTTCATTTTTCAAAATATGTGGTCCTCCAAACCACTGCTTACACCAAAAAATCGCTCAACTAGACTGAAAAAAATTGAAAAATCCACATGTCTTTGTCTCATTATCATGGAAGGCTACTCGGGTGTGAAGCAGGTGGCTCAATCAAGCTAAACATCGTGTATCGAGAGGGAATTTCCAAGTGGACGCGCGCGCGGATTCACACGACGACGACGGCGTCAGTCACGAAGCGGTGAAGCGCCTCCGTGAGCTGCATCCTAATTACACAAAAATATACCTATATACTCGTATCTACATACTGTAAATTCAACCAAGACTCTCACATACACACACAGACAACACATTAATGAGATAAGCGCCCGCAAGCTTTTCGATACAATGTATCGCAGCAGCGACGAATGTGCATCTCGAAAGCATATTCCCCAATATCTGCGAGTAAAATCCATACGATTAAATGCACAGATGCTGAGCTGCTGCAAAGAGCCCAATGCCAGCGTTAATGGGCATTTTGAGCAATAGCCTACTACATAGTGGTAGTGGCACATCATTGGCGCATTCAAGAAAAAGCAAAGCTCCATCGCGGCAGATCGATCTCAGCAAGATGGCCTTTGTGAAGGAATTTTCATCTCACAGTTTCGTTACACAATTTTGCCCATCTAGCCATATAAACTCTTCTAGAATCTTTTTCTTTTCCAGCTGTTGCCATTTATAAGAAAACGAGACGAGATGAGCAGCAGCATATTGGGCAAGCGCAAACTCCGAGTTTCAATAATGTGCAGCCGATGCAGCGCACATTATATTGTCGACTCTGTGGATAAGATATGCTCACTTATTCAGTGCTTTTTAATTGAGAGACGAGATTTGAGAATGCAGAAAAAAATTTGGGTTGCGCAATTTTTATCTGTCGCGTGGCGATATTTATTCAAAGCGACAAAATTGATAGGCACGAAATTTCAATTATCGATTTTTCGCTTGGGGATTTCAATTTGACGAGTGATATCGGAAGCAGAGGAGACCAAAAGCGATTACGTGAACGTGATGATACGGCATTGTGGATCACGATCGACGATACTCTCGACCGATGTGGTATCATTTTTCATTTTCGTTAAGTATTTTGCACGCCTTTCGAGTGGACCCCGAATCTGGTTGTTGGATCAAAGTTTGAAATAACTTTGCTCTGATCTTTGCGTAACCTCGGAAATACTCCTTTGTCAAAATATTGAAACTCACGACTTTGATGAGATGGAGATGACGATTTCTGGCTATGCTTCATTCCGACATGAAGTTTTCTTGGATTTGGAGAGTCAAGTCCTTCAAAAGTCTTGACTGGATTTTAGTCAAGTTCCAGGAAGAAATCCACACGACTGATTTTGTCGCTTGCGAGAATGAAATGTACCACCGCGCCACCTAGCGTCGTAGCCAAAAAGTATAATTTGAACTTCTTATTTTCTTCGTAGAGGAATTTGAGAGATTTATCAGAACGCTTTAGGGTAAAAGGTTGGTCCTAAGAAGAGTTCTATAACGATGGGACTATCCATGAAAATTCTCTGTGCACTTTGAAATAAATTTGAAATACCCTTCAAAATTCATCAAATAATCAATCAGCAGTAGTTTATGATATGATAAGTAGATTTTTGATCATCCTTCTTGGAACTCTGCGCCTACTAGTGGATTGCATCGGATGACAGATATCGCAAGGATGTGAATGCATAATATTAAAATGCTCGACGGATCGAAGAAAATCTTTGAATCTCAAAATCGCGGGCAAAAAGCGTCAAAATTGAAATTTATAACCACGGTATCGATGAAAAATCATCAAAGTTGCCGAGACGAGGTCACAGAGGGATTGGCTCGACTTTGATGTAACTATCGGTGTAATTATAGATGAGCTTGGTTTATGAAAAAAAGTGAGCGCTCGCAGGCAATGTGTTTCGTAATAGATCGAAAGGTCACGCTATATCGGCAGAGGTAAAAATGCAAAAATGTCGACCAGAATATCTGTCATGTTCCTCAACAGCATGTAAAACAGCAGAAAATAGACGATCTCTCGTAAAAGATGCTACATCAACATTTTCTCACAAATAGATTATTGTCGAAGAAAAGAAAGTAAACAGCGTGATATGGAGCAGTGATATAGCAGTCAAAGCGTCCAGATAACGCGCGTCGCGGCGTCTGCCGGTGCATGTAAATAATTTCCGCTCATCTTCAAGCTATCGGTCCGTATAATTCGATCGTCCCTCTCACTCTGTTCAGCAGCAAGATTGTGTCGAGACCATTAATGACTCACACATCCACAGACATCACACAGATCTAACCATCAAGAAACGATTCGTTTCCGCAGCAATAAATATCGTAAACTTGGATCCTCCTGAATAATTTACCAATTCTCTCTCTCTGTTTTTCTTTCTTTCTTGCATGCGAACAATTATTATAATTCG
The DNA here is from genome assembly GCA_029851415.1 of Eretmocerus hayati. Taxonomy (NCBI): domain Eukaryota; kingdom Metazoa; phylum Arthropoda; class Insecta; order Hymenoptera; family Aphelinidae; genus Eretmocerus; species Eretmocerus hayati. The sequence goes on along the minus strand of CM056741.1, from coordinate 199,891,446 downwards.
AGGTGCAGCTACCACTCAATTGCTCAAAAGATCCGTTGGGATTCAAACCCGATGGACTTGGGCTGCTTATTGTGAACTTGGTCAGAGTCTATTCTACTGAAGTCGGTTCGCACGTGACCGAGGAAAATTCTCGAGATCCATGATCGCAGACGTTTGCGGGAAGGCTGGTATTTTTTCGCTCGCGTCATTCGCGAAAAAGGCTTATTTAGTGCGCTAAGTGCACTTGTACCAGCTGGTATATTAGTGTACGCGTGGTGGTCAGTGCGAGAGTCGATTATTACAGTAATCGAGAGAATGTCGTCGACGCGCGGGCTCGTAAGTATCACATTTGGCAGCGCGCATTATGCACCCAATATTTTCATTCAACGCGCCGCCGCTGGGATGATACTGTAATGTGACTATACTCCTGTATTAGCAGATTGACGGAAGAATTGCGTGCTTCATGAGAACGGGGTTACCACTCGTTTTCTTGGACATTCCACTTTCACACGAAGTCAATAGGTCAATTCAGACGTAAATTAGGTTTTTACCAAAATTTTGCACAAAAATTTTTTTTGCAATTTTCCGATCTTTGGGTGCTTACAAAATTGCGAAAAATATTATTTCTGCGCACCTCGTTCATGAGGTTCCCTGCTCTTGAGCTACTATTTCGACGTTTGCTTGCAGATCAATCCGAAAACGAATCGCTGAGAAGTGAGGTACAACCTCATGAATTTGGTGCGAAATGTACTGTTTCCGGACTGAAAAGTCTGGGAAATATCGATTTATTCATTCGCTGTTCGTGAAAGTCTTCTTTGCGTACAGTTCGTTGACTTTCACTCACAGTCTATCAGTAAGTACTTGATAAATGGGAGTAAAACCTTTTTTTCGATCTCTATGATGCCTGCGGTTGGAGTCGAAAGCCCATCACTCGGATGCGAAAAAAGTTGCCACACCCTAGCATCAAGATGGAAGTTTCATTCAATGCCCCTAAATGAGAATAATTTGACGAAAACTCTCAAATGGTTGTTGCAAAGCCGTTTTAATTTGATATGGCCGTAACTAGGTGGAAGGCAGGGGGTTCAACTTCTCGTAGCGAAGGGTGACTTTTCGATGACAAATTTCCTAGGTTATCTTGTCAAACACCCGTCATCCTGGAGTGAGATGCGTCTTTCGTAATGTTACGCCAACTATTGATCAATCAACCACAGTGGACCATTCGAAAATGAATGTGGAAATATACACTGCATCTTGTCAGCTAACTTAGTAAAAAAGCATATGATCTGATGTGGTCGAGTGCAGATAGTTAACGAAGCATTACCGAAATACATGAATTCTGCCAAAATATTGGAGAGTCACAGGTTCGACTAGATGTAGCAGAATTAAATTGTTGCATTAGGATATTGTTAGATCGAATCACTCTGAAAGCTCCTGAACCAAATGTGGGATGTTTGAAAACAAGAAGCTATATTCGCCAATCTGGAGGGAGATTATCGATCTTAGTGAAAGCAAAAGGGTATGCAGATGAACCGAATCATTTATAGATTTGTGGAATGAAATTAGGTCAGAAACTGAGAGAATCTTTCAGATGACAGAATGGACTAATTTTTGGATTTATCGCAGGCATTCTCAATTTGCATATTCAAAATTCTATCGTCGTTCTGAAGATATCAAATTGGCATGCATTTACAGTCAAAAGAGGATCTATATTCCAGAACGAGACGACTGTTCCCCTTGACGTTGATAGAATCTTGACATCAGCTAGTGCGACCTGATATGGCAGATATCGTGGGACCACCGATGTAAGTTATCGAATCTGAATATCACGTGTATAAAACAACCTCATATACATCTGACAAATTAGGTGATCTGCAGAATCTCTCGAAGACCGACTGATTACCCAATGACCATGCCTTATCCTGAGACTTTGATACACGACACCGAATCTCATCTTCGATCTTTTTTAGCATATTGTAAGATGTTAAAAGCCATGTAGTTGTTATCTAGTCGACTTGATACTAGGATCAACAGCACTACGGTTCTCCCTGTAGGCATCTCAAATCTCGATCTCATACGACTTGATGCGAGTGTATCCTAAAACATCAAATAGATTTTATCGTTACCACTATGATGGATATCACCCAATTTCAAAAATCTCAAGAAAAAAATGCCGATGTCGACCATCATGGTTTGATGTAGTCTCTGGGCCTTCATCATAATTATCGCCTTCGTCATCATAATTCGATTCAAATTGTCTTGAGGCAATGAGATCTACAGACTGCGGGTCGAATTTCAAAATTTGAAAGTAATAAAGTGATGTAGCAAGGTGTAATCTTACATTGTTAGCTAATCTCAACCGTGTTGAATTTTCATCTCATGTAACAAATGCGTTACTCAATTACAAATCATTTGGTGCCACAATGCAGATCGTATAATCAAGTCAAGTTTAGTATTCCATAATGTTCATATCTTTATGGAAAAAATGCGATTAATCTTATAAAATGTCGAGTTCGTTCAACTCGTGTAATGAGATTTATTAACCCTCCCGCTTATGCAAGAAGATCCATGATGACAGTATTGTTCCCCGATTGTTCTCGACGATTGATTCTCAGTCTAATGAATCAATGCCACAGATATAACGGGTCTTCACTTTGTTATTGGAATAATGTTTGTGTCACACAGCGATATCTTCCAAACGAATAGAAGAATATTCACAAAAAATTGTGCTCATCTCTCATAGCTTGCCATAAGTGATCTCAGTCATTGAACCAATAAAAATTATCGCCCCGTTCATTCTTCACTTTTTTTATCGAGCCATAATTCAATCCCTTCGTATACATCTTTCGGTATCAATGAAATGTACGATGATATTTCATGCATAATATTCTGATGCAAAAATTGATGTTGGGGAAGATGAACGATTCAGAAAGCTCATTAAGTAGTTCTTTGTGATTTTTATGCACTATTGAGCTTCTGAGCTGTTTCAGAATATTTTTTAATCAACTTGAGCTCAGAGATACAAGCCAATCTATTCTAGATGGGAGATAATGGTTCTCTCCGTGGTGCGATACCAAACTTGTTACTCAACGAATCATTCTTTGTTTTCATCAAGAAAAATGGCCAAAGGCTCATTGGAATTTAAAATGCACTGTGAATCGAGAATACCAATGATCAATAACATATTCCGATAGTTATAAACTGAAAAGTAAGATTTATTTTCCCCAAAATCGATTTTGTAAAAATCATTTGACAAGTCATTTCTGTTTTTGGATCTTTCCCTCAGAATAAGGAAGCTTGAATCGTGACAACATATAGGAAGAATGAGATATTGTCTTTAGTATGTGGATGATTTTTAATCAGTACGGTGTGAGGTACTGACAGATTTTTGAAAAAATTCTTCTGGTATTTCGATGACTGTTCTCATCGGCAATCACCTACTAGGGGAGTTATTCTTCGATAATTCGGTCAGGATTGAATTTCAAATGATGTCTTTGTAACTTTTGCAAAGTTAATCCATAAAAACAGCCTCCAATATACCGAAACGATTTTTGGACAATCTGAGAGGAACTTATACCGTTTACTCTTGCACCTGTATTGAATATTCGGTCTGCGATCGGGAAACAACCCATTCGACGTTCAGCTCGACATCACTTCTGAAGAACCTATCATTGAAGTGTACATACGGCAAAGTTGTAAGAAACCCACAAGCTTGGATACTCAACATCAGCAGGAGTGATGCCGTGAATGTGATTCACCTGCACCTCACATCCGCAATATAGATCGCGAGTGGACACCGGAAAGATATCTTTGTTGACTTTATGAACTAGTTTTGAATACAAGTTTGTTGAGTTCTTTGCGTATACGAGGCATGAAGTAACTTTACGAAAGTAAAAGTATTTCGTTGAAAGTAAAAGTAGTACTGTTATATTATTAAACCTTGATACGTACGTAATGCACGATTTGCAATTTCTTCGACAATTCGTCTACTTTCTTTTTTTTTCTTCAAATTGATCATCAGTAACTGAATCAATTGTGCGACGCGCGATGCTCAATGGAGATCACGATATCAGTCAGAAATCAATTCTAAGCATTGTCATGCCGAGCAACGTGACAAATTTCATTATCTCTCAGAAATCCTTTTAGACACTTGAATTTACACAATTTTGGGAAAACGAGTCTCTTCTCTAGCCGATAAAGTGTCTCGGTAAGAGAAATGACGCGAATAGCCGCTGCTAGTCACGGATAAAAACCACAATGAATTAACGCTTCAAAAAGAGCGATTATGCTTTTGCAAATTCAATGTTTTAGTGTGTTACGCATAGCCTTCAGAGGCATTGGCGCAAGCTGTCAGCGACAGATCTCTCGACTCCATACATCACACCAAACACATCAGCGCAACTTATTTCTCTTTTTTTCGCAAAGATCCTTCCGGGGCTCGCAGCCATGTAAGTCATGCGTCTGGACGTCTACAGTTAAAAATCCAAAAATCTCCTTGCCATTCACAGGCTCAGTATCATTTGTGCGCAGTCTATGTTTTCGAGTAGAAAGCGCAGTGTATACATAGCAAAAACGATATATTGTATTTTTGCGCGCAAAACGCAAACACGAGCTCAAGCGCTTGCATCAATTCGAACGTTGCAAAATGGGATAATGTTAATTATGATGTGAAATCTTGAGTAAACTTGAAAATGTGCAGGCAAAAAGGAGCCAAGGTTAACCAACATCGCACTTTCCCACATAGAAACTTGCCGACTCGAGTTCAGCATAGATGCGTTTGATCTTCGATAGACTCTTTCGGTAAATAAGACTATTTACGAATAAAAAGGTAACGTAATTGATACGAAAAGCCAAGAGAATCGCTGAGAAAGACATTCTGTCAGGGGACAACGGCTATGGAATTTTTTGAAAACTCCTTCGAAAATTAACCTCCAACGTACACAGCATATGAGCGTTACTCTCTACAGGATCATACCAGCTACAATCACAGTGAAGCGAACTAACCACCCCCCTAAGTTGAGAGCTTGCACTGAATACGAATCTACGCGGGGGGGGGGGGGGGGGGGTTGAACGCTGTATCACCGAACCGTCAGTTTGACTTCCTCATCGACAGAACTGACACACTCTACTAAGCTACTCCGATTTTTGCACCAAATTCATGAAACCCATGCTGACATCATTCGAGAGCTATGTGGGCAAACCCAAAGGAATTCGAAGAAATTTCATCAAATTCCAGCGATTGTCTTTGCAAGAATCCACTCTGAATCTCAGTAGGGGATATCTCCAGTTGAACTCTTTTTGTAGGAATGTTCTATTGGACTCGATTGCAAATATTGTCGATATTTCCAACAATATGAGATGATGCGATGAGATTCTCCCCCAAGGTCATAAAAATTTCCCGGGCTCATCGATAACCCATGTAAAACATAAGATTCCATGGTCATGTACGATCACCCGTAAAAGCGCTTCAAACATTTTTTTTTATTCCGGAAAGTTTTGATATGTTGATTTAAACCTATTCTAACATCAATACGTCACAATACTGATCATATGATACTGAAAAAGAATCTTTCCGGGAGTCGGTCTCACATTCCCAAAAACTGACATTTTCGACGAAAAATGATATTTTGATGTGGATTTTTCCCTATTCAGTGCTTGTTCAAAACCTGAAAATGACTCTGGGAAAGATTTTTCTGAGTTATAATGTTCGATCATCACCGTGAAGTATTGATGTTACTACATCTGTAAATTAGTATATTGCCTTTTTCCGGGATGAAAATGACAAATCTTCAAACCGATTTTATTTATGATCATATATGACCATGGAATCCACGAATTGCATGATGATATGTTCATGGAATCATGGAATCTTATGTTCTATAAGGGAAGGGAGGAGCAGGGGTTCAGATCGCCAATTTTTACCGGAAAATTTTCACAGTTGGATACCGCGCAAAATATGAGGAATCCGCAGTAACTCCATCGTATGGTACTTTCAGGAAATATAGCAAAAAATGTTGGCATTGCAATTATATCTACTCTACTGACAGTGCTAATGTTTTTGGTTGTATTTTTGGCCAGAATACCTATTCAACGGAGTTACTTTGAATTCTTCATATTCCACCACGTACAGAAGGATGAAAAATTTTTGGTCAAAATTAACAACCCAGACAACTGGTTCTTTCTTGACAGTCTACTCTCTTCGATCAAACACCAAAATTTCCAATCAGACCATACCAAATATCTCAGCTGTAGAGCTCAAATTCTGTGATGCCGACAGGCTGTCTCTTCGAAATAAGCAATGTTTTGGTGCTCAAATCATCGCATGATCGGCATAAAAGGTTGTAAATGCGCATCGATGGGTCATCACTCACAATTCCACGAGCCATTTCATTTTGCGCGCGCGGACAGGTAGGTACACGCGAATCTCACTTTCAAAACAATGAGCTCCAAACGCGCGCGGACTCTCTCGCGACTATCCTCGCATCAGGTGCGGCGTGCAAACACCGTGTACGTATCAAACGTATCGGTGCACTCATGTAATGATCCCCAACAGTGTATACCCTCAGGGTGGTAAAATATAAGTAGTGACAAGTGCGGCTGTGGCCTCGCGAATAAATGCCGTCATCGTGAAAAACGAAAAGTCAAAAAAAAATTGAATATTGCGTAAATTACATAATTCGAGGCTCATGAAAATCTCACTTGTACCCACACACACACGCATACATACGCGAGATGACGAGGACTGGAATCGTATGGTCGGTACAAAATAATGGGGGGATAACGCCCATACTGTGACCCGGCTCACACGTAATGTATTTACATAATATACATGATCGAAAACGAGGAGATTGGCCCCCGACTGCGGCCTGCTTAATTATTGTCTCACCCCGAGCTGAAAATTGTCTCGCACCCCCATCACATAAAAAAAAAAAAAAAATCGGCACACTAAACTTACGTAAGGTCAGGAGATGTCTGCTGCCGGCTACCACTTTGGGTCATCCGGGCCACTAAATTTTCAAAAATCTCGTGCTCGTGGTACTGGTGTTAATCCAAATTGTCAATTTTCACTACCGATCTCGCGCACACGTGCCGAACCCCGGCTCAAGTTTGAATTTAAAGAATCACCGGTCACACTCGCCAAAGGGTCCCACAGATTTGATAACCAGGAGACTTTGAGGACCGCGTGTTAGTGGTGGTGGTCCAGGAAGCTATACAATAAAAAAGCACCGTACAGTGCCACGATCGGTTTAGGCCGGCGGCGAGAGCGCGAGTCCCGGTCAATATCGCGCGCCCGGCTCTCTCGCTCTGTCTGGCGATGTCGGGTTCTGTTCTCTCGTCGAGCGATCCGCACTGCTATACTCTCTCGTGGAGCTTTGAAACTATACTATGTGAGGGGCCTTAAAACGGGGGAAGGGGCACCCGCATCACTATAAGATACGCGAAAGGTGCACACGGGGGAAAACTCGCAAGAGCGCAAATTCGCCGTGTGCCGATCTCTTATAGCCGATCTCTAGCTATACTCTTCTGTGTGTACATTATAGACGAGCCTAAGTGAGCGCGCGGCGTGCGTTCCCTTTTTTCGGTACGCTGACCCACTCAGCACCACACCGGCTCTCTGAGACACGATGCTCGGTAGATTTTGTGCCACAGGTGACTCTCACGTAATATATCGAGATGATCGACTGGGGGCGGGTGGCCCTGATTTGGGGGCTGCCACAGGCGGTTGGTAGCGTGCTGCTGCATCTCAAGGACCCGAAAATTCATTAACGTGGTACGAGTGCGTGATTTGCGATCGGTAAATGCATTGAGGGCGCAATTTTTTTGGGATTCCCGTCGATCATCTCGCGTGCCAATTTCTGCATGACCCATAAAAACAACATGTCCTTTCTCTATGAGTATGATGCGGATGCTTGATTACTTAAGAGAATGTCAGATTCAGACATTTGCAGGCGTTTCCAAATATTCTGGTGGGAGCTAGAGGTATCGTGGTTATTGGGAGCACAACTGATTCTAAAAATCCTTGTAGAGTTTACGTTTTCATACAGATTCACGAATACTCAGAACTTCATCGAAAAGATCAAAGATTCAGTGATGTTGGTGCCCATACGACAATGAAAGGCTTTCTAAATGACAGATGATCAAAATGCGAAGATCTTAGGTTGGATCAAAACCATAACCTTGGCGACGTTCGGTAAGGGTTTTCCTACGACGTGAACCAAGGTTTCCGAAGCAGATTTGACTTTGATGATATTTACTGTTTCAACCAAGCTCTACATCAATTGTGTAAAATCTAAAGAAGATTATGCCTAAGTGCGGATCCTATCTCCCGCAAATCCCATCATCCTATCATCGAATTAGGGTCCTTGAATGAGTACATCACAACTGTAACAACTTACGAGACAAATACACAATTCGTTGGCTATACCGTTCCAAAATTGTTCCGTTGCCCTATCATTACCCTTCGATTTCAACTAAATTCTCCTTCTGAGTCAAGAAGTATGGGCCCTGTCACTCTTCATGTGAAGCATCCAATTTGAAATCTGCGTATCCTGAGAGAATCACAGCACAATGATCCACTTCAAACTCAGAGAACTCAATAAAATGACTCTCGCGAGTCCTCATCTGGTAAAGGCTGGCGAATTATCCACATGAGATAGCAGGGATGCAAAATGATGTATTCATGAAAATAGCACAGACCCGTGCTGAGCGAGCTCGCCCAATCAGGCACTATAGTCGGGTGAGTAAGCCTCGATAAGACGCTTCCCTCCAGGTGTAAGTGACTAAACTCTTTCAAACCGTCCAATTCTGGGCTCAAATGTTGGAAGGCACATTCAATAATCAATATTGATAAGAATTATTGTTCAAAAATTCGGGGAAGGCATGAATAGATAATAAGAGCATGCATCTTTCCGACCTTTTTCGGTTTTTCCACAATGAGATGGAAAATATTGGTTTTCCGTGAAAAGTTGTAGAGAGGTAATTTGTAGATCCTTTTGAGATCCCCAAGAGTGATCTCGATTCCCCCTCCCCCCTTAAAATGCCTCTTTTTGGAGTTATCCTTGATTCAAGTTGTAATCGAATTTGTTTGAATAAATTCGCTAGAACTGTTCAGAACGGGTTCAAATTATTTTACTAAGGTAATTGAAGATTTGGAAGTCGCGTAATCTGCTTTTTTCATTACTCGAAAACGATCAAACTTAGGAAAAATACCAAGAGACCTTGCCTGTTTAAAATTGACTGAAATACCCAGATAAAATCATTTGAACCTGTTGTAAACAATTTTAGCGAGTTTATTCTAACGAATTCGGTTATAACTTTGATCAAGAATAACTCCCAAAGGATTTATTTTACGAAAAAAGTCAACCAATTAATCTTGTAGATCGTTTGAAGATCTACAAATTATTTTATCACTAATTTTTTCGAAAAAGGAATATTAAACGAGTTAGAATGGAAAAACCGGGGAATGTCTAAAAGAGCATGTTTTCATTGTTTATTCATGCCGTCCCCAATTGTCGAACAATTTTCTCATCAATATCGATTATTGGAAGTACCACCTATCGTTTGAGCCCAAAATTGAATGGTTTGGATGAGCTCAGTCAGTTAGTGGAGGGATTCTGGAGCTTGTTTACCTATCCACTAGATCAATTCATCAAGTGAAGCGAAACAGACATAGTGTCCGAAATGGGCTAACTAGTGATAAGCGGATGTATTTTTTCCATTACGAGAACCCCAAAATCGCGTTTAAACGAGTCATTTTTTGGTTAGAGCGATGAAAAGTTGGTTTCCTCCTGTTCACATTTTTCAAAAAATTCCTTAAGTCGCTCACTTTGGACCCTTCTTCTCAGCTTCGGAAAAATTTTCTGATACGAAAAGAGTCAATAACTAGTTATAAATGATTACAGAGTCGGAAATCTTCGATTTTTTCCATCTTTTCATGGTGTAGAAGTATATGGAGACTTCATTGTTGTCGAAATATATTCTTACCGTAACGACAGATTTTTATGATGTCAAGTTATCACAAATATTGGTGACAATCAGTGAGCAGGTTAAATGGAAAGTATCACGCTGCTGACAATACCAAAAAAAATTTCAGATCTCTGGTTTCACAACAACATAAAAAATATTATGAACTAATGTTTGCAAATAGTTTCTGAACTCACACGACACATGCTACTCGATATCCATAATTCTAGACAACTTTTTTGCCATAGTCATAAATCACGTTGCTAAGCCCTGAAAACCTACATTGATTGGGTCGAAACTACATATTTAAGATTTGATCGTCTCACGATTACGATCGAGTGATGAAGTAGCTGGAAGTCTCGAGGCAGTAATCAACGTGAGTTAAACAGCGTCTCATTAGAACGGTAAACTCCAGAGAACAGCTTATTTCTCGCATTGATTTGATGGTTGCCTTTCGACGATCTTTTGACGAATGCGCAAGCTGCTCCAATGGAAGAAATTTATAAATAGCATATTTTCGAATCCTCATCAGTACCAAAGAGGTTATACGAGCTGATGATTTCCTCTTGAGATTGTGTCACCTCTTGAGATTGTGACGAGTTTTCTTTCGCGAAATCGATTCTCTTGTTCCTTTCCATAGTGAAAATCAATCAACTAATGATATCGAGGGAATTTTTTTTTAACAGAAATGTAAGCCCCAGATGCTGATTCCTCCATTGATGGTATAGAGATGAATCATACTCGATATAGTAGCGCCTTGCTATCATATTAGCGCACGCTGAGAAATTGTACAGAGACGAGTATTGGCAAAGAGTTTTGGCATTGAACAAACATATAGTGTAGAGTGCATGTCTCTTTCATTCTGGAATTTCTGCTAGTGGACGATAATTAACAGGTTGTGAGTTATTGGGACACTCACCTTGCCTTTCACACTCTAACCAACCAGTTCTTTCAAACCCACGAATTTTCATCCATTCAACTTGATCTGCGTCGCAAAAAATTCAAAGGTCTTCTAATATGTGATTTATCACCTCTGATTAAATTTTTGTGCCAGAAAAGTGGTACATGCTATCTGGAACCTTGTTGTCCAAAACAGTCAAAGTTGTTGTAATTCCATCAATGTTGAGTGAAGATTCTGCCGAGAATAAAACGCCCTCGTTCAAAAAATATATCGTCGAAAATGAAATGTCATCATCCATCAGAGAGTGTGGTCAATTCACTGCATGATAGGAACGATATGACGGCGCATCGAATTATCGATGCCCCGAAAGTTCATCGACAATAAATGTCACCGCAAATAAAATTGACTCTCTCTCTTTCTCTCTCATCAATGGCTGAATGTCATTCAATATAATACTTCGGACTATCAGAGTAGAAGACAGATACGATGAGAAAAGTAAAATTAATTTGTTCAGGCATAACATGAGAGCTGCGGATGTATAAAAAGAGATCATAACGTCCTTGATGTTATGAACAATTATATGAAAGTAAGAGTAATGAGTTTTCTTTGCTGTTAAAATGGGAGCTTATGATGATTGGGGCGATGTATTCGTGAGATCGAAAAGATGATGCAACTCGGTGCATTCCGGGTATTACCAGCTGTTCAAATTCATGTATCCCCCTAGCAACTTTGATTGCGATTTTTTTATCAGAATAGGATACATGAGCTCCCAAAATTAGACGTGTTTCGGCAAAACTGATGTCATAGGAAAGAGATGTTTGTCTATTTTCCTGCAGAATCATATTACTTGGTAAAGTCAACGGTGTGTGCTTTGAAAAACTTCAAAATTCATGAAAATTCCAGCTATTGATGATTTTATTCGTGCATCTTCATATTCATTGAATCTTGCATTTGATCGTAATCTGTCAGTCAGTCGAAAGATTGTCACTTTTTGCAAGAAGATCATCACTCAGACCTCATAACATCTACATAACGAATAGAATACTTGTAAACTAATGCAATACAAGACTCGAGGGATGCACGTGAAGCGTAGAATTGAGGAAAAATGTCTCGACGATTCCACAGAGTTCCGTAATAAACAATCGGAAGAAATTTCACAATAATCTGTTGTCTGTTGCACACGAGTCTTGAGCATGAGAGAGAGCAATGTCTCTCTGGGAGTTGCCCTCAAACAAATCACTAACAAACATTGCATCGCAATGTCAACGATCGTCCCGCTATCACAATGATTCTTTTGGACAAAAATGTCCCCGGATGGCGCCTCATTACTTCTATCTTGAGAACTTTCCTCATCTGAAGAGTTCCAATCACGTGAGTCCATTGACATCCAACCTTGAAATTTTCTCACTCGTTTGTAAAAAGATTACTTTGGTGCAAATGGTAGAAAAGAATCTGAATATATTATAAATATATTATAGTCAGAAAATCGCGAAGTTCTTCAATTTCGAGTCCAGCGTCATTCTTTCAGTCCCCAATGACTGTCACATAAATGTTGCTCTATATTTTGGCAAATGATACAAATTTGAAACTGTGAAACGCTCATGATCCTCCATTCTAAAGAAACAATCGATTTTTTCACTTTTTGATCGAGTACAGAGAATAAGAAACTTTTCTTTCGCTGTAATGAAGTGATTACGTTCCCCCAGCGATAAGAACACTCCTTTGACGTATCGGTTGAAAACCGCCACGTAAGGAATGATATCTGAAGTGAAACCTCCATAGCAAGCTGATGTTAGTTTGCAGTTTAGGTCAAATTCTGTTGAGCTGAAACATTTCGCATCACTATAATTATCTCGGACCTCTGGTAGAAAAGCTACAAACGAGGGATTTTAGGAAGTATCAAAGTCTGTAGAAAAATTCCTCAAGTACCGCAACGGTGCTGTGTGCTGCCGCAAAATCATAGACAATACATCATCGATATCTTTGGAAGAAGTAATCAACATAACTCATTGGCTGAAGTAATCAATGAGTAGAATTATACAGAAATATTTTACAAATACGGCTCAAGTACCGATGAAGTACCGAGAAAGTACTGCGTAGATACCACAATGACACTGCCAGAATACTGATGAGACATTTTTGCGGTACAAAATTTGATTTGCGCTAAGGTAATCCATTGTATGCGTAATCTTTGATGAATGCGACGTCTTATCATATCCGGCGATGATTTTGATGTTTTGGAAGAAGTTCGTCAGAAAGGCCACTCGAGGAGCACCCCAGTTCCGAGCTTGGAGGTACCTGATCGGTACTTGTGTAATACTTCAGCTGAACTATCTCCCGTACTTGGCCGGTACTTGATTAGATCACAAGTTCTATATGGACTTGATGAAGTTCGACCGAGTCTTTAAAATCTCATTCTTGAATTCGCCGAGCATATGAAATTGAGAACTCTGCAAAGTTCATCACGGATGAAAATTTTCATGATTCGTCTCTTTATTGCAAAGCAGTTACGAGCTATCGAAGCACCTCGAGCTCCGTGATAACTTTTTCATTCGTAAGGCAATTAATCAAAAACTGAATCGATAAGTCCCAAGTCTCGCTGGCAACGATGTCGGTGCAATCATTTGAATGGAAGATTAAAAATGCAAGTGTCTCATTGCAGGAAATTCACTCACTAATAAGTCGAATCGCAAAAATGACGACAGAGAGAAAAAAGTCGCGTTATGTCACTGCGTCATTGCCTTGGCGCACGAAATGCTAAGATCAACACCGCACTCGGCGTAGACGCAACGGAAAGTCCGCCAGCTGAGATTTCCATAGGTAAACCGCACTCACTATCTCAATTTTTCTCTTCGTCAGGTAAATCCTCATCCGATTATTTGATGCAGAAAACCACAAACTCATGAATTCTTTGTGACATTTTCTGCCTTTTCCCTTTTGTGCCTTTCTCTGTCATGTGAATATTTCCTTCAACTCCCGATAGAATCGTAGTCGACGAATTTTGAAATTTTGTAATTGTAAATATTATTCCATAAAGCTTTGTAGGGTCACTTCCATAAGGCTTTAGCGTAAAATCGAAGATCTTATAGACAGTGAAAAAAAGAGTCATTTTGAGAAATAAAATCTCGATTGAATCGAGATGAGTGATATCCAACACGGTGTTACAAATCTGAACAACATCTCAGATTACCAAACCTCAAAATTTTTTTGGCCTGGCCTTTCCTCGAGTTGAAACATTACAGTTGAGCGCAATTTCGACCAGGACGAGGTCCGAAGCTGTAGAAATGCGATTCCTGGCACGGGAAGGCCATTGAACCACTGATTCCAAACATTTTGCGGGTGACCGTAATAAAAGTACCGATCTTTTGGAGATAGATGTACTTCCTCACAGCATGAATCTGGAGAGTTTGATTCGTGTCTGCTGCACAAACTCAGTGATTTTTAGGATTGCATCAAAACACAGAAAAGTAACAACTCGCACGAGTGGAGGCAAACACCTTAAACATCTTCATCGAGGTTTTCAAGGACGTGCCTCGGTGCTTCTTTTTGCACAATGAAAATGTATCAGCCGTATGAGAAGAATTCTAAGATGTTATCAACTTGTTCGAGCTATTGGTTTCCCCGTTTTTGAGAACTCCCGAATCAGTTCCTCGAGAGAAACATCGCTTGATGAAGTTAATTGGTAATTACGAAATTTCCAATGCCGATGACACAATGCTCACGTTATGTAACCAAATAACAGAACTCCCTCAATCAAATGGGGTCAGATTTGACTCCAATTGAAGCCTTTGAATGAAGTATCATGGATGATGCTCGATGGAAGCCCAGTTGAATGAGAGTTCAATTCAAAATAACTTTCAATCAGTGACCTCTGATTCCAACAACTTGATCTTAAGTGCCCGAATCTGCCTAGTCTACTATCAACTTCAGGATATTTCTTTTACACCTTGCAATTTATTTGTCTGACGTCTTTGGTGTCGGGAAGAGATAATTCTGGTGAGTGCTTGGAAAATCTGTCTGCTCTACTAAAAACTTAAAGAGTTTTTCATACATTCATAACCATTCTTTGATAATTGTATCGGCGACATAATCTCTCTGTCTGATGGTAACAATGCTTCAATTAGATGCACCCTATCATGAAAGCGATACGCGCTGATTCGTCCCTCCACTTCATAACACGTATACAGAGTCACATCGAGCAATGTCACGACTGGTGGTGTAAGGTCTCGAAGCCTGACCCGATCGTGTGATACAAGTTCGGGGCATTGCTCGTCCCAGGGACGCAAGATCCGATTCTTCCACTTTTTTCCGATCCTTATAGGCAATTTGTTCCGGAACAGAAGATGATCAGCTTCCACGAATCCTTGGAATGTCTTGCATTCCCGACATCTGCAGCTCAATTGCGCTTGGATGCGCTAATTATTGATCGAGTGAGATTGTGGTTATCCTTCGTTGTCAACTCGGAAGAGGGAAATCAAGGATCAGAACATGAACGGTGCACTGAACTGTTTGTGCACAGATGTTGGAGATTACTTGTTTCGCGAATATTCGAGATTCACATTGATGAAAACTTGTATAGTTTGTGATAGAAGCCTTTTCATAATACTCCAATGAAAGGGTTGTGGTCTAACATCAATCAGAGGAAGGTATCTCCATGTTTCACTCACTTTATTGATATTTTTACCAACTTTCACTCAAATTCTTACCGGTGAAACGTAGTTTTACCGGTACTTTTTGAGGTGGAATAAAAAAGACTGATTTTCACTGTCTGAAAAATCCTTGTTCCTCATTGATTTTCCTCTGAATTTCAGTCAAAGTCTCTGTGAATTAGAGATAGCCAGTGAGATTCCGGAGTTTCGGGACTGTTTCCACTGAAGTCGGCGAAGAATGTAGTTTTTTTGGGTTTGCTTTCAAATTTGAGGCTTGCGAATGAAGTATTTCTTCTTTCCGGTGAAACTCACCATGAAGAGTGGGATCTAGAAGACGGAAACCCCAAGAAGCCATGATATTTCATTAGTTTGACACGAGCGTGTTTGGCTCTGAAGGAAATACTGGTATCCTGCAATCATCCTTGTTTCATTGACTCTTTGGATTACTCTCAAATCTCAAACGAATTAGACAAGACTATGGAAATAAATTTTTTTGGTACCCCTGGATGTGAATGACTGATACTAGACCTCATGGGAAATCATATTTGTATAGTCTTGTATCAAAATTCACCATTGTCAAATCGAATCTTGAAAGATTGACTTACTGTTACAAAGCTACATATCATAACCTTACTTTCTTTTTCGGCCACAAATACACGCGCAGAGGTGTAGCAACAATGATGACCGTCTCTAACGAGCAAAAACTTTAGAGTGTCGAAATTGAGCTGGCATGGACCAATAGATGTATCTATTCGCTCGTTTTAGAGAGCTGAAATTGTTGGCACGAGGCAGGAGCTCTGAATTATTCAACAATAAAATATAATTGTAGCGCGTTGCGAGAGCTCTCTCAGTCACGAAGTTAAAGAGCGATCTCGATTCCATACCGAGTGATCGGCGCTCGCAGAGGTCCATTGATACAAACTGCCAATCGCAGAAATGCATTCTCTCGATTATTACAATCCACTGAGTGAAAAACTGTGGACTTTTCAAGTAACATCAGCAGCAGCAGCTGTAAGAGCGAAGCTCTACAAGGTCTGCAAACATCCTGTTGCGAAAAATCCCATTGCGCGTATTATAGACGATGGGGCAAGGTTGTAACACCTGTATAATACGTTGATTTGTGGAATACACACGCACATTTACTCTGACAAGCGTGATGTATAACCATAATCGTTTGGGGCAATTTTCTCTGAATAAGATGATTTGACCCTGTGCCGACAGGTAGCCGTCCTTCCCGTTCGACCATCAGACGACACGGCAGTTTGTTGAACCTGCGCTCCTGTCACCCAAAGGATGTTTATGATGAATGTGATGCCAATGCGCGAATATGACATCACCGATTCCGCGTGTCCTTCGATTAACCCGCCTCCCGCCATCATCGCACACGTAGGTATATGAATTTAATTATGCGAGGCATCTCAATGAGGAAGAGGCTGCTCGCTGGGATTGTAACCGGCAGTAACCTACTGATACCCGCGGGCAGTTTTTTGAATCTGAAGGATGAAATCAGGAATGGGCCTTCCCCAGATTTTTGACCTCTGAATACTGTCTTCAAGCTTGATGATTAAAAAATAGTATATTATGACACTGCACTTAGACAATTATTCTTGCACGGAGGACTGCATTTACGACACGAGCGAAGCGAGTGCCACAAGTTCTTTGTAACAAAACTACCCATCTACACGCGATCTCATACGATACTTCATTGCAAGAGAATCCAAAAATCATTATCATGGCGATTTTTAGATTGGAGTGCAATAAGAAAATATATCTTGGAGGTCCCTAGAATCACATCTTGCATGACCTTTCTCCTGAATCTTCAACTTTCCCACCTTCCCGACCCACCGTGAGGGTTGACACAAACAAATCAGCTCACGTGAAGAAGAAATCGTTGACAGTTGGTGGAGCAACAGATGATTAAGCACTCTTTTGTTAGATCTTATAGTGAAGAGCAACTCTACTCCATTTTTTCACTCAAAATACTCCTCAGCGATCCACTATCGTCAAAAGACCCTCACAGGCGACCATTGACCAAATGGAGAAGCGGGTCATATTCCATGAGATAACCGCGATCAAAGTAGAACCTCTCGCTGCAGAAACTGTGGCGCCCATTGATAGCTGTTCGAGACTTCCACGATGAGCTAACAGATTCATCACGCACCAGACAACAAGTGATACAGCAGTGCTTGATGTCATTGGCGCGTAAGGAAACATTCTTTCCTCTCGAAAACATCCAAACCGCATGAAAATTCCAAATTTTACGACCCTACGATGATACATCATGAGATCTTTATCAGCAATGATCTTTCCCAATCGATGAGCAATCTTTGGTAGAACATTGGAATCGATAGATACCTCAACGCAAATGATGTTGTCGATTACATCAAAGAATCTCAATTGAGTCTCATTCTTTTACATTGATGATAGAAAGCATTAGAATTTCGACAAGGACATCTGAGCCATTCAAATTTTTTCAAAACACAGTTGAAGAAAAAAGTCTACATTCACGTATCTTTCGTCACACTTGTAACGGACTTTGGTTTTATTTGATATTGACTCTAACCAGATTCAATTTCTTTCAGTGATCACATATGTAATCAAGCATGAAATGGGATAGTCAAAGTCTCGGCTGTCCAATAATGAGCCTTTCCATCAATCAAGAACATTTCTGAATTCACAAGAATGCTGAAGTTCTCGATCCATTGAATCATTTGCTGAGTAAATTCAGAGCATCATACATTTCATGAGGAAAAAGTGAAAGTTGATCTATCGACCTCATTACAGCTGGAAGGAAGACTTAGGTATCACTACATTCATTCCGGTGTGTCAGTTTTAATCGCGTGCAAGTGCAATGAAGATTTCACTCGAATATCACGACATTGATTCGATTCCCCGTAATATTTTTGTGTGCGCGCAGAGTGGAGCGTCAAATAAAAATGCATTGTAACTCTTCCAGAGACTCAATTGCAAGCAGATTAATATCGAGCGGTGTATGTAATATAGTTCCAAGCATTAGTTCACCAGTTTTAAATCTTCAAGTGACTAAACTCACTCATTGTAACCACGTCAACACCAACAGACTATCATTAATGGATTAATTTGGTGGAGAACCAGGCACGCATGAGTTTTCAACAAGCTATATCAAACGAAATTTTTGGTGAAATGATGTAAATTTTTTTCATTCAGAACTCGTTTCCTTTGTATGTGATGACCACCCAAATCACACATATGTTCATTTGAATAAACAAGGCTTGTTTGATTACAAGTTTGGTGCGATGTTGCATGGAAGAAGACATTGCATATCTCATTCGTGACCGTTCAAAGATAGCTGCTGATTATTTTGAAATGTTTTGGATACTTTATCTGAACCCATTTGAAGATTATCATGATGTATTTACTGTATGAAGATTATTTTCGTTCAAAACAAGCATTGTGAACCGAAAAAAAATTTCATATTCGAGTGTAAGAATCCTCAGCTTTGTCGGGGTGCGGAGATGAATCCGAGTTGCTCGTTGTAAATGTCATATAGCAGAAGAATTCTTGAATTCCTAACGATCAAACCCGTTCTCTAACCAGGAAATTCATGAGTTACGTACCGTTTTTTCCATCCAATATTTGTATATGAGATCAATAATGGAGAATACACCAAAAAACTTGATTTCATAGTCGAGACGAATGTATTTTCTCAGAATTTTATCTCGTTATCCTGGTAGGGAGCAAATCATAGTTTCATATGGTCGAATCTGTAACGCGGTTGTCTCGAGGAGGTGATTATTACTTTCAAGCTGACGAGATCAACCATATGGGATTTGCTCTAAACAATGGACTCATTTTGTCTCAACAGAGACATTCTAGTCAAAGAAAGGTATTTTTGCAGAGAATTTGTAGTTTGATCAAAATTCCATGGAAATTGACATTCCAAATCAAAAAAGATATCAACTTCTATTCGAGTTTCAATTCAGCTTCTCAATTTGCCTGCAAATGGGAACAGATACCCCAGGGAAATATTCCCGAGTCTATGAGGCTAAATCGTGAATTTTTTATGTATGAACGATTTAAAAACCTCAAAACTGATATTGGATAAACATCTGCCATGGTCTACCTCACAATATCTCAGAATCTAGACATTAACATTCGTCAAATGCGTAATTTTCCTCTTATAACCTACACATTAAACGGATAATCTCATTTCCAATGAGGAATCTATAAATCAAAACGTTTTTGCACGGTCAGCTTGGCCAACACAGTAGATATGTGACCAGAGTTATCGTTCAAGAACGCACTCTTGTGCTCGCATTTGAGAAACTTCCGTTCGAGCTGCATCATAGGACGCGCGGTCAATAATTGTCTTACCGTAATAATGCAACTCACCTCCTCTTAATGACACGCTGTACAGATAACGTGTGGTACAAGTCGACGCATATAAATGTATGTACCAACATGATGCGAGACTACATACGCGAACGCGATTCCACGGTTCACTGGCAACATCGTGATCAGAAAATTTTCCACTTCTACGTTTGATATTGCGCTATATTTCAATCCACAGCCATTATGATGGGCTAACATAAATATAACGCAGTACATCAATATAAATGCGCAATAGCATTTCTACTTTTTGAGGTTACTCTATGCACTTGTTTCATCCCTGTCGCTAATACTGCCGAAAGGAGATCCCAATCGTACAAAAAATGCACAATCTAGAAAATTTTGAATATTGTGATTTTTTGGGATCTTGAAATCTGGGATTTGAGAAGATACAAGCGTATCAAGAATGGATTGTCGGTATAGGTGACAAAAGTGCCACTCGCTCAGTACATTGAATTCCAATTCTTCGGTATGAGGACGAGCTATTAGTCGTAAAAGACGATTGCGCGTGTAAGCCAAGCCGGCCTGTAAACAGCTCGAAACTTTCTTCTGGGAAGCACACGAGTTTGCCTCGTTCAAACGACGATCGTATAATCCGTGAAGTAATAGTATGAGATAATACGTAATATGTTACCGACACCCGTAACCCATCATTTAATTCCACGCTTCTGATTAAGCTCTTCGATTGTAACGTTTAAATGTCTAATGATCTCAGGTCTCAGGAATCCACGGGACAAATGAATTTATCAAATAGTGATGAAAAATGATAAGTTGACTGACACCATCGCTCAATTCTGAGTGATAGATCGTTGGATTTGATTAATTCTAGACAGCCTTTAAGGGTAGCGGTGATTTGGAAAAGTTCTAGCCAACATTCATTAAGTGTAAGATATTAGTGAAGAGGAGGGGAGAGAGACTTGGAATAATATAATATATCGATTCGGAAGGTGAAGAATTTTGATCTTGTCAGATGTACGTTTGAGAAAAGATTCATCATTCCAATGGCAGATGAAGACTCGAAAAGTATAACTTGATGTTCTATTCATACGTGAAACAGATAGACAGTAATCCAAATCTGTTGATATGAATTTTATGGAGAAGAAATTGTCACCATATAAATGAGATGACTCACTTGTGATATGACTTGAACACCAGGATAATACCCCTATGAATCTGCAGTAACTTTTGCACTCATGGATTTCTGAAAATTTTAGTATCTTTCCAATATCTGTAATCCAATCTGGGATGTAATATCTTACAACTCAGAGGGAATGTCAAAAATTGACCTGTCACAAATTGGATGAAATCAAAATTCTTGAACAAGGACACATTTGTTAGTTTGCCAGGGATTAAAATCAACGGAGTAGCGGATTCGAGAATCAATTCTAAATTCATAATTCATATCAGCTATCTAACGGTCTCAAAATTGAGGATAGCGTGGCAGGGGGAGGCGAGATAGTTGAGAAAATCAAAGTTGGATGACTGACGTTAAAATGTTTATGGATCATGGTACAAGGATCTCGACGATTTTTGCAATCCCAGTGATGTTTTTTTTCGATCCGAACCACATGGGCAAGGGTCAGAGTCATCGTTTGGAAGTAGGAAGCAGACCGTATGAATTTGAACTCTACTTTCCTCTCGTCAGCGTACGTAAAGAATTTGAGAATCTACAAAAAAATGGTTCAATCCCTCGTTCTTCCCACATTGTTTCCAACGTCTATGCAGAGATGTGGCATTTCCGTAGTTTCCAGTTCTTTAATATATTCCCTACACATCTGATGAAAAACTGATGTTCGACACTCTGTGGGGTGGGGGTGATTTTCGCATTTGCATCATAGTTCTGGCCCACTCCTTCAAATCAGGCTAATAATGTTACTATGGAGTCGAAACCTCCGCCCTTCTATCAAAATGTTTCCTATAAATTTACTATAGTGAGGGGGGGGGGGTCGTAAGAGGGAATCATGGTTCGAAGGGTGCATCGATAAGAACTAGAGTGAGACTTCAAAAGGTTTGACTGTCTTTTTCTACTTTGGTAGAAGATGTTTGATCAACGTTTCAGCGATAATTCGGGTTCATTTTTCTAGAATAGTAAATGTGATGTGCGGGATATTTTTTCCTCGTCCACATACATTTCGGGGATGAACTTTGACTAGAGTAGGTTTGGTACATGTATGAAGCGACTCCGCCATGCAGCAGCGATGAAATTTACTGAGCATCGATTCAAAATACCTCAGTCTGTTTTCGACTGGAAATCGTTGTCTTTGTTTGAAGTCATCTCAAAATACGGTAACTCACGAAAAAAAAATATAAGTCAAAAACTTCAAAAAATTGTGAAAATACTTGAACTTTGCCTCACTATTCAAACAGCCGGGTTGTCTAGATCTTCGCGCATGGGCATACGGAGCCAGCCAGGTGGTCCTTATCACAGGATTACGAGTTGAAGGGGGAGTCTGGTATATGAAAAAAAAAATATCTTGCCCACCACATGCGAGCCAAAACGTTCGACCCGTCAGTTTTTATGGCTCGAAGCACACGAATGAACACTCACCCAAATAGCAATCCTGAAGATACGGTGCCGTGCTCGGGCAGCGCGCAGAGCCGAGATCAATCTGGGAATGATGATGGATCTCTTCCACTTGCTCTGCAAAGCGATTGCACTTTTCACGCTGACCGACGAAGCACTCGCGCACGATACAGTTATAGTCCAACCAATTTTTCGTCCAGTCCACAAAAATCAAGTTCAACTTGTAGGAAACTCACAGCTTGCAAAGCTCACTTCTGAAATGCTTTCAATCTAAGGAAAACGTCCGCGAGTTATCAATTATTGGTGTACTCGAAATAAGTGGAAGGGTAGAATGTTCCAATCGAATTGTCCGAGTGCGCGTGGCAGAGCCAAACTGAATAATGAAGCGAGTCGTCCGGACGCGATCGGCTATAAGCTTCCCATCTCGTGTTCAATATGTGGCCGAGTCTCTTCGTTAAAAGACATGCGAGAGCCACGCGTCATACAGAGCGCTGATCTGGAGGAGTATTCAACACATCTTACCTTTTCCCCGTACGCTCGTACATACGTTTCCTACGTTACCAAAAAAAAAAAAATAAAAATAAAAATAAACAAACCTAACCCGAAAAAAATATTTTCGTCTGCAAAGAATAATTTGAGCAGCTTTTGCTCAATTTATCGATAATATAAAGCTAGACTTTGGTGTCGTAGTGTATAATAATGAAGGGAATATTGTGTAGAATAACTATGCTAGGATTGATTTTCTTTCGTGGGGTGAGAAAATGAAATTTTTTGTATCCTCGTTACATGATGCTGAATGGTGGGAGAGGTAATTAGCTATAATATAGACCAGCAAGTGCAGTTTGTGTTGCAGCTTTTGTGATCATTTATGTTTTACAGTGGGCCCAAGACAGTTTGATTTTTCATCAAGGTTTGGATTCAATCAAAATAGGATGAAGTTCTTCATAAATTCATTTACTTGTTGAGGAATAGGAGTACCTTGATCTTTGAATGGTGATTAAGTTTATCTGCTGAATATCATCACATGAAAGTCAATTCTTTCCATGAACAAGTAAAAATGGATCATGATGAGCAATTCAATTCAATTTTTGAACATAAATGTAGTTCATTGAATTTCTAAACTTTGATAGTGAGTTTAGATACACAGGAAAATAGATATACAGGAATCGCTAAAAGAGATTTCAGTTGCAGATGAGACAAGACTCTCACGTGCGGTTTGATGTTTTGGTATGGAGATTTAGTGATTCTATCTTTTGTCACACCCAACAAAACAATTCTACTTCGCAGATATAGGGTGCACCAGGGTTTTGGATTAATTCTTAGAATTGTTGATAAAGTGATACCTGGTGAGACGTTTACTAATCCTCTACTTTCTATTGGTCAATGTGGAGGTGCAATCTACATTGAGCAATAACACATCCTATTATTTTCCACCAAATTATATACATTAGATCCTTTTATACAATAATTTATTTACATTCATTATGTACAGTTGTTAGCCAGCTATTTTTCTTAACCAATTGATAGGTTCAATGAGATTTCAGATTTTCTTTGTAATCTTGAAAAGTGCTTGGATTTTTATAAACAGCTCACTGTCATAATATCATACAAGTTTCAGAAAGTTTCATCTCCAAGCCAAAAAAGTCAATACGGAAATATTTTGACATCCTAACGTTGATATTTCCATGATTCTAGACAAGAACCCAATGTTTTATACATGACAATGTTCTTCTGCAGTCCGCATTCAGCATCCAAGAGAGTGTGACCAATAAAAACTGTCTGCATGAAGTTGGCCAAGTAGTTGAGATTCATTTTCCATGAATCCTGGAAAACGATTGCTCTTGGAAATTCAGGGACTGAAAATCGAATGAAGGAAGCAAAATTGAAGAGAAGATTTTCTACATCAAACATAAAAGTTTTGAGCATGGCATCCTACAGCTGTAAGCCAAAGGACCAATTTTTGCGTGCACGATGAGCACATTTTGTGGCGCAAATTTACCTACAAATTCACGCACTTCGTTCTCGAAATAAGTGATTCTACTTCATTTCCGCTCTAATTTTTCCTCAGAAAATCCGTCAATCGTCAATCGGCAACTTTCTCATGCCCAAAACTATTATAGAAATTCTTTGAGGAGAAATTATCGCATCCTTTTGGCAAAAAACTAGATTAGCTAAATTTTTATGTAAGGTCCGTGTGATGTTAGTGCGACCCTTCAACCCAGTATTAGACAGGTCCTATTCTTTTTAATTCAAAATATGTTATGGTCAAATGGAAATTTCAAAATCCCAAAACCGTAACTCGAAGCGTTTCTCCGTGAGATAGATCTTAGTAACAAAATGTCACGTCCTCGTGATGCCTAAAAATTTCAAGCCTGTATGACGCTATCTCGTTATCCGTATTACCCTCGTGGCACCGATGAATGGAAATATTGATCTTCGTCCGCGAGTTGATAAGTGCTCTCTATGCTTTAAAAAGTCAAAAAGTACATCTTGAAATCTTCGGGAGTGACATTTGACACTGGTATACTCCCGACCCTCAAAATATCGAAACCTCTGCAGATCTACTCATACACAGATGTCAACGAGTACTAAACTTGCACCACCAATTTCTTCAATTCAAATTGATCCTGAAAATATGATCAGTACATGCAGAGATCTACCGAGCGCTGAGAATCTGCGGGAGTCCTATATGGACGGCCCCTTCCAATTTTAGCATGATTGGCGGTGCAGTGCTATGCCAGTGCTGTATTCTAGCGGTCGTAGATAGTAGTCTATTCGTCACAGCGATGATTTGATAATTTTGGACCGTTCAGTAGAGTATACTCTGGGTCTCCAAGTTTTAAATTGCTTGCAGTTCCATGGCACACAATGACGGATAAGCATAGGCATTTGCCTGGAGCTTTTTGGGAAAGTGAGATTTGCAATAAATCAGATACTTTTGTCATTTCCAAGTATTTTTGTCTGATGTAAGACTAAAGTATAGTGAACAACGCGACGCCATGTTTGCGTTGAGCTCCCATCGCATGCTTCCATTCGAATCGTCTCGAGGTACATTTTGATTGATGCCCGTAGTATATCAAAGAAAAAGTCTAATACACTATTCTCGTTCAATAACAATAGACACCGGCGCCGGATGAACTTTACTTTGCCAAAGTGTGGTTGTTCCAAAATGTGAAATGTGACGGTTACTTGCGTGGAGCTACGTATTCCTGGTCGTCAGCGTATCAAGGCATGGCAGTCGAGTGAATCCACAGCAGAGGTAATTATTTGACACATGTAGCGCGGATTTCTGGAGATTGATTAAACCCTTGAATATATATCATGTACTGAGTCGTGAAAATCCTTTTCCGCACGAAATACATGATGACTTTTATCGCTTGACGACGGAAACAGCGTTTTTCGGTCCGCATAGGTGGAGGGAAAGACAATTCAATTTTTTGGTGAGAAATCCCGTTAATGTGTGGAGAATTAGTTATCCCGAAACAATCAGTCACAGTGTAAGACGCGGTTAGGTTATTGGTACCCTCTTCTAATAAATTCTCAATATTATTGACGAAAATGTCATCATTTCAATAAACACCTGAATAGTACGATGCGTGGCTCTGACGTTCTGCTTACATGAATTTAAGTGTAGTGAGTCCTGATGAGCATATCCCTCTCAATGACTCCGGCTTCCTTTGAGAATAATTCTGGGATGTCTTCCCTCATCTCCAAATGCTCTCGTGTCAAATCTAATGGGACCCTGCGTGAGACAATATTCAATTAGTATAATTTGCCTGAAGTTATTAGCGTGTACCTATGTTGATCTTCAAGTGTGATCATCATCAAGGTTTTTGTTTCAATAAGAATCGGGTTCAGTACTTTTTCGAATGAAATATGTCAAAAAATGGTGTGATGGAATAAGCATCGTACCCGATTGGAACTCTGTGCTTGAAACGAAAATCGTTGAGAGAATATATGGGAGACTGTCACAAACTCATTTTATTCTTTAAATTACTGCGAGAAATGATCAGGCCTCGCCTTACTAAACTCATGGTTATGAGGAAGTATTGAAGGGAGTTTGTTTTCAAAGAAATCCGATTGAAGAAAGCTATGGCGAAGTTAAAACGTTGAAAAATGATCCCAACATCTCAGATTGTTCTTTGAAGTATATGCCTAATCTTTTTTCGCGTTTAAGAGATTCTGTGAGAATATTTGGCGTGGAGGAATTATCGGTTATCGGGAGATTCAGTGAATCTGTAATCACTAATTTGTAAATACATAATTCCAATTCATCAAATAAAATTCGATCGTCCAATTCTGGATTACATTTTCATAGCGATATAATGAATCTGGCATTATTGCCATTCTCTCTTTCTCTGGGTGGAAAATACTTAGAAATCCATAACATTTGACTGATTATATAGAGAACACGAATTTCGAATACAAGATATATTCGGAATGAAATTTGGAATCAGGTTCACACTTGGAAGGAACTACGGTGTCGTATGAAGTTACTCGTAGCGAGAGTCGTATGGAGAGTAAGATTTGAAAATCGAGAAGTACTTTAGTGATCGCAATTTTGCAGATTTCATGAAAGGCTAATCGAACATTAGAGGTATTTCTATGAACTACTCACCCTCCCAACTTCTTGAAGTTATGCAGTATGAAGCACCCCCTGATTATTTGACAGGCTTTCTTTGGTTGATACTTGAGAACTCTCTCTTTGTTGAGACATCTCCACGGCTCTTTCAGTTGCCCAAACACTTGCTCGATTTTGCATCTCTGCGTAACCAGTGCCTTATTGAATCTGGCCTGGGGCGTGTCACGTCTCGGGTCTGGACAGAGTGTCATGAGAATTGGAGAAACGACGTAGCCGACGTCCGCTAAAATGAAAATTCAATCATATCTCACTCCTAGAATGTGCCCAATTCCTTCCGCTAAAATCTTGTTCAAACAGATCATTTACCACCATTGGGGTGCCTATGGAAGGTCAAGGAACTCACGCTTTTTTTACCGGGAAATCATAATCAAATGAGTAATTTGTGAGTGAACGAAGACACGTTCACAGTTGCTAATCATGCACCCCAAAATGACCTTAGACAGAATTCTAACGAATTATTCATTCGCAATTACCTATACCGTAGAATTTTTGTTCTTCCCTGACAATTCTCGGATCTAACCTCAAGGCTTCGAGATACTTCCTGACAGGACTGTGGCGCCAGTGAAATCTGTCATGATTATGGCCTGGTAATAATTTTACGCTCAAAACGTTGTACTCTGAGTCGCATGTCTGGCGAGAAAAATTATAATCATGAGTATGTGCGACTAAAAGGCATCGAATCGTGGTTGAGTAGTTCTGACGCCAAATCAATATTATATCCCGGAATGAATGAGTATTATAAGGCTCTCGCTCTACTGATTTTAATGTTGAAAGAGGAAATTACCATATTGCAAACTCCCAATTACAAGGTAGGGTGAGCTTTACCTTTTCTCGTGTGTAACAGTCGAGGCCTCTCAAGATTTCGCGAAGGCTAATATAAACGTCTACTCACAACTTCGCACGTGATGCAATGACAGGCATGGCGATGATTGTAATAGGACTCCTCGTTTTCCCATGGTCTCGCTAGATCTATAAGAGTGCAGTCAAGTAGCAGTAAAGTTCCAGGAATGGCTCCTTTTGTTCTAAATCTGAAATTATACTATGTCATTACTGGATTCGTGGCACGGGCGTGGAAGAATCTGGACATATACTATCGCAATCGTTCGCTATGAGTAAGATATATTCTGGTGAACCAGCACAACCAATTTAGTAAGGAGGCGCGTCTAAAATGACTGAAAAATTTGAGATCTTGGTCATTTGTTTATTGTAGTCGCGTAAACGATTCAAGTTGCGTGAACGATTTTCAAAAAATGACATCTGTATGTCGTTGTTCCAACGCAAACTGAATTCAATTCTATATACTAAGTGACAGAGATAAATTGGCTGATTTTTTGTACTTGAACACTGTTGAAAATCAATTGAAATTTGTGTGGCAAGCACTTACCTGACGTAAAAAATTCCTCAGAAATCAATTGGTGAAGTCAGAATTGCGATATCTCTTCTAGTTTCCGATTTATGAATGAACTTTCGCATGCACGCGTCATCCCCATTTCAGCAAATATAGATTTGAGCAAGATTTTGATTGTTGCATCTGAACGAGTGTGACGCTTTAAATCAGAAATGCTCCATTACGTCTTCGACTTCCTACTCATATGCTCTCGCGACGCGTTTTTGAACAAATATGGCGGCGTCATGCGAAAGCAATATATATTGCTTTCGCACGACGCCGCCATGTTTGTTCTGTAAGTTTCAGATGCAATCATTCAAATTTCGTTCTGATCAATATTCGCTGAAATAGAAATCACGTGCATGTAAAAATCCGATTATCAAAAAGAAGCTAATAGAGATATCACAATCCTGACTTCATCAATAGATTCCTGGGAAATTTTCAGGTCAGGGATGTGCTTGCCATACAAGTTTTTATGCTCTTGGATGGCTCGATTCATGTCAGAAGATGTAATACGTTCTAGCTCATGGATTTGCAGTCGTGCACGTAAAAAAGTTGGGGATCTTGGAACACAGAAAATCCCAATTTCGGCGGAATTACCCATATATGTGAACTATATTCTCGTTTTTTAATCAAATCCATACAGAAAGTCAACCCCATATTCCTTATATACGGTTTGTGTTTAATTTTTGTGACTTGAAGTAAACAACTAAAAAATAAAATCAGGCGAGGCGTTCGTCCAACGTAAATCAACCAGAGACCTGCCAAAAGGGGAATAATTATCGGGAAAACTCACTTATAAGTATTTGATTCAACATGGAATTGCTCAGCAAATATCAATTATGAACTTGTTTGACATGAATAGATCTAGTGCTCATGAGCCACCTTCTACTATCAGAGCATAATTCCCTATCATCGAGTCAAATATTGGATGTTACCAGCTGTAACTTTCAAAATTGCAATACATGGAACGAAGAAGTGCATGACACATCGCAATCACGCAACACGAACATCCATTTAATGAGGAGCCCTGTAACTGAACGCGTGCTTTCAATATTGACAGAGTTGATACCATATGATTCTATAACCATCATGATCGTGGTCATCACATATGCATAGTTCGGGTCTAATAAATCTGGACCTCAGACCATGGAGATCTATTGGCTCGATAAGTTCACCCTCAATTAAATTACACATTCAATCCAATCTGGTGAACAACTAGAGAATGGTCTCCTAGAGTATACTATTGATCAACTGTGTTTATCTATTCATTGTAGATTAGTATTTGGTGATGAAACACTCACCCTGCCTCAATTTCAGCTCTTCGCTCAGCGGTTTGAGGAAACATAATGAATTTGTCCTCATGTGCTAAGAGTGCGTCCAACACTCTACTAATGATTCTACTCACAGATGGCTGAGAGCAAGGATGCAAATAGTTGAGGGCTGTACAAAGTTGATAAGAGCCTTGGGCACAGAATCTGAGGAAAATCAAGACTTGCAAGAATACTGGGATAGCCTTGCGGCACAACCTTTTTGGCCTCAAGTCATCTTCTAGTAGGTTAATCAATCTCATAGCCAAAGCCTGAGGGAATCTGTAACAAATATGAAAGAGCGTGTCTCAACATGAGCTTGTATTGACGTACAAAAGTATCATCACAAATAAAGGTCTGAATGAAGCCTAGTGACTTTGACCAAGTGAACTGAGCTAGGTTATTTAAATGAGATGTGATGAATATTAAGTTCTGCTATGAGAGTCTATTATATCTTATATTATCTTATAATTATATATTGTTGCAAAAGGAAAACTTGCTTGAAGCAATGAAAACTGGAACATTTGTATGGGATCTGTCGAGGTAGGTTTTGGAAAAGACTCACCTATATAAATCTACAAACTTGCTTTCAACCATAGTGAATGGGTTGGAGTGGTCTCGCATCATTCTCACAAACTCATTATCTTCTTTCAGTTGTTCTTTCCTTCGTCGTCTCCATGCTTCCAATTCTAAGCGCTGTCTGTCAAGCAACTGTTGATGTTGTTCTTCATGCAATTGGTTGTGTCTAGCCAATCTACGCCTCCTTATTTCAATGAGTAGAGCTTCAATGACCATGCCTGAAATATATGAGTTACAATTGAGGATCAAAAAAAATGCAGAGGTTACAAAATGCATGTGAAATAATTTGGGCTTACTTTTGGTTACCTTCCCAACCTATCACTTTTGATGGAGGTATGCAGGCGTTTGAATAGTACCAAAACAGTAATATCTATTGGAACACAATGGATTATCGCTCGGATTATCTGACCAAAACATGTAATACCACCTTGGAGAAGTTCTAATCAAGCAGTGGGTTACTAATCACAAGACAGTTTGCAAGGCTTGTATCCCATGCATAGGTACATGTAAACAAGTTCACTTGACTCCAACTGATAGCAGACGACAACGACCATGCATGCCATAGTTGCCGGACCAGGCGATGACGACAACGTTGTGATTATTCTTGTCAGCTGTTTGCTCCCGTTTTCGTTTCTCAACTCAATCTTGTGGTTTTTGGGGTCTGGATTCGTATTTGCCTACAAAATAAAAAAAAGTAGCGCGTTTCCCTTTGAAATAGCTGGAAAACAGAGTCTATAAGTCATCATGGTATTGCCAGATACTCAATTGAGAGTTATGGTGGACTTTCTCTTAGACCATGAGGAAATGGCGAAAGGTCACATTACTTTATTAGGTCCTCAAGGGAAAAAAAAGTACCAAGAACTGTGGGAGAATTTACTCGAAGAGGTGAATGATGCAGGTCCAATACGGGTAGTGTCTGTGGAGAAATTGAAAAGGGTATGTATGAGGCTTCGTGTGGTGATCACTGACTATTTGGACGCAATACAGAATTCAGACTGTTGTTTGGATTTAGCTCTTATCACTCTGTCCTAATTGTCCCTGTATTCACTCCATTTGTTTTCACACAACTGTTCAAAAACTGAATAATATCTTTTGAAGCTGATGAGGTCTTCCTGATGATGTCCCTTACTCCATTTGAAATTGCTTCTTAGATGAGCTATTTCTGGTAACAATTAGAGTATTACTGAATCAAAGGCTAGTATAAATGCAAATACACTGTTTCATAGTAGATAATGGATTCATCAGCTCATATTTCTGCCCATGCGAGTACACATTTGAGTCTCTCCAGAGCTAGCAATACATCATGGTACAGTTTCAGGGAGCATTATTGGGTTCTTCACGGCTTGTTTGTTATAATTTGTCTCGAAACTTACATAGATTCTCAATAAATTCAGCCCGATTGTATTTTTTAATATGAATCCCTTCCTGTGCCTCATGGTGCTCAACAATTGTACCTTATATGATAGTTTATAGATGAAAATTACTCATTTTATCACTCCTAAAGCGAACCTTCTGGCATTTTTCAGATTTGGGATGATACTCGAAGGGATGCTAAGGCAAATGTGAAAGATTTTGACAAGGACTTGAGTCGAACTGGTAACAGAAGAATCTCTGTCATCTTGGAATCAATCAATGATGACATATGTCGGCTCTTCAATGACTTCGATTTGCCACAATTTGAACATCAGTACAGTGGATTCTCCCATCCTGTTGCCCTTCACGTACACAATGAGTGAGCGATATTTGTCAAAACTCATTGAATGAGTGATTTTGGGCGAAAATGGTCTACTTGAAATGAGTTATATTTTTTATCTTTTCCTCGGCTCTTTAACTTGCTTCGAGGGTCTAGAATAGAGAAATTTAACGATCAAAGAGGCTCCAGAAATTTTCCGAGATGATATTTTCACGTCAAATACACTCAGATGGAAATATTGGGGAATGGATTCGCAATACGACCTATTTTTGAACTCTCGCGCGAAATTACTTGTAGGTGAATTAATTTCTATCTGCCTACAATCATGTTTCTGCTTCAGATAATATCAATTGATTTTGATGAATTTGACGAGGATTAATCGCGTCTCGCAATACTACTTCTCAACCAACCTTAATATGCACAAGTTGGCACCGACTTTGTCAGGTATAGAAATTATAAAAATTGAAACACCTTATTCCGAGAACGCGTTTTACTCCTATATTTTTGATAACTAATCGATGAACATGCACATTGCATTTGAGGCTGAGTAGCTTCCCTGCTGCTCTCACCAACGTGCACGTGGCCATAAGGATTCCAATTTCCCTAATAAAATTTCTTCCTCAACAGTTTTGCGATCCGATGATTTCAGGCCTAGATAATTTGTTGTTTGACAATTCATTGAATTATATATTTCACCAAGAGCCCAGATGACTGTCTTTATTACGTTGCGTGATCTAGGTTAGTGATCTGGACTTTGAGTGTGATGAATTATTATATTAATTGCAGTTGCAACAGCAAATTATCGGATCACATAACTGTGGAAGAGGAGTTTTAATTAGCGAAATTGGAATTTTTCAAAGTTACTTGCGTGTTGATACGAGCAGCGAGAAAGTCACACTACGCGGGCGTTTCATGCAATACGCGTATTCATTAATTGATTTTAAAAAATACAGGAGTGAGGAGTTTTTTACCGCGTTCTCGGATTGAGATTTTTTTTGTCTAGATCACATTTTACAATTTCAATACTTGACGAGTTTGGTGCCAACTTGTGCTTGGTATCAATCAACCTTGGTCTCGACAACTTGATCTTGAAATCTTGACCTAGATTGTATATCATAACATAACCCAACCTTGACGGCAATGCCTCGTTGCACTTGAATTGAATGTTCAAGATTCCCATTGTTTTATCGCGCAGTGCCTGATTTTATTATCATCGTACTTTCGCTATTTCATAGATTCCCGGCTCTCATTGTTTGGAAAGCAAGTTCTTAGAAAAGTCTTCAATTACTAACGAGCGATGTCTTTGGAACAGCACGGATTAGATTGGTAGATACACCTCCTGTTGAATCTTTAACTTTTTTAATAGTTCTTAATTTTCTCCATCAACTTGTATGATTGTCTGTGTTGCGCTCGGCCGAAGATGAGGTTATGTCATTCTTTCTTGTTTTGATTGGTTTTCATTTTTATAGGGAGAAGAATTGCAAATCAGGCAGACTCACCCAAAGCGAGAAGATGAAGATCATTAATTTTATAGCAAGTAATCAGCAGTACTTGAATGGAGTTCTGCTATTCTCCAAAGAGTTGTCAGAGAAGAAAGAATGGATTGATTTCTGCAAGAGCATCCAAAGAAAGTGTGATGAAACAGCTAGGGTGAGTTTCACAGAAGCAATGTATATTGCTGGAATCATGTACGATAGCATCATGGCTGTTAATTTTATTATCGATCTCAGATTTTGGAAGTTATGGCTGGCTTGAGGGAGTTTCATTGATGATTGAGCTCGTACATCAGTCTTTCACTTTTATCTATCCAAATGTTATTTTGAGTTTTGTATTTCAGTCATGGTGCAGAATGCGAGATGAAGTATCGAGGTACATGCAAAAATCAGATACAACAGTCGCACCCCTATCAGATACCAACTTAAAAATTGCTGAACTGCTAGAGCCAGGCTATACAGACAGAATAAATTTGTCAACTGTGTCACAACTGAAACATGAAGTCAAAGATGAGTCTTGTATGAAAAAAGAGACATCACTCAAAAGAAACAGCTCTTCAGTAAAATCAGAAGAAACTCTTGCGTGCCAAGAGAAGAAATCCAAGGCTGAGTGTTTCGACAGTGTAGCATCACTGAATAACAGCTATCAGGAAGGCAAGTTATCATACGAGATTATAAACATTCATTACACCTCTAATATGCATTTGAAGTCACACATTGTTCACTGATTCAAACTTGTCTCCATATACTTTTTTACGGGCTCTTGAATTTATATTAGTTAACAAGACCATGGTCTTGTTTCTCATACTCAACAGTCCTGATAGAGGCACAAATTCTCTACTTGACCCACATGGAATAACTATGAAAATTTGACCCGACAATTTCACATTTTTTCAGATGGCTTTGGCGATGACTCATTGACTTCTATTGAAAGAAAAATTAACAATGATATACTGGACCTTTCACTCTGCGAAATTCCTTTGCTGCCTGTTAATCTTGTGAGTATGTGGTTCTCTACGGCATTTCAACAGGATTGAAACAATTTACATTCAATTTTACAGGGAGATTTGCATTTTCATTATTTGAAAGCCAATGGCAATTCGTTGAGCAGATTACCGGTAAGTTACAAGGATATCTGAGTGACTCCTATGAAAAATTGTAATTTTTCCCAACCTATTAGGATTCATCACTTCAACTTAAGAAATCCTTCGTGCCTTTGATTTTGCAGGATTCCATCTGCACGATAGAAATGCTGACCAGGATTGAGGTGCAGAGTAATCTTCTGGAATATCTGCCGGAGGGCATTGGTCAACTGTCAAATCTAGAATATTTAGATGTATCAGACAACTGTCTCGAACATCTTCCCCTCAGTTTTGGAAATTTAATGAAATTAGATTTCCTAAACTTGAAGAACAATCACAGTTTGATCGATGAACTCCAAGAGCTTTCACAGGGATGTAAAAGTAGAAAAGATTTCAACAGGTGTGCGGAGGAGGTGGTGGCGTACTACAAGCAGAAGCTACAGCTTAAAGTAAAGGCCGAAAATGTCCAGTGTGAGTATTCATTTCAAGTTTGGAACTACCTGACAAGAATTGTTCCCTCTAAGTATTACACTTGAACTCAGGGTTGGTCGAATACAGTACCTAGATATACCGTTTGAGTATCCTGGTGAAATACTTTATAATATACCTGATATACCTCTATTAAAAAAAAAACTTGTGATGGACATTATAATGAATTCGAATAACATTGTAATGTTTTTGTGATGTTTAGGTCATGACCTGGAAATTGTGATGTCAATTTAGCACTAATTTTTGTGATGACTTGACAATGAATTTGTGATGATCACAGAATTTGGTGCCGAATCGACATCACAAGTCATGACCTAAACATCACAAAGAAACATTATAATGTTATTGGAATTCATTACAATGTCCATCACAAGTTTTTTTTCAATAGGGACCTGATCTGGCCTATGGGTATTCTCAATGAATCCAGGATGAGGCGCTCCTATAACAATTAATGAAATGACTTTTGACGTGATGGTATCACTTGTGGAAATGAACAAGAGATTAGCATCGCTGATTTTAAAATTTTTGGATGCCTGGAGTAGCATAAGTCCTCGATAGAGATACATTTCTGGCACATGACCTACCAAGGATATGGTTCTTTTATGATGCCTGCTTTGTGCCGATAAAGTGAAAGCAGAATGAATATGCGATTCCGTAGACCTAGATATGAGAGGATCCCTGAAGCAAGTCACTAGAAAATCGATCAGAAATTGACTTCGCAGTCACAGTTTCACGATGAGCAATTGCATTTTCGATTGGACTTGCCTGGTATCGATAGTGTGTCATGCAAACTGTGATCGCGTTATCTAGCATTACCCTAAACAGAGAATATCTCGTATTTTGGAACTGCTCTGACCTCGTCGCTTTCTCTCCCTTATTTGCAGGTCCTCAAGACAACGATGATCTCACTCGTAGGAGTGATCAGAGCTTGGCTATGCTCTCGAAAATATTGGATGAGCTTGTAGCTATCAAGCAGGAAAACAGAGACTTCAGAGAGGCATTGATCAGAATATTGACAAATATTTTCGGCGTCCTTTCTGACAAAGGTGATACCGCTGGAGCGGTAGCTCACACGTCTAATGGTTCGGTTCAGATAGTGAACGAGGTGCCAATTGAAAGTACGATAAGTTACTTTCTGAATTAGTCGTTTATCGATATTCTAGAGTGTGAAATGCTCTCTATTTATTGATCTCAATACTTACCTTTTTTCAGTTGAAGAATGATCAGCTGTATACGTCTCTGCAAACATGCTTTGTCCATTACACTTCAGTGGCCTTTTATGCAAATCAGACCCTGCCAATGGTCGGCGAAGACTTTGCTAATTTTTAATTTGATTGATATTTCGAGATTTCTGCATGTTCGCCTCTATCACCAGATTCGCAATTTTCCGCGCAGAGTTCAATTTGGTAAATGAGAAAATACTCTTGTTTACTTATAGAGCATCTGTCGACTCATACTTATATGCCAACGTGATATATGTATACCAAAAGTTATTCGTTAACTGATCGATCTCAGGTGGAACCTTGCCTAAGATATATGAATATACCATATTATGAGTAATAGATTGGGACTTGTCATTTTTTATGAATCATTCGGCGTTCACGTCATATTATATGCCCCAATCTTGTGAATCTTATGGTAATATTCTCATACTTTAGGCAGGGAGCTGATCATTACGCATAATTTATTTTGTTGATTATTCATTAAGGAGTTCCTTTGGTTATACTAAACAATTGTACAAAATGAAAATTTATGTGAGATTAGGTAAGTAAGAGTAAGATTTGTTATCACTTGAAGTAAATTGAAGGAAGAATGAAAGAGTAAATTTGAATTCCACGCTGACTAATAAAGTTAATTTTTGTTTTATAATTTTGTATCATCATAATTCAGAATGAAGCTTGGTAAGATAATTGCAAGAAAATACTCTGGATTGGACAATGTGAGGCAGGTCTGGTCAATCCCAAAGGCCCAAGTGTATTCGTATACGTATGTACATCTTGATCTGAGAAGTAATTCACTCAACATGTGGTATGCACGCTGGAAAGCATTTTATTGCTTTTCAATGAGTGGACATTGGTTAACTCGAATTTGGGTATTAGAAACGTGATCACTAGAGTAACTCCAATGCTCAAAGGCCTACATGTCTTTTATTGCACCACTGGAATATCCACCTTGAGCGACATCTCTTTTGTGTTTTACCCATTGACACTCTAGTCATAGTAGTGGAAAATTCTAAAAATCTGATTGAAAACTCTGGCGAAAATACGCTCTCATTTTGTTCCTTGTGTGCATCCTCATTATTCCCATGCCTCAAATTTCCACAGTTATCCTGTAGCTATAGCTACAGGAAAAGTCCATGGTTGCGACATTTTATGCTAATCATGGGAAATTTGCAACAAATTTGTCGACTCAAGAGCCACTAAATTTGGTTACAAAATTCTGTAGAAGAAAATGTGACTCAAACAAGGGAGTGCAATACAAGTGAGTACTACAAGGGACTTCATCTAGCGACTGACGCTTGGGTGTATCTAAACTCGTTATCCAAGTCTTGAAATTCAATGAACTATATTTATGTTCAAAAATTGTATTGAATTGCTCATCATGATCCATTTTTACTTGTTCATGGAAAGAATTGACTTTCATGTGATGATATTTAGCAGATAAACTTAATCACCATTCAAAGATCAAGGTACTCCCTCAACAAGTAAATGAATTTATGAAGAACTTCATCCTATTTTGATTGAATCCAAACCTTGATGAAAAATCAAACTGTCTTGGGCCCACTGTAAAACATAAATGATCACAAAAGCTGCAACACAAACTGCACTTGCTGGTCTATATTATAGCTAATTACCTCTCCCACCATTCAGCATCATGTAACGAGGATACAAAAAATTTCATTTTCTCACCCCACGAAAGAAAATCAATCCTAGCATAGTTATTCTACACAATATTCCCTTCATTATTATACACTACGACACCAAAGTCTAGCTTTATATTATCGATAAATTGAGCAAAAGCTGCTCAAATTATTCTTTGCAGACAAAATAGTACATTTCGATACGAGGGCGGGAATGTTGGTTTCCGCACAACGAGTGATATTTTCCGGCCCGAGCCAAAGGCGAGGGTCGGAATTATCACAAGAATGCGGAAACCACCCCGTCCGAGTGTCGAATACTATTTTTCCATCTTCTGTGTGGGGAACAAAATCAAAAAACCCGTGCGGAAAAGTCAGTTCCCGCACAGAAGATGGAAAATATTTTTTTCGGGTTAGGTTCGTTTATTTTTATTTTTATTTTTTTTTTTTTGGTAACGTAGGAAACGTATGTACGAGCGTACGGGGAAAAGGTAAGATGTGTTGAATACTCCTCCTGATGCCGCGGGGGCAAAAACTCATCCCAAGTATCGCACGTATACCACCCAAAGCAGCTTGAGAACATGGAAACCTGTGCGAGAAAGAGAGAGGCGAAAGGTGCGAACGAGCTGTGTGTACGCGACTGCAACCCTTTTGCGAATGGCGTCCACGTTGGGCGTATTTGTAAGCAATATTCATTCACTGGTTGACTCGAAGTACGTAAATCAACCGTGGATCTTGGATTGACGATCATTCCCGCAACTCAATGTTGAAGGAAAGTAGATGGTGAAACCTGCAAGAGGTCTCAAACTCGATGAACCCTTAAAATCTACCAAAATTGCAATCTGAGCCGATGCTGCCGCGTAATATTGAATTTCTCTGGAAGATCTCCGGGAAAATTCAGATCTGCTAATCATCCTCGGATTTCAAATTTTTGGAGCTTTATCTTCCACGCTCTAGATATGAGAGCAATGATTCCCCAAAACAAATAGTACACTCCTGTAAGTCGTGTACCTATTTGTAATTTTGTATGATCCTGAAAAGTTCATCAATCATTCGCTCATCTAGTAACTTGCTGATTCATCGACAAAGCCATGCAAATTGATGAGAACGAGTCATTCCCCGCGAATTTTAGAAATTTTACTCAAGGTTTCCCCGCGAATACCACGCCTGTGATGCATTTTCAAGTCATACGAATTAGCGATGAAACAACTCTCCAGGAACTACCGGAGGGGTAATCTGGAATCAAAAAATTCCTGTCATAAATTCATAATGAAATCTATCGGTGAGGAAAATGAGCAAAATATCAACGTTTCATGTTCTTGATGCGGTGTTTTGATTAACCGTGCCTGAAGATGATACTGACGTATCAATCTCATTGATTCTTACACTGTTGTACATACACGTCAAAAAAAAAGTAAAAAATGATCCATCATTGGTTTAATTTCTTTCTCGCTTATTAGATATTCCTTGACGTTTATCAAGAAGAGGTTAATCCACTTTTTTCCTTCAGTACTCAGCCATCTCATACATCACTTTTTACTCGACGCGTCGTGGTACAAAAACCGAAATTACAATATTTTGTATTAGCATCAACGGAAGATTCATAATCCGATGATCGACTAAAGATGAATTTGACAGTCATCAATACGTAAAAGATGATACTGCGAAGAAATCTAAGATCGAGTTTATCAACGTGATCATTGGGCGAGGATCTAATTGCTTTGCTCTCTACAATTTGTAGCAAAAATATAATTTCATTTTCCGCGGCGATTCAAATAATAGATTCCGGTCACTTTTGATATTAGCCCAACACGAGCTCTCGAAGTTTTCGTTCTCCATTCTCAGATACGTGACCCTACACGATGCTTTAATTCATTTAAGTTTAGACGAATGAACTCGGTATTTGCCAGCAACTTTTCATGATTATTGAAGGAGTACTAATTTGTTTGAGCAAGAAATAGAACCAAACTCATTGCGACCTCAATTTTTCTCTTCGTCGGTAAAATCTTACACAATAGTCACTAGTATTGAGAAGGAAATTAGTGGTAACTAAATTTCTAAAGGGAATTACGAGGATGTATCAAGGCATCATTTCACGTAACTAGAAAGACATCAGGGACCACTATTTTTTCAAATGAATAATCGTTCCACTAATCGATGAATTTGACAGCAAAACATCGTCGCATCTTGTTGAAATTCAGTTAAATTCACTGAACTTACCATCCTGAGAGATCTACAGATAGTTACCGAAGTTACCGGAGGATGTTGGTGCCCATCGAAAGCAATGATCATCCTGGGGAGGACATGCTGGAGTGTTGTTTTTGGTCACTGGAATCTACTTTCTCAAATGTGCTAATGATGTTTCTCACAATATATCAACGCGTACTTAGCTGCAATCTTTCAATCACTGTTGCATATACATGGTTACCGAAGTTTTACGCTAACTATTATTGGGTGAAGATTCCCGATTCTTGACTTGAACAAAACATCAAGAGGAGATAACATTATTCCCTTCTTTTGCCTTTCCGTCTCAAGTGTTGGAGAATAGCGCGCCACAAGTGAAAGATAGTTTGCCTGACGCAGCTGAAAACGGAACCTTGTTGGGAATGTCCAGTACTGAAGGAATCCTACTGACATGAAATTCGAGCCGATCCGATATGCAAAAAATAGACGCCGTGAGGGAAAATAATTTCAAAGATTTGTAACTTACCTCATCTGAGAATTTTTGGCTCGTGCTGGACCTTCAAGACTCTTTGAAGATATTTCCACTTCCCATTCAAATTAGTTGTCTGTTATGCATAGCTTGCATTGTCGAGGGATCAAATTTGAAGATATGCGAGGAAAGAGTTACCTATGATTCATGTAACAGATCATGATCATTTTTCTACTGTTGGATCCGTAGAATAATCATCTGAAATAATAATATTCTACCAATACAATAAATTTCCACCAAATCAACATAGTGATGCACGTGAACATGGGAAAGAATACATTGTATCAAATGTGGAGAGATGGAAACTCAGAGGTTGCTCCGTGCAGTTTCTCAACGTCTGGGCTTTTAATGTTGCTATTTCTTGATTTGTTGGATGACACAGACTCACAAAGAAGAGAAGTTTCCATCTTCAGTGACCGGGACTACATAACCCTAAATAAAATCGTGCCATGAATCCAAAACTGACACCAGTCTTCACCGGACACCCCCAAATTTTCCAGAGAATCGGGAAGAAGTTGAATAAGTCAGATATTTGATTATTCGCCTCGAATTCTGGAAGAGGAAGAAATTTTACGTTAGAACGTGGACTTCTGGAAATCTTCATCGTTGTGATCTTGATCCAGTACCCAGGGTGACACTCGTGATCCAAACCACAATGTGGTACTCGTGATCCAGAACTCAATGTGGTACTCGTGATCGAGCATCCGGCTTACAAGGGGAGGTCCAACCTTGCGGAACTAAAACCTTTATGAAACTCTGGGAATCATCTTGTCTTGGTGAGAAATGAAGGTATCTCCAAGGGTTCAATCCCATGGGCCTCTTATCCTGAGATACAGCTACAGAGATTAGCATTGTTAGTATATCTATATATACAACTTTTCAACATGGACCTATACTGGCAATGCTAATCTCCATAGCTGTATCTGAGAATAGGAGGCCCATGGGATTAAACCCTTAGAGATACCTCAATTTCTCACCAAAACAAGATGATTCCCAGAGTTTCATCAAGATCCGTGTTCCGCAAGGTTGGACCTCCCCTTGTTAGTACTCGTGATCCAATACTCAATGTCGTACTCGTAATCCACAACTCAATGTCGTACTCGTGATCGAGAACTCAATGTGGTACTTATGAACAACCGTTCATGAGTACCCAGCTTAGTACTCGTGATTCAAAACACAATGTCGTACTCGTGATCGAGAAATCATTGTGGTACTCGTGATCCGGAACTCCATGTGGTACTCATGAACGATTACCCAGCTTAGTACTCGTGATTCAAAACACAATGTCGTACTCGTGATCGAGAAATCATTGTGGTACTCGTGATCCGGAACTCAATGTAGTACTCGTGATCGAACACCCAGCTTACAAAGGGAGTCCAAGGGGTTCGCGAGCTGGATCTGGCTGAAACTCTAGGAATCATCTCCTTTTACACCAAAAGATGATACCTAAAGCCGCAGAGTCTAAGGCTCGAGCGTTTCCGAGCTACAGGCCCCAACCCATGCATTACAGTATATCTAAATATAGGTGAAAATGAAATAACTTAGGTATTTCGAGGGCAAAAACGGCGGGTGTCGGGATTTGGACCAAAGATTGACTACTTGAAATATAACTGCAATCTAACTGCTCGTAGGTGTTTTCCAATCTATCTGACATCCAAAAACAATTCCCAGACGGACATAAACGTCAGTCAATCTATGTAAGAAATATGAGCAATTATCGATATATTTTTGCCATGGTAACGACAGCCACGGTAAGGACATTTTGACATGAGAAGTGATCTCAAAGGCGTAAATCGAAACGGATAGTTTTTTCCGAATACATAGCCTATTTTCCCGGTGAGAGTAGACTGTAAAAAATTTTCTAAACCTTGACGTTGCATAGTGTTCGAAAGCCAGAGACCACGGTGAGGACAATTCTTATTTTGCAACGGAAAAATTGTCCATGAATCATCAAGGAAGACACGACTCACGAAGGTCGAGAACAGACTCAATAAAACACGCTGCAAATCATCTGATAGTCAGTCTTCAACTCGTTCGCTTGTGTCACCGTAGAAACAGAATCTAAATCAGTAGCGTCGATTGAATTTTTCTTCCAACATTTCAAATCATGAACACTATTTTGAGCAGGCTGAGAATAATCTTTTGAAATTCTCGTAGTATATATCACAAACGAAATGAGCTCATAAAGAATCTTGCAGACGCTGACATCTTTATTTGTGTTGAAACATGGTTGAATGAGACTATAAAAGACTTCCAGTTCACTGGTTTCAAAGTGTTCCGAAAAGAC
The DNA here is from genome assembly GCA_029851415.1 of Eretmocerus hayati. Classification (NCBI taxonomy): domain Eukaryota; kingdom Metazoa; phylum Arthropoda; class Insecta; order Hymenoptera; family Aphelinidae; genus Eretmocerus; species Eretmocerus hayati. Next base: position 199,848,533 of record CM056741.1, on the reverse strand, counting down.
CGACAACAAGGACGTGGAGGAGGTATTGCTGTGCTTATTCGGAGTAACATCGCTTTCAAGGAAATCAACGATCTACGCTTCTTACCCTCACCGGCAGAAATTGCAGGTGTTTGCATCACGAACCTTAAAAATCCTCTAGATATTGTCATTTGTTACCGTCCCCCAGGTCTCACTCTCACACAGCATCAATGGGATGGAATTTTTGAGAACTCCAGTAGGAGAAATCATACCCTGTTTGTTGGAGATTTCAACGCCTATAATGTGAGTTAGAATTGTTCGTCTTCAGACCTCAATGGCGAGAGAATGTTGAACTCCTTTAGTTGCTCTCATTCAATTCTTCACAACCCCGAGACAAAGTATCGTATTGATACTTCTACTGGTAACTTGTCAAATATCGATTTAGTTCTTTCCAGTTCAGCTCTTGCAGGTTCCATCAGGGTAGAGACTGAAAGTGACACCTGGGGCTGGGATCATTTTTCCTTATTGATTGAAATATATGTGGAAAAGTTTATTTATAGGAAGAAAAGTTCCAATTTAAAGTCGATAAGAACTGATTGGGAGTCTGTCGATGGCTATCTCAATAATGATTTTCACGAATTTTTCCCTGGCGAGCACTGTTCTGCATTGTGCACTAAAAAGTATGAGATATTTCGAGGTATTCTAACAAACGGATTGCGTGAGTTCACCCCTGATAAAAAATGTGTTAAAGCGATGCGGTCACCGTGCAACCCGGAAATTATATCTTATTTGGATGTAAATCAAAAAATTTTCTCGAAACGAAGTTGGAGACGATTTGTCCATTACGTATTATCATCTGAATTGTGGTGGACAACTCATTATTTGTCACGAATCACAAGGCTATCACTAATAAACGAGAATAACTTGCCCGCGGGTACTTTCTAACCTACAAATTGGTACATTTTCATTCACAAAACTCTCAAAATCTAGTCCGATTTGGGCCAAACGAAGAGTTATCCAGGCCAAGTTAGATGATAATAAAGCCTGGATAACTCGTCGTTTAGCCCATAATAGAAAAGATTTTGAGAGTTCCTTGAACAGAGTTCAGCGTGCAAGGTGACAGCATCGCCTTAATGACCGAATGCACCGAAATCCAGTACCGTGGTGGGACTCGGACTGCGCAAAAGCTAAGAGGTTGCGTAAGGCTGCTTTGAAAAAATATCGATTCACCAAAAAACGATCGGATCATATCAAATATAAGAAACAACGTGCTTACGCCACGAGGATTTTCAGAAAAAAAAGGAATGATTACAATAAGAAATTTTTAGAATCTGCCGACATGAAGTCCGATGCAAGTCATGTGTGGAATACCTGTAGGATCTTGAAGAATAAGTGGGACAAAATGAAACCCTCGCATACCTCTGAGCATTTACAACGTGATGAGAAAGTTCAAGTAGCCCTAGATAAATTAAGCCCCGCTTGGTGCGCGACTGATCCAACTATTCTTCCGAAATGTTCCAAAAATTTTTCCTTAGAGTCTCCCTTTAGTTTTGCAGAGTTTAATCAAGCATTGAATACCAAAAATCCGAAATCAAGTCCAGGTATCGATGGCATTGATTATGAATGCCTCCAGAGGCTCCCAATCAAATATAAATTGGTTCTTCTGGACATCTGCAATGAGATGTATGAGGAAGGCGAGTACCCTAGTCAATAGAGAGAGAGCTACATTCACTTTATAGATAAAAATGACAAGTCTAGCGTCCGGCCTATTGTTCTAACACCTAATTTAAGCGAATTATTTGAAACATTGGTCAAAAACAGACTCCAATATTATGTTGAGAGCAATGATCTTTTGCCCAGATTTCAGACAGGCTTTCGCAAAGGTCAAAGCACCGTCGACAACTTGGCTGACCTCACTTTTCAAGTTGAGGATTCATTCATTAAAAATAAAGATTTACTGGCAGTATTCTTAGACGTCGACGAGGCTTTTGATAATGTGAATATTAGCCTCCTACTGCAAGAACTAGCCAGGATTGGCTGTCCTAAAAGTACTATCTAATTTGTCGAATTTCTCACTGCAGAAAGAATATTACACACTGAAACCACTGGTTCTTTGTCTAGAAAAACTCGTGAAGGAGTCCCACAAGGCGGTGTTCTGAGCCCCCTTTTATTTTGTATCTACATTGCTCTCATAGCCATTGATATTCCTAAAAGTGTATCAATCTCTTTCTTTGCTGACGATATAGCTGTATGGTGTAACCACAAGTACAGCAAAAATCTGCTCGAGAAAGCCCTTGCATCATTATCTGACAAATTGTGTAACTTGGGTCTAGACGTGAATCCCAAGAAATCAGTTTTCGTTCATTTTAGTAAAAGCTCCCTGAATGAGGGGGAGGATCAAGTCAAGATTAAGAATCATTCAATGAAGAACAGGAATATAGTTAAGTTCTTAGAAATAACTTCCAATTCTAAACTCACTTTCAAACCTCAAATAGACATCATCCACAAGAAATGTTTGAGAGCCATGGATATAATCAGATTTAGCCAAGTGTTTGGTGGGGCATGGATGCTGAGACACTGCTCGTACTATACAAAAGTTTCATTCGCTCGATCATTGACTATGGTAGCTTTGTGTACTTCCCAACTCAAGCAATACAGAAAGAGAGGCTGGAGAAAATTCAATACGGCGCTATTGGATTATGTTTAGGGTACAGGATTTCTACTCCCACAAATGTTTTACTCGCTGAAGCTAAGTTGACCTCTATTGAAGACCGAACCAAATTCTTGTACGACTGCTATCTCCACAAAATTTTCTCGAATAAGAATCCGAATATTTATAACACAATCACAACTCTCAGGAACCGAATGGTTAGAAGTTCTCAGTATGATCAATGTAAGAGACTACTTTTTTACGGCATAATGGATTTTCTTGGCGTAGCTGATCATTTTTTTACTGACTCTAATTATCCTTTATTGCATTTAAGCCAAATGTTGACATCAACTATTTCAAGTCACTAAAAGACAATTGCAACTTGAATGATGAATTGTGGACTTGGTGAATGAGCATAACGCTATTGACATTCACACTGATAGTAGCAAATCCGATAACTCCGAGTCAGTTGGATGTGCTTGTATTTGTCCTAAGTTTGATACTCCTGTAAGTGTGAGTTTACTCAAAGTGGCCCCAATTTTCACTGCAGAGACAATAGCCTTGTTGAAAGCGGTCGAAATAGCATCGTCCAAACCAAATCGTAACTATCTTATCTTTAGCGATTCTTTGAGCGCGTTGACATCTCTTAAGGATATCAAATTTGACATAAGAGTGAATCCGTATATTTTCCAGTTGAAGAAGAATATACGAGAATTCAATGATAAAGGTGTAAATGGTAGTAGTATCACATTTTTTTTGATCCCTGCACACAAAGACATCCAAGGAAATGAACTCACAGATTCTATGGCTAAGGAAGCACCGAGTACAGAGCCTTCACCTCACATGAAAATTCCCTCCACCGACCTTAGGCAATCGGCTAGAGCTTCAGCACTTAACGACACAATCAATTATATCATTCAGAGCAGTGCTACAAAAGGAACAGAATATTTCCAAACCTTTCAAAATCCATCTCACAAACCTTGATTTTCAGGAAAGATCCTTGCTCGGAAAATCACTAGCACGATAAATAGGTGCCGTGCAAACCACTATTCTCTCAATGCTTCCTTAGCTCGCATTGGTTTTGTAAAAGACGCAAAATGAAAATGTAACCACCCTTCAGAGGACTTAAACCATGTAGTGTGGCAGTGTGAACTTCATGATATTCAGCGGACGAAGCTTCTAAAAACACTGCAAAGGTTTGCATATACCCGTCGTACCATGTCGATATATTGCTATCTAATCCTTCGGTGAAGAATTGTAAAGCACTGTGCACTTTCTTGAAAGAATGTAACCTGAGTATTTGAATTCACGAATATTGTAATATCACGATTGTAATTTAGTATAAGTATATGTATATGTATATGTATTCAGACTTGTAGCAATATAATCCTTTCAGAGATTAAAATTGCTTAAATAAAAAAAAAATAATAAAAAAAAAAGAAGTTTGATAGAATTAGAAGTAGTGTGTGCTCCAGAAGGGCGCAGTGCTCTCATTCATCAAGAACAAATTATCTAAAAACTCTGAAAGCCATGAACAGCACGTTGCAAGGTATTGATTTCGACTAACACGTTCTTAGCAAGAGGCTCAGCTCCAATTTCCTGTCGATAGGATCTCATTACTACTAGAAAATCCAAAAAAGGTCTCGTTTCCAGTTTTCCGCGCAAAGACAGACAAACTCTTTTACGCTCGTGACACGCTGTGAAATATCCAAAGTGATTACTTGACTCTCGAAGAAAGTGAAATATGAGGCCAGTATAAGGGTCACAATCTCCTCATTGAGTATGCCGTCTCATTAGAAAATCCACCTGCTGGATAGACAGATGTTTGTCCTTTGTTCAATGAGCAAGGGATGTTGAACTCGGGAGGATATTTAAATGAGATCATTCAGGCAAGTACATCTATAAATGAATTATACGCACTTCTTGCACTAATATGTCATACATGTTGCGTAGACAGAGTTTTGAGAATTTAGTAACGTCTCATTCCCAAGTCACGTTGCGAGCTTTCGTCAATCTATACGTATGTTAATTGACATTTGATGACATATTGATGCAAGAGGTACGTAAAATTCATCGATGAATGTACTCCCCTTCTGGGATGTCATTGATTATTCCTCCGAGTTCAATATCCTTTCCTCAAAGGGATCCCTTCCTCAACCAAACAAAGAACAAACATCGGTCCATGCAGCAGGTAAGTTTTCTAATGAGATAACATAGTCAACATGAGTAAGAAATTCGGAGACAGTGGCCCTTATACTTGCCTCATACTTTACTTTCTTTGAAAGTCCATTTGTGACTTGATAGCTCCCTCGAGTTTGGATTGAGTCCGAATATAGTAGGATTGAAAAATGCATAATTAGTCCTTTGGTCTGCTGTAAATCACCCAAATCTCGGACTAACCAACACTTTTATCAGTAGTCTACCAAGACTTCTATCTATAATCTCGAAAATGAATGCTCAGAACTCTTGTAGGACAGCTGTTGCTGGGAAAGTATAGCATACATAAGAGATGACAACTAAAAAGTTGGATGTGAGCGAAAAGGTCGGACACAAGATTCGAGAGGCTAAGAAGAATTGCTCTCTCAATGGTGTAGTTTGAGATGAGAGATTAGAGGAATAACTCATTCCTACAATTCATCAAACCGTTGATGCTGGAGCCCGTCTCTGAAAACCTGATTGCACCAGGCAGTCTTTGCAGTTTTGTTGCAGAGCATTTCAGAGACACATAAGAATTCGACGACACGGGGATAGGGATCATGTATCGAGCACATCAGAAACTCGATTCTTTTGAAAATCCCTTCTGAAACGAAAGATTATCACAAGAAAAGCGGTCTTTTGAGAATTAATGGAGATGAACGGTCGTTAATGAATGAGTTATCAATAGCGAATCAAATATTGTTATTTTCTCGGTTTGAGCGAGGAATTTATTTGAACAAACGTGATCAAAACTAGGTATTTAGAAATTCCCGGAACACTTTTTCGGGAAGGAATAATTCTTAGTTGCCAAGGGATAAAACTGACAAGGGGTGATCAGGGTCTGCGGGAGCTCAAACTTCATGAAAATTTTTTTACATAATGTTTGGGGCAAAAAAAAATATACGTATTTTTCGGTTTTCTCAAATAGGTCTCTAGAGCTTCAGGAAAAATATATCAAGCCTGCAAGTATACTGATGACTGTCCTTGTATGATCATACATGATCATGCATGGTCATAGACGGTGGACTTACAGACACTAAGAACATACTGACCTGGTCAGATAGTTGGTGACTTTAACTCCAAATATGTTACTTGAATTGCGCAGGATCCTCGCATTGAGTCATAAGCCTCATCCAAAATATGCGAGTGAGTTAATTGTTCTCAGAGTCTCAACCAAAGTATAGTCTTTTATCCCTCCACTGGTGACTCATGTGCATTCTTGTACCTGTAGGTCGATTCAAATTCACAGAGAGATGTTTATGCTATTATTATTATATTCCGAATAATATCTACAAATCATCGTTGAACACTTTTGATCGCCCGAAATCAGCCTATCGAAATCAGAATCACAACTCTCCCAATCTCTTGAGTATGGCGCATCTTTGTTCACATAATTGTGTAGACAATTCAAAAGTGATTCATACAGAACTTTGTAGATATCATTAAGTTCATCGTCTCTAATCATACATACATGGATAGTCATCAGTATACTTGCAGGCTTGATAAATTTTTCCTGAAGCTCTAGAAACCTACTCAAGTAAACTGAAAAATGTGTATAATTTTTCCCATCTCAACCAGTATGTAAAAAAAATTTCCATGGAGTTTGAGCTCCCGCACTCCTTGACCTACCCATGAGATTAATCGAATTCATCGAAAAAAGCACTGAAATAGTGATTGTTCATCTGAGTTAGTATTGATGGAACTGCGAGGGTAAGTGAGACACTCGATTCGATCATTGACCGGAAAAATTGAATTACATTTGAGGAGTACTCATCTGATTTAAGTAGATGCGGCTTCAAATTCACTGCTGCCAAATCTCATTATCTTGACATCATTTTTCATTTTCCGTCCACTGCATGACTCTCACCGATGTCGACTTGCTATCAAGACTCGCAACACCGCAAAATTTCCACTCACGTTCGTATCGCACGAAGATCTACTGCTGAGATACTCCTGCTTCTGTCCCAATATGCCACTTGGGTCGTCTTTTAAGTGTACCAAGAATACTACATGATTTGAAAAATGAACAGCTCTGAATCGCATGTGATCCATATCAAAACAAACAGATTAGCGGTCAACAATAAATTCACAGGATATGTATAATACAATATGTCACACGAATGCATGTTACACAATTTGTACAAAACAGCTGACAGAGAGTTTTTGGAGTTACTCCCTGTGTGAATTTTTGATTGACTTGATATAAGAGGGCAGATCATTATTAATCGATGAACAATACCATGGAAAATTACTGAATAACGTTTTCCCCGGGCGAAAACCTCCTTACACATCATCCAAACTCTAATGAAATAGTATGGCAAGATTAGGATCAACGAATTCAAAGTACTGTCACGCGACCTCTCATTCTTTTTTTTGAACCTATACTTGCCTAGGCGCATGACCGCGCACCCTAATTCTACCGATCTATTTCCGAGGTAGCTTCTGTGCAGTTTCTGAATAAATCTATTGATACTGGCGGATTTCATTGATGAACCTGGAAAGATACGTGACTCATCAAGAGTGTACAGGAGGATATGCCTCTTCATGAATTGTTAAGAGGGTGGATATTGCGCAACTGCTTATACCTAGCCACCGTACTTGAGGAATATTCGCACGAATGAATTCCAGAAATGAATCGAAGTTCTACCAGTTTGATTATTATGCAAAAAAGTGTTACACAATCACACGTTAAATTCCATGAATAATTCGCACTCGTCGAATTTGATTCAGAATATTTTGAAAATATCGTAAATTGAACACTTGATTGATTCACGCTGGCAGACAGCACACGCTCATGGAGATCTGGCCCGTTTGACCAAGCCTCACTTATATGGGAGAAAATTCTTCCAACTATTAGAAATAGTCAAATTATTGGAGATTGACACAAATGAGATGCTAGAAAGCAGCTCTTGTGATCAGCCGATTCAATCATTGAGCCAATTTCGGGTGGTGTCCAGAATCCAGCACTCATCTATATGTTTTGGAAGTATTTCCGTGGGACAATTCGTGTAATGAGTATTAAGACATCCTCTAAAGATAATAACTGAAACGTCAACATTTTCTGTTTCCATTCTCAGCACGATCCAAAATTATTCGAGCATCTTATCATATCTCTTCCACTGGTAAGGGTAACTCGACGAAGTCAATGTTTGGCTAGAGCTGATATCAAAGCTTTTCACAAGTCTAATGGCACGAGTGAAGTTACTGTGAGGATACTACTCAAGGAATTTTTTGGCTCGTTTGGGGCCCATAATTCTACAAAATTCCCTCAATGTACGTCAACTGAAGAAACAGACTGGATGAATACATCAAGAAAAATGCATGCAAAGAACAGCAAGAAATCAATCTTTGCAGCTTACAATGGTAATTCATAGTCCTCCGTTGAAATTTTTCTTCTCAAAACCGGCCTTCGGTTTTATCTAGTCTTTTGTCGACTGGGACAGTAGACAAAAGACTCGCATGTAGCACGTGCACAACCCACAGCCCCTGTACATGCAAAACACAGCTTCTACTGCCTCATCATCTGTTCGACGTACAGCCTCTACGTCATTGATTCTCAAACTCTAATGTCTGATTATCGACGTAAGTATCCGGTCATCAAATTCAGGTGAAGATACGTGACAAACTCGAGACGCAGGCTATGCCAATAACAATAACAAGACGTTCAAGTACAACATACGCGCTCAAAAGTTTTTTCAGTTCATGACAAAATCTTCATAATCAAGACTACTGATCATAGCTTGGTTTTTCTCCACTCGTCTCCTCGGATGACATAAGAGTAAAAATTGTTACATCCAGCGAAGATGCTTTCCATGAAGTTCTGAGCTGACGGTAGAGTTGAGATAATTGTATGCAATCAATCTAAGCTCTGGCGCCGAGGTGACAAGTTCATTGCTGGTTCCTTAATTTCGCGTTTCCTCTTCAGAGGTCATCGGTCAGAGTAACCTCTCTCGCGCGATCAGCGATGATTCTACTTTTCGTAATATCTCTTGCCTTATTTTGCAAATGTAATACATGGAATTGCAACATTTTTCATCCTCTTGAGGACTTAAGCAGAGCCTTATGAGATACAAACTTGAGGAAATGATGCGTAAGGTAAGAGTACCCAACATACACCTCCCTTGAGCCGTTTTGCCAATAGTCTTGGCCCACTTCAATGTTTTTTATCGTATTTCATCGCATTCTGAAGCTTGTTCTAGGGCATTCGAAATGGATTACAATAAGTTCGGTTTTGACAAACCAGAACCGAGTGATCACGATTTTCCCAAAAAGCTATTTTTTGCGAGTCTGTGAGCGGGTGTGCCCAACATGGTATTTTTCAACAAGTCTGATTTACCTCAGCATTCCTTAATGTATGTCAGCTCATTTTGATGCTTGTTTTATGACTTTCGAAATGAGCTGAGGGACGTCTGATTTTGATTAATTGCAGCCGAACTTTCTCAATTTTTCCAAAAAAAGGACGGTGTTGATTGACGGTAAAGCACATGAAATCATTTTTATCCATTTTTTCATAATACTTGAGCGTAAAGTTAGTGCGTAAAGCACCAAAAAAGTGTGTAAAGCAGTGCTTTACGCATAGCGTGTGTAAAGCAATTGCTTTACGCACGGTTGTGGTGCTTTACGCACGCTGGATTTTGCTTTTCGCACGCTGTACTTTGCTTTACGTACGAGCTTCTAAATTCATGGGGATTCGTGTAGCTTCAACAAATTCAAAGTTCATCATACTAAAATTGAACACTGACGGGGAAAATTATGGTTCTTTTCGTTTCAATAACGAGCCAAGTGCCGTTCCCCCGTATGGTGACGCAGAGGGCGACTTTCCTGCCGACCCCGATTCATTTTTTCCGAATCTCACCACAGAATTATACAATTTGAAGTAGACAATTGTTGATAACCTCATTGTGATTTAATAAACCTGTTCAATATTGTATCTTGTAACCACCAGAAAGTCCTTTTTCAAAGGTAGTCTCTCGTGAATGCATCTCTTCTGCGTCGGTCAAATATAGTTGTTAAAAGATAATCAGGTAAGTGTACCCAGCTTGCCCACATTGAGCCATTTTCTCAACAACCGTGGTTTATTTCACTCCTCTGGCTCATTTTACTATCTTAAATGTACCTATATCCACTCATTTTGAAGCTTGTTTCAAACTCTACAGGGTGAGCTGAGATTCGTTGAAAAATATTGAGATGAGCCAGAGTATTGGTGAGTAAACCAGGTTTGTTGAGAAAATGGCTTGATGGATGAAAGTTGAGTATCCTCACCCTAGTATATTTCGCACCGAATTTATGAGGTTGCAGCTTGCTTCTGAGCGATTGATCAAGATATTAGATTAGAGTTATCAAGATTGCTGATACATCGATAGTCTTGCTGGAGAAATTTATGTCAAAACAAAATTCTTCCCAAAATTCGGTTGAAGCTTTTATCGGGTGTAAAGCACTCACATCAGAATTTTTTGTTCTAGTGGGGGGCTCCGCCCCCCACACCCCCCGCCGGGGGCTTCGCCCCCTGGCCCCCCACCAGGGGTTCCACCCCTGGACCCCGCTGCACGCCCTCGAACAATTACCAGTAACCCTTGAGAACAACACCTTATTCGAGCGCGGCCTCGGTATACACTGTATTTTCCTGGCCCGAATGAGCCATGCCAAATGAAGAATCCCAGCACTCATTCGACCGTCATCATTATCACATGCTTGATAACATAACTCCCGGTCCAGGTAGATTAAAATCATCTTTAGATAATGCCAGCCCCTGCTGACTTAAGTTTGGACAAACTTGCATCCATGATATGCTTAAAACTTTCCTCCACCCTGCCTCACCCTGTACACCGGCTACTCGCAACGTCGAAAATACTCCTCTTCTTGTTTCAATATTGACTGGTCGAGACCTTGTGTAGTTTTACAATGATTGTTTGATTGACAATTTTCTGTATCTTGGGCTTGTTAATGGCGTGTTGCTAACTTTCCGCTCATTATTATGAAAAATACTATACGCAACTCTGGCGAAAGTCTTTCCGCCCTCGCGCAATGCTTTCCGCGCTCATGTGATGCTTTCCGCACGGTTGAGATTGCTTTACACACTCGTCGCTGCGCTCCTCGTGCGTAAAGCAATCACAACCGTGCGTAAAGCATCACGATCGTGCGTAAAGCATCACGCTCGTGCGTAAAGCACGTTTTTCGCCATCGTTGCGTATAATACTATATCGCCGTGCAACAACAACTAGAGCCTTTTGCTGACCCAAAAGATTGTTTCCGACCTATTTAGATGTCATAGATACGTTCTGAGTAGTCAAATAAATGTTAGAAGGGTTTTTCAAAAACGCTTTTATATGCACAAGCCAAGAAACTTTGAAGAATGTGCGAGACGATTCTGCATGGTGTAAAAGAGATGGAATTCAGTCGACCGACGGAAATCACGCGGAAAAAAATTGCACGACACATGAGGAACTATGGCAAAGATACATGTGTTTGGCGCAGTGGCGAACAAGATAGCTGTGGGTATTAAAATATGGTGCCACTATCATGTCGCGAGTCACACTCGTCTTCGGATGCAGCAGACGGTATAGACAAACATTGTCTTTCGATCGCTGATATCGGTTCATCCTTCATCATTACACACATGCGAAGGATTACTCGTAAACTGAGTACGCGTTCTTCCAAACACGGAATTCAGCATAAAGTCACCACAAGGTGTTTATCAATCAACACTGTGGGATTACGATGTCCAGTGAGCTCAACTACCCGAGGAACACGCGACCGCAAAGAATCAGAAAAGGCAAATACTGCATGGGCTAAATGCTATCGGCACCAAAAGATTAATGGAGCATATAGACGATAGCTGACGATAGCACACATTTTGGGGACCCTGGGGTTAGGTGCTGGCAGATCAAGAAAACAATCGCAACCTGTAACAGTTTGATAAATCCGAGCGAGCTCGATGAGCGACGACACTTCCGGTCACGCAGTGTAGAGCAGTATGCATACGGTAAACCGGATCTAAAATGTTCACTAGATGTTACTACAGTTTTAGAATTATGAACTCGATGAAGTGCAATTAAAGCATTAAAAATGCCGTGCTGCACGACCTTTCGAGATTACTACACTGGGAACATGTTGGGTACACCCCCGAGTTGGCGTTTATGTTTAAGTAAAGTAGCTCCAGATGGGGTTTATGCAAGTCTCGTAGACGAATTCCCAAGCTCTTCAAACAAAGGATCGAATGCGTTAAAGTACGCCAAGATTGGCCCGACCAAAAATCTTCGGCACCGAATTTACTAAACGCGATTTTGTTGAAGATTTCTTAGATGGGCAAAAGAGGAAAAATATTGAAATCACTCTAAATTCTCTAGGACGCGCAGAAATTATTCGGGACCAGACAGAATCATTCATTTTACCATCTTTCCTTATTACAAACGTGAAAGAATTGCCAGAAGGTCAACAAGTCCATTTCTGAGATTGAAATATGGTGTCATGTTGGGTATACAGGGCATGTTGAGTACACTCACCTTATATTGCGTACCGGTGGTAAAAAACTGGATTCATGCACGAAGGAAACGTTACATGCAAGTTTGATATTTTACGAAAGGGCGAGCGCACCGAGGAGTGAGTAAAAGACACCACCAAGGCGTAAAGTGCACTTGAGTTTCTGAAGTCAACGAGGGTGTAAGTGCTTCTCATCACTTTTCGTATCATAATCATCAAAAGACTACCCCGCCAGAGTGTCAAATATTATTTTGATTAACTGTTTGAGAAGAATATGAAAAAACAATGGGCAAAAGTTACACTACCGCACAGAAAATGGGAAAAATCTTCTCTCGCCAACTTGCACACGTGATTCTGAAAAAAATCATCTACCACACCAACAAGATGTACTAAAATGAGATTTTCGGTGAAAATGTGATTTTGGCATACCACGTGCAAGAAAGTGTGTTTCCCGACCCAATGTCGGTGTGGAAAGTGCCACATTGACGTCCCGGACAGAACACTAACCTCTGTTATTCGATACTTCCTAACCGGTTCACCGAGGAAAGGGCTCTGAGATTCTTCAAAAATCACACTATTTTGACGTAGGTTCTCCGACAAGTTGATAATGCCACGAGCGTCCGGAAGCAACGGTCGGTTACAGGCTCGATATTTGCTGTCCTTGGCTATGCTCCAACAGCAATAAACTCCTCGCGAGGCCTGTATTTACCCACTTTCTAACTTATAGGAGCGTATAATATACTAATTCTTCATCTCCATTAGAATTGTGCTGTGCATCATTCTTCTGAAAATCGCATCAAAGGTAGACAAGGCTCTGATCCACGGATCATTCATAATTGACTGATCAAAACAAAGATGCATACGGTGGAAAACACTGTTTGCGGACAGGGGTTACATAGGAGTAATTCCACGCGAAAGCGGACCACGAATTGCAGACATATCTCAGATTGTTTTTCCACTATTCTTAATCGATTCTATGGTCCAAAAAATGAACTTTTCACCCTCTATGGGGTGAAAAAAAAATTTTTTGTTTCCGTGGGGAATATCTTTGTGATAGTGTTTTTAGGAAAAAATACCAATCTTTTTCCAGTAAAATGGGTGTAGTTCCGACTTGAGGTGAGATACGACCACGCAGATAGTGGCATTCGAAAGATCTTTCAAAAATCTATCGAAATATGTTTCGAAAATTTTTTTCTGAGGCTACGGACGCCCCCTATGAGCAAAAAGGTGAAAAACAGAAAAAATTCATTTCCTCAAAAACCTAATTTTCTAAAAATCTCGAAATCCATATTTCGATGTAAAATTGCGTGTTCTTCCAGAAAAAAGTGGTCCCGATCTTTGTTTTTGGGTTCTACGCTGTTTTTTTTTACGTTTTATCAATATTCTCAGCCTTTTCGGTTGAAAACTGAATTTTTCTGCGCATGCGCAGGAATTTAGACTCCTGAAAGCAATTCCATTGAAAAGCCAAGGAAATTTCCTTCAAAATGACTATACTTGGTGAAGTCGATTCGATGTACTGGGACCAAAGTTAGAAGGTCTAAAAAATGATGACACTTCTACTCGAGTCACGATAGTAATGGGAAATTCGTGCAAGATCTGCATTTACCCCTCTTGAGGATGCTTCATCATTAATGTGATGTAACTTTGGGCCCAGTAGATAAAATTGACTTCGCCAAGTACTCATTTTGAAGGAAATTTCCTTGGCTTTTCAATGGAATTGGTTTCAGCAGTCTAAATATCTGCGCATGCGCAGAAAAATTCATTTTTCAACCGAAAAGGCTGAGAATATTGATAAAACGTAAAAAAAAAACAGCGTAGAACCCAAAAACAAAGATCGGGACCACTTTTTTCTGGAAGAACACGCAATTTTACATCGAAATATGGATTTCCAGATTTTTAGAAAATTAGGTTTTTGAGGAAATGAATTTTTTCTGTTTTTCACCTTTTTGCTCATAGGGGGCGTCCGTAGCCTCAAAAAAAATTTTTCGAAACATATTTCGATAGATTTTTGAAAGATCTTTCGAATGCCACTATCTGCGTGGTCGTATCTCACCTCAAGTCGGAACTACACCCATTTTACTGAAAAAAGATTGGTATTTTTTCCTAAAAACACTATCACAAAGATATTCCCCACGGAAACAAAAAATTTTTTTTTCACCCCATAGAGGGTGAAAAGTTCACTTTTTGGACCATAGAATCGATTAAGAATAGTGGAAAAACAATCTGAGATATGTCTGCAATTCGTGGTCCGCTTTCGCGTGGAATTACTCATAGGCTCGAGGCTTACCTCGGGAGCAACAAAGATATAGACCGATTGAAATAACCAGCGAAGGTCGTAAAACCTTGTTGAAAGTTTGTTAATGTATCGCTTGTGTTGATTGCTCAAGACATTAATGACATTTGGAAGTTCCAGAGCCGCTGCGGATGCAATAATTTTCCATGAGTTATTTTCACAACGCAACCACGAATAACAGCACAGGTACGTATACGAACTGCGCACTCTCTGCTCAAGCCGCTTTATAACGCTCAATTTTTGCAATAGCCACTTCGACGCTTTCAAGATAGAACAAAGTAATGTCCGAGCTCCACCGATTTTAGTTCCAACATTTCGACTTTGGATTATTTAGATCCGTAGCTTCCGCAAAATTCAGAAATTTCTCGCCGTATACTTTTATGGGCGGATTTTTTACTCGTCTGGAAATCATGCAAACATTGTTTTCTCTTGAATATATTCTATATTCTGACTACCTTCTCACATTCCACCACACTCCACTTCTACTAGATTATACTCATTACAATCACCAATGATGTACAACTTCGCAAAGTAAGAAAGGCGTAAGTGATATTCTCAAAAATTTTGAGATTTTGCCATTGTCGTGCGCGCGAATTTATGTACATCTATCTGTAAACAAAAATTTTTGTGAAAAAATCTTGAATGCCTTTGTTTTTGTTGATTATTGTCTTTGTAGTAGTAAATACGTTCAGATTGAATTCAGACGGCTGAAGTCTGTTGCGATTATCTCGGCTTGACATTTACGTCGCTCACTCTTTTCTTACTTTGCAGGGAAGTATTCGCTGTGCCAATTTTTAGCAGTTAAAATTCTCCACTGCATCTGCTCGTGATCCCTACCTTTCTGAGTATAGTTCCAGACAAATGATATAACCGTGCACGAATAACAACGACATCCAAGATGAAAAAATTGTTTCGAATCTATATGACAGACAGCTACAGCCAAACCCTACAGAAAGAAGTTTCTTTTTCCAGATGAAATTTGTTCTGAGATGTAACAAAATTGAAAAACATTTTCGAGTTCCTCGTAGTCAAGGAGACAGGCTTATATCAATTATCAGTATGATCAATTACCTCAATTGTCAATGAAAGATGTGGTGTTCAATAATTCCAATGAGCGGTCCTTGAGTCCAGCAACAGCGATAGTACCTCAGATAGTACTCTGTTCATGAAGAGTCAGTGAACTCTTTCGCCAAATAAAAATTTTCAGTCATGGGAAAAGAATGCATGTTCTTGTAAGAAGCCGAACTTTGTAAGTCCGCATTCTATAAACTACAAAGCTATCCATCATCTCAAGTTTTGCATAGACAAGTCACGTATTCGTAACGAGTTCAAAGGTACGAATCCTCGGTATTTCCATCTCGAACGAAATTTGTGAATGATCGATCGAAAAAAGGATAGTCTTTCCAACTTTTTGTAACGATGGCTCTCAACTGTCGACGTAAGTGACAAAAAATCCTAACCCGATCATTGTCCCTTATTCCTTGTGGAAAATAGGGACGAACCAAAAGTTTCAATAAAAGAACTACCGCCGATTGCCTTAGGGTGCCTTATCACGGCATAAAACTTTTCTTCCGCAGGCCAGCTCTCTCCATTGCAGCGAAAAAGAGAGACTGTTAGTCTAGAGACCCTGAAGCAGGGGATTGTCTCATTTGCTCCAACGGCGAGAGATGGGCTGTGGTTTACGAATTTCGCGTCGTGAAAAGGCACCCTCATACAGAACACGTAATGTGTCAAAATCGCCCAGAAAGGCTGGAAGTTTCAGAGCCCCCCCCCTAACGCACACATTTCGAAACCTCGAAAAAATCACACAACGCACCATACTTGCTGTGCTGTCGTTGTTGATCTTGAATCGTCGTTCTGCTGCGAGACAAAGTCCGCTGCTTCGGCAATTCCAACAATTCAGCGAATTTACGTACTTGTTATCTTCAACATTTATGGAATCAAGGTAAATATAAGTGTATGCAAGTCGCACATGATTTCCGCTTTAATTGTCACAAAACGGTATCTTTGCTTTTCAATTTGGCCATCGCTAAAAATCTTTTCTCCGCAAGGATGATGACCCTGATATCGACTCAGTTTTCAAAGCATTTTGATATCGAATTAAGCGAGTCGTGGTATTCGTGTTGTACATGGAATTTCATGTTCAAGTATTTCCAAAGCGGAATAATCTCGAGCCCAGGAGATTTATCGAGGAAAAAAAATCGCAAATCACAGGCAGTTATCGAGACACGTTGGTAAAGAGGATCAAAACAATCTCACGATCATGTATTCACTATTGTTATCTCGAGGATCTTTGGCCTCATTCAGTGAAAAAAAAAGCTTTCACGGGAGGAAGAAACTTCTTTAGTCATGGTAAGGCGTTATGATAACAGTGCAATAAACCACCCCTTCAACACGATAAAATCGATCTCCATCGATCTAAATAGCCTGACTTTGGATCTTGATCTCGGCAATTTTTTAAAGCCAACTTCTGAGAATGATATTTCAATCTGCGAAAAGTTACATCGAGCTACGAATGCGAGCAAGAATAAATTCTACAACTTGTCTATGGCGGTTGACGTATCACCTCCCACACGACCTTCGCATCTGAATCTGATCATGCTCACCGTTGAATTAGTCAATCTGTTACTAGTAAACAATAATTACAATATCATTCGCGACCATCAACTTTATTTAATTGGAGCATCTCTCGCAAAAAATGCATTATAGGTCATTGTCGGCAACTCAATGTGACAACTAAATTATTTCTTCGACCGAGTGGTTCACTTAGATTAAGAGATTACATTCGGATAAAGAATATTCATCTTATTTGTGACTCGCAATGTAACACCTAACACATTCATAAAAATAAATACATACATAGATAGAACATTACTTGAGCGCATACGCACGCGGGACAGAATAAAATCACAGATGGAGAGAACTTTACATCTTGCATCACGTAACAAAATTTTCCATACACATGAATACACATCTCAACAAACAAAAATATCTATCACATAGAGATCCACTGGACGTATCGACGTTTTTTCATTCACACTATTAACAATTTTTCTAATATTTCCTATACTCATTAGGGAGTCTCAATCCCTAGCAATACAAAAGAAATGCCTGTGACTCGTACGATGGGGCAGATCTGCAGTATTCGTGACACTCACGTATTCCACCCAAAAAATACGTGAGCTACCATCAAATACACAGTTATTGTTAGAGTGCTCGTAATCAAGACTGGGAAGCCCACCCTGTGAATCAGAAAAATATCGTTATCTCGTCGGCCTGGCCAAATTTTGCATCAAATTGATGATAGTCACGGAGAAGAGCACCAGGTGTGCGGAACTCCGAGGGTAAATCTCCCTAGGCCTCCTATCCCGAGATACAGCCATGGAGATCCACATTACTCATGTTAGGCAAATATTCGGTGACTAGATCACTCGTAGAGTTTTTATATAGGGTGAAGCTAATGTTGAAGAGTCGTACACATTAGAAATTCTGACCATGCTGAATTTCTATAACAGTCTTTTTGGACCGGAGGCCCATTGGACCTCTTAGAGGAGGCCTCTTGGAGGTACCTCGAAAAATTATACACGTAATCAACACGTTCGCTGCGGTGGAGCCCACCAGTGGGGCCCCACGTATCTTCCCCCCAGTGTTGAGAATTTTGGCTTTATGGAAAATGACATTGGCCGGGGCCTACCGGTGGGCCCCGTCGCACTCATCGATTTCAGCCTCCGCAACGAACGTGTTCAGATGATTTTCAGAGTTTCATCAAGATCCGTGTTCCGCACACTTGGTGTACTCCTTTCTAGTCCCAGAGATATTGACTATCTAGTAATCATCGAATTATATTACTTTATTTCAATTTCTGTATCAAATTCGCTTTCATGGTCACGATTGAATAGATTTTTTTCATTACTAACTACCATCCTAAGATCCCAAGTAAAACATACGATTCCATGAACATATATGATTATGGAATCCGAGGATTCCATGGTCATATATGATCATACGTAAAACCGCTTTAAACATTTCTTTTATTCCAGAAAGTTGTGATGTATTGATTCAAAACGATTCTAACATCAATACGTCACGATACTGATCATATACTACATAAAAAAATCTTTCCAGGAGTCGGTCTCAAGTTCCCAAAAACTGACATTTTTTACGAAAAATTTCATTCAATGTGGATGTTTTCTGTTGAGTGCTTCAAATGTTTAAAACCTGAGAATGA
Source organism: Eretmocerus hayati (assembly GCA_029851415.1). Taxonomy (NCBI): domain Eukaryota; kingdom Metazoa; phylum Arthropoda; class Insecta; order Hymenoptera; family Aphelinidae; genus Eretmocerus; species Eretmocerus hayati. The sequence continues at coordinate 199,829,729 of CM056741.1, read as the reverse complement.
CTTCGAAAAAAAATTTTCTGAGTAATATTCGATCATCATCGTGAAGTATTGATGTTGAAAATTAGTATATCCCACGTCCCCGGAATGGAAATGACAAATTTTGGAACCGATTTTATTCATGATCATATATGACTATGGAATCCACGGATTCCATGATCATATATGTTCATGGAATCTTATGTTCTACATGGGATATCATCAGTGAATTATATATGATGTGATAACATTAGTCTGCAAAACGGAATATTCCAAATGAGTAACTTTCATAGCTAAGAGTATGAGTGAGGTTATGATTTCATGAGATGAACAAATTTCGTTGATGGAACGTAGCAATTATATTCATTTATATATAAATCGGTGCTGTAACTGTACCCATTGAATGATGTCCTCCTGGATTTAGTTCAAGTTCACCTCAAAGTCTTATTTCAGAATCTGTATTTTCCATCAAAATTAATATACGACCAGGTAAAGGATTTGAACTATACAAATGATCCGTATAGTATCATATCACACTCCCTGTATAGTCTCTTTCGATTATATCAAAGTCAGTTGTAACGAAATTTCGGCCATAAAGAGGAAATTTCTCCTGATTTGGTTAGTTCTCGTATCAAGTGAGTGAGAGCAGTGCAGGTGACAATGAGTACCGGATATAGGGGTCTTTTTCTCCGGGCCCTTCAAGCTCGTTATGAGCGAAATTGACTGCATGCGCAAAATTTTCCAATCGATTACAAGAAAGTATACTTGCAATTATGAGCTGGAATTCTACCAAATATATTTCGAACCCAGTTAGCCGAGCAATAAGCTGTTTTTTTAATTCAAGCGATGATCTACTACTTTCCAATCTTTCCTTATATTACATGGGCTGTTGAACTATGAGTAGATAAGTCGAGACTCACCTGAAAAATTGCATGAACGTAAAACGATATCCATGCTGTTCAGCGACACCCGCACACACGACATTCGCCGTTGCTCCAATCAAAGTCCCATTTCCTGTGAACATTGCACCCGTTCATACAAAAAAGCAGATAGACAGTCTAAAGAGAATTCCATAACTTTTCTTCCTTTTTTCATTGTAGTTGCGCATTCGAATGCCGAATATGATGTAAAAAGGAGTCACAGTGAGAACATGAATTCTAACCGATTTGTTGAGAAAACTCCATTATTTCATCTGATGAATTTATCGGGCCCGATTCATCTTCGTGCACATCCACAAATCCCCCATGAGTACAAAAATAAGACTGCATTCGTGTAGAGAGAACATCAACCCCGGGACAATTCAATGAACCAACAATCCGGCTGGATGGGTGGTACTCAATCTAACTGAATTCGAAAGAAACGTGTACATCGAAGCTTTTCAAGATATTTATGGTATATTTTTCGACTGAGATCAAGTGTTAGGAGATTGATGACTCCTGGCAAGTTTTCCCTCAGGCCGTTATGAGATACTCATTCACAACCGCGACTCAAAAATCGAATAAGCATTCCCAGCATCCACGCATCAGAAGATGATAAACATAAAAGATAATATGAGAGATTTACCTCCCATACAGGCACCAAAAGACAGGGCCCAAATGAGTGGCTGCAGAGGCAGACCCAGCTCTTTGTTATCGGCGAGGCCCGTCGTAATCTTCAGCATCATCGTTGTCAATGGGACGTTATCAACGAATGCACCGGCCAAGGCTGACACCCAGAGGATCAGTAAAATAGCTGCAGCCAGCCTGGACTCTTCGTTCACCGACATAATCACCAGTTCTGTTCTCTTACCAATCCAAGCTATCAGTCCAAGTTTCGTGAGCGCCTACGGAAATAAGAAGAGATCATGATGTTTCATTCCTATTGAATTTTTTTTTTTTTTTTCTTGACTTATGAAGATGATTCCTCCAATAGCAGTTGGCAAGACTCGTGAGATTATATCGAGAGTTTCCTTCTAACAGTGATAACTATCCCTCGTAAATTGATTTTTTTCACGTAACAGGACTTTTGACATTAGATGGTCAGTTTTTATCACGATTTTATGAGTGATTCATCTTGTTGACTCATCGGATTAGACCCGAGAGCCCCCACAAAAAATCCGGTAGGAAACGCTCATCATCGTTGTCATACGGTCAATGCTCCAAACGTGATTGAATCTACGATACACAAGGAGTTGGTCGAACTCGATTGTCACCAACTCAAAGTTCATGCCTGTGATAGGGTTTTTTTATCCGTTTAGTTCTATTTCATGATGAGATTCGTTTCCTTCGGGCTGATGATCAAAATAGGCTTACCCTATTATCGTGCCATACTTATGCAATTTCAAAGAAAAGAACTAGTCCGGGGTCTAGGTAGGCTCCCGTATGCACTTTGACGTGCGACCATGAAACAAACGTATTTTAACGTATTTTTTTGCGTAGAATCCAAATCCGTCATTATTTTCCACATAAGTGGGGCAGAAGACCTTCAAAAATGCATTTTTCTAACTTAAAACCGGTGTTCTCGTGAGCTTGTTAATAGCAATCGTGTTTCATGTTTTAAAACCTCTGCATGAGTTGAGATATGTCGTGTGAGGTATCCGAGCATCAATTTTGAGTCCCTGAGAAGGAATATACAGGGTGCTTTCCGCTGTAACCAGCGCTGAGTATATAACAAGGGGCCTGCTGCGCGAGACTCCTCGTCTCAAGCGAGGTCAAAATGTCTCTCTCACATCGACATCCTAGTGCCACAATAACATCAGCTCTGACTCCCCCTTGCCCCCCCTTGCCCCCCCCCCCCAAGCAATATACAGGGTGCATTTCCGACAAATGCAGCCAACGTGGATGGAATTGATTTGAAATCCATTTGACGTTTCAAAGAAGGTAGTCTTTTCCACATCACGATTCCATCGAAAGATATAGATCGATCATCCTCAACTAGTCAATGATCATTTTGAACTCTTTCATCGAATGATGACATTAAGGCAGAAGCTGTAGGTCCTGCTACCATGTGTGCTTCATTGTTACCAAAATTATTTCCATCTACACGATTATCACGATGCGAGGCACCGTTGAGCGGATTTCCGGTACTAGCGAATCTTGGAGACATCTCTTCCAACGTAATACGATTCTTATCGATTATAAATTTCCGATGGTGAAAACTTGAAGTCGTTCCTTCTCAATGATCTCCGTGTCAAAACTCGTTTGATTGTTGTTTGCCGTAACCATAGCAACGTTAGGATAGTGATATGCGGAGTTCCTCTATACAAAAAGTAAATTCACTATATATGTATATGTATACATATGCATGTATATCAGGTATACGTGTACATGCACATGATTTATTTACCAATAACTGCTCTGATAATTGCTAATCATTCGGTTCAGAGCTGACAAACAAAAATATCGATAATTCTAGGATCATTTCAAATCAATTCCATCCACGTTGGCTGCATTTGTCGGAAATGCACCCTGTATATTGCTTGGGGGGGGGGGGACTAAGGGGGAGTCAGAGCTGATGTTATTGTGGCACTAGGATGTCGATGTGAGAGAGACATTTTGACCTCGCTTGAGACGAGGAGTCTCGCGCAGCAGGCCCCTTGTTATATACTCAGCGCTGGTTACAGCGGAAAGCACCCTGTATATTCCTTCTCAGGGACTCAAAATTGATGCTCGGATACCTCACACGACATATCTCAACTCATGCAGAGGTTTTAAAACATGAAACACGATTGCTATTAACAAGCTCACGAGAACATCGGTTTTAGGTTAGAAAAATGCATTTTTGAAGGTCTTCTGCACCACTTATGTGGAAAATAATGACGGATTCGGATTCTACGCAAAAAAATACGTTAAAATACGTTTGTTTCATGGTCGCACGTCAAAGTGCATACGGGAGCCTACCTAGACCCCGGACTAAACCGTTAACATTCCATTTCTGTGTGCATATTTGACAACATTGGCGAATTCTCTCGATTTCTAATGCGTTCTTGAAATATTACAAGCCCACCAAAACAGAGATAATTCATCCTCGTAATGTCTCAAAAAATTGTGAAATAGCTCAAAGAGTTATCAATGTCAATTATCGTTCTGTTCAACGTTTACAAGGTTGCTATCACTTTTTTCACTGAAAATATCCTAAAACAGCTGATAACCTGTGGAAATTTTCCAAATTCCGGCAAGAGTGAGAATTCAATCAGAATACCAATAAGTTGATGAAATGTTCAGCGATCACATCAATCTCAGTTATTCGTATGTACAACACCTTGGAATGCCACAACTGGTATCCTAGATAGCATGCATTGTCAATTTGGAGAATTTTGCAAAGCGCTTCCCTTCGAAAACAGCAAGTCCGTCCGAAAAAATATTCCATACCGTTGCCTAGAGAATTATATTCAGAATATTTGATCAATTTTTTCGAGAGCCACCTTCATACCCGCAAAACTAGTTTTCTGTTATAATCAGCACAGAGATCTGCTACTACTCAAAGAGACGCTCGAGATTTGATCTCTATATTGACGTTTCACGATTGCCACGATTTCCTCTATCTTCTTATTGATGAAAAAATCAATCACATCATACCTCCATGAGAACGAACAAGGCGGCAAAGAATAGCAGCGTGCTCCATTCAACACGAGCCATGACACCGTCGAGGTCCTCCGTGTCAGCCAAAATGAGTAACAACAGCACGCACAAAAGTGCTGTCCAACCCAATGTCAGATTAAAATTTGGCAGACTGTGCAGGAAGAACAGCGTTATGACGAGTATCATGGAGAAGCCTGATTTCACCAGTAGCCACTTATCGCGGATCGGATACTGAAAAAACAAGAGTATTATATATTTCAAGGTGGTGGGTCGATTATTTCCTGCTTATTGTTCCATTTGATTAAATTCGATAATCCATTAGCAATCCTTTTCGATTGATAAGGTCACTCAAGCGTATAGGCTAGAAAGTCACACGCTCGTCGTTCCATGTAAACATGAATTTTGATCGAGGTACTTTGCAAAAATGCGACATCGCAAAATCCACGAGTTTGGTTGTGTATTCGAAAAGAGCAAAATTTTCAAATCAAATACCGTAAACTGGGGTGAATGTGTCCTTTTTTGTTTCTGTGATACTTCCGTACTCTTTAACAGTATAAGATCCGGCTGAAGCTCATTTTGGAGCTATTCATCTCAGCTTGTAGATGAGCTCTTGTGGGATTTTTTCCCATGTACCAGTCAGAACCTATTTCAAAAACAGTTGAGTGGACACATTGACCCCGGTCTTCACATTCACCCATGTTTACGGTAGGAAAAAAAATATTAAACTCTACAACCTTTTACTCATTCATACGGTAAGATTATTTATCATTAGACGCCCTGGATCTATCATCTATCTCACCTTTTCCTGAAGTTCTTCCAAAGTATTCTTGTAGTTGTCCATCGCAAAGCTGCCTGTGATCATCTTCTGTCTGAGATCTTGCAGCAAGCGCTTCACTTTCTTCATCAGAGTTTCCCTCACGAGATTTTCATCCTTACTGTAACTCGAGAGACTTGCCGCTGCCCGTTGCCAAATGACAATCTCGTGTCTCAATTCCTAAACTCTCAATTCCAATGAATATTAACAGTAAAAAAAAAAAAATCCACAAATTATTTGGTACAGCTCACCTGAACTTCTTGGGGCTCGTCAAAGCGTAGTACTTCGAGATCTCGAAAGATAAATCTAAAATGCAGGTAAATAACGAAAAGAACCAATGCAACTCCGGTTCCCATGTGGATTACAAATGTACTAAAACCAACTCCCTGCAAATATGAAAATTCATCCTCAACTTCACGTAGTCTGAAATAACTCCTCTGAAGATTTTGAAAAAATTTAATGGAGAGAGAATTCATGATAAAAATCCGACAGTTCGATGAATGCAATCAAATGAAGACAGTTCTAGAACGCGTAAACAATTCCTCGAAAATTGATGTCCGGATATCGAATCAAAGAAAAAGTTGGACATGAATTATCATTGTCTTGCAAAAAAAGTGGAGAAGAAGTCAAATTGGTAGTTTGACATTTGCAAGTAATCGTGAAACTTCAATTCTTGCGAGAATAACAACATTATTTCGAAGTTGTTCTCCATCATCAGAAGATGAAACGCATGAAGCGCCTGAATACATACCGCTCGGATCACATCGCGGTTTGAGGCAATGATGACGTTCGGGGGATCCCCGATTGGCGTAGCCGCGCCGCCGATATTCGAAAATATGACCATCGACGTAAGAACAGGTACCGGATTCAACTGCATGACTTCGCAAAGCCTAATCGTAACTGGCGTCATTAGCAACACTGTTGTGACGTTGTCCAAAAAACAGGAAATGAAGGTCGTGAAGAAGCACAATGTGCTTATCAGAGGCCACACTTTTCCATTCGTTATCTGTAGAAACAAATTTTGAGAATTTAGCTAACGGAAAATGTGTCAAATTTTCTGAAAAGAATTCAGATATCAGATTGAATGACAGAATTTATAGGTTTCAATTTCTTACCTTGTATGCATAAACAGCCAAATAGTCGAAAATTCCAGTGTCAGCAACGATTGCAACCAGTATCATCATTGAGGAAAGCAGCAGGAGAGTGTCCACGTCGATCCACGAAATTATTTCGTATGTGGTCGGTTTCTGTGTCGTCGTGGAAGAAAAAGCTTCATGAATAGTACGAAGTTTATGGTAAGATTACCCAGGGGCCACGCACAAGGTACGGCAAAGTAAAATGGTTTTTACATGTAAAAATGAATGGATTTGACGAACAAAATAAATGATCAAGAAAAATGGTTCACCTCGTTGAAAACAGCCAATATGGCTAATGAGCTTGCCGCAGCTAAAAGTGCTGCAATGGTCCGGTTGAGGATCTGGAAAATACGAGTTGATGAGTTTGGGCTTACGATTGTCACAAGCATGATATTCTGCTTCATTCACCTCGAAAACTATGAGAACGTAGAGTCCGATCAAGATAACAGCTCCATAAGCAATGCCAGCATCCGGGTCGATTGGCACATCGTAAGAAATGGACAAGGGCATCGATACATTAATATTTGTCTCGAATTTCATTGTGATTGCTCGTTCCGCCAACCTGTTCAATCATCAGCCACAATATTTTGAATCGTCTAGTTATCATATTTTTCACGCGCCCTCTTTCAAACCCGCACAATAGCCGCGAGGAATTTAAAAATTGAATACTGAGCATGGACTATACACTCGTGCTATCGATAATTCTATTAACAAGTAAACGCGTTCTTTGGAAACCGGTAAACTTTCTTCAAACTCGAAGATAATATAATAATTCTGAGAGGATAATGATGATTATCTTCTCATTTTAAAATTGATTTGTCCCATCAACCCATTCGTTGATATTATTAGCAACTTTTCATCGTATCATTGACAAGAATCTCACCTTGGAGGAAAATTCTTCAATTTAAAAATCTTGGTCCTTCGTTGATTTGAGATTGCGTCTGATAGATACGGTGGCAGCAGAGGCAAGGTCCATACTTCTGAAATATTCTATGAAAGTGATAGATTTGTCAAATCTTACTCTCTGTAAATACAGTCCTAAGCGATTTCTCAAAATGCCGATGTGTGTTACTCACTTTGGACACAGCAGAATATTCATCTTGCTCAGTCGCTTCGAACCATACCTCCAAGTAACGCTTTGCACTAAAATTAGCATAAGCATTTTCATCCAAAAGTAGTGAGCTTTCTATTGCAACGATTACTCTGTCGTCGTATGGGCCACCCCTCAATGTCAAATCTTGAAACTTTTATAAGGAAAACCACCAATAAAATCTCATTTGGATACAAATTCAATGTTTCATCATAGATTCATCATAGTATAGTATAGTTATTCTGGCTAAAACAACTTTTTCCTGACGTCATAGTTTTCGAAGAAATACTTTTCAAAAAGGATACTTTGTACGCCTTCATCCGGCACAGATATTTGATGCATAATTTCGACCTTTTCTTTTGTCAACATGAGGATTGTCTGTAAGTAATTCTACCCATTGTATTTATCCTGAAGAATTGAAACTAATGAATATCATTTAGGCATAACTCACGAAAAATACTGTCCAGCATGCAACAAGCAATATCAGTTTGATATATCGGGCAACAGGTCCCAACTTCCTCTCGTGCGAATTTAATTTTTCATTTGTATCCTGGTATTCGTCTTCCTCTTCGTGACTGCATAATAAATAGTATCTCATTGGTCATAATCATCGAGCATCGACCACAACAACGTCGGATTAGTAAATATCAATCACTCACTCTCCAAGATAGAATTTGTGCTTCAAAGACATATTCACCACAAAACAGTCCGTCCTCGATGTACCCGTCTCTGACCTGCGGAAAGAGCACAAAAGATTGATCGGATTTGCGTGTGTATTCGTCCTTGCAAAAATCACGATATCTCGACGTGGACCTCGACAGGATTGAGTAAACAAGCATCCCCTAATCCACGGTGCAGACCGCAACTGATTTTTAAATCATCGCGTCTCGAGTCATCCAAGCACAGACGGAATATTTTTGGAATATTTCTTTTTCCTCAATGATTTTGGTATTTCCACACGGCTAGTAAGAATCATAATCGAGTCTCCTCGTCACCTCGTTCACAAGTATCCATCACATTTGGGAAAACGTTCCGGCCTAAAGCTAACAAATTGAAAATTTGATGTAAGAATTTCATGTATGCACCTTCCCTGCAGTCGTTCAAACTCTTTTTGAAAAACAGCCAAGCTTGGATCTAGGCGAATAGCCTCGGGCAGCTGACTCCAAACCTTGAGGACTTCCTCGGAGATATCGCCCAGGACGACGGAAGAATTGGCCAGCGAAGTCGTACTGAGTCGTGAATTTTTTCGAAAAAACGGAGGCGTTTCGAGGCCTCCATCGTCGTCGCTCAACTCCGTCGTCATGATCACTTTTTTTTTTCCTTTTCGACACTCAGATTGCTAAAATTTTGTACTTGATGACTTGCTTCGACGACTAATTCTCTCAACTGGGAATGAGTTGGCTGCAGTACCATACCCTTTGCCAAGACGCTCCTGTCGCTATCGAGCTGTGTATCGACGACAACAGATTTCGGTATAGGATGTAAACACGAGCAATCGAGCGAGGAATCGAACGTTTGTTTTGGACTCCCGATGCCGTATATTTGGATGTGGCTGTAACTCGGTCACGCAATATATAAATCATTATGGCATCAAGTATCTATGAAATTGTTGAGCCAGAGATTCTACATGAAGAGTGCATTCCTTACAGATGAAGAATAATTCTTTGGATCGTCGTGAAATCATCAGAATCTACTATGCATTTGGGTCAAATGTACCCAAAGTTTTCACTACCGATAATCAATACCGATTATCAATACCGATGGATCTACCTCAAGTTTGATTTGAACACATCGTCTAGCACTCAGGGTGCACCTCAGTAAATTGTAAATCCGGGAGAATGACTATTTCGACAAGAATTCTAATGAACAATGTCTCAAAAATTGAACCAATTACATCAAACCACATCAAAGAATCATTTGAAAGTTCAAACTACTGGTTATTTGCGAGCTCAATTACCTTAGCATCGTTTTTTGGTATGTGGAATTTGATTGGAAAATGAGAATGGGATGCAAATTCTACAGTTCTCAAGAACCGAGAGTGTTCTCAGTTTTCATCATGCGATTGAGCAGCTGCAGTTCTTTGTTGACAGAAGCTTCGCATGATTTCTCAATACATTTTCAAAAGTCTTTATACTCTTCATTCAGTAGATACTCTGATGAGACGAGTCAATATTCAAATTGTGACATCTAGACATATAGCACTTGTGTGTAGTTAGATCATTCACAATATCCAAAACTATTCTTGCTCATGTAGAACTTTAGTTCACTCGAAAAAATTTGAAATTGCTCAGAAGATACTCTTTCTTCACATATTCAGTCAACATATTTTCGAAATTCAATTTTCATAATGATTGATATTTCAAATTCTTACTCATGAACCTTGAAAAGAATTCTCATTATTCCAAGACTGACAACTGTTCAACGAAAGATTTCAGCCTCAATGAGGTGCTCTGTGTGAGAAAACGAGACAAAGCATCAAAGTTGACGAAATTTCCAGATAAAGCTTTATCATTTCTCGTAATAAACCAAAATTTGATTGCCACGTTGCGCTGCGAGAGGCGATTTAAGAGCAAGAGTTGACCTCGTTTCCTCATTCATCGTCCGTACTTCTAAATCTCTATACCTGCAGTAAGACACTGATCATCAAATATGCGGAGTTTCTCCATCGGTGCTTTATTTCTAGTTCTCACGATGGCACTCTTCATTCCATGCAGTGAATCAGCAAGTACGAATTGAGTATTCTTCAACTATGTGAACAGTATCGTCCCCAGAAATGACAAAAATGTAATCGTCTTTATGAAACGATTGAATTCAAAATGTACACTACCGCTCTCAAATTCGTAAGCGCTACACACATTATCACCCTCACTCAAAATAGCGATATCTCCAATTCTATGCGCCGTAGGACAATTCCAAAGAGAAAATTGTGAAGAGCAACTTTTGAATGGTATGGATGATTTTTGTGGATTATCTTGGAAGTATTAAATGCTGGTGAAAAGTTAAAAATTTTCGTGAATAGCCACCTTTGTTGATACACGTGCAATTTTGTTGTGAACAAAGATACGGCAATTCTGGAAACGATGCAAGCTACCTTTTGATTATTTTTCCCGTTCCGTGTACGAGAACGTATGAGCTGTCAAAATCTCGAGTATGATGGTTTTTCACCGTTTCGGGTGCCATTCTTTGTGGAGGACCACCGTTTTAAGTATTTTGATAGTTCATAAGTTCTCGTGCATGGAACGTAGCGAATAATCAAAGGATAGCTACGCATAGTATCTTTCCCGCTCTGCAAGACGCCGTTTGCAAAATTGCCGCATCTTTTTCTGTAACAAACTACAGGTGTATAAATGAGAGCAAAACTTTTCGAGAATTTATAACTTTTGGCCAGCATCTGATACCCCCGAGATAATCCACAAAAATCTTCAAAACTACTTGGGAAGTTGACCTATTTTCTGCTCTTTAAGATACATTCTTCAGAATTTCCTTACAACTCATGGAATCGGGGGTACATCGCTATTTTGAGGGAGGGTGATAATGCATTAACCGTCTACGAATTTATGAGCGGTAGTGTATTAATTTATCAGTACTCCGATTCAATATTGATCTCCCTGAAAATTATAAGTCATATCCCATGCTCGTGTCCCGCAGAGGTACAAGTTTGCAAAATTAATTCAGGAAGTTTGTCAAGGCTTCTCTGGCACTTGAATTCTCATTGGACCACCAATGAACGAAGAACAGCTTCGTTCAGAGACGAATTCGTGATTCATAATAATGAAAAGCAGGGAAAATAGGATAAAATTACAGACTCATCACTGTCTGAGTTACTGGAGTGCTGCAGAAAGATAGGAAAATTATTTGTTTGCCTCACTTTATGCATGAAATTTCAAACGGAGATTTAGCATCATCACCAATATTTGATTCAATCTGATGGTGCTGTTCAAGTCATCATGGCTTTGTAGATATTCAGAAATATTGTCTATTCAGAATATCGGATTGAACGATCCAATATCCTTTATTGAATGAAGAAATTATGTTTCATCTCCAGCAACGACGATCCGGGGCCGTCCTGTTGTTTGTAAGTAATTCAACATAGTCAACAAATCGTGGAGTAAATGATTTTAAATAAAGATTCTTTTGGAACCTCAATATTCTCCACAGTTAACTGGAGGCAAGGCGATTTATGCCCTGCCAAATATTTCATCTTGGTCTGTAATGACTGCACGTGCACTGTGGATGGTAACTATGCCGCATGCACCAGGAGAGCTTGCCCCAAGGAAATTTATGGAGTACAGGGAAAAGAACCCACCTACACCATCTGATTCTGGACTATCTTTCTCTTAGTACTGCAAAAATCGTCACAAGAAGGGATCTATGACTTGAAACATGAATTATAGATCGCGCAAAGTATACATTGCTTCAATACATTCACTGGTCAGCATCATGAGACCTGGTGAAATGCTGCAAATGAAATTTAAATAATTCCATGGCCGTGTGAGTGGTAGTTGTGATGAAACTTCTTTTTCAGTACACTTGCATCGAAAGCCTGTGGTTTTCCCCCCGATGCCGGGGCAGAAAATTCCTCATTGCCGCCCAGGGCAGAAAACGACTGAGCATGCGCATCAGACCTCGGGCTGCGCCCTCGGTCTGCTACAATGCATGCTCCGACGTTTTCTAACCTATGCGACGGTGCGGGATTTTGCCCCGAAATCGTGTCGGAAACCATAGAATTTCGATGAAAGTGTACTGAGAAGAACTATACGCACCTCGGGACGAAAGCAACCCATTGCGGCCACGGGTATGCCGCCCTCGCCTGGCGGCTCGTGCGGCAACTCACCCGGGCCTCAATGTGTCACTTTCGGCCCCTCGCGGACGCAATTGCGTAATATACTATTCACATTCTATCACGAGGTTTCAGCTGTAGATGTGGACTGCTCAATCAAGATTCATCAGAATATACCATTTTACATCCATTATAGTATTTATTTTCAATCCGCCGTCTTCCAATCCTTTCCCCTCCATTCCCACCTTTGCCATTAATAAAGTACTCGACCAGCCGGGAAATTCGGAAAGTCCGGTGCGTTGTGAGTTTTGCAAAATTTTCTCCAAGTTATTCGAGTCGATTCGGAAATTTGCGTGGATGTTGAAATTATCAGATTGTTGTGATCAGATGGATCAGGCAAGGAATCAGAGGGATCAGTCGCGCGAGGATCACATGGGATCAGCAGAGGGATCAGTTTGTTCTGCTGCCTCACACGTGGTCTGGTTCCGAGGTTATGTGTCAGTGCGCCAGTCTCAGTATTCGCAGCCCGAGGAGATGGTAGTCGAATTTAGTGGCGGTGTAGATGATGAATTGTGCGTCTGCCGTGCTCTTTGTCGCGTTCCTAGGCCTCGGGGTACCATAGGCCCGTGTTGTTTGTATTTGTCGCGTAGCCGCGCGGTAGATTTCCTTGGTGTAGGAAAGCCGAGCGCGTTGGGGTCGATTTTTAATTTTGGCCGCCGTTCTCAATCATCGTGCACCATGTCGCCTCGCCCGCTGCACCAGGAAGCATTGCTGTTGCACAGCACTGAGACCAGAAAGCGGGTGATCAGTGCCGACGGCGCAAGCAGCAACTCCTCGCGCTTGCAGGTTATACCGAGCGGGGCTCGGCAGCTTTTGCTTCGCTAGCAAGCGAAAATTGCTTGATGTTGGCCAACTGAGATCTGCCGAGCCGACCCGGACTTTTGCTTGGTTGGCTAAGTCCGGCATTCTCCGTCTGCTGCGCATACTGTGGGACGACGTCCACAGCACAGCCCGCTGTTTTGTTTACTCATACAGCTTGTCCTGTTGTTTGTTGTTGAATGATGGAAACCTGACTCGGTGGCATGCAATGAATACAGTTTTTAATAAGTGTGATTTGTGAAAATAGTGCGACCTGAATGATATGGCCCTTGTATTCTGGTCCTGTACCGGTCTTCGGCCAGTGTCGGTGCGGAATCAGAATCACACCTGTCCGAATACCGGTACAGGACCAGATCGACACTCGCTGAGGACCGGTACGGTACTAGATCGGCACTCACCGAGCACCGGCACGGGACCAGATCGACACTCGCCGAGGATCCGGAAGAGAACCACATCGACACTCGCCGAGCATCGTCACGGGACCAGTTCGATACTCGCCGAGGACCAGTAGAAAAGCATATCAACTCTCACCGAGGATGGGTACGGGACCAGATCGTCGATCACTGGGGACCGATATGGTACCCTATCACCACCCGCAGAAGGCGGGTACGGGACGAAATCGAACCTCGCCGAGGACCGATACAGGACCAGATCGCCACTCGCCGGGGACTGATATGGTACCCCATCGCCACTCGCCGGGGACCGGTAGCGGGCCATATCGACACTCGTCGAGGACCAGTAGAGAACCACATTGACACTCGCAGAGGACTAGAACGGGACCAAATCGACACTCGCTGAAGACCGGTACGGGACCAAAATGACACTAAGGTTTTTTTCCATTACAGGTTCAAATGCTCAGCTGAATTTTACTCTCTATCACAAAATACTGCCAGCAGGCAGATGAAACGATCAAAAATGAACTCTAACCTAACCACAGCAGGTGTATGAAGAAGATTTCTATGACAAAATGATACAAGGGCCATACCATTCAGCTCGCACTATATTCACAAATCACACCCATTGAAAACTTCCTTCATTGCATGCCGCCGAGTCAGGTTCCATCATTCAACAACACACAACAGGACAAGCCGTATGAGTAAACAAAACAGCGGGCTGTGCTGTGGACGTCGTCTCGAAGTATGCTCAAAAGACGGAGAATGCCGGACTTAGCCAACCAGGCAAAAGTCCGGGTCGGCTCGGCAGATCTCAGTTGGCCAACATCAAGCAATTTTCGCTTGCTAGCGAAGCAAGACCTGACGAGCCCCGCTCGGTATAACCTGCCAGCGCGAGGAGTTGCTGCTTGCGCCGTCGGCACTGATCACCCGCTTTCTGGTCTCAGTGCTGTGCAACAGCAATGCTTCCTGGTGCACCGACCGAGGTGACTTGGTGCACGATGATTGAGAGCGACGGCCACAATTAAAAATCGACCCAAACGCGCTCGGCACTCCTACACCAAGGAAATCTACCGCGCGGCTACGCGACAAACACAAACAACACGGGCCTATGGTACCCCAAGGCCTGGGAACGCGACAAAGAGCACGGCAGATGCACAATTCACCATCTACACCGCCACTAAATTCGACAACCATCTCCTCGGGCTGCGAATACTGAGACTGGCGCACCGACACATAACCTCGGAACCAGATCACGTGTGTGGCAGCAAAACAAACTGATCCCTCTGCTGATCCCATGTGATCCTCGCGCGACTGATCCCTCTGATCCCTTTTCTGATCCATCTGATCACAACAATCTGATAATTTTCAACATCCACGCAAATTTCCGAATCGACTCGAGTAACTTGGAGAAAATTTTGCAAAACTCACAACGCGCCAGACTTTCGGAATTTCCCGGCTGGTCGAGTAGTTTACAATCACGTTGTATATAATAATGAACAAATTGAGACAAAAATTATGCTTGCCATTGACAATGGTCTTTTTCAACGAATTCTGGACCAATGCACCCGTATAAACAAAATATGAATGCTAAAAGTACCTTACGGTTCCAAAACATGAATAAATAACTCTTCAATGTGTAAGTTATATCGAGCAATAATTTCAACAGTCAGAACGTAACTGTTTCCCCCGTTTCCTTAGGATTTGGTTTTAGGTGATGGATAGTGTCATCATTCTGAAGTTCTTTCACATTTTTCAGTCAGTCAAAGGGATGTTAAGAATTCTCAGTATTAAGAGATGATCACCCTATATACATCCGCTGATATATGGATAAGAACGTGTTTAGATTGCGTTACAATGCAGGTTTGTTTCAATCCCAGATGGGATACAATTCCCACATCGGTTAGACTTGAATTTGACTCTAATAAAGATTTGTCCCGAAGTCTCAATTTTAGCGCAATATCAAGGAGAAGAGTCAGCGTGTTCAGGGTGAGAGAATCTTATTCCAAAGTGTAACGAGATGTCAGATTTGTGACTCTTGATAAAATTTACAGATAAAATACACATAGGGTCTGAGGAAGTTCGATAAAATGTTCAGGGTCATTCTCGACGGAGATGAGTTTCTAATAAATTTTTGAAGTGTTCGTTGCCAGTTCTAATCAATGACTAGTAATGGAAACATTCGTGTTGCCTTATTGATTTGAGTGAAAGTCCCTGACTCTAGTCTCAACCCTCCACCAACTCCAAGCCTGTGGACAGAGATACGCTCTGTCATCGCGTCCAGGCGGACTACCGACTTTTTCTCACCTCGGTTTGGTGGCAGCTTTCCCATCCAGTAGTCAAACCGTGCCCCCCCCCCCCAGAATCCAACCCTACTATGGGGCATTGGTTGTGCCGCAGGCGCACACAACTGAGGTTTTACGCCGCCCCGACCCTGGGTCCTTTAGTTAGAAGCCCCTCGACTTCAGCCTAGACGGGTCACAGCCAGTCACAGCCGAGGTCTCTTACGAGGATACTCTACTAGTTTTGCTCACGCACGAGACTGGTCACCGCTCGAGCGCTCGTAGGTGGCATAATCTCTCCCACGTTTAATTGATAGACCACGGTCTCGTAGATTAACCCGTAAAAATGACTCGGGAAGCTAGAGTAGTCGTCACATACTCACCTGTCGCGGTCAGCAGGTCCTTATGGCGATTCCAATTGAGTGCCCTGCGGCGCTCACGACGGACTCAGTCCGCCGAGGCCCCTTACGGGGATAACCTTTCCCGATATTTAGTCCTGGATCGGTGACGGCCGGAGGACCAGGTACTCGGTGCTTTCGCTCTCGCTACTAACACATTTCGCGCTTCGCTCGTCCCACTGTTACGCGGCCTCCACCGTGAACGTTTGACTGGTCACTACCGAGGTTCCTGTTGGAGATCCTCTCCCATTTAGAATTTAAGCTCGACCCGAATGTTACAAAATCGCTCCGAGACTGGGTTTTCGGAGAGACGTCACTCCCTCGACCTGGTGAAGAGCCTCCTTTCGACGAGTGCTCGGGATATTTTCAGAGGGTTGTCCCTCCCCTGGCCCAACTCCAGCCGCAGCCAGAACCAGCCTCCCTGTGGCTCTCCGACTCCGCCACGCCTTGACGATTCCTCCCAGTGTTACTCAATTGAGGGCGTTTGACTGGGTGGCGTCGGCGGTTGTACCACCTACCACAATTGCAATTTCAGACCGTCAGGCTTATGTGGTCCGTACCCTCAGGCCCCAGCGATGAAAGGCATCAGCTGCCGTCTGATATGACGCTCGGCGCTAGCAAACTAGACACCTTCGAGAAGCCCCCGTTCATCACTTGACCTCCAGAGGATATAATCAGCGAGAGTTTCAGGATTCAAGAAGGCTGGTCAGTTTCCTCTACTTCCCTCACTCGTCCTCACGCATGGAAAGGCCTTGCGTTCACAGTCAATCGCTTGTACCCTATGAGTCCGCCTCAGCAGACGATTTTCATTCTCACCGAGGTCTCATCGGCCAGTAAGGGGCTGCTGGCGTGCGAAGACACGTAGACAGTCTGCGATGATCTCTGCGAACACGGTCCGCTAATCATGGAAACAAGAGAGTAATCCCTTGAGAAAACGATGAATGAAAAACAGTTGTATCCCAGTATTTTCTCCAGCTACTTTTTCGATTCTGTATCTGCCATCATAAAGAAATTTGAAGAAAGAAACCTTGTCACTAAAATGAAAATGTATTCTGAACTCCTCTTCGCAATATATATCGAGGCGCGCGGTCGCGCGCCCAGACAAGTATTCGCTCCGGGCTAGGGTCCCTAGAAGGGGGTCGAGACAAATGGTCCGCCATACTTTGCCCAGCCCGTGTTATTTACTATACCTATATTTTGACTCCGTCGATATAGGTATAGTAAATAACACGGGACTTGGGCAAAACATGGCGGACTGAAAACACCGTGTCTCGACCCCCTTTCAGAGACCCTACTCCGTGCTTGGTGGGAGCGCTGTCTAGCGGCCTCTCCCGCAAACGTTGCGAGCGAAAGCATGGGCAAATACTGGAGGAAAACATACACGCAAGACATAGGCACAGCAGTATATTTCCATTCTACCGAGAAAACCGCTTCACTAACCCAAGGACACTAAGCGACAAAGTTGTAGTGCCACTAATAACGAAGAGATTGAGCCCTTGTGAGCCCCAATCAGAGCAAAATTCAAAAAGTTTTAGTAATCGAAACTTCTGAAGCGGGCCTCGCGGCTAAAATGGCGGATGGCGGCGGCGTTTGGAGCAAATGAGCCACCCGAGATTTCCTATGTATTCAGCATGGGCCGCTTGACGCTCGGACTTTCACTCACTCAAGTTGCCTCAATTTTGATCAAATAACGATGCACAATAGCTCAAAAAATTCGCCATAAAGAACTCTACAACTTTGTCGCTTACTATATACGGGTTTAGTGCGTGGTTTTCTAGTTATTCTGTTCTGAACGCGTATGCCGTATGCTGCAGTGTTACTTTTTATTAAACGCTTTTATTGCACTTCACCGTGGCCATAGTTCTTACATTCTAGTAACATCTAGTGGACACATTTTTGCATCCTGTCTACCGATGAAGTAGGCATGCGCTGCATATTGGCTATTGTACTGCGTGACCGGAAGTGTCGTCGCTCATCGAGCTCGCTCGGATTTCTGAAACTTTTGCAGGCTGCGACATGTTTTTTTGATCTGCCCGCACCTCACCCGGGGTCACCGAAATTTCTATTATCGTCTGCTATCGTCTATGGTCCGGACAATCAGTCTTCTGTTGCCGCTGCCACTTAGCTCATTTAGTATTTGCATTTTCCGATTCTTTGTGGTCGCGTGTTTCTCGTGCAGTTGAGTAAATGCCAAATTCTTTCACTGGAAATCGTTATTCATCAGTGCCAATTAATAAGTTCAAGTACCACGAGGTGACTATGTGCTGGATCTTTAGTGTTTGGAAGAGCGCGTGCTCAGGTTATGAGTATTCACTTGCATGCGTGTATGATGAAGGATGAACCAATATCAGCGATCGAAAGACAATGTTTGTCATTGTCTATGTACACTGTCTGCTGCATCCGAGGATGAGTGACTCGCGACATAATAGTGGTGACATATTTTAATACGAGAAACCCAATTAATACTTATTAGCTGCAATATTCACTGCCAGCACACGTGTTTTCCCCATAATTCCTCATATACGTCGCACAATTTCTCTCACGTTATTTACATCGGTCTACCGAATTCTATCTGCACTACACCGGACAGGATCCTATCGCAAATTACAAGATTTTCGAAAGTGAATAAAAGCGTTTTTTAAAAATTCTTTTTAACTCTTATATTTCCTCCAGTTCAATGCGCAGGCTGAGTCGCGGTTTGCTCACCATGGGCATCTCGGTCAATTTTTTGAACGGCAAAACGGCGCGGCACGGAGCGAATAAGTTCAAAAGGAAAGAATGAGCGACCGCGTAACTATACTTTGAATTCGTCGACCCTAACCTTGTCATATCATTTCATCAGAGTTTTAATGATGTATAAGGAGGTTTTGGCCTGGGGAAAAGTTTTTTGAGAGCTTTCTTATGGCATCGCTCGTCGATTGAATATGATCTTAAGCGCCCTCCCTCTCGTATTTAGTAAATCAAAAATTCACTGTGAGGGTTACTCGAGAAACTCTTTGTCAATTATTTAAGATAAATTTCTGACATGCATTCGTGTTAGTGTGTCGGTGTGATGTAAGATTTTTGACACCAAGCAGAAGAGAACGCGCGTGATGTATACAAAATAAGATTACTTGTGGCTGTCTGCTCTGCTGACAATGAATGATAGAAGTTCGGGTATCGCATCATCTCATTCTCGTTAATGAAGTACGACTCTCCTGAGCCTCATTCTTTTTCATTCTGCTTTCTCTAAAGAGAAAGCTTTGTTTTCGACACAGCAAATTTTTGATCAATTTTTCCATTCAACTCAATATTTTCTTCAACATAATTCATCTTATCACAAAAGTGCTTTAACCATCTTATTCCTCTCGCCAAAATCTAACGATTGTAAGTAACACTTTTCCTCTTATAATCCTCAAAAACCCCCCAGTGACTCATCTCTCCGGCCCTTCGTCTGTGTATGTGTGTGTGTGTGTATGTATGTTGTTTTTTTTTTTGCGCCACGCTTTCTCTTCTACACTCCACATTATCGGTTTTTGCTCTTCTACATGTTGTAGAGAATCACTCAGAGATGACACCAGTGATTTGCCTGGTCTCCTCACCAAATCGAATTTAATTTAAACGTTTTTTGAGGTAAAATCGCTGAAATTGTGTACTTCCATACTAAAATATCTCTTTCTAACTTTACCTTACCCCAATTTGATTACCTAGGCTATGGTTTTTTGGCTCAATCTATCTTTTGGTTAATACTGAAATTCCATTTAAACTCCAACAACGTAAGGTTTTATAAAAACACCAAAATTTCCAAGAAAAACAGCAATTTGAGCATGTTTACACCTATTCTATCGAAATTCCGTTTTAACCAAATTACACGTTTTGCTAAAAAAAACCTCAGTCAGGTAGCCCAAATCCCGATAACTATTTTCCTCAAAGAAATAACTCAAAATATACAAAAATATTTTCTTCAATATTTATACTTTCCTCATCTCTCCTCTAAATTACTTTATTCAAATTTTACTCAACTAAGTTGATACTTTTTCATCGTTCTAAATCGATTGGTTCATACCGAATTTTCTCAAAATCCATTTTAATACATTCAAAATCCGATTTATTCCCGAAAAATCCAAATTTTTTCAAAATACTCCATTTTTATAATCCTTACACCAACTATATTAAAATTTGCCCTCAACCGTACTTCATATATTACATGTAAAACCCTAGTTTAGGTCATCTGAATTCCCCTGAAAGGCAATCTCCTTATAATAGCTCAAAATATTAGAAGGAAATCGCATCTAAAATTCATTTTCCGCTATTACCCACCCCCTAAACTAATATATACAAATTTTACTCAACTAAGTTTATACTTTTTCATCGTTCTAAATCGATTAGTTGATACCGAATTTTTCAAAATCCTTTTAAATACATTCAAAATCCAATTTATTCCCGAAAAATCCAAATTTTTTTTAAAAACTCCACTTTTATGATCTTTTCATCAACTATATCAAAATTTTTCCTCAACCACACTACATATCTTCCATAAAAAACCCCAATTTAGGTCATCTTAATTCCCCTAAAAGTGAATCTCGTAATAATAACCCAAAATATTAGAAGAAAATTGCAGATAAAATTCATTTTATCCTCATATCTCCCTCTACAACTAATCTATCCACCTTTTAATGGACTAGAGAGATACTCTTCCCTCATTCTACATCGATTGGTTGGATCCAATCATTGGATTGTGAGTGTGATATGAAATGCAATTAAATTAGATTAAAAAATAAAACTATTCTGTAGGAATCCCAATCATCATTTTGGAATTTGATCAGTTTTGCAAATTTCTCATTAGTTTCAGTGAACCTCTTGAACTATTTCGCTGAGAGAAAGCATTCTGCTAATCTCATTTAGCAGCGTATTTTGGGCTATTCATTCGAAAACTTGTGGTATAAATGCGACGCATAGTGCGTGTTGGTTATTGAGATGCAGAAAACGCGTGTGTTCGTGTGGGGTTTCAGTGTCAACTCTTGTAAATGTTATTATCATTTCTAGATAAACCCGGATTCGCGGTTACAATGTTGTACAAAAACACACGTGGTCTATTCCTGCTATATATCGTTTCTTGTAGATTTACATGAAATGTGCTAACCATTCAAAAGAGAATTTGGGTTGTTTACATTGATTTGATATCGGTTTGGATCGAAGCAAACTAAAGAACGGATACGAAAATCATTTGATGACGTGCAGAAAAGCGACAGCGTGGGTCGGAGACACACAAAAACACACATCTCGAAATCAGATAAGAGTAATTTCGCGCGAAAGCGGACCACGAATTGCAGACATATCTCAGATTGTTCTTCCACTATTCTTAATCGATTCTGTGGTCCAAAAAATGAACTTCTCACTCTCTAAGTATGGGGTCCACGAAGGATTTTGTGTTTCCATGGGGAACATCTTTGTGATAGTGTTTTTAGGAAAAAATACCAATCTTTTTTCAGTAAAATGAGTGTAGTTCCGACTCGAGGTAAGATACGACCACGCAAATAATTCGAAAGGGCTTCCAAAAATCTATAGAAATATGTTTCGAGAAAATTTTTTTGAGGCTACGGACGCCCCCTATGAGCAAAAAAGTGAAAAATAGAAAAAATTCAATTCCTCAAAAACCCAATTTTTAAGAAATTTGAAAATTCACATTTCGATATAAAATTATGTGTTCTTTCGGAAAAAAGTGGTCTTGATCTATGTTTTTGGGTTCTACGCCATTTTTTTACATTTTATCAATACTCTCAGCCTCTTTGGTTGAAAAATGACTCATTCTGCGCATGCGCAGAAATTTAGCCTGCTGAAACGAATTTCATTGAAAAGCCAAGGAAATTTCTTTGAATGCAGATCTTGCACAAATTTCCCATTAGTATCGTTGACTCGAGTAGAAGTGTCATCATTTTTTAGACCTTCTAACTTTGGGCCCAGTACATCGAATTGACTTCGCTAAGTAGTTATTTGAAGGAAATTTCCTCGGCTTTTCAATAAGAATGGTTTCAGCAGTCTAAATTCCTACGCATGCGCAGAAAAATTCATTTTTCAACCGAAAAGGCTGAGAATATTGATAAAACGTAGGCAAAACAGCGTAGAACCCAAAAACACTGATCGGGACCACTTTTTTCTGGAAGAAGACGCAATTTTACATTGAAATATGAATCTCCAGATTTTTAAAAAATTGTGTTTTTGAGGAACTGGATTTTTTCTGATTTTTACCTTTTTGCTCATAAGGGGCGTCCGTAATTCAGAAAAAAAAATTTTAAGGCATATTTCGATAGATTTTGTGAAGACCTCTCGAATGCCACCCTTCGCGCGGTCGTATCTTGCGTCAAATCGAAACTACACCCATGTTACTGGAGAAAGTATTGATATTTCCTCATAAAAATACTATTAAAAAAATGTTCCGCAGGGAAACAGAAAACTTTTTCGACCCCTCAGGTAGTGAAAAGTTCATTTTTTGGACCATAGAATCGAATAAAAATGTCGGAAAAAGAGTTTGTAACATGTTTGCAGTTCGTGGTCCGCTTTCGCGCGAATACTCATAAGCAAAATAATCGTTCGTAGTTCGGCCAATTATTTATGACCCCATTTCTGAGGAGATCTCTTCCAACACATTGTTCGAGTTCTTTCATTTGTATGCTCCTCAAAATTTTGATGACAGTGTAACGACTCTTAAAACGGTCATGATCTTCCTGGTGAAACATTATCGTAGAGGAGATGCTGATGGTATTTTTCACGAAGTTTTGCGATGATCATTGGCCTTGGAAGCAATAGTATCGGTTTGGAAGTGTATTTTTGCGAGATTCTTGCCCTTTTAAATTCCAGAAGGCTACAAATCTCTGATCAATTGTCTTTCGAAGAAAGAATGACTCGAGGCAAGTATATGGATTCCATTCTGTAAACTTTTTTCGCAGCTATTTTTGCTGCCGAATTTCAAACTTGTGAGAGTAGGCAAATAACGATGCTGAACGCAAGCAAAAATTTGGGCCTAGTTGATTCTTCAATTTTTGACTGATGCCAAATTTTGGCGTACGCAGCACGAAGCTCGATTGCTCAAATTTGACCGATACAATGAATCCAATATGACGACGGCTTGGGGTCCGCCTGTGAAATGAGAAGATGACCCCTGTCGTCCTACGGGCAAGTCGGCTGACAGGCCTGTCCGGTGAATGGCCGGTCCGACCCACTCGAGTCGTCCCGGGATGTACGATGCGCGTGGATCGTGTGAAAGGGCTCACAATGACTTTAGCTAAAGGGGTGAAGCCCCGGATCCACTTTGATTGGATGAATGAATTTACTGGCGGGGCTCAGCAAGAGCCTGAGCCTTCGATGTTTCGTTTTGCTGTGCGAGTTGTCGGTAAATGGCCTGCCAGGCAAGCTTCTTGGCTTCACGGATTCCGTGATGATGATCAATTGAATGGCTAGAAGCGCGCACTGATTTGACCTGATTTGACCTTGGGATTCTGTTTCTCCATCAAATGATGATGATTTTTTCATGAATGAGTTATGCACTGAAGGAAGGTAGGGTAGGAATAAACACTCACATTCAGATTAAAATAGAAGCCTGAGGAAACCGACAATACAATCTAAGATCAAAAGGTGCGGCAGCGCCTTGCTGGCGAGTATATGAAAGAGAAGAACATGTGAGAAAGAGAGAGAGCGCGCGCAAGGCTGCCGTGCCTTATATACGCTGAGTTGGGCCGTTTTAACCTCACACATTTTTTCGAACTTACTTATTTCATGCTTTTCTGGGTTCAGGAGGGTCTCATTCCCTCTGAACCCGTTATTTCGGTCCTCAACAAGGATATTGGCAAGTCATTTCGCCGCTGACAGCGTTTAGTGCCAAAATATCTTACTCACTAATTTCGACCCTTCCCAATTTTTTCGCGTCAAGATTTCAGCCGCGTTACGACACTCGAAGTCGAACACAATCGATTGTTGGGGTCGACCACGCGGAACGATCGACCGCGAGAACATAGTGACCCTCTAGTAGTGATGAGCAGATCCCGCTCCCCACTCCGCCATGACTCCGCCCACCGAAAAAAGGATCTAAACGCGCACCGTTCAAAATGCTGTGGAATTACGGATCGAAATATTGACACCACAAGAAAGTTATAATGTTTTCCGACCTGGAAATTAATGAACGGCAAAGTTACTTGACTTCATTTGATCACGGAAGAGATGTAAATATCGGGCACGGCAAAGAGAGCTCGAAAGAGAGACTTGATTCATTAGGTTATGTCCGTTTATGGTGTCAGTCAATTGCAATACTCAGTATTCACTCCTAATTCCACCGAACACTCTCACGGATTCGGACAATTCGGATTCTTCAACGATATTAGTATCTCATTTTGGTGTGACAAGCAGACTGACAAATAGTATAATAATAATACCTAAAACCCAAGCTCCCTCGGGGGAGCCGATGAACATGTGCAACCTTTGAACAATTACTGCAGAGATGTCCGATGGTCGAATGGTACATCTTTTGCCTCGTGATCAAAAGGTCGTGGGTTCAAATCACCCTTCGGGCAAATTTTTTTTTTTTTTTCGTAAAACTTTTCTTATACTTCATAACACATTTTTAATTACTCGATTAATATTGTCTGATTTTTTAAGCTTTTATCTCAAATTTATTTCAGCGGTTCTTGTAACTATTTTCTAAATGTTTATGAAACAATCTTGTGTTTTTGGTAGGTCTGAATGATCATATTCATTTCGATTTAAAATCTTCAACTCCTATTAAAAAAATTTTTTGTAGATTCACGAGCAGATGAGCTAGGAATTTGAGGAACGATAGATATTGCTTCTATACGAATAACAATATTCATGGAATTATTCCACGAATACCAGGGATAAATTCGAAATAAAAGCTCAAAAGATCTGAAAATATTAATTGAGTAATTAAAAAGGTGTTGTGGAGTATAAAAAAAGTTTTCCGAAAAAAAAATTTCGGCCGAACGCGGGTTTGAACCCACGACCTTTTGGTTACGATGCAAAAGGTATACCACGCGACTAATCAGCATCTCTATTTATAAAAGTTCAAAGGTCGTACATGTTCATCGGCTCCCCCGAGGGGGCTTGGGTTTTAGGCATTATTGTTGTAGTGTGTCATTTATCACGTTGAAATGCGATATTGGTGAAAAGTCCGGACTGTCCCGATCCATAAAAGTGTTCGGTGAAAGAGTGGGTATTGATACTATTGATTCCTGACACCATAACCCGACATAACCTATGAACCAAGCTCGGAACGAATTGTCAAACTCTTTGCCGAATACGATATCAACATATCCTTCGTTATTAAATGAATGCGAGTAAATCTGAAGATGAAAAGTTATATCAACAAGAAACATTCAGACTTGCACACGGTCGTGACATTTTGATTCCCGACTTTGATTCAGTTTGAACTTAGGCGGCTCGATCCTTCTCCCACTCTTCAACTTTAGATCCTTTTTTCGACCAATGAGAAGCGCCGCTGGAGGATCTGCTCATCACTACTAGAGGGTCACTACGAGAACACGGGTGATGTTTTGATGCAGCCGCATGTGTAGCAGACGGCGTTATTCCGCTCCAGCAATAACATGTTGTTGCAGTAACATGTAACTTTTCTGACTATTTTGAAGCAGAGATTGAAAGCCAATTGTAGCACCGCCTGCAGCGAGCTTGTAGAAATCAGCTCTCATTGTTGAGGGAATAAGAGCCACTTATTATTGTGGGTTTTCTTGTCTGGAGTGATATAAGAATAAAAGGCCAAAATTGGTCTCGTCGATCTTGAAGGACGGAGACCAAATATTCAACCTGTATATTAACCATCAAGGACGAAAAAATCTACCAAAATCACTTATGACGCAAGCACCATCACAAGTGGGTTAGGAGTCTTCGCATCAACTCAAGTCAATTCCATGAACTAATTTCAAGAGTCTTGCTATCAAAAATACAAAGTTGTCCTTCTCCAGATTTTCCTTTGTTCATGATCAAAAAATGTTCATCTTGGAATGAAGCACACTAGTGTTAATTAGGAGAATGATTTTTATGGATGAGATACATAGAATTTTTTTTGTTTTCCTACATGCTACTATTTACAGCATGTTTTTCAATCTCAGAATATTCAGTCATTACCAAAGCCAAGTGTTGAAATCTCCTCCCCCTCACTCCACTTTTTCCAAAAGTATAACTTGGCGAGTATGGCCATCCTTTCCCCCTATCACTTCATCTGGGATCAAAAATTGAATTTCAACTCTTGAGGGTCATGAAATCAGGGGAAAGATGTCGAGTAACTATTTAACAAAATTTAGCAAAATTTAAACACGAAACAAATGGGTAGAAAATGAAAAATATTAATTTCAACTCTTGAGAGTCGTGAGATCAAGAAAAGTATGACGAGTAATTGTTTTGCAAAATCTGAACGTGAAACGCATGGAAAAGGATTGATTACATCACGATTTGACTTTCTCGGTAATTTTGACTCATCTTGAGTTACTCACCATCTCTGCTGAATTTTAAACTAAACCGATCAATGCTAGATTGAATTTTCTGGTTTCCTTTTCTTCTCAATGGTCTGAATGAATTATTTTCATTACATTTCATAGACGAAGGAGATGGTGAGAAACTCAAGTTGAGTCAAAATTACCGAGAAAGTCAAATCGTAATGTAATCAATCCTTTTCCATGCGTTTCACGTTCAGATTTTGCAAAACAATTACTCGACATACTTTTCTTGATCTCACGACTCTCAAGAGTTGAAATTAATATTTTTCATTTTCTACCCATTTGTTTCGTGTTTAAATTTTGCTAAATTTTGTTAAATAGTTACTCGACATCTTTCCCCTGATTTCATGACCCTCAAGAGTTGAAATTCAATTTTTGATCCCAGATGAAGTGATAGGGGGAAAGGATGGCCATACTCGCCAAGTTATACTTTTGGAAAAAGTGGAGTGAGGGGGAGGAGATTATGACTACACTGTTTCGCGTTCGCGGTTCACTCGCGGCCCTCAAAAAGATCGCGGCACGGCACTCCCGAGACTAACCTGAGCGTTCAGGTTGACGTGGTCGGCAATGCGGGCGGTCCAGGTGATGAAAGGCGGTGAGACGGTGGGCGGCGCACACTGGGAACATATCCAAATTTTTTCCGGACCATCACTCACAACCGAACCAGGCAAGGTTTGACGAAGTGAGTTAGCTCGATGTCTTCGCCAACTCCTCCTCTTCACAGGAAAAGTTCTCAGATTAGTGACAGATCAATATTTTTCCCGTAATATTAGCGAATCTGAATAAAAATCTGCACCCGTCAGGCTCAAGTCAACTTTAAGTCGATGTAGAGACCCGAATTTTCACTCGATCGAGGTGAAATTTTGAACACTCTCCCAGTTCGATAGGGAAAAGGGGATAATGCGGTCAAAAATGTAATTATAATGATAGTCTTATCATTATAAAGTTTTTTCATTTTTTACGGTCCCGGCTTGAGTAATAAACGACCCTCATAAAGTCATTACGGAATCTCCTATCCAATTTTTGACTAATCAGAATAATTGGATTAACCACACTCTGATAATGGAATATGCTTACTGATATCAAGCCGATCATTTAGAAACTCGAATGGTCGAAATCGGCCAATATCTGATAAGATTATATCGATTGTAGTGATATCGCCGATCATCATTTTTTATAGTTAATCTTATCCGATTTCTCCCATTCAAGTTTGTAATTGATCAGCCTGGTATCAGCAAGCAGATTCCGCAATCAGAATGGGGGCAATTCGATTATTTCGATTATTCAGAATTTGGCTGGAGTTAGTTCATAATGGCTTTATGAGGGTTGTTTATGACCCGAGCCTGGCTGCGGACTCATATTTTCCGTCGGGATTTACCGATGGTATGGGTCTTATGGGCCTCTAAAAGTCAAACCGCAAAGTCAACTACTTCTGTGTCGGCTTCTCTTAGAGGGTTAAAAGTCCTTTTATCATATCATCCAATAGTCAGAAAGTTTAGCCCATTACATTTCTGCATTGAAAAAATTTTTCTCTATCGATACATATAAAATTTGATTAATTTTGGCCAAAAAATGAAAAAACTTTATAATGATAAGACTATCATTATAATTACATTTTTGACCGCATTATCCCCTTTTCCCTATCGAACTGGGAGAGTGTTCAAAATTTCACCTCGATCGAGTGAAAATTCGGGTCTCTACATCGACTTAAAGTTGACTTGAGCCTGACGGGTGCAGATTTTTATTCAGATTCGCTAATATTACGGGAAAAATATTGATCTGTCACTAATCTGAGAACTTTTCCTGTGAAGAGGAGGAGTTGGCGAAGACATCGAGCTAACTCACTTCGTCAAACCTTGCCTGGTTCGGTTGTGAGTGATGGTCCGGAAAAAATTTGGATATGTTCCCAGTGTGCGGCGTGAGGCGCCCGGAGTTGCGGGACGTCGGGGCAGCGAGCCTCGGCGACGTCGGATACCCGGCTCTGGGTGAGCACGGGTGGTGTGGTCGAAGTCCGGCTGCGGCGAGCGCGGACGAGTTGTCGAAAGGGCGGACGGTGGTCCAATGAGATGACGAGGCTACGCGGCGGGCCTTTTTATAGGACGAAATCATACGCGGTGTATGATTTGTCATATGAAACGTATGATGTTGAATGGATTTCCGTATCCCGCGTCATGGATCCGCGATGACGAGTCATATCTCACGCATGACGCGCTTCCTGCTTTTGTTCGCGGAGAGTCCTGCAAAACCTATGATTTCGCATGCTTTTCCGTGGTGCGCGTCATGGTTTCTCAATGACGGGTCATTCGTTGGATATGACGCGTCATGGGGAAACCATGATTTCTTGCCAGTCACACGGGAAGTATGACTAAGCCCGTGTTTCCGTTGTTAACGAAACGTCATGTTTCCCCCATGATTCTCTCGTTCGTATAACGTCATGTTTCCTCCATGACCGGTCATAACTGAGGTATGATGAAGTGGCTATACAATTCGCGGCAAGAGTCATGTTTCCCCGATGACGAATCATCGAGAAACTATGACGAAACAGTATGTGTGATTCATGGCTTTGGAATTTTGTTTACTTGAAATTCTTTCGCGTTGATGATGATAAATGTCTCCTATTATACTAAGCGGTCATGGAATACGTATGACGTGAATGGTGTCTGTATCTATTGCGGTTATACCGCAATACGCGCGCGAGATTTTAGATATAAAAATTGAAAAGAGAATTAAAAATGTGATATTGAATTTTTACCGATCCTTGAGCACGCGTCAAATATTTATTAGTTGTAATTACACGTCATGGAATGAAAGCCATCCCTGAAGTAATAAGGAGGGGGGGTCAGTTCACGACGTTACGTTGCAATTATCGATTATTGGATTCATTGTACCGGTCACATTTGAGTAATCTAGCTTCGTGCTACGTACGCCAAAATTTGGCATCAGTCAAAAATCGAAGAATCAACTAGGCCCAAATTTTGACTTGCGTTCAGCATCGTGATTTGCATACTCTCACGAGTTTGAAATTCGGCAGCAAAAATAGCTGCGAAAAAAGTTTACAGAATGGAATCCATTTACTTGCCTCTAGTCATTCTTACTTCGAAAGACAATTGATCAGAGATTTGTAGCCTTCTGGGATTTAAAAGGGCAAGAATCTCGCAAAAATACACTTCCGAACCGATACTATTGCTTCCAAGGCCAATGATCATCGCAAAACTTCGTGAAAAATACCATCAGCATCTCCACCAAATATCATCAGCATATGATAATTTTACTTTAGAATCTTCTTGAGTTTCGATATCAATATCAGATAGCCTTGCAGTTGATAGGACGCATTGCAACGTACCCGAAAGTAAAGGAAATCCACCAAAACCCGCGGTGGAACCATGACATTCATTTCATAAAATTTTTGTGACGGATTTTCCAATGAAATTTCCTTGTCGTCCCTCTGCTCCGCTGACCCAAAGTCGATGGGATTCTTATGGCCCTTTGGATGAAAACAATTTCCGATGCATATTTGTCCATCTCAGCCCGCGGCACTAGTTCCCTTTGCTCCGCACTGGAATCCAACGATCCCAGGCCCCGTATTAGTAGAGCAAACACAGGGCAGGAATGTTCTTTTCAATTTTTTCTCAAGAGACTATTTCTTCATGTTTTACTGAGAAACATTATTTCATAATAATTTTTTTCACGAAATGGGGGATATTTTGATTGTTCTCTTGAGCTCCGGGCCGTTGGTCTGTATTTCTTTGGATTATATGGGCAAATCTCACGAAGTATGCGGTTTGGCCGAACAGGCCTATTTTCACGTTGTCAGAACAACAGTCGCGTTATTTCCGCCGCTCGCATTAGATCATTTTGAAGATCTACTCATATTTAATAGTTCTGCATCATTCAGAAGTCTAAAAATTGCTATAGAAAGGTACTGGGAGACGCTTCTTCGTGACAAAATCACAATTTTCGACCGAACAGGGCCATAGTTCTCTCACGCCTTAGCTCGCCACAGGCGGGGCGGTTCACCGATCGGTCTGAAAATTGGATATGTGATGGATTATAATACATAGAAACATATAATTTTCGCCCGAGGCTGTGCCTATCAATGCGTCGGAGTGCCGATGATTCGTTGGAGCGAACTCCGATTCTACATTTTCTCCTGTATCGCTCTTCTAATGGATGCAGCACTCGGGGCGGTGAATATTTCGTATCTGTAGAAACGACATATTATTCTACATCCAAAAACCTACAAATCTAGCCCAAGAACGATAGTGTGCTCGATTCCGCACGACGATGCGGCTTGAAATGAGAAAAGTTATTTTCGCGTAAATGGGGTCAAAAAAATCGTTTTTCGTGTAGCACACGAAAATTTCGATTCCGTTGGGATGGAAACCACGTGTAAACTGATATTTGTACCTCAAGAAATGCCTATGAGAATCGCCCCTACTACAGCCTCATATCGGTCGCGATGCGAGGCTTGTGAGGATCGACAAATGACGAAAATGAGCGTTTCGACGGTTGAGGCACATCTACATTTTGTACCACAGACCTTCAGAAAACACTGTAAACCATTGAACTCATCTCTCTTCTTCTATTCCAACACCAAGGATGCCATGTATTCACATACACACGAGCCAATTAGAATTACGAAAATATGAGGGTCCCACGCAAATACATGGGAAAAACTTCTACACCCTCACAAATCCACGGCGGGGCTCCAAAATGATTTACGCAAGTATTTCATCATTGTTTGAGCATTACTTGGACCAAACAAAAGTTTATCGGAGATGTGCTGCCATTCTGGAAATTCTCGAAATTTCAAAGTCGAAACCGCATAGTTCCTGAGATTTGCCCATATACGCACGGAACCCAGCTGTTCTGAGCAGGCGCAGAGTTCCAGAAAATTGAAACCAAATCGATCAGAAAGCCGAGGAATTTCCTTGACGACAATGAGTTATCGCTCGTGTACGATCTTTCTGACATGAAACCAAAATCACAGTGGCTTTTAGTATAGTAGTATACATCCACTGTGATGGGCCTCGACAGTGGGACCTCCCGATTTTTCACAATTCTCCCTAATCTACTGAATCTCGTACTGAATCATATTCACTCGAAAATAATGGCGACAGCTAGTTTTCTTGGTGATTTATACTGTCCAGGACATAGATAATGAGTCAGGAAGAATTTAACATAGATACAGCCGATATTGACAAAGTTTCCATGGCATTGTTGGTTAATGTTGGCACAATAATGAGGTCTCGATCAACTATCTTTGAAGAAAAAAATAAGAACTAAGAACAGTTTGACACTCTAATTTTGCCATTTTTACAGTTTTGACAATAATATTTGATGTTTTGACCATCAGAGAGTGGTTGCAAGAGCCGGAAGTCACTTTTGAAGCCGACGGATTGAAAATTGGCTTCGAAGATTCACAACGTAAATTATTATGAGAGACATCACCCGAAGGTATACCCAAATCTGATTTGTAACATGAATTGTTCAGGTCTCCAAAGAGATTTGTGGAAATTTTTTTTTTTGGTCGTTGTAGAGGTGGTAGAGATTATTTCTCTATCCTCCCCGGGACTTTTCGGATGCGGTGAGCCGTCATCCCTTCGTCTGAGATTTATCCCG
Organism: Eretmocerus hayati; assembly: GCA_029851415.1. Classification (NCBI taxonomy): domain Eukaryota; kingdom Metazoa; phylum Arthropoda; class Insecta; order Hymenoptera; family Aphelinidae; genus Eretmocerus; species Eretmocerus hayati. The sequence goes on along the minus strand of CM056741.1, from coordinate 199,797,305 downwards.
AACTCCAAGGATCCTCGTGAGAAGAAGTCTGGAGAATTTTGTAGAATGACTCTACTCGTATTTCATTTGTTACCCGTGATTTGAAAAATTTTTCCAACTTGTTTTTCGATAGGAGATTCTCGTATTCTGATCTGCAAAATTGAAGAAAATGATTGCAACCGGAATGTAAAATCCATTGACAACAAAAGCAAGAAACGATATGCTGCCAATTTGATACGATGGGATTCCTTCTTTGGAAGGCATCACGAGTCGATTTCTTTCCTTCCTTTTCATACGTCGCAAATTCACGAGACAATGCTGCTCGTGGATATGCGATAAATCGATGAAATTTTCTAATTCTCCTGAAGAAATATGAAATTAGCTCGCAGGAAATTTAGTTTGGGAAACGTTCCCCAAAGCATATTGAAGTTGATGTCTTGTCGATCTTTAAGGACGGACTAAAAGTTCCGTCCTTAAAGATCAACAAGACATCAACTTTAATATTCATCGCCAAGGACGAAAAATCTACAATATATATCTCATGGTTCCCCAAAGCAGTTCCAACTTCACAGAAATCTGTCAGTGAATGAGATTGAGTTGGTTATTCATAGCGTTCGGCCGCAGATACGTTATACCCTACAAATTTTATTTCCTATGAACTTTCTTCTTCGTATGTATGTCGATACTGAATGCTCCTCTAACTTCTCAAGCAATAAAATTTGTTATTCAGAAATGAGATAGTCGATATCATGAACATCTGTCTGAATTGAAAATTGGTAATTATTATTATCAGCTGTTGTTGGTTTTTCCACGAGTTAGTCATTCCCGTGAATCCGATTTTGAATGTCTTCGTTTCATCAATTGCTGATAAGTTAGATTTAGTACCCAGGAAAGAATTGATCGACTTCAAACCAAATCGGTTAACCACTGGTTGATCACCAAATTCAACTTGCACTGGCTGATGATTTTACTAAAACGAATATAAGAGTGAGAATGGGATCCATGAGATTGGTCATTCTCGGTGGTTCCCGGACGATATTGTTGGGTCGGATAACAAATATTTCCATGTTTTTTTTCGGTAACGGATACAAAAAAAACATTAGCACCGGCCGCGCGAGCCTTTTTGGATAAAATTCAGACTAAGCAACGTTTTTGCGATTCAGTATCCGGGTTGGTGGTCGCTCACTTTTCATTTGCCCAGCTCATGACGCCAAATAAGTTTGCTTCGCAAACTGAGACAGACGGTCACCAATTCGGATACTGAATTGCAAAAACGCTGCTTAACCTGGATTTTTGATCCGAAAAGACTCTCAACACTAGTGCTCTTGCTCAACTCTATTTGTTGATGAAAAACATGAACAAAACTTGTTTTCCTGACCCAAAAATGTCGTCCGAAGACTACCGTCTACCAATCTCACGAGTTTCGTAAGTATTAGACGCATGATAAAAGAGTGATCACCGCTGATGATTTATTTCTCCATTTGTTTTTTAGAAAACACGAAGAAACTTGTTCATATTATGAGTAGTTCCACGCGAAAGCGACCCACGAAAAAGGGTCATGTCTCAGATCCTTTTGTAAACATTCTTATTCGATTCTATGGTACAAAATATGAACTATTCACTACCTATGGGGTCCCAAAAAAATTTTTTGGTCCCATGGCGAGAATTTTCGAAAATGAAGTAAAATACATTTTCTTAAAATTCTAGCAGCTTTTTTGCACTAAAATGCGAATAAGTCGAGTTTGCTCCCAGATAAAGATATGCAGTTTGCGGCATTCGAAAGGTCTTTCAAAAATCTATCAAAATCGCTATTGAAAAGTTGTTCTTGAGTTTATGGGCAGCCCGTACGAGCAAAAGTGTAAAAATCACTAAACAGTGAATTTCTCAGTTGCCTATTTCTTTCAATCTTTGAAAATCATGTATTTGATGTAAAATTGTGTGTTCTTCCAGAAAAAAGTGGTCCCGATTTTCTTTTCCGACGTCTAAGGCCTGTTTCTTCAAATTTTCGCAAACCTATTTTTTAAGCAGTTTGGAATTGTCTGTTTACTGAGCATGTGCAGGAATTTGGACTGTTAGAACCAATTCCATTAGGAAGCCAAGAAAATTTCCTTCAAAATGACCACTTGGCAAAGTCAATTTCATCCACTTGGCTCGGAATTACAGCCTACAAAAGATGAAGCTTCAGCTCGAGTGCGTCAATAGGCAAACGATACATCGGGCCAGAGATTGTGCCCGGATTTTCCTATACTATTGTCGCGGTGTCTCCGATCCACCTCTTGTTGGTTATCGAGATTCGGTGGTCTTTCAAACGTTGTAGCTCCGAGCCAAATTGATGAAATTGACTTTGCCAAGTGGTCATTTTGAAGGAAATTTTCTTAGCTTCCCAATGGAATTGGTTCTTGCAGTCCAAATTCCTGCGCATGCGCAGTAAACAGACAATTCCAAACTGCCTAAGAAATAGGTTTGCGAAAATTTGAAGAAACAGGCCTTAGACGTCGGAAAAGGAAATCGGGACCACTTTTTTCTAGAAAAACACAAAATTTTACATCAAATACATGATTTTCAAAGATTGAAAGAAATAGGCAACTGAGAAATTCACTGTTTAGTGATTTTTACACTTTTGCTCGTACAGGCTGCCCATAAACTCGAAAACAACTTTTCAATAGCGATTTTGATAGGTTTTTGAAAGACCTTTCGAATGCGGCAAACCGCATATCTTTATCTGGGAGCAAACTCGACTTATTCGCATTTTAGTGCAAAAAAGCTGCTAGAATTTTAAGAAAATGTATTTCACTTCATTTTTGAAAATTCTCGCCATGGGACCAAAAAATTTTTTTGGGACCCCATAGTTAGTGAAAAGTTCATATTTTGTACCATAGAATCGAATAAGAATGTTTTCAAAAGGATCTGAGACATGACCCTTTTTCGTGGGTCGCTTTCGCGTGGAACTACTCATATACCCCAAAAATGTCGTCCGGGCACCACCACTTACCAATCCCATAGATCTCATCTTCACTCCCATTCGCTGTAGAAAAATGTTCAACCAGTGGTTGAATTCGGTGATCAACCAGTGGATGCCGCCAGAAGACAACTATAATTGGTTGATTATCGGCGTCAACCACTGGTTGAGGGAAAACCTCCAACCAATCGGTCGATGTTTTTCCTGCAAATTTTTCACAATGGTTATCGATACTCTATTTTAATATCCAGTGAAGTTATTGTCGATGAAGTCCAAAATATATTACATATCTATCAAAAAAAAAAAAAAAAAAAAAAAAATTTTAATCAAAAATATGATCAATAACGATCTTTCAGAATCCCCCGTCAATATGAAGAACTGGTTTACTTTCACACACATCTCAACAACTGGAATAAAAAACGATTAACGTTGATTCAAGGATGAACAGCCGCGCATTATTATGCTTTCAATGGTTCTCGAGACGATATCGTGCGTGAGCCACTCGTGAATGAGTCGCCTCTCGAGTCATAAAAATTAAAGTCAAATCAGGAAACAGCCTTCTTCCACGACTGTTCAATATTCCGTGATTTTATTGAAATTGACAAGACAAACACAATTTCAAGAATTCCCGCAGATCAAAAATTCGGCTTTTACAATTGGAAACCACGTTTTTAAACAAAAATCGTACATTTTTAATTGCACTACCTTTCCTTAATACCCTTTGAAGACTTCGAGCATTTGCTCTCGGCGCAAAGTTCACTCGATCCGAGAGAGTTCAGCTAACAGTATATTTTAGCGCTATATAAAGCAGCGTGTCCACAACGTGATTTCCTTATTGCCCGTTGTGCAGTCTGTCGCGATGGTGTGGTAAGGAATCGTCGAAATACACCATGAAAACTGTGTTGATGTTATTTGCCCTGCTCTCGTCAATGAAGATTCTCATCGCAGATGCCTCACGCATTCGAGGAAAGGCAGGTAACTCGAAATTTCGTCCCAAGGTTGAATATTACAAAATTGCTCATCAAATCGAATTCCTAACGGTTCCCACTCATACAACTTCAAGTTTGACTGTTTGACGCAATCCAATGCCCACCAACATCCCAAATCTGAATTGACTCCGATCGGTGTAAATTTACTTTCACTCAGTGCAAAAAAGCCACGAGGAATATTTTTTACCTAGTACTTCCCCCTAGTGATCCTCTTCACAATCTTTATGAACAATTTTTTCTCACAGATATTGCTACAAATGAGACGAGTGAGGTAATCCACACAAGGTGTATTCCTGATCAAGTTTTTATGTATGATCACAACATCTGTTTCTGCAATGGAGATGGCACGGAAATCTATTGCAAGAGGAAAATGTACTCACTGCTAACGCCTGAATTGCACCGAAATCAATTACAAAGTGAGTGAGATGAAGTATCACAGTCACCGAGACAAAAATCCATTTTACAAAAGCAGTGGTTGTACCAAGCTCCAGAAAATATTGATTAATATTCCAGATATTACCATCGAATGCAACAGCAGCAGTCACTTCCAAATTCCGTGCAAGAGTTGTATATGTCACGAGAGTGGAAAGTATGCCGCTTGTGTGAGGTCAACGTGCAATAAGCAAGAATTTTTGACAGGTAAAGTGATCATTATTCTACTCATACCGTTTAGTAAATTTCCGGAAATTCCAGCTTCTGAGATCAAAAGATTAGACCGTGTAGATTGGAGTCTAACTTTTTCTTAATCATTCCAATCTCAAATGACATTGCAGAAATTTTTCCTATTATTCTACGTATGTCAATACTATGAATCCTAAAATATCAATCTCTACAGAGACGCCCAACCAGTGCATCCCTGGAGCAGTTTTCAACGACAAATGCAACGGATGTATTTGCGGATCCGATGGCAAGGCAACGTGTACCAACCTCAATTGTCGATCAATTTTGTTTGGCAAACTCGGAGGTTCGTAACAACATTCGATTTGAGAGCCATTTACATATTTGCATTTGAGCACTAGCTCTTTGCAAAAAAACAGCTATTTCTAAAACCAATATATTATTCAACATCTACATCTCGACGATAAATGAAGGCTTTGAGTATCATTCCACCGGGTTAGCGGGGCCAGTGTAAAATCTGTAATATAACTCTAATCTCACACTTTGTTATCATTTCGATGGCTCAAATTAGAGGTATTGCATCAGTGGGCAATTACATATTCTCACACGAATGATTAAATAAATCACATGTCGGTTTATTGACAGCAGACTGAAAAACTCCAGACGTAATATTAATAAGTTGACGAATAATTCTTGTCATTTTTATGACGATGTCTCTTGCTCTGACTCGGGTATCATCAGAACATCATATTTAGATCAGCGTGACAATCAACCGTTGAAAGTCTATAATCTGGAAAATACTCACAGCGTGCTATTTTTAAATTGGTTCACGTATTCATAGCAGAAGTAGAGTCTGTCATGCACTAAATGAATTTTTGAAGAAATGCACATTAATTAATCGATACCTTCTTGCGGATATTTCACAGAGAACGGAATCCAGTGTGTACCAAAATCTCATTCAATATTCGGATGTAACGTTTGCGACTGTGCAGCAGATGGCCGGAGTATGTCGTGCAATAAACAAGGCTGTGAACCTATGTCATTTTTTCACGAACACATTCTGAGTGAGTATTACTCGTGATTATGAATTTCATCTCAGCTAATTATAGAATCAGCTGCATCTTAATAATGCATAAAATTCGTCTTAGATGTGACATTGAAGTGCACTCCAGGAAGCATCTTCAATTACGATTGTCACAAATGTGCTTGTTCTGATGACGGAATGTACGCCATGTGCAGTGGAGTACAATGCTCATTCCGATATGGAGAAAAGAAAGGTACCGCAAAATCACACAGAATCTCATTCTACATGTTTGAGACGTTTATTAATTCATCAATATTTGATTGTACAGCTGAAGATACGGTGGAAAAATGCAATCCTGGAATTATTTTTGGCAACCAATGCAACGTGTGCGTGTGCAACTCGCTTGGAAAAGGAGTTTGTACAACACTTGAATGTGATATTCCTTATCGATTTAAATACGTCGATATTTTAAACTTTGCTACGTTGAGCGAAACGTAAAGACCCAAGGTGCAGAGTGCCATTTTACAGATGACTATACTCCTCTCTGAGATCGACTCGAAAATCATAATAGAGCTCATGACAGTTTGTTGTTGTAACGGATCTTATGAAAATTATGATCGAAGATTTTTCAAAAAGTTAGAATCTGACAGTGGACCAATAAAACCTGGAAATCGACTGAATCAATGATTTTGTTACATACAGTTCTCCTTAGCTGAAAATTCTGGTATCCTGAAAATTTATCAGACTCCTTACGGATGCATATTTACTGCCGAGTTTACTGCAGAAAATCTTGTGCACCCCTTATGTATGATGGATAAATTACATGGATTAATTGATCTCATACTTCTTAGCTATAACTTCATTCCTGTGCAATCAGTTTGAAAACAAAAAATGTCCAATTTGCGTTACAGGATCGGGACAATTTTCTCATAACCGCTCTTACTTTGACGTTAGAGGAGCAGATCATAAACATCTAGTCATCGTGGCCATTTCATCACATTACAGTCATTTCTACTAATCAAAATATTTCAAAGAAAGAAAATAGTTTATTATGGTAAAATTTGAAAGTTTTTTTGTGATAGTAGAATATTGGCTAAACACCATAGTACTGCAATGAGGCAAGAAAATTGACTCCCATCAATGAATGATGAGTAACAAGAAACTTTTATGAGAAAAGATGTTCATGACATTTTATTAATATCAAGACCTGATGAGGGTAGCAAAGTTTATCGAAACGTGTTCTTAAATAAACAATAATTGACTGGCAAATCAGCTGTCAATTCTTGGAAGTTAGAGGAGCTTGTCAAGCTGTAGCGTGGATGACATACTGCACCAATCAATTTGCAAATCTCAGCGTTCATCTGTGAATCTCTGCTCTTCATACAAATTCTGCATCGTAAACTCCATGCAGTTTACTTGTGCCACTTCAATGTGATAAATTTATTCCCGATTGACTCGAAAATGATACAGAATGGAAGGCGACATTACGATTTTATACCCAACGTGCGAAAAAGCAGCATTCTTATGCGCAACTCTTTCCTATCAGTCATTCAGGTAGGTATTGCGTACATTAAAATAGCCATACGTCATCGCAGATTTCACTGTGCAACATTTTGGGGTCGAATGTCACTTAGACCATGATTTTCTCACGTAATTGTGACGCTGAAAAGAAGAGTCCAAGGGGTTCGGGAGCTGGATCTGGCTGAAACTCTGGGAACCATCTCCTTTTGGCACCAAAAGATGATACCCAGAGCCGCAGAGTCTAACGCTCAAGCGTTTTCGAGCTACGGGCCCCAACCCATACATTACAGTGGATCTATATATACCATTTCCCCACATATATAGATATACTGTAATGCATGGGTTGTAGCCTGTTGCTCGCAAACGCTCGAGCGTTAGACCCTGCGGCTTTGGGTATCATCTCTCGGCACTAAAAGAAGACTATTACCAGAGTTTGAGCCAAATCCGTGAGCGGCAATCCCTGGCCACTCCTTGTAAGACCGAATTCGAGCCCCGGATTGCTCCAGGGCGCAAGGATATCTTTTAATAGCAGAAATTGTCTTTTCAGCTATTATTTCTACGTATACGGGAACCCCGACATAAGAGATCGAAATGAAGCGCGGAGCGTTGTGTAGGTGGTCATCTTGGGTTAGAGAAGCGAATTGGGATAGCCGCGCTGCGCGCGAGTTTGAGCTACTATGTCAGGGTTTTCGTTTTCGTAAAAAAACATTAGAAACAATTGCTTGCGATTTTAGAAAAGAACTCCGATGTTCTGGAGCAAGTTGAGGCCAAGAATTGGTTTCAGCGTCAAAAAGTACGTATGTAAACGTGTTCAGATCAATGTGAATTTCCGACCCCAAAATTTTATTGCACAGTGTTTTCGGAAGTGTAAATCTATCTTGTACCATCTTGTACCTGCATTCTCGTATTATGGGTGATGTCTCCTCGGTGGCATTTGGAATCAACCATTCAATTCTGATTCATTTCCATGATTGTGATCTTCTTCCTTCCCACCATGGATGGCACTGGCTGATGATGAAGTCGACGTCCAGTGTACGCCAAATGTAAGATTCAAGTATATGCAATGCATGCTGGTATTCTGAGGATGGCACAGTACGAATCTGCACGAAAATATACTGTTCACCATCAGTATTCAATCAAAATGGAAGTCTGAGACCCTCCCGAATGCAGGAAGAGTTGAGGCTTGTTCTGGGCTAGGCGAGAGGAGTGATCTACGGTCATCAAATCTTGTATACGACAAAAAAACTGTGTACTCATAGAACTATTTTTTTGCCAGTTTATGCGAGAGCAGTGACCGAGAGCTGGATAAAAATGTATACGCGTCTTGTGCGGAAATATTTTTCCAGCACTCGAAGCGTAATGTACTTATAGGCTTTTCGTTCATGCTCCACTGTTGATTCTGTCGATTAGCGCAGATTCATAACCGTGGTCAGGGTTCGGAAAATTTGTCCTCACAAAAGTAAAAGTAAAGTTGGAGTGGCATCAGTGTTTCCCGACATGGAGAGAACGATCTTCAAATGATCGATAATGCTCCAGAGATCGAAATTTCTTCATTTATGGGTTTTTGGCGATATTAAATGTTCTCAAAAGATTGCTCACGAGGCGGGGAAAAAGTTAATATTACCATAAAGTGATGTTCTCTCGTCCCAATATTGTCAGCTTCGGACGTGATTACACCAACTGTAGCCGATCAAATTCATCCGTCCCAGTCATAAGGAAAACTCTGAGTTTCTGAACGATTCCTTTATAGGTCCCAAAAATTGCATATCACATCAGATTCACGATGTAATAACATGTGTTCAATAAAATATGTAGAAAAATACTTAGCGAACTCAGTAATAGTTCTTCTAATTACTGACGACCAGCTATTGCCAATTCGTGCGGTCATGAATACGACTTTTTCCAACAATCCTCGTGATGCCCTTACTGGATGATATATTCAAAAGATTACCATCCCAATACGAATCCATCTCATAGAATTTTTGCATCCCCAGAGGCATCCATTGTAGTTCGTCATGATAAAAGTTGGAAAAAGATTCAAGCTTGTCCGAGTGCAATATCTGAAATTTTTTGATAGATGCCGCCCTCCAGAGTAGAATCGACAATCAAACTAAGACTAGATTGTTTGAAAGAAGTACAGAAGATGCTACCATTATTACCCAAACCTCAGCGATATCCTCAATGCGTGAACATATTATGCATGAACCACAGCGAGTGAGAATGCTGCGCATTCGTTTTCTTTTCCTTGTTCAACTTCGCAATGATTCTTCCAATAATCGGAATTCGTAATATTCCACATGTTCATACCCCGACTCGGTGATCGGCAACGACTTCGAGCAATTAAGCAGAAAAGATTGTAAGGTATTGATCTTTGCTCTAATTATAAAATACATCCAACATTTTTATTGATCAATCAAGAAGGGGAGTAGTGCTCAGTAAAAGGACGTGACGAATATTATTCCACTTTCATTTTCATATCTCGAACATTTGAAATACTCCAAAGAACTACACTTTTATCGTTAGTCGTAAGTCGTGGCATTCTCACTCCAAATATATCAATGGTAACAGGCTGTGAATCAGGCTCCAGTTCTCAAAGTATGCGTATTAGATGAAAAGTTAGCTACTCGATTTTCAAGACGATACATTCATGGAATCTACATATATGTCCAGGCCAGGCTCGACAATGCATTCGAAATTCCCGCATTTCTCGAAACCTATAGCAAGTTAGCAACACTCTCGATGGATGGCGCCACGAGTGTCGATAACGTACAATTCGATAGTTACCGACATCAGCAACTGACACAATAACCTGCCGTGGCTGGTGCTGCTGCTGCTTCGAAGAGTAGTCTCGTAGCTGCATCAGCTGGACGAGAAAAACAGTTCCAACTGTCAGTACCTAAAACAGGTTATTTGATCACGCCCACGTGGAGCGTGATCGCGATCCATGAAATCTACGCGAAGTGATCGAAATTATTAAGAGCAGTCAGTGACAATCCCGGTCGCAGTAGACTCGCGATAACAAAATTTCCTTGCTCTGCACAGGATTACAGTATTACACGAAACGGACATCCATTGTAGGGGAGAATAGAACAGCAATGGAATCCCGTTCGATGGCAGCTAGAGCTAAAATGTATAGCAAATAGTGAAGTGCTCGTTATCGCGGTTATTCTCTTCGTCTCGCGGTGGCGTTCCATTCAACGGTCGTTTGCGTCCTTGACTTTGTGTGCGCTGTACATAGCAGTATAACTAAGCTACTTGTGTATGATTTTGAGAGATGATTGGACAGCAGCCCAGCGGATTCATTCGGAATATTATTACTGGGTCAGAGAGACAAGTTTAGCAATCGATGCACGACCGAGCTCAGCTATCATCACGTGAGTATTTATCGATTTCGGGCTATACACCGGCAATTTGTCCGACTAATAGTTCTGCGTAACACTTGCTCAATCACGCTCATAAAAATCTAGATTCCGTGCAAGATCGGTTTGTTGTATTTTTGAGCATTTTATATATTTTGTTGTTGTTATGCGCTGCAGAAAAATCACAGCGCTGACCTAACCTAATCCTACCCGCAGCTCAGCGCTGGCCATTCGAATTGCGTCGGCTGCACCATATGCATGCACGGAGCTGTCAAAACAACATCGTGAGAATCGCTGAGAGCCGAGACAGCGTGGCCCAATTATACTTATAACTTCAGTGTCTATCGTGATCGTGAATCCGAGATTGTCGTTCGTCTACACGCGATAAGGTGACCGATCCAATATATTTAGGAGTGAAATACTACCTGGGCACTTCCAATCGTAACCTCGTATATGCAGCAGACGACAAATCCCCTTTGACGTTGCTTTCATTTTGACAAATAAATCAAATGTAGGTATGATTCGTGTAGATAAAAGTAGTTTGAATTATCTCTAGAGAAGGAGGAGGAGAAGAGAGTAGAGTGCGGGGGCAGCTAACCTAGAAAGATTTTGCATCACAGGTAGGTAGGTACGGCATTTGGGGAAAGTAGGCCGCGTGCTGATAGGGGGTGATAACCGACTGCTCGTGTCGCGTGCAAGAGGCTCGTCTCGTGAGACGACGATTCAAAGTCGACGGGGTGCAGGCAATATATAGAAGCTATTTTGCTTCTGCTGCTGCTGCTAGTGCTGACGTGCTAGCGCAAGCGCGCCCCCGATATTGACATTTCGTTGGTGCGAGCGGGCGGGGGCGGTTTCTCTCGCTCACTCTCTCGCTCTGACCTATCCAGCCTGCACCCCCGTATACAACAGAGAGTGAACGAGAGAATCAGACGAGGACGAAGCTATGCTCAAAAGTCGTCGACGTGAGCTCGGCCAGTCGCCCCTATGAGGCTGTTTGTGGCAGTCGTGCAGCGCGTGTGAAAACCCTCTTATTCCACCCTGTTGGGTGTCAGTTCCGATTGCAGCAGACACGAATTTTTACGAAGATTGAATAACGCAGATGAGATCGTTGAGTAGTGCTCTCGCAGCGTGATTTTAGAGGCAGCTTCCTCAGAGGTAGATATAAAACCCATGATGATACAGTCCCAACCACTTCTAACATTATAATGTATTGGCTTGATTTTGATAATGTTTATCAATCAATGTGATAATGGCAGAGGCATGCCGCGTGCAGCTGGACCACATCACACACTGTTTCTCATTACTGTAATGATGATATACTGCGCATATTCAAGAATTTCGGCAATGTGGAACTGCAACTCGGCATCTTTGAATACACTAGACATATCAGCTTTTTGAACTAATCCACCTGCTCAGAGCCAATTTTGTGACCGACTAATCAGTGTTCATTAGAGTTTCGAGACTTTTGAAGCGAGATAGAGGTGACTGGAGTGCAGCCGGTCGAAAGTTCATAAGTCGTCGTGATAAAGTTTGTTTGGATATCCCGCGGCGCAGATTCCCTGAATGTAAACTCTGCAACATTTCATCGCAATGAGATAAGAATACTATATCTCCGGCGTGAGAGATTGGATCTTTTAATGAACCGCGTGTTTCGAGTTGGACCGTGGGGTGCAGAAGATGCTCAGATTACTGCAGTGATCATCAAAGTGTGTGTACTCGCACAGGTCGATATTTTTCTCAGCTTTCGGTAGATTCTGGCGGGTACAGGTGAATTGAACCGATTGATTTTGAAAAAATCGACTTCATTGATGTACTGGATCTCATTTTTTAACACTCCGGTCCCTCAATTTGTATAATACCATATCTTGCATCAGGGGATCTCATTGATCCAATTTGGAGGAACCGCTCCACTTTCCAATTTGTTATAACTATTTTTTTCCGTGCAATCGAAGCTTGTGCTCTAAGTTGTATGGCATATTCCAGTCCGCAATATCTTCAAATATTTTTTTTGACTTGGAATTATGCGGAAGTGCTAATTAGAGCCACGTATCCACTAATATGAAGGAATGACAGTTGATTCTCGTGATATGTGCGTCGGTCTTTTAGCTCCAGATGAATAATTCCCAAATTACCAATAAGATTTGACTCGTGACATCCAATGACTTTTACCTTTGTGCTATTGAAAAATATTATATATGGAAATACCCCTGAGTTTTTTTAAAAATCGCACGTCACAAAAAATCACACATGACAGTCAAAGCACAGCCGTGCAGTGTACACCAAAGGTAGCAGTAGAGAATATTTGGAAAGTCCAATTTCCTATCTCCGCGGATCGATTCTCCCATCGAGTGTATCTAACTGGAACATCGAGCTCACAGAGAATCAGCAACTCTATATATGTCTACTCCATTTAGATTCGTTTCCATCCACTGTTTTGCCATGATGTAACGATATCGACTGATCGCTCGATTATCACCACATCGCTCACTCACTCAAATGGGGAAAAAATTGCAATTCAAAATATCCATGCATCTTATAAACCCCATTTTCAGAAAGCCAAGAGTGATTATTTCCCCGTGCTTTTTGCTGCGTACAGCTCAAACAGCGAGGCAGCGGGGTCATTGGAACGATAAGAAGACTTACAAGTAGAATCACTCAGTGTTGCACGAGGCACACGAGACCGTCCCAATACAATGATACCAGAGATAGTATTAGGAAGTGCTCAGCACGAGTTGTTCTCTTCCAATTTCCTCGCACCCCGGCGTAAGTATAATGACTTTTTGCGCTTTCTCGCAATGTGTCACTCGGCGAATTAGTTTTCGCAAGTATCGATTCGCGAGAAAAGCTCTATATACACGATGCTGCGCGGGCGTACGACTTTCAACTTTTATACTACTCTGCCAGCATTTCCGGACTCGCCGTATAGCAGTCGCTTGCTTTGGATCTTCATTGTTGATTCCACTCCCACACATATGCATTCGGGCGATCGAGATTCTGGTACGTGTCGCGCTGCTCTAGCGAGGCTTGCTAAAAAATTTATACCCCATCTCGAGACGAATCTATTGTCCTCTTGAGAAAACCTCCTCGGGCTGTTCTGTTGGCACGTGTGGTTCTTCTGCTTTGCCATCGCGATTGCGAGCAAACAAAAAAAGGAGATTTTCCCGATCTTCGACACAGAATCTGGATTACATGAGGTTAGCTTGCCAAACTGAAATTTAGTGGTAGAAAATAGTCAATATCAGCTTGAACCACTCGGATTGTTGAACGACATGATTTAGCGTATGTGGCAAAAATTGTTGGAGCTAGTTCTTCTAACCAATATTCAAACTAAAGCGCTCCTTGAACTCCCAAATCTCTTCTCCATCCATATCAGTGAACGCAAGCCTCATTTAGAGCTTGTACTTCATATAACGTATAAGCTTTTTGAATACACATGGACTCGGAAATAGTCGAATACCTACATATGTACCCGACTATTTCGGAATAATCCGGGGTGTACATTGTGCGAGTGGTGGATGTCTGAGATGTGATGAGGAGATATCTTCGAAAATACGGCACCTTCCTAAATCAGGATCATCTATGGTCTCACTATTAGATCCATAATTACTGTGACACACTCTATTGTACAAAAATTTTGAGAGAAGCATCTTGAAGATCACAAAAAGAGTCATGAATTTATGTGTTTCAAATATTTTTTTCAGCGGTGGATCACCTACAACTTTGATGGGAGTGATCCGATCACAAGAATTCTTACGGGATCTTGTAGATCGTTTCAAAACCTACAGTTTTTGTCGAATAACGAGCTTGGAGAGAAAACTCTGTGCTGGCACCAACTGCTTCTATTCTAAAGCAAAAATTCATGAAAAGAATATCACGCCATATGATTTTGACGTGAAATGATCTCATCTTTCAGAATGACATTCTTTCAGAAAATATCATCAGATTTTGTATCAAGTGGGAATTGTACGAATAAAACCAGAAATGAATCAACTTTCACAGTGAAACCTGGAAAATCGTTGTCACCCCAAATCTGAGACTAAAACTGATGAAAAATCTAGAAAAATGAGATGTTTCCACGTCAAAATTATGGGGCGTGATATTTTTTCATAAATTTCTGCCCTAGAATAGAGCAAGACGAAACAAAACAGGTGCCAGCCTCGCTATCTCCATGAGTACCCTATGTTATACAGAGTTTTCTCTCCTAGCTCGTTACTCGGACAGGATAGATAGGAAACTTTAAACATCGGAAACTGTGTAGGTTTCGGAACGATCTACAAGATCCCACGAGAATTTCTGTGATCAAATCACTCTCGTCAAAGTTATAAGGGGATCCACTGAAGAAGAATCATTTTAGATTTCCAACGTCTTTGAGAATGTTTGAAACACATAAATCGATAGCTTTTTTGTGATCTTTAAGATGCTTCTCTCAAAATTATTGTACAATGGATTATGGATTTAGTGAGACCATCGATGGTCCATTAATTTTGGGTTGAGTATTGTAGGTCTGAGCTGGCCTAGCCGATCCTCATCAACATCACAGCGTATGGCAAAAACATACTCGCGCGAAAGGTAACTGAAGTTGCCGAGTCCGACGGCTTGGTTAGTGCAGATCGTTGGGGAGCGTACACTTGGAAATTTTTGGAAGAGATATTATTCATGACTGCAGTGACTTGGAAATACTGTCCAAAGTTTCCTCCCAGCGGGTCGCTAGAATATTCCAGAGAATGTTTCAAATTTGTTGAAATTATCAAAATCCTATGCTTTTATTCTGATTTGAACCGAGTCAATAATCATTGATATTGAGATGAGAAAAACCTCAAAGTTCACCCATGGAATCGATGGTCATGATGGAACACTTGTTGAGACGAAGAAGACATTTGACTCAAATTACATGTTCCTCGTTCCACGATATTTGTTCACTTGGATGAGGTATTTCTCTGTATTATACACCTTTTCTTCTCATATACGGTGACCTCACCCACCATGCCCTCGTATACCGGTCTCAGAAATAAGTACTCGTTATTGACCTTCGCACAATCATTTCTTACGTTTGTTATCTTGAAATATGATGAGAAAATTAATTGTTCGCATCTGATCCGGATGATATCTGCGTCTCCCAGAAAGTGAGTTTTTGCATTCTTTGTGTTTGCATACTTGAGAAGTTGCCAACAAAATTGCGTTTAATAAAATCGATGCCAAAAATTTCGGTTCAACCAATCTTGACGTACTTAATGAAATTCGTTTTGGGAGTCGCAAAAATTGGACTTGTGGCGATTTTAGGTGCAAAATACGGAGATTATTCATAAAAATGGAGGTTAACACGTTCGCTGCGACGGCGAAGATCGCAATTCCTAACCTGTGTGCGACGTGATCCACCCGTGGGTCCCGCGCAATTTTAATACCCATAAGACAAAAACCTGCCGCACACAGAGAAGGACAAGGGGGACCCACCTGTGGGTCCCGCCGCAGCGAGCGTGTTAAAATTGGTGTGTTCACAACATGCACCATATGCTTATCTCGGAAGGGCGTGCAGTACGGCTCCCCTTACCACTCAGAACAGGTCAATCACGTCGAGTTAAGTCGAAAATAGTGCTTTGGATCGGCGAAAAGCTCCAAACGTGGTTGCATGTTGATAAAAACGATTTTATGAAATTTACAGCCGATTCACGTAGTTTTTTTGGTAAAAACTGAAACAGCTTGACTCCAGTTGATCGAAATTGAACGTACTTTCGCCTATTTCGAAGGTCTTGAAACGAGCTTTGAAATGAGCTGAAGTACATCAGATGTTGAGGCAGACCAGAGTTGTTTGAAGAATGGCCTTAGTGGGGGAATGTTGGGCACACGTTTCCACAAACTCGCACAGAAAAACACTTCATGGGAAAATCGTGATAGCGGTCTGCTCTGGTTGGTCAAAATTGAACTCACCTTAGCTTACTCTAAAGGTTTTGGAACAAGCTTCAATATGCGCTGAATTACGGTCTTAAAATATTAAATTGGGCCCAAGTATTGTGGCGAAATGACTAAAAGGGGTGTGGCACGTTGGGCACACTTACTCATTCCGATAGTGTCTTGAAAAATGATGATGAAAAATCCGAGAATCTGATGAGAGTTTACAGAAGTAGAATGGAGAATATTTCAATTGTATCTTCCAATTCCCCGCACAATTGAATCAAGCCACGAATACTGTCGGCCTTCATTTCAAGGTATCGAGATACACACACCTCTTCAGTTCATAAATAATAGGTTGAAATTCACATCTGTTCACCCCTGTGACTACTCATTAGGAGTGTGGAACTTCTTTCTATTCAGAATATAAATATAAATATTGTACTAGTCAGTCACCTAAATGCTCCGAAAAAAAAGAACTGTGAGAAATTAATCCGTCCTACATATCTCAGACAAAACAAATTCGAAGTGCATCACAGCCAGCGTGGTCGTTACGCAAGCCATTGCAGCAGTTCCCTGTATTTATCACGAGACGACGAGCCCCCAAAGCGCCCACACCTCCCGCGAGACACGCTCCTCTGTTCCGACACGTAACGATTTTCCGGTTCTTTTCCCACAGAGAGCAGCATCAGCATCAGCAGAGGCCGTATCTTGATGTGATCCAGCTTGGTCGTCCAAAAGCACTGCAGCAACATCAGCCAGTAGAACAGCCATCGACATCAGAGCAGTGGCTGTGAGAATCGCAAAGCGCAGGGGTTGTTGGCACGATGTGAAATGCGCGGCGCGTCTGACGGGGGGCGCACGATGAGAGCGACCCCTCGCATTTCTCTCTTGCCGCCGTCGTCGTAGTCGTCGCCACCCCCGCGGAGCTTTCGAGCCTCCAATACTCGGACTACAGCCAAGAACAGCAGACGACATGAAGCACATGCCGGTCGAGTACTGCGGCTTTACAGCCATGGACCGGCGATGCGCCGCTCCCATGATGCCCTGGATCATCAGTGAGATACGCAAAAAGAGCACACCGCAGAAGGTGAGACACTCATTCATTTTTACAGCTGAATCTGTACCTACAGTCACAACTAGATTTCACTTATTTCAAATTGGGTGATCTGTGCTGAGAGCATCAGATTTTTCGTCATTTTACTCCCGCCTCGGCCCGATCAGCAATGCACAGTGAATCACAAAAATTATTTGCAAAGACATGCCTGGAATGAATTCGCAAAAAGCTTCTCAACGACAAGCCATGAACTTACTTTTTTCCGTCAGAAATACGAATGAATATCAATCAAAGCTCAACCCAGGTTTTTTACTTGAAAAAATTAATCTATCAGTGGATAAGTGTAAACTACGATGATATCATTTTCATTCTCACAAATCATCCAGATGTGGGAGAACATAGAAACTAATTTCATGTCAGAATTGAGGAGAGTTTGTTGTATAAGGAACAATGATTGAGGCTCTTTTCCAAGCTTCAAGCCTAACATATGAGACCATCTCTCCCTCGACTCGAAATTTCACCGCGAAATAGCTAACAATAATTTTCGCGTAAAATTCTTGAGAAAGCTGCATATGACCCTTCCTGAGAATAAACAAGCGAATCTCTAAGTGCTGGAAGTCTAGCTAGTATTTTTACCCATTTAGGTGATAAGAGACCACCACAAGTTTTACCGCAGCATTCAGATATCTGCCAGATGTACAATGAGCCGGAAAAATGTAAGCGATTACTTTGACCAGTTTCCAACGAGAATCTAATCTATGCCAGTTTTTGAACTAATCGATACACTGAGATTCGATTTGCCGCAATTCTCTCTCTCGGTTTGGTAATTAATGTGGCCTGAATTATCAAACGTAATTGCGATAATTTTAGACGACCGCATGGCTTCTAAAATCCAGGTCAAATGGATAATTCAAATTGACTCATTGTTCTCCAAAGTATCAATAACCTTTTTGATTCGTGCGATAGGAAGGGTTGATCATTATCACTATATTCGTAAAAATTATTCCTATCCACTAGATTTTGTCCTATCTATAGTTTTTGTATGATCACTGGAATTTTTTCCATTCGATTAGTCCATATGAGCGAAGGTTTTCGTTTTCTTCAGAGTTCCATCGCCAACGTGATCAATACTTTATACATTAGTTTCTACGAGATTCTGTCTGGCTTTTACGACGCTATACATCATTTAAAACACGTGATTCGGTCCACCGTCGCGGAGGAAATGCCAGGTACATAAATCACAGATAATGCTTGGTTCATCCATCATTTTTATTTTACACAGCACTCAATTGCAATGGAGAGGAAAACAGAATCGACAAATCTTTTTAAACAATGTTTTCCGCCTTTGAATGTGGAAAAAATCTTGCAGTAAACTCTTAAAAATCAAAAGATCGGCATGTCATTCAGTTGTACATTTATTATTGCAACAAAGACATATCGTAAAATGCACTCACAGAAGAACTCATAGTCTATTACATAGATACAAATTCAGTACAAAAGCCAACTTGCCCGCAGGCAAGAGTACATATTTGCATGGACTGCATAACGCCAGCGGATCATTTTCATCACATATGGCAGCAGAGTTTGAGTACATTCACTCGAGAGTATTCTCATCTCTCACCGCATAGTACTGTATTGGTGGTGGAGGTAGCTCGAGTAAATATGAATCTCCGCATCTCTCTGACTGATACCATTTTCGTTTTCGACGAGAAACTTGCGAGAGGCGAGCTTTGCACTGGTGTACACAAAGCAAAAGCTTTACCGATGAGAGCAGCGCGTAATGCAGATTCGTGAATTCGGGTGAAACATCTCTCTTCTTGACGAGTAAACTTTTAGCATAAAGACTTCCAAGAGAGACTCGCTCGTTTGGCATCGTTTCTGAATGGCATTTGTGGTGTGCCTCTATCGCAACTTCTCGTTTTCGTAATTTTATACTTCGGGATCGATTTGTATCTTTTTTAGTCTCTCAGAGAACACAGACAAGTGACCCGATTTCGACGAATAAATCGAGCTTATAAAAGTGTAGTGCTGACCAAATTTTAAATGATCAATGATTCTTCAGTAATCCAATTTTTAGAATGTCCCAAGGAGTGATCAATTCGATGCAAACAAGATGAAGAACAAACTTGCTCTTGTCACTTTCTTGATAAGGATGAACTGGCGAAAAGAAAGAATTGAGAAACGAGACGAGTTTGGTTAGCCTGAACTTATTCAACGCGTCATAGTCTGTTATGATCTAAGGCTTAGCCCAGAGGCACGTGCAAATACACACCCCTTCGCTCTCTTTCACTCAATCACTCGCGCCAGAAATAGCCGAATTTTGTCTCTTGGGATCTGTGAAACAGCGCCCCGTAACGATTCAATGTCACTTATGAGTCTTATCAGGGCGTGATTTATTTTGGACCATATTTTCGGCATCTGAACTGAATATGAGAAGAACTTTTGGAGACAATTTTTTGATGGGGACAACGAAATAGGTACTTCCCACGTGTACACGTGTTCCTATCTTGGGCAGTAGGACATTTCACTCTTTATTGATCGAAACTAGGGAAACGGTGCTTCAGAGTTCTTTGCGAAAATACGCCAAAAAAAGGTAAATTTGATCGATTGTAATTGTAAAACATTATGTTTCCGGATGGAGTAATAGAAAATATTCTAATCAATTCACAGTTCCAACGTCGAAATTATCTCATCATTAGCCTTGCTTTTCGGAAATAAATTTGACATATCGATCGACCAGCTTCTCTTACATCATATAGACCTCCTTTTTCCTGAAATGATGTTAGTGAATATCGAAACTTTTGAACTAACGATATAGAAAAACAGAAGTCCCAACATGATTTCTAAAGAATAAATTGAAGCTTTATCATTCTGAATGAACAGTGAGTGTTTTTGGTGATTAGTTTTCGCCAGGGAGCAGTGCATCAATTCTCATAACCTTTTATTTTTCCCAAAATTGTTTCTTGATAATGATTTTTAGCATTTCAAATTTCAACGTCATAATTAAAAACTACTCTCAAATTGCTCAAACCTCGAATGACGAGAGTCACTCTCTTCTTTTCTAATTTCTCACACCTTCCTAGAGTTGTCAGATTTGGTTCAATTCCTCATCGAGGGTATCGGTGATGTAATTTCTATGGTACTTGAAACTCTTCGTGCTCTCCCAAAGGTTCTTCAGGGTATGGAAACTCCTCCTGGAAGCCATAAGAAGTCCATGTGTATTCTTCAACCCACGAAAGTTTCTTCCATGCTGCGAGAACTTGAGGCTTGTGGCAAGGCATGGAAGTTACAAGTGTCATTCAGACCCTCGCCATCATACAAAAGGCGTGATAATTTTTTTCTCAGACAAGGAGATTAGAATCTCACAGATGTCTGACAAGGAAGCTCTCACGTATCCTTACACATCTCTGTCAAAGCTAAAACAGAAAATGATGAGCAGCAGAGATCCACGAGGGTGCACAGTTCGCAATCTCGTCTACGCGATCTAGTCTACGAGTACCCCGTAAATAGGACATGTTTATCTTCATGTTGCAGGTGAACCTCCTGGTGGCATCAGGCTTCGTGACGGCATACGTGACAAGCAAGGAACAGCCTCTCTTCAACCATCCAGTGCGCAGTGCACTGAAACCTCAGTTGGCGCCCCCAGCTTCGCAGGACTCGAAGAGCGGCACCTTTTTGTACCACGTCAAGGGCGAGGAAGGTCTGTTCTACTACCACCTGTTCCGGGCCAAGGATTCGGATGCGGTAAGTCTTGAACCCTCTACCCACGCAACCCCTCATTTGTTGAACAGTGTTTCACCCTCCCTCGGGTGCACTCCATTAAACTCTTAGCCCGCGGTGCTAGTGGTTTGCGTGCCCGACTCTGAATGCTCATTTCCACTTTCTTAAGGGTGTGGATTGTAGATGGGGATGGGCTCTTCAAGGGCTTGTCCTCGAACGTGTATATAGAAGGCCTGGGGACATTGTCACAGGAGTGCACTTGCGTCACAAGAGTCGATCAAGCGCGACTCGGTAGAGCTTACAAAACTCATGGGTGGGTCTTCGTCGCGTGTGGGCAAAGCATCACTTTGCTTGTTGAAAAATTTCAAGAATTCCATCAGCTTTCTTTGGCTTCAGGCTCGTCGAGTTTTTAGGATTATTCCATTTCCAGACATCTTTTCAACAATAGCTTTTACGTATTGTGCGTGAAGCTAGGGATTAGAATCTCGTCGTTCTTTCTCTTCAACCAACCTAAATAATCTTTAAATCTTATCGAATCTGGCCTCAAGGTTCTTAATCGGAGCAATGATTCGTTTAGAATCTCTTGAGATATGGCTTCTTTTACTCAGGGGTTTGAACGATTCGCATGGGACTTCAAAGTGTTGTGGTTCATTCAATCTCCAATGTCACTTTTGCCAACTTGCAAAAATTCCCATCAGAATGGGAGTTTTTACGGAATTCAAGAATTAGTTCTAAATGAGTTGGTTCATTGACAAATATAACATCTGGAGTGAATATTATCAGCTCTAAGAAGCATGTCTCATTTTCCGCTTTTTCTTTTGTTTCCTGATTCTGTTCCTTCTTCTCATCAGAATAAATCCGTATTCAGGCGAATTATACATGCAAACTGCATGTATAACATATCCGTTCCCCTGAGAAAATCTGATATCAATTCGTCTGATGATCTTGTCAATCTCTACATTTAAAGTAGTACTAGCGGTCTTCGAATGACTGTACAGAAAATTACGAAATTCGGCACAGTGGTAGATTAATATCTCAAACTGCCTCGGTTGAAATTTCAAGAGCCTTCAGAGTCTGAGAGAAAAGTTCTGAGCAGTTTTGTGAAAGACGATTTAACACGGCGGCTTATGGAAAATGACGAGTAGAGTAATATCTACCTTACAGATTTTCACGAGAGTCGGTTCACACAAGAGGAAGAGTGCACGAAAAACACATAGAAACAAACAGATTGACGATTCAGAGCCTACAAAAGAAGATCTATGCCCAAGTGTCACT
This sequence comes from Eretmocerus hayati, assembly GCA_029851415.1. Classification (NCBI taxonomy): domain Eukaryota; kingdom Metazoa; phylum Arthropoda; class Insecta; order Hymenoptera; family Aphelinidae; genus Eretmocerus; species Eretmocerus hayati. The sequence goes on along the minus strand of CM056741.1, from coordinate 199,774,918 downwards.
GATTTCTGCGGTTTCGGGGTTAGGTTGCCGTCTGCTGCGTGCATTCGCTATACCTATATCGGGAGCGCGACAGAGTCAAGCGCAGGTATAATTTGCACTTGGACTCATCAGTACCGCTAGTACTACCTTAAAACCAATCTCCATCATTGGATAGCTATCAGCCCCAAAGACGCAGAACAATTACATACATCAACATGCTTGGATGAGCAAAAGAACTGACAAAGAGACTTATTTTTATTGTCTCCGCGCTAGGATTCAGTCGCATCATTAATCATCTCAGCTTGAGTCAAAGTGCGACTAAAATTTACAAATTTCGAGAGAAAAAAAAATTTGAAAAAAGTTCAACATCATTTGCCTAAAAACACGTTTAGAACTTGATTGTAGCTACAGTGACGCACGATCAAGTTCCAGAATCAATATATAGAATGCGCTATCTTCAATGCTCCTCGTCTTTGTGATGTAGAAAAGTCTGACGAATCTTTTGAATGTTAGCACTGCCAACGACCGAAAATTCATGCCAAACTATTACTCGCTGTTCATTGAGGACACGTATCTTAGTCTCTCACACACGTATATGAGCAGTGTGTAAAACTGAAAATAGAAGCACGTGAAGTGCACACACCGCTTGCGTGCACTGATTTCTATCCACACCAGTGCTCTCTTTTCTCATCAGTTCATCAAAATCGCACTGCTCTGACAGAAATTACGTGTTCCTAAAAGTTGTGGTAATTTTTAATTCATCCTGCTGTCAACTGTTCGAATCAATACTTGACTCGGAAACTATTTTTATCTTCCTAAAGAACAAAATTGATGAGTTTTCACGATGTTCTCAGCGATAACGAACCGAACTAAGCCGTTGAGATGACTGTCATCCCTTACAGTCGGTGATCTTTGTTTTGTTCAGATTAGAGTAAATTGAAAAGTTATATAAATGAAAGAGATTGCTGCATATTTTTGCTGTGTTCAGATTAATTTGTATCTAGTGATAATGATGATATTATATACTTTGAAAGGATGAAAATAACCTCTTTAATAAACCAGATGTACTCATTGAGATAGCAGCCTCCACATGGGATATTATCGAGGAAAAGCACGATGTAGAATTATCATTTATCGGTCAAATGCGCTGGTGAACGTCATTTGCTCTCTGCGGCTCTGATGAATTATTTCTCTCGTCATTTTTTTATTTTACTTCCAAAAATTGTCTACACAATCGGGCTAAAAATCGTCGAATCAACAAAGCAAAATATGATTCCAAACTAGATATCGAGATTGCATTAAAGTCTAACAACTATTTGAGCTGCTGCCCTCATCACTCACACTTGGGAATATTATGCAAAAGTATTTCGCAATTCGATGAATTCCGTTGGCGTGCATCTTGACACTTGTAAACAGCTTATAGTTTCAACTTTAGAACACCTTGCTGACTTATTATTGATATTTCTGCCAACCGGCGCACGTAAACAAATTTTATCGCCTTTTCTCTAATGCACAGCGATGAATGAGTCGAAATTACGTACACAAAGAGCGAAACAGCTAACTTGCCACTCTTCCAAGCAAAATGTGTTTCATACTCGCAAGTTTTCAGCACCGATCGATATACGGGGCAGTTCAAAAGTAGGATATGGAGAGGCCAGCACGATTTTTCGGCAGCAAAAAAGGGTAGACACGTAGTATAAGTACTTCGTGGATAATGAATTGATGTCGTGAGCTGAGATCGATCGAATACTTGCTACTTGATTTGACAGGCTGAGTGAAATTTGATGAAGTGAAGAGGCAGGTCACAGGGAAATTTTCATCGCCGCAAATCCTAACTGAAAAGGCGATGATGGCTACTTTTTTTTTCTTGTAAAATATTCACAGCGCTCGGTTATACCAGCTTTGCGTGTGACGAGGCATTTCTGAGAGAATGAGAATATCGAGTCCGGTAATATCCCGACCAAATTGTTGTTTTTATTGTCAGGCCTTTTACATTGTCTGCTCTCAATACAACTGACTGTATAAACGAACAAGAATTATATTTGAGTAGGAAAATATTCAGAGGAAACTTAGAAAGTAATTGTGTGCGCAATATCCGAGTTGGCGTGTGCACACTTGAATACTCGCAGAAATGAGTCGAAAATTTTGCGTGCTAGGCAAAAATTAGACTGGCGTGAATTCGTAAACTCATAAAATACGTGCATGAATTGCTTGACCCGTGAGGAATTGCGTTAATCAATCAACGTTATCTCACATCGTAAATCGTACTCTAATGATTACAATTGTTCGAGATTGCGATCTTTTGATGGGGCAAAATGAGAAAATTCGTGTGTAACTGCATTGATCCGCTTCTGTATTCCATAATACTTTATTGTAGAATCTACAAAAAAGCTTTATGAACTCATATCCCCCTATTCAGTTTTGGATAATACACATTATGTTTGCCCAAGTTGATCTTCACTGAGAACAGAATATTGCAGTTCGAACAGTATGACTGTATTGTAACGTGGTATGGCTGTCAGGCCAATACTGGGTTGTCAACACAGCATTATGATTTGTTATTGCCGTTAAATAACCTCAAAAAATCTTTGGATCATAATGATCCTTCGCCGCTATGATGACGTGCGAAAATTAGATGGCTTTCCTGGTAAAATAATCGTCATGTAACTGTGATTCCATTGAGTATCAAAGTATTTGAAATATATGGGCTATTGTTATTTATTCTGGCAGAAATACTAGATGCCAAATCGTTTCGATGGCTTGTCATATAGTGACAAAATTGGTATTGCTCTCCTGGCTATACCACTTTTTGGTCGTAAGACAAATCAATTCGCTGTACGACCAAGAATTTTTTCTCAGTGTTGAATTTGAGCGCATACCCGGGTTTCAATTTGAAGGCGCATCGGGTATCCGTCGACTAAATTACTACGAGGACTGCCCGCGGAACATTGAATCACTCAATTCTCAAAATTGGTTGGTTTGCAAATATGCATTCCACTCATCATGATTTCTAGTCTTGAGATTTATAGGCCATGAATCAGACTGATGAGTGCGAGACCATCAGCTGAATTGATTGTTGGAGTCCAACTCTGTGAACAAAATAAGAATTGTAAAGAGGAATCTGTTTAACCTGGTCGACACAGATTTACATATCTGAGGGTGTACGTGGTACCAACGTTTGAGACAAGACCATCAGCTTGGACAGACTTGGGTGCGCCGTTTTTCGATTACAGTGTTTGCGTGTCGAATATGACTTGCGTATACAGGACCTCGGCATAATTTGTATTCCATTCTTGCACGACACTCGGTTAGTACTACTAATTTTCTCATCGGACACGTGTTGAACACTGGAATTCTAATGAACCTCGTTGAAGTTTTCGAGACTGCGGACTGTTTATCATATATGTTCTTATGATATAAAATTTGGAATAGGATTGATTCCTTAAGGCGTTTGCTGTGACGGTGAAAATTGAATCTCATGAGACGGAAAACTTCTGCACACAGAAAAGAGCGAACGTGTCAAAATCATGTTATTAGAGACATCATTGGGACTAAACATGCGATAAGCGCTCTTATCTTTCGTCCGTGTTATTCTTATGGAAGATATCTCTAGCGCCGCCATATTGGCGCTGCAGTCCCATTTAAATTAACACAGAGGTTTACTCCCAATAGTCATGCCGATGCTATTCAATCTACTCCCACACGTGAGAGTATGGTAACGATATAGCTCCAACACTGATACAGAATCTGCTACTAAGAGACACAATGATAAATTAGAATACATGAGCGCCAAGATTGAATTTCGAAATCGAGTATTTTTTCCCTGACCGAGCAGAAGACGAGGGTCAAAATCGTCACTCAAGTGTGAAATCTGGATTTTACCGTCTCGTGTCGGGTGCGATTCGTCAAGAAATGTTGAGTGAAAGTGGTCATTCTTGCACAGGATAAGCATTCCAGAAACTCTCAACACGTTCGCTGCGGCGTCGAAAATCGCAGTTCCTTCCTGTGTGCGACGGGTTTTTTCGGTGGTACCCATTCAATGGGAATTTGATCACCACCGCACACAGAAAAGGACAAGCTGGACCCGCCGGTGGGACCCGTCGCAGCAAGTTTGTTGACGGCCGATTTCAAATTTTGATCTAGACTAATAGGCGTGGACGTCTAGTGACTTGGAATTCCCGCGACTCGCGGTTCCTTCATGTAACCACGAATCAACGCTTGGGGTTGCGTAGAACCGTGAAAACTCCTATCCGCTAGGCGTCCTGACCTATATAGACTACCGAAATTGAGGATTAACCTGCAGGAGAGAATGAATTAGCAAGAATCGTAGATGTGATATGTAGAGCAACATCCAACTCGAAAATGGATTTTCACTTTTCGAGTCAACGTGGTGGGAATCCATCACATTCACTCAAAAAATTGCTCATTCAAAAATATGATTCCTTATAAAGTACATCACATCGTCTCGCTCATTCACTCCGCTTATGAACGAGTACGCACACACACACTCTTACATTCACACTGCCATTAGACGTTTATCACGCATGGCATCATTAGCAAGCAGGTAATTGACTATCGCCTGAATTAATCTACGTTTGACCAGTGTGGACTGTGAGTTTGACTCTGTAATTATGTATTTTTGTAATCTTGGTGGTCATGCCAAATTGAACACCATTGTAACTGCCTTCGAGCCGGGAATAATTTGTCGATTCTGAACTCCATAGGACACGAATGCTCGCGATCCCATCGTTAGATTTTGATAGAGCAATAATTGATCATTGCGTCATTCCGTGTAAATATTTATAAATCCGGTTGAGAGTAATTATTGGGGCTCTGTCTCGGTATTTGTGAATGAACTGTGAGGATGAAAGTTACTACAAGAAGAAATCACTTCAATAACGATGTGTGCAAGTTCTGTTCATAGAAGAATCCAGTCTCTGAATATCCTAGTCGACCTTGGGCTATATCCACTCGATAACAAATAGATGGAGGATTCGAATTTGTATCGCCTCGTTCATTGCTATCAGAAGGTATCTTTGAGGAATTATCTGAAAAGTCAAACCTTCATCTCCCAAATTCGGCAAATTTTTTTTTGAAAAGTCGAGTACCATCGCCCTCGTGCTGTATGCTTTATAAATAATGCAATATTCGTCCGATAAAAATATAGCTTTGTCTCAATGTTGTATACTTTGAAATTTTTTGTGATGCACGATCGCGTGTAACCGGTGAAACGAGTTTTTCATTCGAGCGCTCATCATACTGTCAAGCTCACAAATGGAATATCAAAATCCAGATTTAAAATGATAACATCTCGATTATCGTAACTCGGGCTGATCCGTTGATGCCCCTTCTACCATACAATACTTTGAAAAAGAAAAAATGATGTACCAGGCAACAAAATAAGACAATTTTTCATTTATTACACGCTCAATAACAACGTTCGAAATCAACCAATTTGAAAATAACAATCCAAACGTCCAGAGCGATGCCCTCGCACGACAACAATTGCATGACTGTTTTTGGGGTCGCCGGAGACTCGTTTTACAATATTCGTCGCAGCTCTCTCACGGAAACAATATCGGAAGCAAAGCATCAAACTTGGCACAATCTCAATCATTATAAATCAACTGCACACCTGTAGGCACAGAGACCTGCACACTCAATCCAACCCCTACACCTCACAAGATCCAACGATTCAAACACTTGCATACATTACCTCTTAGTATCAGACTTGAGTTGTCGCGCGTGTGTCGCACACCTCGCGTGCACAACTGCCCAAGTATATCGCTTCTCTCTGTGTAGCACGTACAGATCGCATGTGCAATTTGTTATACGTGTATACAATCTACCTATAGTCTATGAACGATGACGACGACATATATTACGGTACAGGCTATGTATTAGCCGACTATTATTAAGTGCGCGTCGTCCGACTGTGATGAGAGCGAGATGCACCTCACAAAAGCAAAGCAAAATTTACTTGCGGACTCTCAGTGTTCAATCGGAGTGCATCAGCTGACGATTGCGTCTGAGACAAGTGCAAGAGGTTAATCGAGCTGTAAAGCCAAATATACTACTAAACACATACAGAGCCACGACCTCGGCCTTAGCTGCTGCAGTCAGTGGTGAACAACAACAATTCTGCTGGTGTAGGGTAGCTAAGAGAGTCCTAGCGCAGCACGTGCTCGAGTGCCTCAACGCTTTGGGTACTTTGAGAATTTTTCAATGCTTCCATCAGGCCTGGGCCAAGGCAGTCAAAAAGTCGAGTGCTGAAACGAGATAACTGGAAATTTTTCGATTTTTCTCCAAGATAACCTCCGGTACATTTTACGCCTTGCCACGTGGTTTTGGATAAGTTACTCCTGACACATAGATCTTCGTATTTTCGATCAACAGGAACAATCTAGCTTTGAAGGAAGTCTAAGAGAGCAATCGAACGAGACATAGGTATAACGAACGCCAGGCATCTATAAATGAATGTTTTCCTCTGTGCAACTCGTCACTGTTGCGTCGTTCTCAAATCTTCTTGTGCTCGTGGGGTGACGAATAGCCGAATGTGAAATCATACATATAGTGCTACTATCTCTCTCTCTGTCTATCCGTGTGTATAAGTGTAAACCTTTAAATTTGCATTCAAAATCAAGCCTCAGTGTCCCACGCCACATTTCGCGTCCTTGAAAAAAAGCCATCATCACAGAGGACGATTGAGACTCGCGCTATACCTGGACAAGAAGAAGAAAAGTGGAAAAAACTTGCTGAACCGCGTGAGTGAGTGAACGCAGAGGCTAGAAACGTGTAATAGAGTGGAGAAAAAAAATCTTGATATATCAGTTAGTGGCTGAAGAAGAAAAAGAAGAACAAACACACCTGTGGCAACCACGGAGTCGGGAGTCGTGACACTTGCTGTACCTCGCGAAAATCGCGAGGTGAGTTGTTTATTTTGCTGCTTCACATTGTCTCTTGTTGATACTGGTTTTTTGTGTTCGATCGATTGAGCTTTTTAGTCACTGCGTTTGGATGTCTTTCTTGTGATCCAATCAATTTGGCTTTTATTAAGGTTAGCACTTAGCTATGGAATGACCTCAGTCGAATCATAGGTCAATCTCAATACCCTAACTAGTCTGGTGATAAACAGCAACGATTCTTGTTTTTCACCAAAAAACAGCTGACCCACGGTTTAGCTGCGTCAAAGAGTTGATTATTCATTCTTATCGTGTAAAATTCATCGACAGGAGTGCAAGAGGCTGAAATCTAAAAAATATTCCAAAATATTCATCAATTGATTTGGCACTCACCTTTCCAGTCTTGATCAATTGTGATGACATATTGACAGAGTCTGCAGACGATCCTTATCTTTTCTGCAACAAATTGACGCTTACTTTTATCGAGTATGGATCTTGGTTTTTTCGGGAGAAGCACATAAAAAGCTACCATCAACGACTTTAAATGATGTTGGGAATCATTTTTGGAGCCATCAATGCACTTCAAATAATGACATCATTTCCCGTAGATTGAGACCCTTGTAGGAATTTATTTCAATGTTGATGAACATGAAATAGCCAGTCTCTAGTCAACTCTTTGAAAATTAGTCATTACATAGCCATTGATATATCCCACTGAAATGAAGTCTTACCAGGCTAGCGTTACCTCTCACACCCGATAGCCAGATTTGGTACTAAAAAATTTCCCCTTGTCAAATTTGGACATCTTTTACAATGATAAATCATCATCGCCCATACAAATCTGAAAATACATATCTCTATTACATCTTTCTAGCTCGTTTTGAATTGATTCATGTTTTGTTGCATTTTGACAAGAAAAGACACTGCGCATTATGTAAGTAATCATGACTGCTTAGGTCACTTATGACCGTTGATTGCTTTCAATGAACTTCTTCTGACTGCTGCGCATTCATTGTTTTTTTGTAAATTCCTAAATTTGAGTAATGGTCTCACAGATATATTTTTGGTCATGAAACGCATGGTAAAAACGTCTTTTCTCATTGACTTCATCTAGGCAGCAATTCATGTTCTGCATGCAAAAGCCACCAGTTGAATGCCACCAAAGAATAGAAAGTTCATTCAATTCCCTGATAGAGACCCTTGGAATGCTTTTCATAACAATTTTATATCTCCAAGTTGATTTCACTCGGCAAATACTGGTTTCGATTGGTAGACAAGAACCGCTCAGTGATCAAAGAGCCCGAAACCATTATCAAGATTGCTATGCGTTCACTGTACACAGTCATAATTCTATTGTTTCTTTTTTCGTGATCCTGATTGAACATTCTACGTTTTCCTTTCACACACCTTGTTTTTACTAGTGCAAATGGGGAAAATCCAAATTAATAATCTAGAGACGTGTCACCGTCAATGACCTTGACTTTTCTGCCCTCGCGTTTGTTTTTCCGCGTAAACAAGCACTAAATCAGTCGCTTGATCACAATGAGCTTTTTCTATTATTGCAGTTGTCATGAACTTGAACTTGTTGACCGATGTCAGTGGTGTAACGTTCGCGAAGTATTTTCTAGAATCAAATATTCGATTCAGCAATGAATCATAAATTGATCGATGGCAAAATTCAATCAGAATTCGTTTGGGAAAAGTACGTCTATTCCTCGCTCTCTGCTGAATGTTGTATGAGCAAGGTTAATTGAGTCACTCACAGATTCACTGAGTCAAGTGGAAATTCATTTCAAAATTTAAAAAATGTTCATGTGACTCCCTCCATGAACTATACTATTGTGTGGTCTTCGGTCAAAAGTCTTGCGAGCTTCCTAAAACAGACTTGAGACATTCTATGAATTTTTCTTTCTTTTTTTGACATCTCCAGGATAGAATTTATGGGCTTAGAAAACCTGACTGATGACTCCGACCTTCATGACAATTTTTCAATGAATCGAATCGATGATTGTCTACTAATGAAAGCGAATCGAAGAATACTCGTTTTTTGAAATTCATCATTCTCTTGAACACTTTGGAAACATCCAGGCACATATCATTTTCAATTTTTTTTTTTTTTTTTTTTTCATTCATATCATTCCGAGTATTATTTTCGGTAGTTTTACATCAAGAGCCACTTATTATGTGATGTGCATTTCAAGATTAGCCTATATGATGGAATCAAATTTTGAAAATTATCCCTACTCACTCAATCAACAAACAATTGGTCTCATCGTTGACAAGATTGAGATCTCAAGGAATCCAACATACTTCGAGTTGAAGACTCTACTGTTTGATTTCTGAAAATCTTCTTTTTGAACAACTTTCACTCTTGTAGCATGAAGCTGACAGCTTAGAGTCTATTTTTTTTTTCACCTATCATTGGAATACGTAAACCTGTCCAAATACGCAATCGTAGTCCTTGAATCAACATCGTTGGGTGAGGTCATGACGTTTCCGTTTCATTATCAAATTGATAGTGTACTGCAAGAGTTGTGGAATTCCGCAGTTTTCTCTTTCCCCCTCAATGTGATACCATTGACCTATCTTTCGCATACAATTACGATGGCAGCAAAATGGAAATGGAAAGATATTCAATTTGTGCAGAGAAATTTGATTGATGTCTTCGGTTCCGATTCTATAAGTAACATATCAGCAATCAGAAGTCCCAGTCTAAGATGAGTGAATCCAAAAATCGACAGCATGCCCGAGATTCAAACCTTGAGAGAATTTAACCAGATGTCTTCTCTTCAACATTGAAGGAATCCGTGCTTTCTTTGTGAACTTCATATGATGAATATTGAAGCTACAGTGTCCACATTTTCAAGGGCAAAATTGAAGGAGTTGAACATGAATATGGTTCTGATTGTCGAACCGAAAGTAAACCGTAGGAACTTGCTAAATCGTCTTCTTCCGCGTCTTCTCGTGTTTTTGAGGAAGAAGTCATTCAGTGCCCTCGGGAAACTGTATTTGAGCTCAAACAACTCAAATTGTGACTTGTTTGTGACTTATTCGTCACTTCACGCCTAAAATTGGTCAGAATTCCATTCCAAGCTAACCAGAGGTCGCAAAATGAGTTCAAACACGTTCATGTGTATGATTATCCATAAGTGAGCGAGATTGGGACAAAAACTGATCGGTCAGTTTTTCATAGCCACCAATCATCGCGACACCCCATAGGATAGCATCCTAACCTGTAAAATTGTTCATGCTGATGGTTTGACTCAGAAATCACCGAGGCTTATGAAACTCTTACTGCGTTTATTTGACGTGCAAAGACACCTTTCTGACAAGTTTCATCGAAATCTGATTGGTAGATGTTCTACCGAGTTTACTTCCTTAAGCGTTGGGTTCATTAGCAATTCGGTCGCTATTCAAATTATGTAGAAATTGATTAATTTGATTTCCATAGAGAGGATGAACCCAAATTATAATATCCATTACAGTATCGATCATGACAAACTGATGAGAGAATGCGCATCACGTGTGTCTACATAGACTCAAGCATTGGGAGAGCCTCAAGTTTGGTTTTGATCTTGTACGTGACTCGGGCCTCGACACTGGTATTCGTTAGCGAGACACGTACTCGATGTGTAGATCGTTCCGTCTCTTCACTTGAATTATTGTTTTCGGATCTTCGCTAGAGACTGCATCTCTGCATATTTCAGCTTCTCACGCACGTGTCGTTAGCTATGTATGTAAAATTTTCCACTCACTGTGTATTTATGTGACAAAGTTGACACATCAAGAGATTTTGGAACTGGAAAACTTTGGTTCCTGTTCAGGAATCATGATGGAGAACAAAATTCTTCCTTCGTTGAGCATCTTTAGCAAATTCTAAAATTGGTTAGGTCGAAGAAGAATCAGATGAGTGTCCCAAAGTCTTTCCAAACTAATGGAAGACCTAGTGACCATCTGAAGATTATCGCGTTTGCCCATTCAACTCTCTTGACATCTTGTTTCACTAAGGTTTGATTCCACAGGATCTGTAAGGTCCTTAATCGCGTGAATTTGACTCTTCTCAGTCACTCGGTGTTCCCACAAACTACCCTCAAAATCTCGGAAATCAAAAGACAAGAATGATATTGCAGAGTTGAAGCTTCTTAAAATCGACGTTCTCAAATCGCAGTCAATGCGAAAATGTCAGACAAAAGGAACCAGGATATAAGGCTGAATACATCCGAGAACGACGAAGAACGAGGAACAAAATAGGAGCGAGAAAGAGAGGCATCTATTCGCATTATGTCGCGGGGCAGTGAGCCAAGAGCATCAGCAGCAGCTCCGACCGAAGCTCGCCGGGCTCACTTGCTGCAGTCGAAGCTCGATCTCTTGACCGCGCGCACGCAAGCCAACATACCTACATACGCATATTTCATTTGAAACTTGAAAACCGGGAAACAGACACCGCGCCGGTGACCACTACCTTTTTATCTGAAACTGGTCATTCTCCCATAAGTGTTTTGGAGACATCCTCCGTATAGAGGATGCTCGAAGGCGATAGGGTCGCACCGACCCTCGTCAACTTTAGAAGATTAACTGTGCTCTTTTTAAAGCAGCAGTCCATTTGAAAATCGTGCGAAAATTTTTTGGCAAGCAGTGTTGTTGTTGTTGTTGTGACTGAAATCTCTGTGTTAGTGTTTGCAAAGTGATATATCCAAGACTGCAGCCATGATAACCATGCCGATATCGACTTCCAGCCCTTATTGCACCATCCACTCGTTCAGCGATGCCAGTACCCTCAGCAAGAGGCCTACGGTGAGCTTGCAAACCCAAGTCGAAAAAACAAAAGATTGGCAGGTTTTAGAAAGTATTGCTCGATTTTGTGTGAAACTCATCGACACACAGAGCTTGGTTCATCAATCTAGTCACGTGTCACGTGCGCGGCTCTCCGCGAATTTGAGACGGGAACATACAGGTCCGCAGTCGACTCGGCTTATTTTAGTTTTTAATTTTAGAATCTCGGCTCATCGCACACGGACGTGTTTCGGCTGCTGCAACTCTCTCATGCCTCGTTTTTCACTTCAGCAATACATGTATTTAGTGAAGAGTGATTATGGCGGGAAGTTTGAATACCGTTTTCTTGAATGAATGAAGTTTCTTGACACCAAAACATTTGAGAGAAGTGGTACCCGCAACTTGGATTCGTGTGCTGGAAAAAATCGACTTATCCCATGCAAAAATTGATATCTCTTCTGCACGGATGCACCGGTATGTTTGGTACCCAAATAGTTGCGAGAATCTTTAGAACAACACGAAGCTCTTGTAAGATTATGATAGCAAGAATCAAGAAAAAATTATCGTAGAATTCAAATGTAACGTGTATTACATGCTATAAGAAATATTCTGCGCAAAAAAACAGGAGAGAAAAAAAGTAAATAAAGTTTTTCTTCACATATTTTCTTCTAACTCACGTTCATGCCTCTCGTACAATCTACCGATTGAATAATCCGTCTGTCGTGCCTTTCGCATCCGTATGATATAATGTCGCATTTTCATGACCAGATTATTTTCTACCTCTTGTTTTTCATTACTCCGGATCAACACAATAACAGCGGAAATTTTGTCAAGCCGACATTCACTATACAACGCGTCTCGAAAATAATACATAATTGTTCCAACCTGTTGAATGAATCCAGATTTACTGATGCTTTCATCCAAATTGGATTGAAACCGCCCAAATGATACATTGATTTTCATGGTTGACACGTATGACGTGAACGATTTGAGGCTCGGAAACTTTATTGATTCTAGCTCGGAGGTGAGAAATTGATACGTCGATTGAATATTATCCATTTCATCGATCCTGCGTATTTTCCATCAGAGTAAACAATCATTTACGACAAGAATCTAGTAAATCCTGTACTAATGGTCCCGATCAGATGTTTGTCAAACTCTTGAACCTCGGAAGAAATAAAATTGGTAAAAGAAAACTTTTAAAAAACGCTTTTATTCACTTGACAACGAACAAAACCTGACTATGCAAGATATAACTTGGCACATCAAATAGTTAACTATGTTCGAAAGTATGATGACACTTAACTATATGATATATTTTAATAGTGAAAATGAAAAATGGTTGACACAACTTGCGATTTCGGTGTTCGCTTGCTAAAAATTGACTTCCACTTCTTATCACAAAAACTAAAGACGTGGGGCATCTTTATCCCAAGCAGTTGAGATTATATAATTGTTGTAATAAGGTTGTTAAGAAACTTGGTAATATATTCTGGTCCAGGCACACAAGTTATCAAGCATCTTCATTTTCTCAACAAATATGATACCTCATGTGTATACCTCGAAAATAGTGAGCTATATATGAAGGTTTCAACGAACTAATGAAATGAAACACTTGGTCTCGTAATGGTTTGTTTGGATATTTTTGCGCCCCACGCTTTCACTTCTCGTGACAAGGTGTAGAAGCTATTTTTTAGCAATCGAACACCGAAATCAAAAGTTGTGTCAACCATTTTTCATATTCACCATTAAAATGTATCATATAGTTAACTGTCATCATACTTTAGAAACATAGTTAACTATTTGATGTGCTCAGTTATATCTTGCATAGTTAGTTGTTCGTTTATTTAATCATTTTTTTGTCAAAATCAACCCCGAGGCCTAATTATTACGAGCTACGAGTGATCAGAAATACGTGATTTTACCCGATCCGAGGCAACAAATCAAAACTGGCCTGAATACAGAAAGTTGGACAAAAGGCGTGTGCTCGTATATGCGCCAGACATTCAAATAGTTCGAATTATTCTGAAATTCAGATTTCCGCGCGATACTTACTGTCCGTGCACTCCGATTCAGTCGTCAGACGTACTGATTTTGAATGATTGAAAGCAAGTACTCTCCGAACTTGTAAGAAAAAACCGAATTGCAACTTTGTTTCTCGGGTCATGAACCACCAAAAAAAAAAAAAAAATTGGGTTGATGCATGCGTGCTCCATGTTCTCATATGGGCAATGAAGTACACGGCCGCGCTCGCGTGTCTGCATAGGATTCAAATACTCGCGCTCTTCGATGAATGACGTTTGACGTATTTCTTATGGCATCTGTAATAGTATATTACGTATCGAGTGCTGGAAAACTTTTTTCTTCGTGGAAATCATGCTGGACGTCGGCGAAGCCGACGTCCAGTATGGTTTTCACGAAGTAAAAAGTTTTCCACACGAGATACGTAATGTGTTTTACATGCTAGTAGCGTAGAAACATTTGTTTCCAGGCTTTCTCGCAAAGCGAGGACGCCTGGAAACACGTGTTTCTACGCTACTCGCATGTAAACATACTTCCTCGACAAAATACGATGATCCAAAAGCAGATGGCGCTATATAGTACCTTGTCAATGTGTGAGAGAGAGACACCAAAGTCATGCCATCTCTCTCCCTCTCACGTTACAATTCGTGGAAATGTTTACGATCGCACATTGCTAACCATGTCATCTACGATAAAGCCAGAATATTAGGCAACTTATACGCTGCGAAAAAAAAAATACACCGGGACACAAGCACAAAGTATTAAACCACACACTTACGTTTACTTTACCCACTCGTTTCAGCAATATTGTTTGGCCCTAACGCGTACGAGCAAACGACGTATATCTTGTGGGAGGAGCTAACAAAAAATTGTGCATCATGATTGGACAGAAATGACGAAATTGTATAGTGTCCCTATTTTAAAAAATTCACTAGTCGGGCAGCTGCCGAACTAGCAACTCGGTGAAGTGCAATAAAAGCGTTTAAAAAAAAGCCAATTAATAGATCGTCAACTATTCCTCATCGCGCCGTCTGTTAGGAAATGTACAATGAGCTTCGAGAACCGGTTAGATCTCACATCTCCTCACAGTAGAAGAATTTGAGAAGGAAAAATTTCACGCCAAAGCGTGCCATCTCTAAATTTGTGGTGCAAAATGAGTCGATGCACAGCAGAAGCAGAATCCAAATGTCGTGCCAGACCTCGTTAGACTCTCGACCGTTTCTGCATGACCGGACGAGTGCAAAACAAAGTCGAGCAACAACAATCGATGCTCGCGACACGTCGTTTTCTATGTTCGTCTTCCTCGATGAAAAATCAAACTTCCATTGTCACGTAGAGGAAGTGAATAGACGGGTTAAGTAGACTCGAAACATTCATCACCACCTCTCTAAGGCGCAGTCGGGCGAGACAGCTTGTTTATTGATTTGCATCATCATTATGAAAGTTTATGTACGATACGAGTACTTGGTCAAAGTCTCATTCTCTTATCATATTGTTGATTCTTGGAACTAAAGAGGTAATTAGATGTGTGTACCCAACATGATCCCCCCCCCCCGTTAAGACGTTTTGCCAATAATTTTGGCCCATCTCAGAAAATTTTCCTATGTAATATGGCTCATTCCAAGCTCCTTTTAAGACCTTAAAAATGAGCTAAAATACATCCTATTTTGGCCAATCTGGTCGAGTCGAAAATACCAGATGCAGTTCGCTCGGTAATTTCTCAGAAAAATACCAGATGCAATTCGATCGTTGATTTCTTAGCTGAGCAGAAGCAAAAGATACAAATCTCACTCTAAATTTTCGGAAAAGCGCAAATATCATTTGACGTCGGTCTAAATCATCAATCGTCACATATTTCAACATAACAAACGTTAAACAAATTTGCGCTAAGGTCAACTAGTGCCCATTCTTGAGGTCAAACCGAATGTAGGAGGATGTTGGGTACAGGGGCGCAGGTTGGGTACCCTTAATCAAAACATCTGAAGGATGAATATTTGTTTCCCTCCTTGGATTAGATTTGTACGAAAAATTTTCAACAATTACAGTGACGCAAGGAAGAAACTATTACAATCCCAGTACAGTGCCGGTAACGTAACAAGTTTGCGCTATAGAGCGTTGTGTAAATCGACATGTTGAGACGAGGAAATTATGAAATAAAAGCTCATGCGCTCCTATACTTCTTCTGTTGACTCTATTCTATTGATCGCTCCATGCAGCTCATCCATCTACTATGAATAGTTTTATTTTCTATACGTGAGATCACGTATGTACATGGTCTTGTAATCTCTTGAACGTTTGGCATTTATGATTATTGAAATAAATAGTTCTCGAACAAGAAGAGAATGATGAGAACACTCTACTTTTTGATCCTCAAGTTATCACTATTTGCACTCGAGTTCTATTGATTTGTTGACGACAGGTTGAAATTTTGAAAGGAAAAAAGTCGATTTTGCGGTGCCTGGTATTAAAATTCTAATTCCCGACTTGCTTTATCTCTATCGCGTAATGCACATCTCAGCTTTTGATCTGCTAGTCTAGGTCACGTCAATCTCGATCAGATTTCCCATTAAAAAGTTTCCCATGTCTCATATCAAGCGCAAAATGAAACACGAAAATCGTGCATCTACGTCGACGTGGATCGTAATTAATTTTCGTGAGCCAGTTAACAAGTCCAAAAGAGTGGATCTCAATATCTCAAAGCAGCTGCCCAAACTCAACGTAGATTTCAATTTGAAGTATTGCCTATGCTTCCAAGTGTCACGTCAATAAAACACGAGTAAGCCTAATTAGAGGGCAATCTGAGATGGCAGTAGTTGAGCTGTAGTGGGTCTGCTTTTACGAGAAATGCAACTCTCGGTGCGGTAATTTCTTCGCGATAGCCCCACCATTGCAGCAAGCTGTAACCGCAGGCTGATGGCTCTGTACAAAACAGCCGTGCCACTGGCAAATCGTGACCTTAAAACGTAACGTCGAGGTCGCTCAACCATCACCTATCGGTTTCCTTTTGCTTGAATTTACGGCAAATTAGAATTCCGATCGCGAACTCGGAGCTCATCTGCCGCGTTTTATGCAGGTCTATACCTCCACGACGGTTTTCATCTGGTTTCTCAAATTTTTTTGCTCTTATTATTCATCCATTTCACCACGTATTTTACCCGATGCAGTGTGCATTTCAAAGCAACCGCCCTGGTGTACCATCCTGAATTCTAAGTAGTTGATCCACAGCAATTTTGAATTTTATCGCAATCTGATCCGATTTTCTTCAGAACGGGGAATTTCGTTTGGGATTGTGTTGAAAATTGTCGCATCTGACATCGTATCACCGTCGAATATTATAATGCAGTATTCTCCTGCATTTTCACCCCCCCCCCTTACACTTATTCACTCAACTTTTTCAAACCTCCTAACGCGAATATTTCACATCCAATTTTGGATCATCTGCGATTGCTTCTGAGAAAATTATCGGAAAAATTCTAAGAAAAATCCAGTAAATTTCACGTTTGTCAGAAAAATTATATCAATTGCACAAAAATCGATGAATCTTAATTTCCAAAAAATGAACAGTAATCGGATGTTCTTTTCAAATGTACCATTTTACATCTTCTCGAGAGTAAAATTTGATGTCCACTACATCAGAAAACTGTTTTGAAGATTGGAAGTTCATTTTATACTCAATTTGCGATGCCGTCGCCAAACAACGCCACAATGAGGTATAACTAATCGTTCCATAATTTGACAATATAATTGTCACCCGCATCCTGAAATACTCTCCATTGGATGACTTCGATATAGCCCACACGCCTTAGTGTACTTTTGCAAGAAAATCAAGAGTGGTGAATGCTAATTTCGCAGCAAAATATTTGCATGATACTCGGTGCTATTGCGGAAATGGAAGGTAAAAAGTGAATTTGGGTCAACTATAAGGCGGCAGCAACTCGCAAACTATACAGTCGCACTGCATTTAATCCAAGTCGTGTGCGATGAGTTAGTGTGCGTACAGAAGGGCATCGCGGTTCGTTGGCCTGATGAAGGAGATGCTGAAGCTCTGTACTTGCCTCGTTCTACTATATAATACACCTCTTCCGCATTTTTTTACAAAGCACGCCACCTGAGAAAGAATTTCCTCCTAAAATAATAGAGCGCGTCTTTGCGGGAATTTGTCGTCTTCTTCCTTCGTCGTTGCTGTTGACGTCGGGGTTTTTTTTCCTGTATACTAGCCAGCCTGTATTGTTTTACATGACATCGGTATTAAAACGCTCTTCTCTATACTTCTGCAATCATATTGTAGCAATTCGAGCACATCTCATTTCTGAATAGTTTTCTGCATGGATGATATTTTCCATCATACCTTCGTGTCTAGAATTGTTCCAATTCTTTCCTTTATTACAAAATTTTTCTTCTTCATCGAATATGTCGAATGAGAGAATAGTGGAGGGAGTCGGGGATAATCCCTAAATTACTTCTGTCAACGAAAAAATTTGAAAACTGACCCAAAATATTGTAATTATGATTGTGAATTCGGGAAAATGTGTTCAAATCTTCAAGATATCGAAATCACGATCGAATAATTCAGGATTCATCCATTGTACCTGGGTAATTCCAACTCTTTCTTAAAATAGAGCGTAATGAATTTTCCTTATTGTTTTTTCACGACACCTTCTGATGAAACTGATATAGACAGAAAGGATAACCTAATTCAATGACGATGAAGTTCTTATGCCAGTCTGCTATTTGACCGCTTCGCACACGACATTCAGCGTTCTTCAATATTTTTTTCCTCTCGTTTTGATTGGTTGTGACATAAGTGATCAACAGGCACGATATTGGCATCGAGAGTTTGACAGAGATAGATTTCTACGGAGCATCAATTGATGTTCACATATCCTGTATTCCTAGTGCGCATCTGACATCAATCAAGTTTTGATGATTTTGATGATAATTCAAGTTCATTCCATTCGTGCTATGGACAACGAAAAAGAAGAAAAACGAAGTAAAATTTATATTGCAAAATGAAAAACGTGACTGAATTCTACAGAATACTTGCTTCTTGAATTGAATGGTAGCAGGTTTGTGTTGCTCAATCTGATATGATTGTACGATACATTGGCGGCAAAATTCGCATCAGCTCGTGCGAAGCGAATTACATTGAACAGAACACAGCGAGTGCACATTGACACACAGGCTGCAGATTATTATATGGCGTTGCACTAATAGTCTGACAATGCTTTTGCTGACGCATTTCGCAGAAAGTCATCTGGGAAATGTCACTCGATGCCTGTGTTTGCGATCGTATTCAAATTCGCCTATCGATATCTGAGTTTATTCGTGGTTTGCTTGGGTCTGTGCACTCGCTCGATGCGCTGACTCGGCCATGTGTCGCTTCAAAATTGATTACTCGGCGAATCAGAGCACAACATTGTGCAAATACACGTGAAGGCATCTCTATTCATACGCCAGCTGCACAGTGTTGTAACAGCAGTGTTAATGAGAGAATAGAGAGCCGAGTTATCAATGTTCCATATGATGGAATCCACCATTTACTATAGATTCAGGAATCCATGAACTTTCTCAACAATTATATCAATAGTTGAAGACGATCGAGTAGGAGGGTGACATTTCTGTGCAGTTTGATGAGAATGGAGTTGAATGGTCTAACCTCTCAATCGGAGGCTTTCTTAATCAAAGCCTAAATTCTACCCCGAAAACTTCTCTTTTGAAGCTTTACATGCAAGTGTCACAGTCAAGTGTGACTCCTGTCTCTCATGTCTTTTGAATCAATTTCACCACTCCTGAATAGAATCGTGTGAACTTCCCGCTGGCGAACGCCTCTTGGTGATCCCGAATCCTTTCATGATCCAAACCTAGTGCACACTGGGGTACTACAGTAACTGATCACTAGAGACCTGAATCTCGTGCAGTAAAGACTTGGACAAAATGCCCTGTGACGTGCATTATGAATCCTTGGAATGTGCGAGAAAAAATGGCAAAAATCTTAATCAGAAATACGCCGAAAAGATATGCTTCTATCATTTAGTCTTGAGGCGATACGCGGGTCACCGTGCATCGCGACCATGGAACTTGGAAACACAACCCACATGGAAACTACGAGGAATCAGAGTTCCACACGAGTAGTTGAATCATTGTCATTACCCGATTGGTATTCAACAATTCCTTGTTTCGCCCAAATCGCAAGGGAATCGGATGGAAATGTGAAGAAGTTGTTCGTGGGAACGTCATAACCTATATTATAGGCACATTTTCATTCCCGTTTCCCTGTGATTCTCTTGCGATTCAGGCTGAATGACAAGTGGACGACTTCAAGTTGGGTGGTGACAAGTATTCGTTCATTCGTCGTTGAGCGTCAATTGTGAGAGAATCGGAGCAAAATGGGAATGATTTCCAGCGTACATAGTGAACGCATTCCCTCATGATGTACACATTCCTGTACTCAAGTTATGTCTACGATCTTTCACAATCTGTCTGTATAGAAAAAAATAGACAGTCCAACTTCAACGAACGATAGTGAGATACACGCTAATACTTTCGGCTCATAAAAGGTTCCAAACTCATTGATCACTTAATCCTCGATTTGTTCGCTAACCCGTTCTCATTGTCAATTAATTTTGCGGGAAAATGTATTGCCTTCATTATCTTCTACCATACCGTGTTTCGCTCATTATGAAGACGGTCTCGAAAGTAAGCCATCATCTAATGTAAACCATGTCCCTGAAGTACTCGAGGAGTGTAAGCCATGTCTTCAATATAAGGCACCCCCAAAATTAGGGCATTTCTCGAACTTTAGGCCTCTTCAAAATTGGATCTCTTTTATACTTTGTGAATTCCAGATCAAGTTTGATCCCATAACTTATGTATTATTGTATGAACGAATCTTGATTCAACTAGATAAATAATATTCATTTTTTCTCATGGCATCGGACACTTGTTCCATCTCAGAGAATATAAACCACTACTCGAATATAGGCCATGATTCGAATAATAAAGCATTCGATCAGACCAGAAAAAACTATACGGCGTGTCTTATAATAAGACAAACACGGTATCTGTAAATTTCTTTCACAACTTGTATACAATCTCAGTGCCGAGTTTTTGGGTGATGTCCGGTATCTTTCTGAACTACAGTCAAACTTCCCAAGTAAAACACCCATTTATTCCAAAAAATTTCGTTCTACTCCTTGAGGCGTTTCATTTACAGAAGTCGAAAAACATGCAGTGAGGTTGTATGGTTGCTACATCTCGTTCTCACTTGCAGAGGTGTTTCGCTTAGGAGGATTTACTGTACTCAAGTTTCGATATTTTGATTCCAATCAATAATGATCAACATACCTTTACTGAAATAACGAATCGTGAATTGATGATAATACGAGCAGGCGAGGAAAGGGTTAGACAATGTCAATACGAATGGAAACAGCGACTCCAAAAAGTTTGGTGCAGTAAAATTGTGACATAACACGACGAAAAAAGTCATAACACTAGAATCCAATCTTCACTGGACACAAATCCTTTTAAAATATAGCCTCTTCTCGGTCTTTATCTTATTTTTATGGCATAAAACCCAGCAACTTTGATTCTGTTCTTTAGTCACGTCCCCCATATGCATATTGGTGAAAAAGCTTTTTAGCCACTTATAATCTATTGAAAAAATTTGAAGAGGATACTATCGTTCGGCGGTTATTCAAAATGATTTCAGGGTCCCATTCCCAGTTTGCTCTGTCCATGCTGAATTTCCTCAAGAGTATAAGAACATGTATATGAGGATTTCAGTAGAGCGTAAATTAGGTCACACTTCGGTGAAAAAAATTGCATATATTCTGAGATTGTATCTGTATTCAGGATATGAAAATCCATGATTAGCAACTCACATTTCCTTCTACGAAACTCTTCCACTACCATTCTAAGATAGAACTGACGCATATTAACGCAGTCGCAGAGCTCCCATTCCATGACTGTCCCATGAACTCCCAGATCTTAGACGTAACAAACTAACTTCATTCGGGGAAAAAACTGTCCCAGTGTTCGAAATTCGCGTAAGCGGATTGAAGCAACTCCATTGAACAAACTTCGCGTGGCAAATGATCCACTCTCTTTCATGCATGAATCCCTACTCACCGCAGATATCGACATTGTGTTTCAAAAGCTAAAATCAGCCGAGACTCAAACGAACAAATTTTGAATTTCGCGGTCTCTGAGCTTGCGGTTTCCCGTTTGGAATCGTAGCCTCAGGGTGGGTCAATTCGATGTCACCGCGGTCGCTCATACAGAGCAATTAAGCATGTTCATGCACGTATTATGTGCCACAAACGTATGCCAATTGCAGGATGCAGTGTCAGTGTCATCCTCAGCCAGGCGGGCAGCGCGTGTCCGATGCTAGCATCGATGCATCGTTTATTGGATGCACAAGTGTTCACTCGCATTTGGCGTGCGTGCCCGATTTGTACACACTGTAATTCTCTTCAGCATCGCAGCCGTAATGGATTCGTCTATTTTTGATCGGACTGAACCAGCCCGCGTGGCTCGCATCGTCTTCTATCTCACTCCCACTCCGGCGCGTGCATTTGCAAACTGCAGCATATTTGAGCTCGTTTGCGGGTCCGTCCGATCTGTGCCGCGTGCCGGCCTTCGATCGTTTGTTGATGCTGCTGAATGAGGAGAGCTTGCAGGCAAGCTCGGCTTTTTACGCGATTCGGCTCAATCAGGCAACTCGTGATCGCTTCTCTCGACAACTATTCAAGACTAACGTAACTCATAGAGCTCGTTAGTAATGATACATATAGCTACGAGGATGCTTATACATTGTTTAATCGATCTGTCGTCGAGTGGTGGTGAGCGACGCAGATTGAGGGACTGGGACTCTTCCGAAGCTCACGTATGGTTCACGTGCTGCTGTTCAAATATGCCAGTCAACTGACAGACATTTTAGAAAACCTATATTCGATGATATTCAACATGTATTAATTTTTCAAGACTCTGTCCAGAACTTTCATGAATCTAATTTATTCTGTACAGAATCCTCGGTATTTGAATTTATGATGAGAGTTCGGCCAACTGGTGCATGAGACATTTCGACCTTTTACGTATGAAAACTCGGAAGTACAAGTCACGTGACCGGAAAAAATTGGACTGCTATTCCGCGCGGAAAATGTTTCTGACGAAATGATATTTGCAAGACCGCAATGCAGATACTCGTAACCGTCAAAAATTGTAGACGCGCAGTCCACAGCAAACTCGTGTATTTCCCACGGGTTTTGATCGAATATACTTTGTGCATGTACGTATGTAAATTCGGAATGTAAATATCATGCTTCATTGGTATTTCGATCTCGTAATACCCACTTTTTCCCAAACAATTTCAGTGCATGCAATCTGATTCCTCCTGTCTCAACAACTGTTCATCTCAATATTTTGTTCATAAAATTCAGTATTGCCAGTTTGGCTTTCTGTGAATCTGCAAACACTTGATCCCGAAAATTTTATAACAATAAATCTAATCACCGGTTTGATCGAACCAATCACAATGGATAGTTCAAGCTACCGAGATCATACTCTTTAATGCAGTCAACTTCTTTTCGAAAAACTATATATAGGTGTTTTAAACCATAGGCATCTGACTGCTCAACAAATTTCATTCATTTAAAAGAAGACTAATATACTCCGAGGACTCGCGAAAATTGGAAAAAGATGGTGTCTTTCTGAATTGTTTCCAAGAAAACATGCATTTACGTGAAGTCCCATCATGAGACCCTCTATAACAATGAGAGAAATCGATTTCCACCAGGGATGTGGTACTGATTACAGCTAATGATATCTCGGTTTGTTCCATCCAATGTTAAGGGGATGTCGGAGTCCTATCCTCGCTGCATACTCATTGACATTGTCGAATTTTGGAAATTTTCAATCAATCTTTGAGTTATCACAAATATTGAAGTTATTACCGATTCTAGACGTTACAAGAAATCAACGATTACTTTGATATCCGCGATATCTTGCAAATTCATCGAATAATCTCAAAAGTCGACAACGCAAGAATCCGATATTGCCTTAAGGGACATACCAGCGATGACTAGTCTGAAATTCGTCACATCTTGAGTGTATTTGAGGTCAGATTCGGACTTTATTATTGAGGAAAAATTCATTCATACTCCATAACTTGTCATAATTGGTTTTGAAACGCGTAACAGTAGAACGGCTATGGTCTTTCTGAATCACGTTTTGAAAAAATTCCAACGAATTGCTCAGTACTAAAAATGATTCGAGCGATGCAAAGATAATTATGTCAAAAATGAGTACTCAGGAAGATATAGTCTTTGAATTACCAACACGATTTTTTTGGACTCAAAATTGGCTTGCACCGTTGTGGTTCACCGCCATCGATATACATAAGAGTGATGATTGTGGTCAACTCATTCAGTTTTGTTCATCATTTCGTCGTTGTAAAAAACTAATATATGTTTGAAATGGCAAAACTGATTGTAGCAATGATCCACAATGGTATAATATTACGCAACTATAATACGAAGCGAGGCAAAAAGTCAAATTTTCGCTATTAGTTGACATTTATATACGTATGAACCCAAATTTTGTGAATTAGTGAGAACTTGACGGACCAACCGCATATCATCGAAGTTTCATGAGGGCATGAATCTATGGCATGAACACTTTTCACCGCATTGGATAAGATATTTTTCAAAGTCACCATTCTATTCGGTTGTGAGAAAGTCTCAATGAATCAGAGGGGGTTAACGGAAATGCTCTCACAAATGGTTTTCATCAGCATGTGCGTCGTAGCTAATGAAAACCATAATCCAAATATACATCACTTCAATAACAAATTTCTCGATGAGGCGCAATTGCAAAGTGGATGTAAGACGATGACTATAGGATTGGAAGTAAATTCAAGCGAATGGTAAAAGGGAGTGCAATTCTGCAAGACTTGAATTTCGTGTGTCATAACACAGATTCGCAAACATTGCTGCGAAGGTCTTTTATTTCCGTCTTTATTTATGCTTCCTCGTGCGCAAGCAGAAGATACGCATTGGAGCTAGATTTAATCATTTCAGATGAAATTTTGGTGGGTTCTGCATCGAAAACGGTGAACTCTGTCGCATTTTCATCTTTCCCGAATGCTCTTTTTCGTCGACCTATCGGATTATTGTTCAATTCTCTCATACTGATGAGACGAAATTGACTGCCATATTAATTTCTTAAATTTGAGACTAGGCCAACATCGGATTTTGATGGATTCCACGAGTCGTGTTCATTTTTCCTACGAATTTTATCTTGCTGGTATTTCGATCTTCAAAGTGCAAATTCTTCAGCGAAAATTTATCTTCTAAACAAACACTTCTTTTGACTTGTAAAGAGCTTGTTATCCAACACTCTAGTGACATTTCATTTGGTCACATTTCCATGCTGCTCAAATCATACTCATGCATCGAAAAGTCTTTTCATTCCTCTTGAAAATTCCGGCATTGAACTGTGCCTCTTACAAATGAACATGCAGCAAGGAGTTCGTTGACAATCTGCTCTGTTGAATTCATTCAAGGGCAAGGCCCCTTAACTCTTTCCTTCCTTCCTTCCGTCATTCCTTCCACGAAACTCGTTTGATATCAACAATTTGTGCACGAAATGCATTCAACGAGAGTAGCGTGCTGAATAAGATTGATAGCCGTTCTTGGGTCCTCGCATATATGAGAACAGCAACACAAGCAGCGCAAACGGCAGCTCTTACTTGGCACATGCGACAACAATAAAACGCGGGAGCTACTCGCCAAAGCTCCCGACGTCAGCCGTCGTTGGCCGATAATGCAATGATAAGCCCCCCCCCCCCATGTACTCTAACACTGCCTTATCGAGTAATTGGATAGGTGAAGCCTCCTCAGCACTTACACACCTGTGTCTTCATCGTTATACTCGTTTTTTGTCGATTCAATGCCTTATACTACTTCCGTCGTTGATTGGGAGTTCCGAGACTCGATTTTTTTTCATTGACCAACTCAATGAGAGACTCAAATGCTAGACAAAGCTATAGAACTTCCGCCAATGATTACAACTCAGAAGCTTCTCTCAAATTTAATCTTTCTCAAGAAAAAAACCGTACGAAATCCCAAGAAATAGTATCCATCTAATTTTGTGCAATCAGCTGACAACTTGGTATCAAATGTGATTCAATTTTGTTTTATGAATTTTCCGGAAACTTTTCTATCGCTGATCTGGTGATGAATGATATAATTTGTCTAGTGGCTCAGCTTTTATCTTTGCTCTTCGCTGATCGTTTTGTTTACGTTTAAATTGTATGCATACTATTAGGGTCATTAAACTTTATCGAGCAAAGAATTATCCGTTGTAGTTGCATCAGATAGCACACTCTTATTTCAACAAAAACTGAAAATGCATATCTGGTAAACCATTTGAGACCAAAATTATTCCATGAACCTGTGACCACCGGAGTTTGAACCCGTTTTTTCCATGTTTTCTATATATAAAAATATCAAAATAAAAATTTTCAATTTTCTCGCTTTTCTTTTCTCGATTCATGTACAGAATGTTTTTAAGTTTCGTTACACAAGAATCAGAGCTCCTATCGAAATAGTCAAACGATTTTGCAGATCATGAGTTCGTAAATGGTCCGCCGTTGGCTCCGATTTTAGGTACAACTTACGGACAAAGTCACCCCCAGAACAAACTCTTCCTTTGTTCGGATTTTGTGTGAATTCATCACTCGCGAGCTCATCTTCTTGCGATCACTTTTGGTGACACGTCAAAATAGGCAACACGTGTGTCTCGCCCAAAAATAGAATCTTCCTACTGCATCCAAAATCGTGCATCATATTTTGGAGACAATGACGTGCAGCTCTCATTTTACAAAATCTTCTGCAAGATAAGTGCTTTACCCCGATCGAAGGGATTCTCCGTCGTCGTCGACATCGCTCTGATGAGGGAGAAAAATAGTTCATTATAACGAGCACTGACCTTCTTAACAAGTGCAAGCCTTGCTTAGCTCTCAAGCTTCTCTTTACACGTATGAAAAATGAGAAAGAAGAAATCTCAAGTATGCTTCGAAATTGAAGAGTCAAGAGTCTCTGAACACAAGAGTCGAGTGTTCTTGCAGCGTCTACTACGTCACTGACCCATTTTTCGTGTTTGGTAGCGAAATAACCGAATGTATAATAGAAGATCCTTGAGTGGGAGAAAATGACTGGAGAGGGAAAAGTCTGAGAGTCTGACGCCGAAGAGATAGTGTGACGTCAAATGCCGAGATAACTATCGACCATCACGATCCGAGAATCATAATTTGTTCTTAAAAAAATTGTCCATCCTTTAAAAAATTGGAGGAATTCAGCGATGCCTCGAAAAAAGTTTGGTCGTTTTAAGAAAATCTTGTCTCAAGTATCAACTTTTTTTCTTGACCCTCGACTTGTTTTCCTCAAAAGATAATGGGATGGCCAACAAGCTTTTGGAAAGGAGCAAGATATGAAATCTTGATCAGCATAATGTGTCTCCGGAGGACATCCTCAGAAAGTTTGCAACTCCACAGATGAATAATTCAATACAAAAGATGCAATAAGATAGCATATGTATGAAAAAAACACGTGCAGAGTTTGAGATTGTGCACCACAAACATGGCTCGATTTCTTAATTTTTTCCTCTTCGCGTCTCTCATATGCATAATACTTTTGAGATCTCGTGACCATTCGAAAAATTTGCATGTGAATCTTTCACCGAGACAATTTGATAATGTAATGCCATCTATGGTGTTCGGTTGTGGAAAAAGTAAAAAAAGGTCGCATCAAGCTGCCGCGCAAAATATTTCATCGTTAAAAAAAATCCCACTTGCAAAAATTTCCGCTTAGCATTTTTCTCTACATAACGATGCAGTAGAGCAAGTCACTCAATCCATGCATAATCTTGTGTGTTACAGGTACAAGAGCTGTTTGGCGCAATGAAAGAGCAATCGGCCTCGTCGAGGACAATCGACAGGGACAGGGACAGGGAAGTGCCCCAGAGGTCGCTCAGCAGTGCCGCTGCTCTCACGTCCATAGGCGCTGATATATCGCCAAGTTCATCGCACTTCTTCGAGGTAAAACTTCAATTTTATGAGCTAAGTAATGAGCTGTGATGACACGGTCGGATGATGCTGTTTGGGGGCTTTGATCATTTTGATATTTTGTCTTCTTGATTTGAGTACTGACAACTGATACGTGTCGAAATACCAGTTTCAATTTCATTGATTTGAGAAACACAAAAGTATACGTTAATTGAACCGTTGAAACTCAGAAAATTGTCACATCACGTAATTGGATCTTAGATCATTGAAAAAGTTTGGGCAGAGAGTTGGATAACTGATTATGATAATTCGTTCCGCAGGTGTTGTACGTGGGTAAGACAAAAATCGTCCAATCTAAAGTACCTGAGTCGTTCATCGACGACGTCCTCGTTAAATTCCGGAGTCATGGACTGGAGAAGTCGAGGTCGACGGCGAGCAGTTTACTCGCCGAGTGTCAGAAACTCAAGCAACAGTCGAGCGCTTCCAATCTCTTTGCGAATAATCGAAGAGACAGTGTGGTAAGTCGATATTGTGCGCTATCGGTCAATTTCCGCCCACTCAAAAGAATCTTGCGGATTAGTCGGGAGCTATCTTCGTCATCGATCAGCAGCTACGATAATTGCAATGATTGACAATATTATCGGGCCGGAATCACTTATTCACCAGTCAATGGCTTTCAAATCGATTTTGATGTTTGGACGGAAGTCTGAAATGTCCTCCAAACTTGATTGAAATATCCTTTTAGAATACCGAAAATGTCTACAGAATTACAGTAAAAATTATTTTATTAGTGAACTTTCAGATCAGCTAAGAGTCATATCTCGAGCTAGTTGTAAGTCTCCCTGCGTATATAAACCTTTCAAAGACAGTACTGGTGATTTTATGAGATTCGTCATAAAATCTTGTTACACCTTTTGTAAGCCTTTCCTTCGAGCTGCTGTCAGAAGAGCATAGCGAATTTCTTCATGAGCATTCTGAATCTCGTGGGAGTCTCGTCGAGACCGCGGTAACGAGCAGACGTGTATACATATTGCTCCTGAATTCGGTTCAAACGCGAGAATGCCTTGGTGGAAACTTTCTGACGATTAGTGGTGTGTTAGTGTTTATATAGTGAAAGTGCACATCAACTGCAGCTGGCAGCTTAGCTGCGGCTGTAGCCCAGGAGATGGCTTCATCCAGTGATGCTGTTTCCGCATCAACCCAACTGATCGATATACTACCCACCGAAAATGCCCAAACCTACTCGAACGTCACAGCCCAAAGTTCTGCAGTGAAAAAAGAACAAGCAATTCTCATAGATTCCGTGGAAGGACTTACACTAGATGATTATCTTGATGGTCTAGAATTACTGACTGATCTTGAAAATGTCAAATCAATTTCCAAGATATCGGGCAACAGAGTCTGTATGTATCTGAACAATAGAAATCTTGTAGATGAGTTGAAAACACAAACATTGGTAGTTAGAGACTACACGCTAAAAATAAGACCGCTCATCAGCACTAACAAAAGAGTGGTGATATCAAATGTCCACACGGCGATTCCCAATAGCGTAATAGCTACAGCCATCAAATCAAAGGGTATAACAATTCTTTCAAGTATCAGCGAAATTCGTGCGAGCACTAGCAAACCTGGCAGATCTCATATCATGTCCTTTCGGCGCCAATTCTATATAAAAGAGGAGGACGCTCATCTTTTGCCAGAAAAAGTTCAGATCCAGTATGAAGACACAACGTATTGGACATACTTGACAACAGACCTTGCTTCGTGCTATATTTGTCATCAAACAGGGCATATATCGAGAGATTGCCCTAAATCAAAACAAAGTGAACCAACGAATGTCTCTACACAACAACAGGAGCTTACAAATGAGGTACGAAGAGACACGTTGGGAGGAAGTATAATAGACGATCCTCAAAACATTCCATTACCTTTGTCACCACTTGCGAATACCAAACGCGCCTTATCAACAGCCAGCAGCGGCGCGTCAGCTGAGACATCAGGTGATACTAACTCACCCATACAAGAATTACATACACCAATAGACCCGTACCCTCTACCACCTGAATTCATCGTGAAAGAAAGCACGATGAATAAGCGTAGGAGAACTACAACAACAAATAGCGATGATGCAAAGTTCAACTTTATTGAGACAGCACTCAACCCGGCTTCCACTTACTTTGATGATCATAGAGATAGACTAAACATCACATTTTCACAATTCACAGATCTGATAAAAACCGATATAAAAGCAATAAATGCCGAAGAACTGATACGAAGAATTCCAAAAATTGTGGACATTATCGACAACATTTACCCATTGATAACTGAATCAAAAATGAAGAGCAAGCTGACCAGGATCAAAAATAAAATCAAGTTGCCAGAGAAAGAGATCGCAAAAATGGACCATATTGAGAAAGTAGAGACTGATGATGACAACGATTCAGACTTCTCTACACTTAAGAATGGCATCACAAATTAAAGAGATAAATTTCCTGTTTTGGAATGCTAGAAGTATTTCAAAACGCGACCTCGAGCTACCATTACTCCTTCGAGGCATAGATATCTTCATATGTGTTGAGACGTGGCTGACAGCTGACAATGTGGATTTTGAAATTCCTGGTTTCAGAGTTCTAAGAAAAGACAGAAGTCACACTTCCGGAGGTGGTGTTTTAATTGCAGTAAGAGAGCAAGTTGATGCAAAAGAAATATGTTCCCTAGTGGATGCAAATGGGAAATTAGAAATTTGCGGTGTGACCTTGACGAACATGAAGCCGGAATTAGACATTATTGCATGCTATCGACCGCCAAAGAATAATCTCACTCGGAGTGAGTGGGACTCGATCATCAGAAACGTGAAACGTGGACGGAGCTGCCTTCTCTTCGGTGACTTCAACGCCCATCACCTGTCGTGGAACTGCAGCACAGAAGAATCAAATGGTAAAGGACTGTATGAATCTATTGATTCTAGTGAACTTCTACTGCTGAATACTTCTACGTATACGAGATTGAATCCTAGTAATGGGAAAAGTTCCAATATAGACTTAGTATTTTCCACCATGGATATTTCTAGTAATGTTGAAGTCTCAATTTGTGACGAACTAAACGGATCAGATCACTTTCCTATTTTCGCGTCTGTTACAGTCGCGAAAAATTTTTATTCGAAGAAATCATTTCGCATAAAATCTCTACGCACTGACTGGTCGAAAGTTTCGGAAAGGCTCACTGAGGAACTCCACATTTTTTATGAGTCTGATTACTGCAACGCTGCCCCCAATGTAAAATATGAAATATTTACGAATTGTGTCAGTGAGGCTATCATTTCAAGCACCCCAAAAAAGAAATTCAAACGAAATTTTACTCGCAGAAACCCGGTTATTTGGTGGGACGAGGAGTGCAATAAAGTTATTCGTTTGAGAAAAGCGGCGCAAAAGAAATGGGAATTTACGAAAAAAACCGCAGATTATGTGAACTGGAAAAGACAGTGCGCGATCACTAGGAAAACTCTTCGTAGGAAAAAGAGAGAAAGTTTTCGTAAATTCGCAGAAACAATTAATTTTCGTACAAACGAGACGTATGTCTGGAATAAAATTAAAGTCTTGAAAAACAAAGTAACTAAGGTCAGATCCGCGAATCATTTCAACACGAATAGCGAAGAAAAACTAGCCATTGCACTAGACAAAGTTGCACCTCCTTGGGTACCAAATGACCCTGACTGGTTGCCTGAATGCGGTGACAATGAATTCCTCAGTGAACCTTTCCAGTTTTCAGAATTCAACATAGCCCTTGATACGAGAAAAAGTAAATCAGCACCAGGCCTTGACGGCATCGATTACGAAATACTCCAATCCCTTCCTCTGAATTACAAGTTGTTATTACTCGACATTCTCAATGAAATGTATAGCGCTGGTGTTTATCCAGAATGCTGGAAGGAACAATATCTTCATTTTATCAAGAAGTCTGATGGTGTCAATGTTAGACCTGTTGCGTTATCATCCTGTATTTGTAAGCTATTCGAAATGCTGGTGAAAAATCGATTGCAGTGGTACCTTGAAACAAACGATGTTCTTACTGAGGCGCAGTCAGGTTTTCGTAAGGGTCAATCTTGTATTGATAACTTAACAAATTTACTTCTATCGATAGAAAAAGGTCTAGAACAAGATCAGCACATTCTTGCAGCATTCTTGGACATCACCAGCGCTTTCGATAATGTAGACTGCGAGAAACTACTGCAAATTTTAGCTGAACTTGGATGCCCATTAAATTTGATAATATTCGTGAAATTTCTAACTTATGAGCGGCTTATATTCACCAGTTCTATCGGCAATCTTTTCCGAAAAGTGTACAAGGGTGTTCCACAGGGAGGAGTGTTGAGCCCCTTATTGTTCCTGATTTTTATCAATAACGTTATGAAACTTATACCTAGAAGTATTATTCCATCGATATTTGCCGATGATCTTGCCCTAGTTGTTAGAAGGAAAACAGTAGAATCTTGCAAAAGCATTATGGAAAGAGCAATAGAGACAGTCAGAGTCAATCTCGGGGAACTGGGTCTTGAACTCGCTCCACCTAAAACATCCTTACTACACTTCAATGATCATGGTATTCTTCCAGGGCAAATTGCTATCAAAGTAAATGGTGTAGAGATAAAGTCAGGTGAAACAGCCCGATATTTGGGAATCGTACTAGATCATAGATTATCTTTCAATGAGCACATCGCCTACATTAAGAAAAAAAGCCTCAGGTCCATGAATATCATAAAATTCCTCAGAGGAACGTGGTGGGGTGCTGATCCTGAAACACTGTTGATTCTCTACAAAAGCTATGTCCGGTCACAAATTGACTATGGTAGTTTTATCTATTTTCCAAAGAGAAAAAAGCAAATAGAAGCAATAGAAAGAGTCCAATATGCAGCGATCAGATGTGCATTAGGTTATCGTATAAGCACCCCCACGAATGTTCTCATGGCAGAGTCTAAGCTGGAATATCTTGAACACAGAAGCCAATTTTTATGCCTCACTTATTTATCGAAAATAATGTCAAATAACGAATTGCCAGCTTTTCGAGTCACCACAAACTTTATCCGTAATCGCAAAAGAAAGAAAAATGACCGATTGATTATCAAATGTATCTATGAAATAGAAAGGTTGAGAGAGAAAATAGATGTACACCCGTGTTATAATGTATATAGGTATAATTATGAGATTCTCATCACTTCAATCGACTTTGATTCCGAAATAGGCAAGAGATTGAAAGAAACAAGGAACCCAAAAATAGATCTACAAGACTTCATTCAAAGTAGAGATGCTATTTCTATATTCACTGATGGCAGTAAGATCACTGGAGCTCCTTCTGTAGGCACTGCTTGCATATCTAATGAATTAAATTCTTCAATCGTCAGGAGCATCAATGAATTCGCGTCAATTTTTACAGCTGAGGCCATCGCCTTGAACGATGCATTAGATTTGGCCATAAAAGATGCTGAGAAGGATGTACTCGTGTTCACGGATTCCCTGAGTGTACTTCAGAAATTAAAATCGTCCAAAGTAGACATCAAAACAATTGACCCAATCTATCAGATAAAGAGTAAAGTTTTAGAATTCAGAGCAACCAACAGAAGTATCAAGTTTTTTTGGATACCTTCACACCAGGGCATCGGTGATAATGAAGCTGCAGACCTTCTGGCAAAAGAGGCAACTAATCGTAAACCTGATTTGCAAATACGACTTCCATTCACTGATTTCCGGCGCCAGTTTAAAGAAATTGCAAAAAACAGAACTTTTGAAGAAAATGTGAGAATTGGAATTGTAAACGGAAGAGAGTATTTTCAAAATTTCTGTAATAGCGAAACAAAGCCGTGGTTCTCTCGCCTTCGCCTTGATCGAGAAACGATAGTAACAATAAATAGATGTAGAGCAAATCACTACCACTTGGCTGCCTCATTGGCAAGAAAAAAATTCATCGATGATCCAAAATGCTCGTGTGGTCATGAATCAGAAGATCTTGATCATGTCCTATGGCAGTGCCCAAAATTTGATTCACAGAGAATGAATTTCCTCCAAAAGCTAAGGCGATCTAGAATATATCTTCCGATGACAGCACAAATCTTGTTAGCCAATCCGACAGTTCAAATATGTAAGATAATTATGGAATTCTTGAAAAATTGTGACTTGAAATTGTAACCCATGTGATAATTATTGTAAATTCTTCCATGTATAGCTGAATAGCCCTGCAAAAGGGCTGATATAGCTTCAATAAAAAAAAAAAAAAATTCTGAATCTCGTGGAATGATCTAAGACCGTTCATCTTGGCATCATGAGGTCAAATTTTTGTTACTTTATCTCCCCTAGTACTTCGTGGTGAATCCCAAAATATATCATCGGTCATTTTGGAAATAATGTTGATTCATCCCATCTGTCCATTCTTGGGAAAGGGCGAACGATTTTCTTTGAAAGGCACTCGTAGAATCGAAGGAAATACTCTAGTTATTCAAAAAGATTGCTATGCTAGACCTATCTTTAGAACTTTCAAGATTAATAGTCAAGTTATTAGTGCGGTTCACGTAGGATCTTTTGTTGTACCACAGCGGAGTGGAGAATGCAATAAAAAGTGTGTCAAATGACAATTAATTACCACCCAAGGCGGGCATCGTACGTAGTATGAGCCGAGAGATCAATCTTGTTAATATCCAATTTGCAAGAAGTCTTGTACAGTCAGCGTACTGTGCCCCTTAGCTCATTCGGAAGCTGATAGTTTGACGATATCCAGAGTGCTCGCCTCATTTTCCTTGAATTTATGCCCAATAAGCTCTCAAATGAGCGTAAGGTGATCATTGTATGCTGACTGTGCAAACTCTCTTGCAAATTAATTATTGAAAATTATTATTTCTCAGCTTCTATAACACGTACGATGCCCGCCTTGGGTGGTAATTAATTGCCATTTCACATACTTTTTATTGCATTGTCCACTCCGGTGTGCGCCAGCGGTACAAAAGAAGGTACTACATTGAAAGAAATTGGTGGCTCTCATCTCGCCCCATGTCTTGTATTTAGATAATTTTTGGAACAGTGTTCAACGGGTGGAAGTCTTTGAGAAGAACCTAAGTTTTTCAGTATCATAGAAGTGCCGTTTCCAAATTCTGTTAGATCCTTGAGTCGCCGATTTGTTACAAATATTTCCGATTAAAATCCCTCAAATCCTCCAAATAATTTCGATTTCCGTGTGCATACAGGCAAAGGCCTAAAATATATCGCGCGTAACCGAAGAGGTGAGAATTTTTTATTGTCACGTCTCGCCGCATCTCGTGCTCGTAAATCGCCGGGTGTCGATTGGAGATCAGCACGTGCCACGCGAGAGGCCAATAATTAACGTTTCACCAGAGTCCGGCCCACGTGTTTCTGTACCGATCACGCGGCAAATCTAAGCCTACATCCCGCACCTCATGCATGCGCATCAGTAGAAACAGACTCGCTCGGGTCAGACCGTCCTGTCTCGCATCCGTGCAGAGCTGCCATCAGAAGCGGACGTGACTGCACGTACTCTCGTAATCCTCGTGACTCTATCCTCACATCTTAAAAAATAAAAATGAATTGATTGTTACAGGACTCGAATCAAAGTGGCGGTGAACTGAGTGGCAGCGTTGAAAACGTCGTAGGCAATGGTATAATAGGCGGTGGATCGGCTGGCCCGATGCTGCTGCAGTCGCCGATGAGTCCTATGAGCCCGATGAGCCCAGGGCAGCTTTGCCTGCCAGGCACTACAAGCGAATCCGTGCCCCCGAGTCCGTGCGAGCCGCCTCCTGGAGCCATTGGAAACGGTAATGGACAGCAGTTGGCTGCAGAGGCAGCCGCAATCGGGGTGATGAGGAGCAGGGCTGCGTCGACGGGCAGCGTGCTCACCGCGAGACGGGACTCAGTTCGTGACGTTGACGATCTCAACCGCACTATGCTCTTCCAGGTCTGTTTAAATTGGATGCTCAAAGTCCCTCTCTCGCATCTGGAAATAACGATTAGTAGTGATCTACTTAACGAGATCTCATTTTTCCTAATTGAATCAAAGGTTCTACTTGGGAAAATTGTCTCTGATAAAACGTACCATGCTGCATCATGCTCGGAATTTTTGAGATACTTCAAGGAATTTTATTATAATTTCTCAGTCTTCTTTTTGGAGCTCTTGGAGTGGATTCAGATCAGCGAAAGAGCTAGGACATTTTGATTATTCGCCGCCTTCTTTTCCTCCAGATTACCTATTCATACGGAGATCTCAAAATCAAATAGATTGGATTCGTTCAAGAAATTCGTGGAACTCGAGTAACGCGAAAAAGCTTTCTTGTGAAACAAACAAACTTGGAATGATCCTAAGAATGAGTGCGGACTGATTTCTGAATTATAGAAAGTTTAACTCTGTTACATTATTGCTATCCCTATTTGACACTCGTTTCTCTCGTGTGATGTCAGGTTGGCAGACTGGATCTGCGGCTCATAAGCCCGGACCGAAAAAAAGTATTACTTCATAAGCAACTTCGTGATGTCGCAAGCTGCGTTCAGGGCGTCAACAATCCCGAACATTTTGGTTTTATTTGCCGGGACAGCAGTGGCGACAGGTACATCTGCTACATATTCAAGTGCCAGTCTGACTCTGTCTCCGATGATCTCGTTGCAGGTATGTTTCTCGGATGCTTTGTCCCTACAGGAGACGATTGTATCCAAGTCTTGTAGGACTCCTCTGATCATTGCGTTCTTGTGAAATTCTAGCAATAACGCAGGCGTTTATGGCGTCAAGTGATGGTTTGCCGGTAAAACGAGAACGTCATGCGATACTGTCCTGCGAGCACTGCCCAATGGTCTGGTACAGCAAACTTTGTCAAGACGTCGATGGTAATATGCCTCCATTACTCTATTTATAATACCTGGGCCTATACTGACTCTTGTACAAAATCAATTTTGCAGGTCAAAATGATCGAAAGACACAAAGCATAATATTTTCGAGGCTAGAGATGCTGCCTGAGGAGGAGCAAGAGATAATAGTGACCAAATACAAGGGCGCAGAAGCTGCAAACGGAATCGGATCTGGTACAAGCCTGGCTGACCAGAATCAATTCCTCATGATGCTCCTGAGGGCGCATTGCGAGGCCAAGCAGACTAGACATGTCCACGATACAGCAGAAAATAGGTGAGCCGGTGAATGATTCTCAATATTTTAGTCCTTCTTCAAGGTTACTGTTCGACTTATTATTGTGGTATTGCTTCAAGAAATTTAATAACTCTTCTCCAATAAATCGTACATGAGTGAATGGGGAACCCATCAATTTCTCCAACGAGTTAGTCCTTCTACAAGCACTAGATGATCACTCGCTCACCAGATAATTGTTTGTATCAAAACTGGCTAAATTTGAATTCAGTACTTTGAAAACTCTAAGACGTGACGGCAACGCTCGACCCTTCGTTTCATTTTGGAACAATACTCGAGTTTCTATTACTCGTGTGATTCATTTCATCAATAAAATCATATGAAAATGGTTCAGCAGGTATTGACAATATTCAAGCTCTTTCTTATTTCGGTCAATTGTTTTGAGTATTCTGCGCACGCTTGTACATCTAGAAACTACGTGAAGAAGTACCCATATCATTTCAGTTATTTGAGTGATGATCAAAAATATCCGTCGTTAGACGACTTGATCAAGAATCTTGCTCATTCATTGCAATTTATCTTTGCAGGAGCGAATTCCTGAATCAGTATCTGAGCGTTGGCGTGGGCAGCACGATTTTTATGAAAGCAAAGCGTTCGTTGACAAACAGTTTTGATCACCTAATGAAACGCAAGGGTTCAAAGGACGACTTCGGCTTAGGCTCGCAAGGTAACTTAAGCGGCAACCAGTCCCACAAATCGGGCAACCAAAGCCCGGTTGGCAGTTCCGCACCTTTGCCAATGGTCGACACAACCCCTGAGTCCAACAGGCCCAGATCTTTGCGTGTCTCGCCAGAACAACAAGCGAGTCTCAGTGCTGCAAATGCCGCGGCCATTGCAGCCAGCCCGAAGAGTCCCATGATGGACATGTAAGTCTTGTCGATGTTCTCATTCTTGTAGAAGGAGTTATCGGTGGATGGAGTGACCAATCTATGTGTCTCGTTACAGTTTTCTGAAAGTGGGCAACTCTCCAAAGATGTCGCCAGAGAATGACGGCACCAACAGGCATCACCAGAGCGGTTCCTGGAGGCAAGCTATCCTCAATCGAGTGCAAACCCCTGGTAAAGACCAGGAAAGCAGAGAAGCTGCAAAGCATGCCAATTTGAGTGCTGCGGGTAGAGGAGCACAGTACGCACCTGCACCCAAGAAAACTAAAGAGGAACTTCGAGAACTGTGGAAGAAAGCCATCAACCAACAGCTTATACTTATCAGAATGGAAAAGGAGAATGCCAAACTTAGAGGTGAGCGCCGTTACTGCTTACAGTATAATGTCTGTATAGTATGATCAAAATAATTTGAATTTTTAATCAATGCTTGTCATGTGCAGTACGACAAGAAGAGGCCACGGTGAAAAGGATCAAGCTTGAATACGATGAGTTGAGCAGTTGTAATCGTCAGCTCGTGGAGGTTTGGGATCTTCTTGTTAGCAAAGAGTCCAGAGTATCCACCAAGTGCGATAGCCAAATGCTTCTGCAAGCCATCAAACAAGGTAATTTTTGATAGCATCACCATCTCGTGTTTCTACAATAACCGTTCGTCGATTGGTTGAAACTGAAATTTGAAATCTGCAGGTGTTCCACGAGGAAAACGAGGAGAGGTGTGGCAGTTTTTGGCAGAACAATTCTGCATGAAGCAGCCTCCGCTAGATACACATGACTTCCCGAACTACAATACCTCATACGAATTGCTTCTGAAACAGCTCACCTCACAGCAACACGCCATCCTCATTGATCTCGGACGAACTTTCCCAAATCACCCGTACTTCAGCTCGCCACTCGGTCCTGGCCAGCTTGCACTCTTTAATCTACTCAAGGCCTACTCTCTTCTTGACCACGAAGTCGGCTATTGTCAAGGCCTCAGCTTCGTTGCCGGAGTTCTTCTCCTACACGTAAGATAATGAACTCGTATCTCCTCCATAGTCAAATTTAATGATCTTGCTCAATATGGCGTCATTTACATAAAAGAGAAATTTTTGAATTCGGAATAACCCTAGTTCTTGTTGATGAAAATATATCAGTAAAACATGAAACTACTCTTGTTCCAAGTCTATCAGGCTATTTGAGAATCTCACGTGAACCGAATTGTCTTTTAGAAAAACCCTCTAGCGACAAAGAATTTATCTTCACTAGCCAATCAGTTATTAATGAATGATAACATAATCTAATATATCATTGCAGATGTCTGAAGACACAGCGTTCTTCCTACTACGTCATCTCATGTTCCGTCGAGGTTTGCGAAAATTATACCTGCCAGACATGGCGGCGTTGCAGCTTCATCTTTATCAACTGTCAAGATTATTGCACGATAGGCTTCGCTCTATTTATAATCATTTTGACAAACACGAAGTATCGCCCACGTTGTACGCGGCACCTTGGCTCTTGACTCTATTCGCAAGCCAATTCCCTCTCGGTTTCGTCACCCGAGTTTTTGGTGAGTTGATATATCACTTGATATTTTTCGGTCATGATATATCTGATTCGCTCATGACTATGATTGGATTATGTGAAAAATGAATGGAATCTCATGATGTTCTGACGACATTTTGAATTTTCAGATCTCCTTTTCCTCGAGTCTTCTGAAGTTATCTTCCGTGTCGCTCTTGCTCTTCTGGAAGAGCATCAAGATCAACTACTATGCTGTGACAGCTTCGAGGAGATCATGGAGTACTTAAAGGTAAGTTTTCTCTTTATTACTTCGTCGTTTCACTTGCCAATGCGTATAAATTAATCATTTTCTCTCTATTTCTTAGACCAAAGTGCCAGCGGTAGACAGCGCAACGCTGGACCGAGTAATGAAACGCGTATTCTACCCCGACATGGAACTAGGAAAGCAGTTGAACGAGTACCGGGTTGAGTATCAAGTACTACAGGAGGAAATGCTCTCAGTAAAACCCCAAATGGAGAACTTGGAAAAGCTCGAACTAGTGAATAAGCAGCTTACCCAGCAAAACGTCCACCTGAATGAACAACTCGAGGTGAGAAATCTTCAATCTTTGGAACTACACACTCGACAATTCAAAGTTCGTTCTCTCAAACTTTTTTCTGCTCACAGATCGCGATGTCGAACTTGCAACGAATGGAGACAACTCGCAGTCACTACCAGTCAAACGTGCACAAGCTCGAGTCACAAAATCGCAGTCTGGAGGTGACGATCGCCACCCTGGGCTCGTTCATCCAGCAATTGATAGACTCACGCACAGACATCGAAATACCGGGTGACGTGCGACGCATAGTAGCCCAGCTGTCTCTAGCAGAGAAACGTCGCAGCAATAATCTCCGCTCCTTCCCATCGCGAATTGCCGAAGACGGTACAGTAGGCAACGGCAATCCACCTCGAGGTTCCGATATGAAAAAGAGCAACAGTGCAGGAGTCAAAGAGGTTCGTCTCGTCAAGACGAACAGCATGATCGAGCCACCCTATCCACTCAAGTCGGCTCTAAGCCAGCCCAATCTTGGAACTAAGCTGGAAAAGGTTTCGTCCTTCTTCGCCAACTCGCACAACCACATAAAACAGCAGCGAGCTCAGATAGCGGCGATGCGCGTCAACGATGGCAGCAATGAGCGGCTCAACAATAATATCGTCACCGGTGGAGGTTCTGTCAATGAAGCCAACGACGAAAATGATCCCAAGACAGTCAACATCGACATACAGATCACTGACAACAGCGGACCAGGAGACAATGGCCTCATACACGCCGGCAACGACAACGGACTTAGAATTGACGCGCTCGCTGGCCTCGAAAAGTCCATATCTCTGCCACGCAACACCAAAATTCTCAAGAGCTCCAAATCGGCTTACGAACTTGGTGAGTGATGTTCCTGTATACTTAATTTATGGATAAGTATGAACACGATCTTTCCCATGCAACTCCCTTGCGTGCAACGCACCTGTCCATCCAGAAGAGTTATTCACCAAAGAGTTTTTAACACCACCACACCTTCCATCCTCCCGCAAAAATAATGAATCTCGATGTTAATAAGTTACGTAAAATTTTCAAGTGAGTGATAAGGAAGTACATTCCTCTAAACTAGTGAATGATCTTATCCCAAAAAGTAGGCAAAGTAAATAATACTCGTGACTTGCTTCTGAACATAATACTCGGGATGGTCAGCTTCCAAAACATCATCTGATTCTAGATTCTGAATGGAAACAGCCACTAGAAAGGCCGAGATACTCGTGTACTTCTAAAAAATCGGAGAACAATCCAAAAGAGCACGTGATCGATGAATGTCAACTCATCACCCTGCATAGAGTGTGGCTGTTGACTTGTTGAAATCTTCCATTCTGATCACCGGGTCGTCCAGAGTAACAACAGTTTTAATTCCCTATAATGTTTCTGTTTGTCAACAGGTAGCGTCAAGAAGATCCCAACAACGAAATTGGAGGACACTATCTCGGAATCGATGACCAACTTATCTGGCACAATGCATCCTTTCGATACTTGTAGTGACGTTAACTTCAAATATGGCGGCACGACCAAGCTCAAGTCCATCAAACCCGTCCGCACCGGTTCTGGTCAAAATGGTCAGAGCGATAGCACCAACAAAGAACTACAACAGAATCCACAAATTCTTAGCAGATAGCAAATACTTCTCATGAATATTCTCGAACAAAATTC
Organism: Eretmocerus hayati; assembly: GCA_029851415.1. Classification (NCBI taxonomy): domain Eukaryota; kingdom Metazoa; phylum Arthropoda; class Insecta; order Hymenoptera; family Aphelinidae; genus Eretmocerus; species Eretmocerus hayati. The sequence goes on along the minus strand of CM056741.1, from coordinate 199,733,379 downwards.
ATCGTAATTTCTCATCAACGGTGATCAATTGGAATCTCGCTCGTCTAATATTCTTACCGTCAGCTACAATATGCGGAAATCTTTATATATTATTGCCAAATATCAAATGACATGAATTTGATTGACAACAGGGCTCATACACTCAGAATTATTTTTGGTGGGCACCCAAAGCCGCTCAACATTTATCGAATGGGAAGTATCAATTTTGTACAGTAAATGAAAACAAACATGCAATAATATTGTTCGCAAACCTCAAAAGCAACAAGCCATATCTTTAATGTAGCAATGATGGGAGATAGTAATTTAGATTAAGGGGGAATAATGAATAACTCATTTTTCTTGGATATTAGCGACTTCATTCAGCCCAATCATTGAATTACTATGACTGCCAAGAATATTGTCCTGCAAATTGAAACATTTTTATTGCCCGATTCGTCATTGTGTCAACAAGAATGCAATTGTTACGAGATAACTTTGTAATTTTTTATCGTGTCAATAGAATCCTTAAGAATTCAATAGACGACGAGTCAATTCTATTATTCGGACGATGTACTGTATATTATCGGTATAACTAAATTGCAACGAAGGAAGATGAATCAATAACATTGATGATATTCTAAGTATACAATCAACTAGTTTGAATCGTACTCTCAAATCAATCCAAAGAGTGGTATACATTACGTTGGTGTGAATCTATCAAAGCTCTTCCATATTTTCAACTTACGCGTTAAATACAGCTTATCTCAGGTTTTCACCAAATATTCATAATTTCGTTGGTATTACGTCTTACATATTATTCAGCTCACTGACTCAAAGACTGTCAGCTTTGACGATTATTTCGATCTTATTTACAAAGTATAGTAACAAGTCGGGACATGAAAAAATCGATTACTAAGAATTCCTCTGACTGTAATCCTCCATGGTTTATATTTTTTAGAACTTAGATTTATACTCTGCTAGAGGTTGATTACATCTGATTCGTTAGAAACAATCATTGAAATTCAGGGTCGATGAAGTTGGAATGGAGTGGGGATCATGAAATCAAAAGCATGATCGGATGAATAAGTGGAGAAAATATGTAATGTGACGTAGATATATTGAGACTTGTGATGTAATTTATGGGCCCATATTTGTTGATGTAACTGTTTGTTGTCCTGAGGTATTTGGACTCCCGTAAGATTTAGATTATCATCATCATAATTTAATCCCCGTCGAATTTTACGTAAATCATGAATTTTTACGATTCGAATGAACAATTACTTCTCATTCAAAATCGATTTTGATCCACTTTCGCTTCTCTTTTGACGAATATAAATTATATTGGGCAGAATAAAATTTGACAAAGGTCTGAGCTTGGATCTTGACGTACAGATTTTCCAGGACAAAAACTGCTCATCAGTCCATTTTTGAAGTCATTGACTAAACTTACAAAGTGTACAAATAATGCTTATAGTGTGAAATGACATGCACATTCTACGTGAAGTATTCGTCTTGTTCAGGACCAGCTCACTTACTTCTCACCATGTCCGTGTCAGAATAATTTGTTAATATCGTTAGAGTATACACTTATTAAGAAATCCAACACACAGTGTCAGATTTTTGATGATTTTGATGAGATACTTAGCCATGCAAAAAACATGAAATGTTCCGAGATAGCTTCTACTTCGGTGTACTAGTAGATACCTCAAGTACGAGTAAGATTAAATATCTAGAACTCGAAAGTTCTAAATGAAAAAATGTGATAGTGCGAAATGCTTTTTGTGGTTGACTTTTGTGTGAGTTTTGTTTTAATTTAATTCTTTTATAATAAGCATATACATTAAAAAAATAGTCATATTCAGCAGGGACAGTTAATTATGATTTGTTACTTATTGTTGTTGAGATACGAGAAGTTTATCATGGATCAAGTGTAGAAAGAGTGAATAAATGTCTTACGTGGCCAATTACAATCGATAGTCTTCAATAAAGCAGAAAAATGATGTTATTGCAAAATCGGTCGTAGCTTTGTACTCCCCATTACACCTCGTCGACCATGCACAAGAAGCTCTGGAAGATTTCGTCAAGGCTCTTATTTTTTTTTCTCAGATTCTGCCACACCGCCGAGTCTCGTGGACAATTCTCCAATGCAGTCTGAAAACTGGTTTTAAAATCCAACGCTGATGCAGCTTCATTCTCACCTTGAACTCGCGCACGCACGCAAAGTCCGACGAGCTGCACTCGAGATCAACTACCGCCGCCGATCCGATCGAGCTTGAAGCAGGAAATCGAATGCACTCTAAGCTCACCGGGGATATCCCGCATTTTCGTCACACCTCATCATCACAGCCTCTATCGTCATTTTCAATCTCACGGAAGCAAAAATCTGCATACGAGATGCACCGAAGCATCGATTCGAAACACCTCCGAGATTCTTTACTCATTTTTAACGTCCAGCGAGCAGTCAAGCGCGAGGAGGCAGTCGCGATACGTATCTCAGAGTTCGAAAGAGGTGAAAGAAAAAAATAAGGGAATATCCCACGTGTTGTGGCGACGAGCGAAGATTAATGAAATGCGCACGTGGATGTATGATGTGTATGTACATACCAAGCGGACTGAGATGAAGAAGCTCGTAACTCAATAGACTGATGGGCGTGTGTGGATAAGTCTTTGGGAAAAGAGAGATGGAGTGAGGCCAATTAGAATTTTAAAGTGGAAACTTCAGAGACATCGCACGCGTAAGTATGAGCAGAGACGAGTTGGTGCGATCTGGGCTGGTTGTCGAGGTATAAGGTAAGTGGGTATGGGTAGAGCCCACCGTCGGCCTCATTGTCGCTCCGAACCCAAGCTCGCACTGATCCGACCATCAGTTCCGCTTTGCTCGCGTTATCGGAATCTTCAGACGCTGTTGCTTCTGCTGCTGCTGTTGATATTTTGCACTCATCTCTCAACGTCGTTTATACACAGTGAGCATTTTCCTCAATTTTTTTACACGAATTTCCATCCCAGTTGTGCGCAAAGCATAGAAGAAAAGTTCCATTGCATTCAGTTGAGCTACTAGGGTACAATCTTCAAGTCTATGGAAATTGCAGTGGATTCAAATTAAAGCTCGTGCATTCACTCAAAATCGAAAGAATTTGTTTGTGCGATGTGCGTTTACACTTCAAAGAGAAACAGAGGTCATCTATGAGCTTCTTCATTTGCAAATCAATATTGCCGCAACTACTACGCACCGAAAGCAAGACAATTAGTCATAGAAACTCCGCTTCCGCGACTACTGTTTGTCAATCAAACTGAGGAAATCGTCAATGAATCGGCGAACACGGAGTTTTTTGTTCGTGTTGTTCTTCCCTCATCTGACATTTTTCATCATCAACAAGTGATACGCACTGCATGTTAATTCGTCTTTCATCGTTCTTGGGATGAAGATACGTGTTCAAACCCCTCGCTCGCGATGTCGTTTGTAGACGAAATATAACGAGGTTCGATCTACGTTGTATACTTGCAACAATTTGAAATCAACTAATATGGAGAATCGAAAGAAATTCTTCAGAGTTTCTTGAGTTTTCAGTTTATATTGCATCAGTTAACATTCTGCCACATCATTGTACAAGCAGGGGAAAAGATGAAAACAAAAAATCACGAGTTCAATTTTTTCAATCGTTCACGTCGTTCTTCGCATCAACAATCTGTGAATAATTATTTTTACACCGTTATTTTAGCCCGAACATTGTTGGGAACTGAGCGGGCCAGTGGATTCAGCGGAGTAGTTTGATAGTCTTCAAACATCAGAGACAAGATATTTTTGTAAATTATTTCCTCCTTGGGGTGCTCACGTGATGCTGGTGTGTGTATCACAGTATTGTGTGTACAACGCCAGGACTGAATTTGGACTATGATCTTGGGAATACACATTTTTATCTACGCGCACGAGCTTGATAGCGACAATCCTAAGAAAAACTTACGCCAAGTTCATCATCACAACTCGGTCAATTGCCTACTTATAAGTAGACATATATGTCTGTGACTATTGCTCGTTATTGTACGCCTCCTATACGAATTATCCCATGAGGTTATTTTGTCAAAAAATGTTCGTATCGTCAACTCTTGAGGATCCAACCACAAGGTCGAAAAAGACTTACCATTAATTCGAGGAAGTATTAAGAAAAGTTGCAAATTGAAGAATCTGAATAATGATAACTGTTTTGTATGACTGTATTTTTGAATGATTTTTTCCAGGACATGCCAGCGCACTTGCAGCAAATCGGAGATGAGCAGTGAATTAAAATATCGTTCTCGTATCAGCACTTGCGCTCAGTCGAGCACTCAGTGGTCGACGAAAAACCAATTCTAGACCTAATCGATTCAGGTATGGAGGTATATAGTTCAATTCAGTGAAGAACAACTATTCTGAACTTATAACAATTTTATGACAAATATATGAAAGAGCGCTGCATTAATAAAACGATCGAGTCGCTGTCACATTGTTCATGTAAATTTCTAGAGTCAACTTTATGCAATGTAAAATAGTTTTCAAGAAGCAGTAATAAAAGTATTCAACGCATTCGAAGCTTGACCCCTAATTTTCGAATGTAAGGAAAATTGTTCTAGATTCCCATATTTGGTCGCCTTATCTTCTAATATTATCTATGGAACCCAGATTTTTCAATTTAAACAATCCTGTTTATTCAATCATCCTGTTTATTGAAATCCCATATTAATAACGCGCGTGTGTTTCAAGTCGCAGAAGCTAGAATTCATGACGGTTATGACTTTGTTTGATGGAAAGAAAACTCTCTTGCGGGTACTGCTCGGTTGTTGCATAAACAAACGGGTACATGAACAACAAAATATCCTCGTGATCTTCATCTCTAAGTTGGTCTCCAGGTCTGAATTGTAAAAACCACAAAAAATTGTAAATGGTCATATTACATTAGAGTTCCGAAAAATTACAATTTTGGAAATTTGACACACCTGGGGTTGCAAAACATGTATTTTTGTATGTACTTATGGGAAAATTCTTGCTGTGTGCTGAGAAATGAGATCTCCACTTGCGACACCGAGCCATCAAGATTTTAAAAAATAAGATGCGTTTAATTGAGAAACTGCATATTTTGCTCATTCTGTCTCCACAGCAGATAACTCTGTCACGTCTTAATATTTTCAACGAACCTGAGCTCATTTCAAAGCATGTATAAAAACATTCAAAATGGGCTTCATTAATCAGAGCTGATCCATTTCAGTTTAGAGCAGAAGAAATTCGCCAGCAAAGAATATGCATATTTTTGACGTTGTAAAGCGTTCTGAGCAAAGTAACCTCGCAAACCCGTAATTGCTGTGACTTGGCTGGATTCCTCGCAAATTTTATCTGTACTCAGACTCACAAGCTCCGGTAGAGAGGACGATCACTCAATTCGCCTCAGCTATCCCTCAAAATTGCCAAAAACCACTCTGTCGCCATTACTCCTGGACTTTTGATCGTTACAAGATAATCGCTGGATTTTTCGAGCGGAGCCAGTGAAGTGTTCACTGGCGTTCGTGAGAGTGATGAAATCTGCAATGAATACAGCCAATGTGCAGCAACTACGAGTTCGCAAGGTTCTATCGCTCAGCAAGCTTTGCAACATCATTAATTGTATACTCTTTGCTCTTTCTAATGACGATCTTCACCTGCTTGAATCCGACATGGTTCAGCTTTAGTTTGCTTAAACTAGACTTACCGCGATTCATTTCAAAGAATCCAAAACAAGCTCCAAAAAGAGCTGAGGTACTTTGAAAAAAAATCTGCTGAACAGTGGAGGAAGGATAAGCGAATTATGCTGTTTTCATTGAAAAAGTATGCTATTGAAAGAAGATCTTGCTGGCTTTTGCCACAGCGGAAAATCTCATTTCTCAGCCGTGAGCTAAAACTTTCTAAAATGGGGAAACACAACTTTTGCCAACCCAGGCGGGTCGGAAATCTAATATTTTGATTTTTTGGCCCACGTTTAAAATTTCATCCAACATTATCGAGTTGATTACGAAGTCATTTGCATCAATGCGAGGCTGTTAAGTTATACATTTTTATCGGAGTTTTCTTATCTTGATCGTTTGACTAAAAACCCCAAACTATCCTAACAAAGTCAGACATTGACGCATATTATTATTGAGTTTCAAGGATATAAAGAGAGCTGACGCGTTTGTGAGATATCGTCAACGTCAGCACTTTTGAAGATTTAAAGTAAAATGATTTTTGTAGTTATGTCTCATTTGGATGTTCTGCTGGTTGCAACATATTGTTTAATCATCTGCACGGCTGCGGCCCAGACAAGAAAGTACAATAGTGCTGCAGAAAACCGCTACGGATCGATTATCCCACCACGGAACAATCCATGCGAGTGAGTACACTTTAGTTTTTCAGTTTTAGCATTTTTTCTTTCGAGAGTCACTGGACAGTAACAATGTAAGCATAATATCCTCAAATTTGACTCATCGTTAAATCAAACGCAATCGATCCGTTGCATTTGCCAACTGATTTGTGCCCATGAGACGTACATTGATGATCAAGAGGACCAACATGGAGTTGGGAGATTTTCATGATGAATTTTTTTAGAATTTGACATCAAATTTCACTCAAATAATGCGTGTGTTCAACTTCAATGAATTGACATCAGAAAACTGTGGAAGGAATATATTTGGCTAATCAAACTTTTGAATCTCATGAAACTATTGCGGTCCTATAGACTAGGACTAGACTAATTCTACAAGAACAGTGATCATATATTCTTTGAAGCATTCACTCTTGTTGGATTACAAAATCCTTGTTTTTTGGAATGCAGAGGTAAATTCGAATGTGGAAGTGGGGAATGCGTAGATAGAAGAGTCACTTGCAACGGCATTCCCGACTGCAACGATGGTACCGACGAAGCCCGGACTCTCTGCCACCTCAATGAAAGAATTACTACTTCCACGACTGAGAGGTTTGTACTGCTTATTGCTGTCGCTAATCAAAAAGATAAAATGCAGATTTTTTCATCTCTGCAATCAGCTCACCGCCAAAAGTAATGATAGGACAACGTCCTACGAAAATAGGAGTCGACGCATTTGATTTGAGGTCACTAAATTAGCCCTTTCCTCGACCACGAGAACTATTAATTTACCAGCAGATAGTATAACTGATCTAAACATTCAGAGAATATACCTTGGGAGCAAAGTGACTTCCCTTTCAAATCATTCGCTTTTTATCACAACTCATTCGTGATCACGAGATGTGAGAAATCTGCCATGATTGAAGACAGGCCTAGTCAAGAGGAGATTCTGTCTGACCATGAATTTTGCAGGAACGTGGGATTCCATCCTCTGAGTAATCGTCCATCGAGTTCAGTGTACGAGTGTGCCCAAGATGAATTCCACTGCCTCAGTGGGGAGTGCATTGATCGTAGAAAAGTCTGTAATAGGCAGAGTGATTGTCAAGATGATAGTGATGAGACAGCCGGTAACTGCCCTGTAAATACCAACAACCGAGGGAATCCAAGCTCTAACTCTGGAAATAAGTAAGTGTGAAATTCAGTCCCCGTATCATCAGACGGGACTTATCTTCCATCCAGAATTTTAATAGTCTGTGAATATTTCCCTTGATGCCCATCACACGAAAGTATGGCTGTAAGTTCAGAGTATTGATGTTTGCTCTTTCGGGTATTGCTCATCACCATAAAATGTTTTATTCAGGCGGCCAAAGCCTCGTTGTACGTTGGGTGATTTTATGTGTATATCTGGAGAATGCATTGGTAAAGGCTTGCTTTGCGATGGCCACATCGACTGCATGGATGGTAGCGATGAAACTTACTCGTTCTGCCCCGAACTGCGTGCAAGTAACGACGTTAAATTTGCCATGAGGTGACATTCTTGTTCGATGTTGTTCTGGTCATGCACTTTTGAAACCCTTGCGTTACTATTTCGATGATGAAAAAACAGCTCTGGTGTATGTCATGGTACACCATATAAAGCTTAGCATCTGATGACCATCACATGTTTGCAAATTTGATCCAACGAAGCTCATTCAGTCGCTGAACCGAGCTGGGTCAATTCATCAAAGTGTGTTACGTAATGAGGTGAAAAGCTATGAAAAGCATGATTAGAAAACCATATCCATCAAAAAAATGTATTCAATTTTCATATCCAAAAGTCGGTCAGTTCTTTTTCATTGAAAATATCAGTAGCTCTGTTGGGAAAGTGAGCTGTGCTTGGCGATTTTCCGATTAACTTCTTTAGAGGGCCATGGTCATGAAACATATTCTCAGAATACTCTTGTGCTACTTCAGCGGATCAATCTTCATCATATTGATTCCAGATATTTTTGTAAGGTAAGTGTACCCAACATGCCCCCTGTACCCAACATGCTCCCATTTGCCGATCCCAGAACTGGGCACTCGTTGCTCTTCGCGCAACTTGTTCTTACTCAAATAATGAGGAAATTAATGATCTGGACCAACCCCGAATGATTTCTGCGTCTCCCGGAAAATATAAGGTGACTCTTGCATTTTTCGTGTTTGCACTTTTATAAAATCGCCAACAAAACTGCTTTTGGTAAAACCGGTGCTAAAAATTATTGGCTCGACCAATCTTAACGTCATCTAGCGCATTTCATTTATTTTCTCGAGATCTTCGAATTCTATTTTTGGGAGTTGCAAAACTCAGATTTTATGAGTGAAATTATATGGTGATCGTTTGCAAAAATAGAGGCGAAATTGGTGTGTACTTATCATACCCCTCATTCGGTCATCTCGAAAGGGAGTGCAGCGCAACTTTTCTTACCACTCAGAATGTGTTCATCACGTCAAAATAGGTCGGAAGTGGCGTTTCGAACCAGCGAATATCCCTAAATATGGTTGCACGCCAATAAAAAAGATTTTATGCTGTTTGTCGCCGAGCAACGTAGTATTTTTGGGTGAAATAAAGACACCTCAACTCCAGTTGATCAAAATTGAACGTACTTGAGCCATTCTAAAGGGGTTGAAACAAGCTTTGAACTGAGCTGAAGTACATTGGAAGATATTGAGATGGACCAGAGCTGTTGAAAAATGGCTCAGTGGGGGCATATTGGGTACACACTTTCGCAACTCGCAAATAATCACTTCTCGGGGAAATTGGAATAACTCGGTTACGGTTAGCTAAAATTGAAGTCTTCTCAGCTCATTCTGAAGATTTTAGAACAAACTTGAAAATGCGATGAAGTATATACATAGGTTGAAAAATATTCAAGAGGGCCAAAGCTATTAGAAAAACGGCTTAAGAGGAGCATGTTGGGTACACTTACCTTATAAAATGATTTCTCGTGAAGTCTAATGTTTGAATCTCGTGATGTCTAATGAAGTTTAGTGTTTTGCAAGGATATAAATTTATAGGGTCAATTCCCTCGAAAATTCACAAAAAAATTGAGAAGGAATGTCTAAGAACAATGCAATAAAAATTTGCCCGTAGAGTTTCTGGATGTGATGGGAATCGCCAATGCCATGGCCTAAGCGTTATTTTTGTGGACGGATAAGATTCACCAAGCGAATACCTGCAATCTCTAGCAACATTTATAGACGTTATTCCCTGCCTCGAGAAATTCGTTATTTTCTTCTATTATCAGATTCAAGTTTATCAAAGGGTGTATGTCCTCCTGGTTAATGTGCATCACGGAGACAATGAATATTCATTGTCGACCGAAATCGCTGTATTCCCAACTGTTCTATGTTACATCCTATTTTATAGCACAACTCTGGAAAAATTCCTACGTACGTTCGTACTTCCTACATCGATAATTCATAGTCCACGTCACAACGCAAGATTTCTCTCATTACACAAGTGTCTTCTTATTAATAAAACAGTGCTTAGCGCGTATGAGCAATAAAATCATCTAATTCTGAACGTTTTTAAGGAATCAGAAAGATCAAGATGTTCGTCCGGATGTGCAGAGTCATCCATCCCCGACTTCACCAGTGATTCCCGTCCCACAGCCGGTAGCACCCTTCGAGTGCCAACCGGGCGAGTTTTCGTGCACGACCGGCGAATGCATCGCCAAAGAGCTCACTTGCGACAAATACAATGACTGCAAGGATGGCAGCGATGAAGCCAAGAGCCTTTGCTCGAAAGTGCACAGCATCAATCCAAATCCGAGCAACGGCCAGAGCCAGTACCATGAGACCGGTACCGAATTCAACCCGAACGAGTCTAGCAGGTACGCATTTGATTTGTGGAATTCTGGTTGCACGAAATCTTGTCCATCAACAATAATTTGTCATTTGATGATCCTCTTCCATATGGAAAGATTATTCTTAGTCTTGCCTGACGCTTTTCATTCGGACCATTCATTCTGAGCCGGCGTCGTAGAATCCCTCCACAGTATCACGATCAATCCCGCGAGGACTTCATGTATGAAAACAGTGTGTCAGCTTTCCGCGTTTTTCTTGTGTCTGAAATTCACCCAGAAAAATTGCGAATCCTCTTAGAGGTTCCACAACGTCTGGGAACTTCATTCCTTCCATCTAGAAATCTCAAAAATACAATTTTCTTTCGCAGACTCGGGCTTGAGCTTATTTAGCTTGAAGCGTCTGAGATTCAGCACAAAATGCACCGGAACATTTTTCTCAATAAAGTGGAAAACATTTCCGATAACGATTCGAGGAAACAGATTTCCGGAAAAACTCCGACTTCATGTCTCAACCATTTCTCGACCATGTCGACACAGAAGCTGCATCTTGTATTCGATTTTCACCTCGATTTTCACATTCTTAACCCTCCCGTGATTAATAATGAGAATAATGAAGTTTGTGTCCCAACGAATTTACAACTTTTCCCAACAATGCAATAAAGACAATATGAATTAGAATGTGTCGTGAACGCTATCCGGCAGGGGAATCTAAATATTCAATTTGATCTCAACAGACCTCTTCAGCGACCAACTCAGGGGTCTCAGACCGGAGCTGGGACGACTAGCAGTGGATCAAATTATCAATATAACGGCGTTGGAGGAGTCAACGATGGTAATAGCAACGCGGCCAACAGCTGGCACACGAGACTAACGCCATGCCGAGTACCTCAGCAGCCGGCAAACGGTCGCTGGAGGCTGCACAGATCGCTCTGCGACCCGGGCTCTAACCGCGAATGCGAGGCTCCTCCTCAACTCAGGCAAATGGAACCTGGAAGCTACCTCGTGTACACCTGCAACGACGGGTTCGTCCTCAACGGTAGCAGGGACGTGCTGTGCGGACCCGGAGGACGCTGGATACATGAGCCAAAATGTGACGGTAGGCAACTTTGAAATGCGCTGTCGTGACCAAGCTGACCGCCTATTTTGTCGCTATCAAGCGTGACTTGATCCCGAAAGTTAGCCACGCTGCTGGCATGCTGGTCGATTTTCAAAGTGCATCAATCCTCTCCCGAGGTTCTGATCACTTTATATCACACCGCACTGAATCACGTTTGTATAGTTGGGGCACTGTTTTAGGTTGGATGTGGTGTGAAATTTTCGTGCCCGGTGGTTGAAGATACCAAATGAATCCTTTCCTTCCGGTATATATTCAACTACCGGGTACGAAAATTTCACACCACATCCATCCTAAAATAGTGCACCAACTGTACAGAAGTGGTTCAACGCGGTTGAGTGTAAAGTGATCAAAACCTCGGTAGAGGATTAGTGCACTTTGAAAGTTGACCAGCCTGTCAGCAGCGCAGCTGACTTTCGGAGAGGTCCCTGCGGCAGATGAGAACCGAGATCTACACTGAATTCCAACACAGAGGGAATCACAAAACATCGCACCTACCTTAATGAGTCCTAGTCATTTAAGTCTTCGTATTCTTAATTCTTCACTCCTGGATTAGATAATATTTCCCCTGAAGAGGGATATATTTAGAAGTCCGAAACTAGTTGTTTCTAAATAGAAATTGAATGAAATATATAGTCCATAATAGCATTAGATTCAAACATATCATTATTTCTGCTAATGAACATGAGAGTCAAAACCGTTATTAATTGCAAGATTTGTCTATCGTTTTCCAGAGATCAAATGCCCGGATCTGAGCTCTTCCACTCGGGAGGCTGTTTGCCAACTAAACCGTCAACACGTCTCTTGTGAGATACCCGCATCTGTGGGTACAGACGCCAAGCTCAAATGCCGCAACGGATTTGTAAAGGAGCCCAGCTATGAGGCAACTTTTGCCAATGTCACCTGCAATGTCGATGGCACCTGGAAGCCTGCTCCTATACAATGCCACAAAAAACCGAAGCACGTAAAGCTCGTCGTTCAGGGGGACATTGTTATTGAAGACGAATGAACTCTTTGATCGAATAGACCAGCATTTATACATGAGAGCGTTGAAACCCTTTTTTCCACAAATACTTATTCTACATGGAGGATACTTGGATCAAATAGGCATAAAATGCCTCTCACAAACTACTATCAAATCCGAGAGTAACTATTCTGATGGGTGAATTTGTGTTTCAGTAGGTGTAAAATTTTTAATATTAAATTGTACTGTGTCGAGTGTTGAATCTAATTATTGAATAGTAAGAGTGGACATTTTCGTATACCTACTTTCAACTTTGAAAGACACAAGTATCGAAATTCAAGAATATTAAGTAGTTGAATGAGCATTGACGCTAGTCTCCATACTCTGTAACGTAACTCAAATTTTGAATTTCTATACAATACTAAGCACTCGCTTCTCACCCCTTTCAATAAAAACGTTTTGGGCATAAGAACAACATCTGATCATGGAATTGTGGGCACCCTGACTCTTTGAACGGATTTCACTGAAAGAGCACTTCACCAGGAAGCTATCATGGCGTCTTGTTCAGAACGTTTTCAAGCATCATTCGTGGCTAAATTTATATCTTTCGTCGACCTATCTACGGTAACTAGTGAGTGTCATGAATGATCATAATTTCTTTAATTTATTGGACCAGAAGGAGAGTGACGATGAGCGCATACAATGAGTCAGGCCTTTTGACCTTCCCTGGGCTCGGATAAAAAAAGTTGGTGAGGAATATAAATGAGCATCACTTGGGTCCAATCTAAATGACCTGGCTGCGGGTATTAAGAATGTAGATGCAAACAGATGGACGTAGCTTCCGGATTGAGATGTCCTAGATTGTCTGGAAGTGTTCTACCACAGATACATTGTAAAAAGTTTGTGGGAAAAACTACCGCGAATCGTTTGCAGTTTCAACCACAGTTACTGGTTGCAGGGAGTCCACCCAATTTTATTATTGTTATGAATACATGGCCCATGGAATGGCCAGTAAGCCTTGGCAGGTCATAAGTGAATTAAAGGAATGAGCATAGTTGCAGTTTTGGCAAACAAATGAAAAAGACGTCAGTGGGGTCGCTGATTCGGTGCGGTTCGTGCAGATGAATGGTAACCACCCATCTCGTTCAGGCAAGCCTATAGTTCGAATGGAATTAGAAACTGGAAACCAATTACGAACACCACCGAAACTTCCGAAAAACATAAAATAGACTCTCTCAGCAACCTGACTGATGGTTATTTTCAGAGGCTGAAGAATTTTTAACGAGAACGCGTTGAAAATTATTGAACTACCGCAGTATTATTGTTCTATAATCTTCCTAAAACTTCAATCACGATTTCTGCGGCTATCTATGAGCTGAATCTCAGTGAATCTTATTGGAAAAATCAAAATCAAGTGTTGCTGGTCACAGGTAAGCAGAGAAATGATTATAGTTTCCAAGATTGGGGCCCACAGGTCTTCTTAATATGTGCTTTACCATCACTCATGGCACAATTTCATTCGAATTGAATATTTACCACCTCAACTTGATAATAGGCACCACGCACGACTCGCATCAGCTTGCTCGATAATTTTTGGTTGAATTCCGCAACGCCTCCCTCAAGTATTCGAGTTCCCTGTCGATTTAAATGGCTATATGTCTAGGTCCAAAAAGAACAATATCAAAAATTAATTAGAAGATTTTTTATACGTACTGGGATTTTGTAAAGCTTCTGAATGCGGGGATCAATCACTGTATCAAGCTGGTCCGTGTGTAACAACGAAGATATCTGCTGAATTGTGGAAAAGCAATGCTCAGTTGTGATTGTTGAATATTACGCGACTGGTGGATGGAGGACACACACTCGATCTCATCGTAAAGTATACGGCTGCAATAAAACTCGGTTCTCTCGACAGAAGAATACAATGGAGAGTTTGATTGTGAAGCTAGCATTTAAACTTCATGATAGGAATCGGCGATTCTATGCTAGTGAAACCAGTAGAAATCACATTCTCTGCCATCAGTGAGTCGTTTCATAGATTCCGATAGATTCAGTCCGGTTTATTGATTTCAATCCACTCCCTATGACTTCTCTACGATTGCAGAGACTATCATGGCCTCACTGGTGCAACTTCCGTTTGCCATAATCTGGTTCACTGGTAAGTTTTGATCTTTTCATCCACGTCTGTGAAGCATCAGTTCTCCATTTCTCATTGTACTTTACTGCACACATAAGAAATCGATGGAATTTTTCAAAATTTATTGATTACGGTCTTTACAACTTGATCTTGTCGATCAAACACCATCGAAATATGGCAGTAAATGCCAAAATACTTCAGCATACTGTCAAAGAATGATTTTTTTCTTCGAAGGATGGACAACAACAACGAGTGCAATGGCTGTTGACCGATTTGCTTGTAAGCCAGGAGAATTCTTCAAATACAATTGCAGCTCGTGCGAATGCAGTTCAGATGGAAAAAGTGCCAGGTGCTCGGTATTGAAATGTGAACCAGGTCAGTTTTTAGACATTACTCTTTTCCTTCGATTGAAAATCCGTGACAAAGTCAAAGCGATTACAGTGATTTCATGATTTTGTAGAATATTCGGTTAGCTTCTATTTCTTGAGGGAAAAATCTCAGTTCCTTCATGAATCCAGAATACATTCAACATCAGCTAGTACAGAAAGATCTATATTTATGCTTGAAATTTCATCGGATCTGATAGTGAGTTTTCAAAGAGTCTTTAAATAGATACAGAAATGCTTGTGATTCCAAAACTTATCAAAGAATCATGTCCCATGACAAAGATAAAGTTTGCTATCGAGTTGATCTGAATATCTCACTAAAGATTCAACATACACGATTGAGAGATTGAAATTAGTTTCGAAATGAACGAAATCATTTCGCTTGGAAGACCTAATTAGGCGAATGGAATGTGACGGAACGAAGCGTTTACACAACTAAATTTGCCATTTGTACCTTGTTAGAAGGTACTACCACAAGCCCGAAGCCAGACATTCCAAAAAACTTCTTATGTCGACCAAAAGCAACATTTAAGCAAGGGTGCAACTACTGCTTCTGTAACGAGAATGGTAAAGGAGCAACCTGTACCGCGGCTCCCTGTCCAAATCCTAAAGGTTTGTTTTTAAAAGATTCCATAAGGAGCTTGAAAATTGACACAAATTGATGAGCCAATCATCTATCCATTTCTTTCAGAGGATGAGAGTTTCCGCTGCGACCCTGGTAAGTTGTTCAGACGTGACTGCCACAACTGCACCTGTAGCAGAGATGGGAAAAGTGCCAGTTGCACATTGTTGCCATGGTGTGAGCCCCGACCCCGAGATGGTGAGCTCGTTGGTTTTATGATTATTCCATCGAATGCGTGAGGTGCTGATGGGCATCAAACTTCTTACTTTCTAGGACCGCGCAAGACGACAACCGAGAGTAGTCCGAAAGAGGAAGAGGTTGTTGAGGGTAGCGAAGTGGAAGACTTGAATTCGATCTGCGAGCCGGGTCAAGTTTTCAAACGAGATTGCAACATCTGCATTTGTGACCGAGACGGCCAGAGCTCTGTATGCACACTATCGGAGTGCCCAAAAGTTGAGCAAGGTGTGTATCCCATAGAGGTATACCTCTATGGTGTATCCCAACCGACGGTCCTTTGACAATTTTTTCAGCGCCCGCAATGATCATAACGATTGATTAATTCCCTTGTTTTGCAAGAATTCAGATGTCAACCTGGAGAAAAATTCAAACAAGACTGCAACAGTTGCGTCTGTAGCCACAACGGAAAAACTGCTTCGTGCACGGCTGGTCACTGCGTAAGATTTGATTGTGCTCAGTAAATTGTGAATATCGAAAATTTAACAGATAATTCATTCGCTTTCAGTGAGAAACTGATGATAAGGCATTAGAAGTTCCAGCTTCCTTTTGGAGAATTTGAAAGGCTAAAACAGTATCCATCTCGTGAACGATCGCTCATTAGTGTTGATATGAGCCCGTTTAGGAGGCACACATGAGCTTGATGGATTTGACACAAGCTGATTCTACAGTGGTAATCCTTTCGTGTTTCAGCCCGCCTTTGGAATACGTAAACTATCGTGAGTCTCATTTTGAGAAAAAAACGAGTTGAGGCTGATTAGTGTTTTCGAAAATGTGCTGAATTGAATGGTTATGGAATGAAGAAGAACACCAAATGAAATGTCGAACTCGATATGGGTTTGTAGACATTTGATAGGGTGTGAAAAATTTTTGATGAAAAGAGTACGCACATTTTTAGAATTAGATCAGAATATTCTTTATGAGCAAATGATAAAAAGGTGCTGAAAAACAACGAACAAGAAAGTAGTCAAGTCTGGAGGTGTTGTGTCACGAAACTATCAAAGTATCGATAGATTTCAATATTCCCAAATGAAATGCAGACCAAAACATAGAGCACTCGTAAGAAACACATGCAAGGAGGAGATTCCATTCATTCTTAAATCCCTCTTATTTAAACTAGCATTTACAGTGCATTCTTGAATCGGCGATCGGTGAGAGATTTTGGAAACATTAAAACAAACAGTAAAGACGAAGACTCAGTTCTTTCTCCACTCAAGTTCAACTAATCCACTCGAACTGATGAAGGGTCGTTAGAGAATGCGCTGATACGTCAGAAATCACGATGTATTGGCTAACTAGCTATAAATGTTTTGAAAATGGGGAATGATATGAAATCTGAATTGGGTTCTCTGTTGTTTACAAAAAGTGACTAAGGTATTCAATAACTACATAAAGGATATATTGATGAATCATTTAATAAAAAGGCCAACTTCTTCCAATGATGTGTATTTCGTATTCAAAATATAATGAACATTGAACATGATGCCGCTCCACATACCTAGACTGTCGGTGAAAAAGCCATTGCTCACACTGTTACAGAAAAGTTGTTTGAGCACACTGTTACCACTGTACTTCATGCACGAAAAAATAAGAATTTTCGACACATACGATACGCAGTTCTGCAATGAGCGCGACCGAAGGATACTCTGATCCTTTTCAGATGGCATTTGCCCATAACGAAACAAGCATAGAGCAGAATCAAAGGTTTCTCATATTCACACACAAGCATCATTGATTTCTCCTGTTCGAACAGTGTTAGATGATTGTTATGATTCATATCTCATTGGGTTAGATAAAGTGACAATATTTTGGAAAAAGCGCGAGTCTTAGCATTCATGAATGAAAGATCAAAATCACACACATTAATTCACCACCCATCCATAAATTTGTTGACGCAAAATCGATGTTGGAGTCAAAAATACGATATTTTGACACAACGACAGGAAAACAACACGCGAATCATCCTATATCTTATTTTACTCATATGAATTGTGTATTGATCACAGTGATGAACAAAAAATATATGCTTATGTATAATATATATTTATATATCTTCTCTTTTACAGAATATTCTTCAATGTTCGTTATAATCGAATAGAAATAGTCACCCTCCAGTGCTTTACATCGTGTTTATCAACTTTTCATACATTCGTCACTCATCTTCATTATATAGGTTGCAGCATGTCTTTACCTATAGAAAGTATCATTTTCACCTTTAGAGCCCTAGGTCTTCCGGAGTCATTATCTTCACATCTCTCAATCTCAGTGTTATAAATGTGTTGAAACATTCATACTTTTCTGATACTTTCCATTAGGAATTCACTATTCGTGGGTGAATTGAGCAAAAAAAATTTAGGCAGAGTAAATTCTCTCCGATGCGGAGAAAGCGTCAAACGCTTTCATTATTACAAATACGTCTCGAGGATACTCAATTAAATGATCTATCAAAGTCATAAACATCTATCTTTTATATACAACTTACAAATAATTTCGTTGCCACAAACACCTATGGTGCGTGATTTTTTTGGACACACCAACGAAAAGCATCCAAAACAGCCCATCATGAAATCTATCGATGATAGATGGCAATGATTTGCAGAGTTCTTACGCATGAATTGACCTGTACAATTTTACTAGCAAGTATAGTAACATTCGAGAATTACAACATGAAAATAGATTCGGTACAATTTGTTGTATTTACAATGTATAGAAAGTGATGCAGTACAAATTTCGCGGCAATCCAAGTACCCATCGATTTTCGATAGATTAGATTCCTTAGCGGATTCTTCAGAGGAAAGATGCTTATCCGTTGTACATAAATGCTGACCTAGTATCTTTTTTCTGCACATATATTATATTACAATACGATTTGACTCTGCAATGAATAACTATATTATTGCAAAACAAAAAAACCATGAAAGGATATCACTAAACAAAAGATCAAAAACAATTTTTAACAATAACATGGATAAAAACAGCATTTCATGCTATTTTAAGCTGTTGATAACGTCAAATGTAGATAGAGATATCGCTTCAGACAATACGTTCTGTCACAGGGTTGAGAATTGTTTTAGAGGTATAAAAAATTGGGATCAAAAAAAAACATGATGGACAAAAAAAACCATTGACATGCAGTCGTGCATCCGTAGTAAGTACTAAAAGGACAGTGGAAGGAAAAAATCCATAATATTTAGAGAATTCGATGCAAGAGCCTTTAAATGAAAAACATTTGAAGCGATTTCTTTTTCTTTTCATCAGTAACGACTAAGAGGCAAACTTATCTACACTGTTTCAGATTATTTACATGCTTGTGCATTTTTTCACAGATTGTGAATTACCATCAAACTTGTCACCCTTACCGTGCTCTTCGAAGTATTAGTATTATCGATTCCTGTCTGACAAAGACTCAGGACATGCTGAGAGCATTGTCACATGACATCGCCTCAATCTCTTACATATTTCAATTATTTACAGACTCTAGCACATTTCTCACTCTCTATGTCTATTTATCGAGGATAGACTTTCACACATTGGTCCAGTCTGGAGACTGCTATCAAAACTGTTGCTAATTGCAGAATAATATGAACATTGCTCGTTCAATCGTCGTCGATTTGGTATTATCACATTCGAGAACTCTATGGGCAAAATCTCGAGTAATCATTCATATTTCCAATCCGCGAAGGCACACAGCGCTATTTCCATTCCTTCATCGAAATACTTTTGCAACTCAAAAAAATATCATCGTTTTGAAATGGTTTTCATCAGTTATTCTAATATGGCTACTATTAAATTTTACGAAATCCTGTCAGGCTGCGGTGATCCATATAAAAACTCTGTCAATTACAAATGTAGCGTGGAAATGAATGATAATCTCGAAAGTTGAATATCAAAGTAATATAAAAAAGTGAGGAATGGTTGAAACAGCGAGTAGATAGCAGACTGCGAACTCTGTGGGGTCAACGTTCCGGTACACGGCCTGGCTCGAGCGTGCGATGCTCGAGCCGTCAAGAATATACAATATGAAATATCTATGTTTCTTAAATTTATAACAATTTACACGAAAACGGGGTTCGGCGCGAGAATAACGTCGTCAATAGGCAGCGGCGTTTCGTTGTTGACGAGGCCATCGTCGATCGACGGGGTCTTCGGTGAGTTTTTGTAGCTGCAGCTGCTCCATGATCATTGTATCACGAATTATCTTGCGAGAATACTGCATAACATCGTCATTCCGAGCGATAAAATTGCAGAGACCCTCGCCAGCGAGGACGAAGATGCAGAACTCGACGCTTCCATGTTCAGGTCTTCGCAGACACCTATTGAGAAGAATACATAATAGTCATTATGATTCAATTGTAGCATTTTTTGTATCTAAAACTCAGTTCAAGTTTTCTTGTTTCGTTATCATAAAATCAAACAGCGAGATCACATCGAAATTCTCAAGCGAAGTTTTTTAGAATTATGTATTTTCAGAACGATTTACATCTTTGTTAGTCATAGAAAAGAAATTCAGTGAAAAAAAAAAAAAATTAGTTGAGATATTCATGCAAGAGCTCAGAGAGGTATGCAGTGGTGCATACCTTGATTAGCGAGCTTGTAAGTCCATTCATTGACCGCAGCGCCACGCTGGCAAAAGCTCTGGGGCCTCGACAACCACAGTTCTTGCTGCTCGACTCTTCCGGCCTTGTTGGGTAGCTCGCGGGTGCTTTCACTCTGCCTCATCGAGACGCACAGCGTCTCTTTTTCCACACCCAAGCCACCACTAGAAGCAGCGCTTCCGCCCTGTTGAATTGTCCTGTTACGCGAGACAATTGTATACCATGTGCCGGCTTCCTCCCAACTCCCGTGGCATGAGTACGCCGCTGAAACTGCATCAAAGTTTGGTTAATTTTAGCGAGGCTTTGATCTTCTGCTACATGTTAACTCTCATATTCAATGCAAGAAATTAGGGCCTGTCACGGTGCCATGAGAGCTAAATTTTGTGTGACGTTAACATGAATTCTTATGGGCATATATTTTTCAACGCATCTAAGTTGAATGACGAACTTTTTTAAATTCTTATTTCAGGACAGAATTTGACTTTAGTCTGAGAACGGGGTAAACAATGTTAAAATGGAGCTACTAGATCGACTTAACGCTGGAAAAATGTCCACGTGTGTCACAATCATTTTAGAGATTGTTTCAGATTTTTCGGCAAATTTTATATGCAAGTTGTGATGCATTTCTTGAAAAGATCTTCGTGTAGCATGAATACACCAATGAAGTCGAAGGTTCGAAAGTGTTTGCCTTCATTCGTAGTGCAACGTGGCCAAATATTTTGTTTGATTTCAGTTCACTGTTCAAGTGTATCAAAAATGAGTGATGGGAAGGCTTTCTGAAAAAAGTTTCCTGTGAAGCCCAGTAGTTTTAGGCAATACATTTCGAAACTAAGCGTACAGAAGATACATTTCTGATCACCAAAACCTAAACTAACCAATTTCGTTTCTCTTGCACGACTCCTGTATAATCATCTCGTTCTGTCCGCTCGAGGTGCATCCAATCTGCACGTCCGCGTTCTGGCAGTCATCGACACTCGTATTGATAGGTCCGATGCCTGCCTCGTTGCTATCCTCCCCTCGCCACGTCGATGGCGATGACGACGACGAGGACAAGGGTCGATTAGCAAAACGTCGCTGACGCCTCGTGAGCTTCATCTGCACCACCGACGACGAGGGCAAATCCAGTACCGTGTAACGCCCTGGCTGAGGACAGGACCGCTTGTGCAGAGTTGAAGCTGCAAGATGGGGTGAAAATATTTTGTTTAGCTTCTGATGAACCTAAAACGTCGTTTCCACAAAGTACAACGAGTAAACTTACTTATAAGCGTTGAGAAAGGCTGCTTCGCTGGATCGTCCAAGGAACAGGCTTCGTGCGGCATAATCATCTTTTGACCTGCAACAATTAAATCCATCATGATCAATTAGTCCTGGATTAATCAATTAGTCCTGGATTAGGATGATGAACAGAAGATAGGAAGATAGAGTAGATGACCGGAAACTTAATTTTGATCAAAATCTTACACGGTGCCCTTGAATGCAATTTAAATGAAATATTCCGTTACCAACGGGATTATTTTGGTTTCCGTTTCCGGATATCTTAAAGAATACATTCCTAAAAGAATTAAAATCTTTCGCCGAGCCGTTTTGAAGGAATGTCATTTGGAACATTTTTTGGAACTCTTATTTCCTCAATGATAATAAATGTTCTCCAAACCTAAGATTCCTTGGTCAAATGATGATCTAAATGAAAAATGATGATTCAGGAGGATGATTCGAGTAATTATGACAATGAGAATAGTTACGAGAGATTAAATCTCCAAAACTGCTGATTGTGGAGAGTCCTTTTGGGGGAAAAATTATGAAGCAGAGTCCGGATCTCAAATTGGGATTCCCATCCACATCTTGATCAAAACTACTCAAGTTACGATCAATATCAATCAACATAAATCAATATAGCATTGCTAATCATCGTTTCAACGTCATCAATCGACACAGATCGGTAAGTTGGAATACTGTTTTGCGGTCGTCTTACGACACCGTACCCCGTCTGCGGCAAATTCCTCGCGTGCTCAATCGGCGACATTTGTTGATATGGTCTACATACTCGCTCCAGACAATACTCTCAGTATACATGTATGCCAGCGAAATTCATAACAAGAGTGAATTCTGGAACTTTAGCTAATGGGTCACTCAACTAGTATCTCGCCAGCTTGTGAGCGCTTCGCATGTGTCTCTGAACCTTGTGGTGAAAAGTTTCAATTGTTATCCCAATCAATGCGTATTCATTGCTACGTTGACTGTATGCGGATTTCACAATCGTGATGACGAAGGACCATGCAATTTCTCACGAGGAGAATAGATCAAAAGTCTGTCTGTTATGTTTTCGAAAGAAGAAAATGATGGTTCCCATCAAAAATCAACTGAAAATAGATCTGGAGACAATTTTCAATCATTATCGAGAAAGCAAAAGTTCACCAAGTGCTTTGTGTGGTACGTGTAAGGTGCACGTGAGTCGAGTTAAATCTGGCAAAGAGACGATGAATATTTTGAATTCACCCAGAGTCGTGGATATGATAGTTTCCGAGTCAACCGAGAATTCGAGGTGTGATTGTGAAATCTGTGATGTTGCACGAAAAACTCTCAATTCACAGCAACAAACTACATCTAAATCAGCAGGTGAGTACTTGAAACCCTGTCAAATGGCATTGTTCCAAAATTCCATGGATTTTACGAATAGGTTTCTCATATCGACGTCCCAACATCGTGAACTTGTGGCTTCCGAAAATTTTTTTACGTACAGCCCGAGTCACGCACTAGTAATCAGCCTTTCCATCACGATGATTTTGACGTCTCGCAACTCTACCCTCGCTACCCTACATCAATATATCTCTTGATTATCGGGTTACCTATCAAAGTGGAAATACGCACAGATTGCGCTCGCGCTTCTTCAATATTTGGACGACAAATTGTACTAGGCTATTTTGCTTTGCGCGGAGTCACGCATGGAACTCAATGATCTTCTCTCGATTCATAAATGTTGCAGAAAACTGATATCAAAATGTCATAACTCTTCAGTGGGCTCAAATTCCCATTATTACAATAACCATCAACTATTTTTCCATTCATCATTGAAATTAAACCATAGTGTACTCGAATTTCCGTAGAACAACGTAAAATATTTATGTATCTCGTACCAAAAAAGCTTCTCTTTTCACTCTCGCACTGGGGAATCCTGATCCATTACGTGACGTTTTTCGTCGAGCGTAGGGGCCTTGTGAGAAGTTTTTATCGGAAATTCCACGTGCTTAACATCATTTCCAAAAAAATTGCATAAATTCGGAATGTGACGCGGTTTTGTATGAAATCTTCAAGTTTCATTGAATTTGACAAAGTTCCCGAGTGGAATTCATTCATGTCGTGAATTATATTACAGGAAATCCAGCTCCAAGCACATTGAAAAACCCCTGCCGCAAATGTCTCACTCCGGTATCCAAAGGAGTATCTCATATCTGCAATGTGCAGTCTCAAGTTGATAATCTTTCAACTTATTTGGAAAGTTGTCCCCAAAGAGTACAAGATCAAGTAGTGTCCAAATTCATAAAAAATAGGACTGCAGTAGAAGAATGTCCAGAGTCACAGGAGACACTCGTCATCCGACAATCACGAGGCAAGCCACTCCATTTCATCAGAAAATCCTGCAAAGGGTCCATAAGTAAAAAGACCGCGTGTAAACGCTCAGTATCTGCAGAGGATCTTTCAAAACTGCAGATAAGCATGAATCTAAGCTCTCGCCAGACGCATGGGATCGCCTCATTTTTACGGACAGCCACACAAGATAGAAAATTTATCGAATCAGGCTCGACGATTAAGCTTATGGAGAAATCTCACCTACTCGACGATTTTTTCAGCCACGGAGAGTTTGAGTTCTTGAAGATTAATGGAAAAGAGATCTCCGAAGTGCATAGAGTTGTGGTCCATTGTATTGGTATAAGTGATTTCATAGCGTTCATAAAAGAGAAAAGGCGCACTGGAGAGTATCTTATCAAGAAGGGCTTGGACGGTGGAGGAGGATTTTTCAAAATTTGCCTCTCAATTCAGTCGGAAACATCGACAGCAGAAATTACCGGCTCAGAACGTCGGAAATTTTCTGACGGTATTGCATTCAAACAGTTCAAAGATTCTGCAGTCAAAAAGATATTCCTGTTGGCAGTAGCTCCTAAGATTCAGGAAAATTATAACAATGTTTCTACATTAATGAATGCCCTGGATCTCGAAGAGCTTGAAGGAACTATAGCTACCGATCTGAAATTAGCTAGCATCATATCCGGTATTATGCCGCAGAGCTGCACCCACCCATGCATCTGGTGTTTTGTGAATAAAGATGATCTCAACACCTGCGGTGAACTCAGAACGGTCCAAAAGAATCTGACTTACTACGAGAAGTGGGTTGCAGCTGGATCAGTGAAGAATGATGCGAAAAATTTCATGAATTGCGTGAACAGACCACTATTCAAGAGCGATCCGGACGAGACATTCCTGCAACTAATACCACCACCTCAACTGCACTTCATGCTAGGAGTGGTAAATACCATATTCTTCCATATGTACCGAGAGTTTGAGAGTGAATCTACAGCTTGGATGAAAAAATGCAACGTTGAACGAGAGATGACACATGGTAGCCCAGCTTTCAAAGGGAACTCGTGTAAAAAACTTTTGGAGAATTCCGATTTACTATGTGTTCAACCAAATTCAAGACTGGAAAAATATCAAACATCCTTCTCTGACTTCCGGGATGTTGTAAACTCGTGTTTTGGAGAGGTTCTGGATCCCGATTACAAGCTTTTCATCGCCAAGTTTCGTCAAAGCTATATGAACTTAGGAATCAGTGTGACTCCAAAGGTACACGCAGTATTTTTTCACGTCGAACAGTTCTGCGAATCGAAAAAAAGAGGATTGGGCTTCTACAGTGAGCAAGCAGTTGAGTCTGTTCACTCCGACTTCAATTCCCTCTGGGAGAAGTATAAAGTTAACGATTCGAACGAGAAATATCCCGAGAAACTTCTACGTGCAATGTGCTCATACAATGCCTCCCACATTTGAA
This sequence comes from Eretmocerus hayati, assembly GCA_029851415.1. Taxonomy (NCBI): domain Eukaryota; kingdom Metazoa; phylum Arthropoda; class Insecta; order Hymenoptera; family Aphelinidae; genus Eretmocerus; species Eretmocerus hayati. The sequence continues at coordinate 199,708,136 of CM056741.1, read as the reverse complement.
GAATTCATAAGTCTTTGGAAAAAGATGGAATCATTCTGTATTACAGGCTCACAGTGACTTCTTATCATGTCTCCTCATTTATCTTGTACAATGTGCATCTATATTGGCCCCAACTTGAGTAGTTTTGAATAAAATGTGGATGGGAATCCCAATTTGAGATCTGGACTCTGCTTCATAATTTTTCCCCCAAAAGGACTCCCCACAATCAGCAGTTTTGGAGATTTAATCTCTCGTAACTATTCTCATTGTCATAATTACTCGAATCATCCTCCTAAATCATCATTTTTCATCTAGATCATCATTTGACCAAGGAATCTTAGGTTTGGAGAACATTTATTATCATTGAGGAAATAAGAGTTCCAAAAAATGTTCCAAATGACATTCCTTCAAAACGGCTCGGCGAAAGATTTTAATTCTTTTAGGAATGTATTCTTCAAGATATCCGGAAACGGAAACCAAAATAATCCCGTTGGTAACGGAATATTTCATTTAAATTGCATTCAAGGGCACCGTGCTTAGGCTCACACAGTACACCGTGTTTTCGATTCACGAATAAGGTATACAAGTCGAGTCGAAAAAAATTGATGAATATTCGTTCCAACTTACTCGACTGCTGCACTTCGATGACATTACCATCCCGCTTGTGGAAGATCATGCAAACGTAGCCGGTGTCACTGTGAACAGATAAAATTCATTTGTTAATCAGACCATCGAGTTTGTACGAAATGGAATGTTCGAATGATATTTTTCAACTTTTCTGCTCTCACGCAGCTGCTAGCTCAACTAAGAAGAAAACTTTGAAAGAATTTGAGAGATTGTTCAAATGACAAAGATGGAGTTAGTGGAGGAGGGTCAGTTTCCCCAAGACTTCTCCATTTGTGCAGCTTAAGCTCCTCTTTAAAGCTTCCTCGAGAGTTCTTTGATGGAAAAACTTTAGTTCTAGAGCTGTTGCTTGAGTGAGCAGCAGCAGTAGCAGTAGCATCAGCGACAGAGGCTTTCAAAGTAGACACGAGAGATTCACTTCGTTGGCGATTCAGGCTTGTTTTTTCAGAGCGCCAGACCCTCAAAGTATCACTTTGAACTCCTCATCAAGTATTGTCTTCTAGTTACAAAGGATAGTTCTCGAATACAAGGATCTCAGAAGATACAGAATTTCAAATTTAAGAGTTCGGTTCTTGCTATTCGAATTAATCGACTGAACTTGTTGAATAATGAAGTTGTTGGATAAGTTTTGTCTCACCATCCATTGGTAATGTGAGCAACGAGTTTGACTTTGGGGCCCTGCATGTCGTCCTTAGGGTGCATCTTCTCGAGGTTGTGGCACACGACCTTTTCCTCTCGTTCGCTGCTCTCGGAACTGTCGTCACCGGAGCCACCAGTACCGAGGCCATCGTTGAAAGTGACCTTGAGAGTAGAATTGCCCGTTGTGAAGTGGTAGTTTCTCGAACCGTCGAGGAAGTGCCAGTCGTGGTGCTGCGTCACCCAGGTAGGGTATTTGCATCTCACGTGCTCTTTCTCCTCTGCAAATAAAAAAATTTCAATGAGTGTTTCATTCTGTATCTTTAGAATTCTTGTAGCTATGATTCCAGTGTGAGAAAAATACAACAGTGTCATGGACTTGATTTTAGAATCGCATGAGATTTGAAAACTTCTGATATTCAGATACCTGGTTTTGAAATATAGCTCAGACAGGCGTTCAAGCCCATGAAGGTATCGAATGACATTGATTTGGAACTGTGAACGATTTCTGATAATGGTCGCAATGAAAACAGATACAAGTAACTAGCGAATGACGAATTTTGAATATTTGATAGGCAGGTAACCAACTCGGAGAAAAAAGTTTTCAGCACGAATCACACGGTTCGTTGCTTTTTTCCATGACTCTTTCCCGAAACTCTGAGGAAAACTTGGCTTTTTCAGCATGAGAAGGGTGGAAAGACTCCCTTTGGTTTCATACAATTCCCAAAAATTAATAGCATATTTTGAAAGAAATTTTGTTCGATGACCCAGAGTAGAATAATGCTGGATAAAATTTAGTTCAAGATGCGAGCTTTCACGAGACATTTGACGTACCTTTGGTGAAGACGAAGGTGCGGGCGCCCTCGGAGACGGAGGTTAGTCCGTTGCAGCTCGGCTCGCCCGACTGCGAGACCATGTATCCAATTTTGCCCTGATGGTGCACCTTCTCGTACAGGAAGCACCTAAAAAATGACAATTAATTATTTTTACATTTTTCTCTGACAAGTATCAAGGCGAGTACGATGCCGCGCGTGCCACGGTCTCAAAAGCATGGTCGGATCTCTATAGTAAAATCAAATTTCAGATTCTTGAGCGCAGCGTACGTCTCATAAAGCTTGCCGAGCGAACGGATACGTGACGAGGCGGGGGCCAATCAAGCAGCACCACCACAGAACCTCGACAGCTATAACAGAGTATAACAACAAAGTCAGCCTCTTGCGCGAATGGGTTACGCGTCTCGCATGCACAACGAGACCATACTCTCTCCTGCTCCGCGGGAGGCGGAATACGCCGGATTGATTTATTTATCAATTAGGCTGTGTGCGCTGTGGGTAATTTGTCTGGCGTACATATATCTGTGATTGTGTACGTGTATAGCTCAATACTCTGTCTCTGGCCAATTCTAATTCGTCTTTCTCCGTTGTTGTGACGCGACTTTGCTCCCTATAGGAATCGTCACAATGTGTGTAAGATATAGCTCATTGCTCTTAATTCCCTCCACAGACTCTCGAGTATAAGAGTATGTGCTCCGCTATAATAGTGAGATCAATGTCGATTAAACTCAGTGCACTCGATCCTTCCGCTTATCGCGCATGAGTGCATCCAACCGTTCTCCCGCAACGTCCCATCCTTTGAACCATGTTCTTTCGTACCTTACTCTCCCATTCATGAAAGTACGCAAAGAGTGAAGGGATGTGTCTCCCCCTAAAGGGGATCCTCGTCAATGAGCTTCTTTTCAGTTCATCAAGTTGGGGCTCATTGAGAGCTACTTTCAAAAGAACGTTTACCGATTGTATGCCGATCGCAATGGCGTCAGCCAATCGAGCACGATCGCCACAATCAAAATTCCCTCTCACCTATTTTCTTTCGGCTAGCCAGTATAAACTGATGATGGGCCTATCGAGAGTAAGAGTTTGATCCCTGTACAATGATCTATAAAGAGTTGGGCGGAAATAATGCAATAAGAATCAAGTATTGCACTTTGATCTAGTAAGTTAATAGTTTCAATTACATCAAAGCAGAAGGCAGTCGCACGGATCTTAGCTCCAGCATACTACGTCAATTTCAAAATTGGTCGTTGGTATTCTCATTGTTTTTCGATCCTGGCATTGATTTCATGATATGGTTATCTCACACAATTCATTTGATCGATACTTATTTATTTTGAAATATTTTGGAGTCGTGCAAAAATTAACCAATCCAACATTACTCGTTCTGTTCATGGGTTGAAGCTCATGATTTCCTGTAAGTTTTTGATCTTTAGATGCGTATCCATGTGATTTAGTTAGCTCCTCGGATGGGATTGATTATGAATTTAAGAGCTCAAAAATCGAACAAAAGCACTTATATTCATGTACGATAGAAAAGGCTAATAGATCGGAATTGATTCTTGTGAAATTTTTGAATGACTGGGCAACATGTGTCAAAGCAAACGCACAAGTGTCAGAACTAATCGATACGGATTATTGGATTGAGAAAGTAGACTGACGCACAGATCAAACTCTCACGAGACATGCAGACTAAAAATCATGTAGGCTCTTAATCTCCCTGCTCGGTCTTTGCTTGAATACAATTTACATCTCAGTTCGGTGGAAATATTCAATCAAAATCCACTCGATGAGCAAATAATGTTTATTGAATTGCAGTGAAAATGACAAGACAGACATATCTAGGTTGTGGGATGCTGTAGTTCTGTCATAAAGTCACAAACAAATGCGGACAATCTTGTCGAACGTAATGCCTGATTTGTTCGGATGCTACAGAAAAAATGTAAATAGAGCTTCATTATAACCCTTCAATCAAAAATTTACTGGTACACTGATCAGCGGGTGACATACTTCTCTTAATTATTGTAGGACCTCGTCATCAGTGCACCTGCCGCACAAAATTGTCCAACATTCGTTGAAACAAAAAAAGGTCGGTCTACAAAAGATCAACACAGACACGTGAGATACTTCTCTGTAGTACGATTCCACAAAAGATCCACCAACGACTCTGACATCAACTAATATTATTAATAAGTAAACAAATCAGTACCTGTATTCGTTGCTCTGGGAGACTCCACCTGGCTTGAGGGTACCCACGAGATACATATTGCGTCCGTCCTTCCACATGGCCAAACATTGCAACTCCTCAGCTGAAACAGATTCAATCGATGGTGAGGTTATGACCACATAAAGGCGTAAAGGCCTCAAAACGACCGAGACTCATCTAGTTATGATTATGATTTTGAATTTTCAACACGCTGTTGTAAGCCCGTACGTCACTCTTTGTAAAACGCGAGGCAAGCTCAAGTGGTCTTTAATCGAGTTATCGACGATAATCCGTTTAGTTCAGCGAGTCGGAGTCGGGCACATGTGCATACTGTACGAAGACCGCCGTAGCCATCCCCTCCTTACTGAGTCTCGAACCCCTCTTTGATGAGGCCATGTACATCTGAATTCATCGGTTTTATTATCAAGTTGCAATCCACAGAAGCCCCTAGAATGACCTCGCGTCGTCCCTCACTCTTAACAGTACAACAGGGAATACACGCCATAGCAGACTGAGCCATCATTCCTATGATGCTTTTTCCCTCCATTGTCCCGTACTTACTCTTCTCTTTCATAATTCCTTCAGCCCCCTCCCCTATTTTTCATAGTTCTCCGACTCGAGGCACCTTTTTTATCATATCAATTTTATGGAAAGGTACTGAGACAGACGCGGCAAAGATTCTATACAGTATACGTCTCTATTAATTTCAACTCTCCGTTGCTCGACAAGTCCGTAGCGTTTCTCTGAGCAAACAGCTCGACATTTAATGAATTCGCTGAGAGTAATTGGAATGAATGAGAAAAAAAGTCAGATTTCACTAGAAAACAGTGTTTGCTATGAAAAATATGGGAAAAAATCTCCTTTAGAGTGAAATGAGGGTAGATCTTATGAGATATTAACCTCGAAAGAACTGAGATTTCTTCGATATTAAAAAGGACGAGATTAATTTTTAGACGATTTTCGAGGGTTATCTTTATTCAATTACAAAATTTGCCGAATTTTCATCAATGCATGAAATACCTTCTATTTAGCGAACTACTTTTTCTGTGAAGAGAAAACAAGTATTTGAGATTACAATCTGCAGAGGAATGAACAAAATCAACATTTAGAATATCAGCGACGCTAGCAGTTGCCTTGTGAAAAAGAAGAGATAATGACTACGGCAACAGCCTTTGTCAATCGAGTAGCACCAGGGTTGCCAATGATGAAAAAAGCATGCAGCACCGGAGGTTTCTCGTTGATGAGTCCGGATCGTTGCAGTAAAAAGAGAAGAGGACGAGAAATGGTCAATCGCATGCGGGAAGGGTCACACGCTTGAACATTTCCCACAAATTAGCCACACAAAGGATGAGTGACGGTAAAGGGGTCAATAAAACTTCCAACTGTTATTCACTTTTATCAAACTTGGTCAAATTTTATGTTTCTGTTAACAATTGAAATCTTCTGCATTATAATTTTACTCGAATTGCTATCCTCTGCGTGTCAATAATTTATGCTCATATTTTATCGAAACCTGAGTATAATGACGTTCAGCGCGAGCTTTTGAATCCTGATAGATTATGGAGGAATAAGATCCTACCACATTGCTCTTTCATCTCTAGAGCTTTCGTCGAACTTTCGGAGAAAGCCGCAAGTAGCTTGCTCAGATATAGCAGTATGTCAGTGCACTGAAGCGAGAATGAAGTGTTTGGAACTCATACTAGTTAACAAGCAATTCTCAATAAGAATCTAGAGAACTTGAACGGCATTTTTTGTGTAGCAAAATGCAAGTTTGGGATTGGGGTGAATCTCGTCATCAAATTTAAAAATGGAAGGATAAAGTTTCCCAGAAAACTCATTCTACCGCGAAGATCAAATCTCCATCTTATATTGTGATTGAAGATTCTTTGATATAGGAAGTTTTGTGAGTCGAACATTGGAGATCAAAAGAGTTCTGAAAGGGAGAGTAAGCTAGCACAAGTGGTTGAGTATCATCGCAGTACCCAATGAATGACTGTCGGAGAAAAAAAGGTATTGAGATGATGCTAAAAGGGTCATAATATAAAAGAGAAGAAAGGGAAGTATACTCACTGCTGCTCTCGGCACCCTGTATGTCAGCGCAGGCCTGATACTTGAAGAGGAGCTTGCTATCGTCGGTGCAGCTCTCGACCTGATTTTCCAGGGCCTTGCACTCGCCATGGCCTCGGTTATAGCTGAAACTAAACGGGCCCGCAAATGGGCAGGCTATTGGCTTCGAGTTCAGCCTGAACAATGAATTGAGCGCGTCGTCCGAGGTCAGTTGCGAGCACGCATCCTCAAGCTCGATCTCTGACAGCGAGCAGTACGCTGGAAATACAAAATATTCCATGTTAATCATGTCGTTGGACTTCGTCACTGGGGGGTACTTCAACATCGTCCCACAAGTTGAGAATTTCTTGTCGTAGTCGATTCGGGTCCGATTCGAGTATTTTGGGGTAATCAATACTGCTGACATTATTTTGACTCGTTCTTTACACAGTTACAGCTTTGATAATAATCGTAATTAATGTTGGTTCGATATGAGATTCCACGGCCAATTTCACGCATCAATTTTTATAGTGATTCTTCAAGATGATCCGACAAGTTATCAACGATGACATCAACCATTTGTTAATTCGAATCAGTTTTTTATCCGTATGCCTAGTTTTTTGCGCAGTTTTTTACTGCATTAGCGCATTAATGAAATTCTTTATTCGAGAACCCATTAATCATTACTTGATCATATCAAATTCTGTTCATTCTGCGCACTCATTTGTAAATATTCAATTCTTTATTAATATTACCCTAACTCTATCAGGTCTTGAAACCGATAATTATGAGAGCTACTATCAATCATTTGGTATATGCGTTTGACAAGAATTGGTTATAACGAGGTTTGTCACAGGAAATTGAGAAAATTAATTCGTATACGCGTGAATATAATGAAACTGGTTGGCTTATTAGTCAAGAATGCACTCGAGATTGAACTCATTTTATCTCTGCATTGAGAGAGACCAAGGCCTGATCGGGCTATGAAAATTTATCTACTATTTTATGATAAAATCTACGGAATTAGATCTACCAAACTTTCAGTTTCGCAATTCCCAACGACCCAATTCATCGAAATTTACTTCATCCCCGCTCTATCATAAATTGGCAATCAAATTCACGATCATTTCAAGATCAATCTCCGAGCAAAATTTCTCAGAGGGGTCAATTAAAACGGTCCAACTGCCGTAAAATCCACGATTGAAGCAACTTCCAGCTTCGCCACAGCATTTCCTCAGCCAACTTCGCGTATCTAAAGCTTTGCAAGGAACTCGACATCGTCATCTCCGCGAGAAGTCCAAAAAGGGAACCGCGGTAACATTCTGCCCAGTCGAACTAAACCGAACGAATATAATTCTCGCAATGAACTCAGAGACGGAGAGACGGAACATGACCGGATCCGGAGTGAGGTTAGGGCTGTGCAAAATTCGAAAACGAGGGACGCGTCCCCGGGGAGGGCGGGCCTCGCCTCTCGTGGCCCTTTGATAATTTATGCATTTCGGCATAATCTCTCGCCACCGAGTATGAAAGCTTCGCTCTGCTTCCCAGTCCATCGAAAACCTTATAGCCCGTCGGGGCTCTATATACCAGTGGGCGTAAATACACGTAAAGCTGCATCTTCCTACTCTGACTAAGAGATGAGGCGCGAGAGCATTTTCGCGCAAAATGAGCGTGGCGCCTCTCCGTCATCCCTCAACGTACCTACCATCAACCGTGTATATCTGTTGCTTCACCCGAGAGGCTTCAGCAAAAAGCGTGACAAAACTTTGCAGCGCAGAGAAGGATGTGTTTTGGGCGACAAGCTCGACCCGCGAGAGCTAGTCCGCTCGTTAATCACTGAAGCGTCGCGCGAGCTCGGACGGACGACTCGGTGGTGGTGGTGATGCTTCCACATATCCCGCACCAGAGTATGCTTGAAGTACTCTCATTGCTGAATTTTGTGTGGGTGAATTGAAAATTTTTGACGGCTCTCGCGAGTGGCGCTAATGGCTCGAATCCGCTCTCTCAGCCCGCATGCGAAACGAGCGCTTCGAGGGCGATTATTCATTGAGCTATACAAGCCGCGCTAGACGCAAAGGGACTTGTGCACATCACACGTACAAACTCCGTTGATTGGATTTCACGCTTGCCGATTCAATCCACGAGATGGGGGGAGGGGGGGGGGGGGGTAAATGGGGGAGGGGGCAGATGAAAAACACCATTTGGAAAAGTTTCGTCTGACGGGAGGACGAGTCAACCATAAACCTCGTCATGAACATGGAATTTGAGATCCAGGATTGTTGGTCGGAGATGATTGTGGGGTACTCATGACTAAGAGCAACAATTCAGGTATCTTTCGGCGCACTCGCTAAATATCCTAACCTTTCAAAATGATTTTGCCCTCTTCGAGATTGTTCCAGTCTCGAGTAGGAGCAACGTTATCACAACAAAGCGTCTCTCGCCCTGGGTACCTATTGAAGTAAAATTTCGGGCTAATCGCACGCGTGCGAGTATGATTTCGCGCGCGTAAAATATATTGATTTTTGCTACGGCCGTCGCATCATAACCTAGTCCGGAAAATAAGGTAAATCAAATAATCTCAATAAACACTTTTGACTGCACTTATTGGGACAGGCATAACGGTGCATGCTCCCTCGAAAGTCGAGATTTCTTCATCAGTACAGGAAAACAATACCAATGTCTCTAAAAAAACTGGACATGGTAGAAAAAATTTTCAAAGCAAACATTGAATTCGAAGACTAGGGATACTGAGGTAAGAATAGTGGGACAATTTATTATTTTTTGGCCTTACATACACGGAAGACTTTTGCCAGAAGTGTTAATAACATTTTTGAAACTGTCCAGGCATCCTTCCACACTTTCCCTAAGGCCTCAATTTGAATGTCTGCATTCAAAATTTTTCCTGTTCATGGCCAGCTTTTTGGAGACCTTAGTATTGTTTTCCTGCGTATATTAAGAATATCATGACTCTTGAGTAAGCATGCACCGCAACGCCCGTCCCAATAAGTGCAGCTATAAGCAGTTATTGGAATTTTCTTATTTACCATATTTTTCAACTAGGTTATGATACGGCGGCCGCAGCAAAAATCAATACATTTTACGCGCGCGAAATCATGCTCGCATGCGTGCGACTAGCGCGAAATTTTACTTCAATAGGTACCCTGAGGGCAAGATTTAAGAAAACCTCCTTTCCATTTGGTGTTCAACTTCCCATACGGAATCTCAATATTCTCACAGACATATTAATCAGCGAGGATTATTTGACGACACTTCGCTCAAAGAATCAGCAATCGCTGTTCCTAGAATTGGTGTGAGGTCGTACAACTACATTGACATATTATCAGTTATCAGAGATAGAACGGCACGGCTCTTCGTTTCCTCAACTCGCAGACTAGATGAGCAAGTGGAAACAAGAAAGCAGAAGAAATAAAAGGAGTGAGGGGGCCGCACTCAAGGTGAATAGTTCTGCAGATCGAGAAGAATTCTGCGAGAGCAATTAACATAAGTTACGCTCCATCACAATCGAGCACCATCGTCGTCGAGGGGAATACAGAATGGAGGAAACGAGGGACGGGTCCGCAAAATGGCTGGAAAATGAGTGGGTACGATAAAGACTTGGACGCGAAACAGGCGACGCACTTTTTCCTTGATTAAGAAGAAGGGTAGAAAGAGGAGCATCGGTTGGAAAATGAAGGGACGATAGGTGCACAGAGGCGACGCGGTTTTTTTCTGCTTTCTCGCATCCAAAGGGACTCTTATTCTTTGGTACAATAAGTGAAAGAGTGTATGGAAGAAACGCGCTCTCGAATTCCAAAGTGCAGAGAAGGACAAAGATACAAGAGTCGCGCGTATTGTCTTTATTGGCTGCTCCCTTTTGCTGCGACAATGCGAAAGAGCGACCGAGCTCGCCATTATTTTGCGCAAAGTCGAACGAGACGACTTGGCAAGAGGCTGTGTTACAGCCCATGTACCCATACCGTGTGCCTGGATGGGGATGCCTTTTGAAAAGCCGCGTACTCCGCGAGTTGAGTACACAGCTCTGTACTCTGTGAGCAGAAAGCATCAGTCGCGCGCGCGCGTGCAAAAGAGACTGCCCGGTCGTGCAAGACAAAAGAATGTCGCGTACTTGATGCGCCAGGTGATGCAACCACTGGCGTGCACTACCATACCACGGTGGCACTCATTTATGGTACACTAGATTGTGAGGCACCGGGATCCATTTGATGTATTCGATTTTGGTAGCGCAAAGTGCGAAAAAGCATTTGTTTCGATGCTAAATACGTAATGAAAGTTCGGTCAGCACAGAAAAGATTCGAGACTGTGGTCATAATGACATACAGTATTTCGCACTTGAATGCACAAGTTCAAATTTCGTCGAAATCAACCATGTAGCTGGTACGAAGCATGAGAGAAAACTTGAGTGGAAAATCTGACCCCATGTCACGACTCAAAATCTAGGCGGCCAATCGACTGTGGGTGAAGAGCCGTACTTTGTAAATGCATCGCAAAAGGAGGCTTTCAGAAAAAATGGTAGGTAGTTCGGGAGCAATAGGACGACTTCAATAATTTGTATATTGCGATACATTCAATGCACTCTCCGATAGAAAAGATGATTACTAAAACCTCTGAAAACCGCAAGGGCAATTACAAGTCCCGGGGTGTTACGAGCCCCCGGCCCCAATTTTAGCGGCACGGCACTTGGGCTTTGGCTCGAATTTGGTAAGTGAACCCCGAGACCGATGCTCGGCGTGCTTTGGCACCTCCCGAAAAACCGCAAGGGGGGATGGGACACCTCGGTGACCTGACTCTGGTAAGTCTGATGACCAGCGCCCGCCGAAGCGTGGAGACTGTACATCTCCATCCGATGCCCTGGGAAGGGTGAGTCTAGGGGAATGAAACCTCTGAAATATTTTTGGAAACAAGCGGCTATTCATCTGTAGATGGATGGCAGAGGTCCAAACTTGCTCCAAATAAGAGTAGCTTGGAAGATACTGGAAGCAATGAAAAACATCTCGTTCTTTTATAATCATCGCCAAGTGCACATTTTGATGAAAAGAGTTATCAGAAGCAATGTTGGCTCAGTCAGTAGCGTGCTAGCTGCGGAATGCCAACACTGCTCGAAGGGTCATGGGTTCGATCCCCGGCAAAATGAGTCAAAAATTTTTTCGAAGGTTTTTTCGATGAAAAAGTTCTCATTACGCCCTGCCTATTTTGGAATGGCGTCTCACTCCGAAGTTCCCTTTCAGGAAAATCTCTTCTGGGATTCCCCGTTCCACAAGGTTCGGCTAGCGAACCTTGGGCAAATGAAAAGAGGGGGGAGGAGATGGGTAACGTAGGTTGTTTTCAAGTCGACTAGATGTGCCTTCCCAGTGCACGGGGAAGATACAGAGAGTGTCAACCTTACCGACATTGATGTTGGGATTGCGACCTCAATTGCTCATGGCCTAGCAAACCAAAAGGTTCTCTCCGTAAACGTTGCGGAAAGCTGATCCAATGTCTCACTCTGTGAGACAGGGAATATCGGTTTTACAGACATTGAATAGAAGCATCCCATGGCTGCGAAACATGGCCTAACTCACACCAGGGATGCTGGAATCCATGAGCAAAAGAAACGCTTGTGCTTGACCTCTCAGGCCAAGGAAGGTGGTAAGGGGTCCCATGCCAGTGTGAAGACGGCTGCAAGGTGGATAATAAAAATTGTAATCACACTTGTACTTAGGACATTTTGAGATTTAGGCAGCCAATCGATTGTGGATGAATGGCAATGGCTCGAAGTTATTCAGTGGTCAGTCGTAATGAAGAAAGCTAGAGGATTTTCTTCAATACCTTTTGAATATTGAGTATAATGATGCCATTCGTTGGGAATCACATTGCACAAAAATTTTGACAGCAAAGTGACAAAATCCATGAAAATAATCACACTACTGCCCCCAGGTCGTCTAACTTGATTATGTCAGTTAGATGCATCTTACGCTTGACAGTCTGTTGTTCTCCATGAAAATTAATAATTCATACTATGAGACCATCAATTAGATTATCGGACAGGTTCCTTTATCTCCGTGACTATTTTACGAGCAAACCTTACCAAATTGGAGTACCTATCCGACAGCTTAGACCCCAAGCTCATCGATCTGGTGTCTAACCACTCGGAAGGATTTAGTGAAGCGGGAAGAAATATGAAAAAGAGGCAATCGCGAACAAAACCGCGGGACTTGGAAGAGGTATAGTGTCTGAGATTGCACTCGCTTGGAACAGCCAATGATTTACGATCCTCGAGAGCACGCGGCAAACCACATATGAGTCAATATTGCATAGTGTTAGGGTGTACTGGTGAAAATGAAAAATCCGTGTCGACGACACAGTACGAGAGCTCGGAAATTTTAGAACTAAGTAGAAGGCGTAAAAAGCAGCTCGAGTCAGACGTACACACATCGACAGAGCGACGATTTATCGCTACGACACGTCGGTTTTCGAATCCAAAGTGGAAGAGAGCTGAGAGAGGAGGACGAGGTGGAGGCAACACCTTAACTGATCCTCATGGCACATACTCACATACGAGGAGGGCCCTCTCGTAACGATATAAGGCTGCAGCAAAAGAAGCCAAGGGTGCGAGGGCGAAACGTGGATTAAGAGTAGTCGATGGTGTTGGGGGGTGTCGCAGGACAGGAGAGAGGGACTGCCGATTCGAGTAATTGGATCCGGCGCGACTTCATGTCAGGTCGTGTCAAGGGTCGAGGAAGAGAGGAGCCTGGCCATTCCAACACATTCTCGGCTCTCGCGAGCAGTCGCTTCTTTCCTCCTTATATACACGCCACTCGCTCTTCCTTTTTCCGGCTGCTTCCTCCCTTTCTGCGCGACAGAAAGCGATTTATTGAATAATATACGCGCTGTTGCAGTCTGAGCGAATTGGGTCTTGCGCCGGAATTCGATTTGCTTTTCATCCTATACCCTAGTAGACCTCTGCACCCTTTGCCCTAATGAGCAAGACGTCTCTGCTACCCGTACTCATCGTTTTGGTCCTGTCTTGATTAGGGTCGTTCAATATTTCAAGCAAAGACGTCGAGTTCAGGTTTCAGAAAAATTGTATTCCTATCGATCTGGAGCTGTGTACAATCTCTACCGGGAGGATTGAACAATTAAAAAGTCAAATAATTATTCTGCATGCCGTATGACAAAAAATCAAAATTGATACAGCCTATCGCGAAAATGCTTGTGGAAGTCGCAAAACTCGACGATTCTGAATACTTGCCAGACTGACATGGAATTCCTCCAATCGATCAATGGAGAAACGCGGGTGGAGGCATGGCATATACTCCGCCACACAAAACCCGATACTCGTAAGTGAGCTCGGTATGGCCTCTCATAGCCGATGTGCCGCCTCGTCTTGCATAATTGGCATAGCGAGACGCAGGAGAGATGGCGGGTTACTCGAATTCGCTCGAGTGCAATTTTTCAAAGGCAGCGTAGCGGCATCAGAGTCTGACGATTCGACAATGTCAAGGACATGTATCGCGTGCGTGCGGAAAGAGGGAGATCAGCCCCTTTTCTTGGATCATCAATCGCCTGCGTTGCGCAGCCAAGTCCCCCGCAGAGCCACTTGTCAACCGAGCACGCACATCACGGGCGAGATAATGTGTTCTGCATACGCGTACATATCCCCGATCGAGCTACGTGCCTTTTCCTCAAATTTGTCTTTTCTCGACCCCTATCCTGCGCTCTGCTGTCTTGACAGTACTACCGTTTGCCACGCTCGTAAGTTACTCCTACCCTCATCCGTACTGATCACATTTCTCACTCTAAAAATTAGCTCAGCCATATGGATAGCTAGGAGATCGCTAATTCGAGTTTGATTTTGACAATAATGAAGGTTTCTCGTTTGCATTGGAAAAACCAATTTCGGGAAAGGTGTGCTGGAAACTAATGGTGAACCGATCATTCTAAACGACGAATCCTTGAAAATAGAGCGCCTGGCAAATTCAAATTCTGCCATTGACGAGGATGATGATTTCCGAGATAGAGTACCCCCATATCGCACTTGCGGAAGGAGCTAGCCATGCATCCGACTCGACCGATAAGACCACGATATCTCGAGCAGCTGAGCCCCATTGTCATTCGGCTACCGGTACTTTTTTTCGCATCGCAATTCAGTTGACTCGCACAACACCCTGTAGGCGTCTCGCTCGTGATTATATACACCTTAAACCAACCGGAGCGCTTGAATCGGAGCTCGTGGCTCCGGTATAAAAAATTAGCCTCGTTAGCATTGTGTTCCGCGAGAAAACAGCTCTGCATTCAGGAATTTGTGCACTCGTTTCTCCACACCGACAGAATTACCCCCTCCTGTACCCATTCTATCCTCAGTTTTGATCTCCTTCGTGATCATCCTTGCGGAAATGATGATATATCGTGCGGAAAATTGACCAAACGTGTCATTGACCTCAATGCACAGAAAACTCTTCGGTTGCAGTTTTTAAAACCCGGTTGTCTTTTTGATGGTGGACTTCTCTGCTCAAAACCTGGAAAATTCTACAAATTCTAAGGAAATTGTGTAAATTTCGTCAAAACTTTTGAGGAATCCGGTGTGGAAATAGTAGATATATAATTTTTCACCGCGAGCTCACTGTGCCAAAATTTTGAGCGTAGGAAAACATTAGGGAGCAATTCTCTGAAGGCCCAATTAATTTCTGATAGGAGCAAGCGTTGAGTTGTGATTCGAGGCTCGCTTGACATGGTCTGAATTCGTAAATCGATAGAAGTCCATTCAACATTACGATCGGCCAGCCCAATCATGACACCATGGAATTCGTGTAATGGGAAAACAAGAGAGAATTCGGGCATGTGCAGAGTAATCACCAGATGTAAATCAATCCCTTTGTTGTAATTCTTGCCCTCGTCGTAACAGCAGATACTAATTAAATCAAGTGATTTTTCCAAAAAGTCAATAATATAAATCCTGCAATATCCAACTTCCTGGCGCTTCAAAATTGCTTTCACGGTCCAGTGTTACTCAACTCGGAAAAGAGCAGCTTCGCAACCACTGTACAGCAACATATTCTCCGAGTACATACATATCTGAGAGCGCGTATCCCGCGGGGAATTGAGTTGCCGCTCGCGTCGTCGTCGTCGGTATGAGAACGCGAAACGCAATTGGGACGAAAATTCGAATCTGCAGTGGCACGGCGCGTCACGCAAAGCCTTCTATTTTCCTCTCGATCTGCCTTGTGCGTCGCTTTGGTAAAACAATATTCATGAAAACGTCCCTGTCTCCGTCTCTCTTTCGTGTCTCGCACTGTTATATACCTACCTTACCTCTGCTATGTTGCATTCACCTTTTGCGCAAGCTGCACGGGATGTATAAGGAAGAGTTCGGTGCCAAAGCCGTATATTACAGTACGGGGATATCGAGTACAAGAGAGACAGAAGAAGAAGAGTTGAGGGTGGAGTGAGAAGGAAATGTTTCGCCCGTGTGCAGAGTGCACGGGATCTGCACGCGTATATATACGTCGAACTCTCTTGCGTGCCATATGTATATATGTATACGGATCCCCTTTCATCTCTCCCGCGGGCTTATACATTATTTCAGCGAGCTCTCAGTATACGGCAGATATAATATCCCGCGGGTGACGATTACGCTGCCCGGGCACTATATACACGGGCGCGTGAGCTCCTGCATCGGCCACATAGCCACATTTACTATATCACGTATCTATACATGTAGGCTGTCCCTGGCTTTGCTGCGCTTCAAAGTGCGACGGAATGGAAAATGGTATTTCTGATCCTATACTCTGCTGCAGAGTGTTGTCTATGCGCGCCAGTGTACTGGCATCTTTGAAAATCCCAAGAGAAAAGAACAGGGAATCGAACCTTCAAAGGTACAGACGGATGGAGTCACGTCTGCTCTTGATATCGTTTTCGCACCAAGGTAAACGATTCCGTAGGATGGAGCTTTTTTCTCTAAGACGGATTGAAGAAAAAGAGGGAAAATTCTCAATCATGATGATAGCGGTCTATTTCTGAAGGAGATGGCTACCGGTATCGTACTGTTGCACGGTTCAGAATCGAACCGTCCTGGGATTTATTCCTTGATCCGATCGATCTGTTTCGTGCATCAAGACTCGTCTCGATCCCTTTTTTTGATATGTCTCGTCTGCGATGATGGAATCCAATTACTGGAAGGTTCGAGTCCCTCAACTAAGTCCCAACGCTTGAAAGACGCGTATGTCATGGTTCGATTCCACTGTATGCTCACGCGTGATCCTCGCAGGGCGGCATAATCTCGACATTGGCTCCATGTTCTAGGACTATCACTGGTTCTAGGACTCCTTTGACCCCAGTTTGATGAATGGTATAGTTCGGTTGCACGGTTCGATTCCAGTGCCTCATAGGTCTTGTCGATTCTACACAATGACACACAACTAGTGGATAATTGAGTCCAAGTATCGCGGATGTTCCAGCCACTTATAGAATTCGATGACTGGTGAAATTTACAATCGTATGGATAAATATGGAAACTGTTTGAGAGATCAGAATGCAATGGATCGATCCCAATGCTATGCCACACATTTCGATTCAAACTCCGACCCCAAGATCTTTTGGGTTTCAATTTTGTTGCTCTGTAATTGGCCTCACATGAACATGACCTCGGGACTCGTTGACTCGGGGTTCGATTCCAGAGCTACTTATATTCAGAACCCATCTTCAATGCCAGATAAATTCGTGAAATTCTTCTCGGGATCTGGGTCAATTCATGTCATGTGTCCATTCCACATCTCAACTACATAGCTCCCGTGTCACGATTATACGGTACTGTCTCGTGTTACAAGATGATGTGGTTCAATTCCAATGATAACTCTTGTTTCGATTTTAGCACCGGGGACACATCTCAATTCCATGTTTCAAGTCCAATATTCGATCAATTATTTCTTTACACCACTTATTCATTTCAATATTGGACTGATCTCTACTGCATGTTCCGATCCCAAGCCGTGGTAGATTGAGTCTCCTTCTGTCATCGTGACAAACATCGACAAACACATTGCGATGTATCAATATCCAACTCTCGAGATGAAAAAAAATGAGAGTGCTTATGGCTCATTGGCGGTGGAGCTCGGTGGTCGGATAGTCACTAAGAGTTATGACTACATCGGTCCATCATCGTGCGTAAAATGAGAAGGGTGAGCGAGCAACACTCGGATATCATAACACAAGCGGAAGAATCGAGGGAGGCACCCTTTCGTAAGGATTGATGGTCGATCTTGGAGGGTGTTCACGCACCCGAGAAGACGTCTCATTCACACTACTATGGTCAGCTTCCATCGAACCGATGATGTCCACAGCTCGCATTTCACAAAGACAATTGTGATCAATTTCGCGTTTGGGCTCCCTCTCATCTCATTCAAGAACCTTCAACGCCTCTCTCATACGCATTGCCGCCTCGAGTCAACTACTGATGCTTATGTTGCTGGAGCCTCGCCGCGCAGTAGAGGTGCAGTGCAGAACGAAACCGGTTGGAGCATATCACGACAATGGACCTCCGTCAACGCCGCGGGCAGCAATGCGATCTCTCTTATGTAGCGTGTCTGTTGTTACTAGAACGAGCTGCCGTGTTGTTGCTTCTGCTGCTGTTCATGCACCCTCGTACTACTACTCTACGTACGCTCATCTCACATGGACATCATCCTCTTTCTCTGTTCATCTAGAACAGGCCACAATCATGAGCTGACATGGGTATGACGTAACCGAAACTGACGGCCATTGTGCTGTGGCTCCATGCATGCACCCTCGAGATAGTATGCAGAGCTTCTCTGACGCGCCCGCGGCCGCTGCGAGAGATTCTCTCGATACATTGAGCTCAAAAGTTCTACGCACATGCCTGGAGAATGGACGGGAAAAATTGCAAGCTCGAAAAAAATGAAGCGCCTATCAAAGCATGTCCGCGAACGAACGCCGTTCTTGATTTAATGAATTTGCTGCCGTGTAGGCTGCAAGGTGGGACGGACGGGTGTAGATGCCCGAGGATGGACGTTTTTTCATCTCGCGATCTTGCTCCTGGATGGACGCGCGGACTATGCATTTCATCCACGTGTTCTCTTTATACTATCGGATCGACGTTGATTTTTTTTCCTTTTTTTTCACCTGCAGCAACCGTCCGGTGGCTCAGGTATTCCATAGATTTCCTCTCGAGTGAGCTCTGAAATTCACCTGCTCTGGCGCAAATTCATTCCATCCATCCACGTTATACCTCGCTAGTCTGGCTCTGAATATGGATTTTCCAGATATTTCTTGCACGATGAACCCGGCTCGCGCGAGTTTCGCTTGATGAATGTAGAAAATTCAGAAAATGTTCGAGGCTAGATACGGCATTCCATCGGTGGTGGTCTCTGGATACGAGAACTGATGTTGTGTGGCTGGCTACTCACTCCCCCTGACATCCTCTATCCCATCCCTTTTCATCCACAACCCCATCATTTTGAAATTCACTTCCTCGCATTAATTCGACTCAATTAAGAATATTATGTTTACCAACATGTGCACACTCGTCCCGGTATTTTAGATTAAATTTACTTTTGATACGAATTACCAACAAATACTACCGAGTATGAATTTACACGAGAGGCGATTTCATATTGAATCACTTCCATCAGAAATTTCATCAATAAAGAGTACGCATGACTACTCACGCGATACAAATTTTATGCGCAAAAGCGTAAACTATATGCATCAGCGGAGCAGTTATGGGGTGGCATCGGCATGCAATGACCGTAAAGCCATCGGTCTGAGCCTCAAAAATACGTGAAATGAGACTGATGTACGGGTCTGCGTGTGTCAGTACTGGACCAGCATCGGCAACAGTGGCAGCGTGTAAAAAATTATGGGGCAGAATACGGAGCATTTAACGCCAACATATGGGAGCTTTCGCACAAACGAGGGGAAGCATCAAAGTACATGAACGTGAAAGCGAAAGTATTTTAGTGGATTATTGAAAGAAACTGCCTCTCTCTCTCTTGTACGTTGCTCCCCCGTAATTCCACCCCTCGTTCTCATTCTCCGATGCGCGCATTATTACGAGTACTTATAAATCTCATTGAAGCCTCTCCACGGCACGCCGGCAGATCTGCTGCTCTCATTTTTTACACAGTCGAGAGCCATCGGGTACACTGACGATGGTCCATTCCTCCCTCTTCACCCATCCATCTCTCGATTGTGTTTTTTTTTTCATCTTGGCCCATCGCATTTTAGGCTGATGAGTACAATACGCTCTCTCTATCGAGGATGAGCCACTGGTAATCGCAAGATAAGCATGGATAAATCCGTGCACGATTTTTTTTATTAGTAAATGAATTCGATAAGGGTTTTCCTGCCGATTGAAACTACTCTCTGCATGGGATCGTGCTGTTCATCGTAATTGAAGTGTGGAATGATGTGGAAGTGACTCGTTACACTCGCTATGGGGGATGCAATTCTGGTCGATGGCCTGTTTGACGAAAGTCCCTTTCTATCTACATTGTGGCTTATTTCTCTGGTGATTGTATACACACTGAGCGAGGACAATGCGCGGCGAATCGGATGCGCGCACTTGATGCCGACCCGCGGCGCGATGTATTGCTTGCAGTTGCTCGATGAGAAACTTCCGACGAATCCTCTGCTTGAATACTCGATATTGATGAGATGTAAACGTTCATTGGATAATTGATCACAAAAGTAATTAGCCGTATTAGGAAAATTTCAAAACAGAACATTTCTAACCTACTGATGAGCTCGAGGATGAACTGATCACGGAGTCACTGAGTCTTGCCTGAGAATCAGATCTCCAAAAGCTACGTAAATGATGCTAGCAGCTTGGTGAAAATAATTCCAAGATGTAACATTCCCATCTCCATTATCGAATAGCATGCCTGAATTGAGTTCACGAGTTTTTCAACGACTTTCCAGCGATGTTTGCGTTGGAAAACTTTGAATAGATATAAACTCACCCAAGTGCACATAATCAAGCGAGTATAGTCATCTAATTAAATTTCACATCCATGGCGATGATGACTATCATTTCATACGTTTATGAATATTTATATCCAGAGTCATTACGAACTTGCGACCACCACGATATAAAAGACAAAGAGAAAACTTGGCGCGATGAGTGAAAATTCTCACAAAAGTGGATTTTATAAAATGGCAGGATGAGATATTTACATTTTATGATGGATAAGATACCACCGGCGGCGGCGTTCGCGAGGTTCACTACTTCTTTATTTAATATTATATCGTAATTGTCGTTAAGCGCGTCCGCCTTTGATCAATTAAATGCGGCAAAACGACAAAATAGTGCATAATAATTGCACATAGTGAATGTAGCGTATGACTCGGCGAGATGCATGTATATCGAGGTAAGCGAGCATTACTCTGTGTAATTTAATAAAAATCGTCGTAATGAGTGTGGAGGCGCAGCATGAGCACTACCACCACGTGTCTGATCTACTCATATTATACCTTCAGAGGATGCGATCTCCTTGAGATTCAGGACGATTCGCCTGCTGGCAAAACAGCTCATTACTCGTCCATTAGGGATTTTTCACAACGCCGGGGACATTATCCTCCTCTCTCACCCGTTTCTCCCTCATAAGCATCGCGTTACGCGCCGAGCCCACAGCATTTTGTGTCGGTAAGGCCGATTATAAACCGATAGCCGCAAAGATTACATGCCGAGCTCTGATGTAGCTCCTGCGCGCGGCTTTTTCCTTTTTCAAGCTAACCGTGTGCAAACACACTGTAAAAATATTGATATGTCGGTATAGTAGGTTTCTGCTGTCGGCATCGTTACACATTCGTGTCGTTGAACCAGGGGCTAACCTGCGCGCAAACAACCCATAGCTGCATGAGCCAGTAGTACATGCATGGACACAAAAGTGTATGAAGTCATATACTACAATGTCGATCCGAGGTTTTTTTTTTGCCATCTCGAGCCCGTTCGCTGCATTTATACACGCATGGACTGTGCAATATGGCACGCCTCTTATTGATAATCCATTAGAACACCTGTCTCCCCAGACGATGACAACAAGCACCTCTAGCACGTTTGCTCGTTCTTCTTTGGGCTTTAAGCACATTCGCGTGTTTGCTTATGCAAGCGAGTCGCAGGTGTACAAGACATTACGAGCCCACCCACAACGGGCTATACGAGAATGTACTTTCAGCTACTCCCGGCACGTGTGATACATTTTAAAAAGGCAGAAATGAATTTTGATGCGTGCCTCGAAGATTAATGAGTTGGTGTGCAAAAAGACTGGATCCAGTTGCAGAGAGATTCTCCATATGTATTGAATTTCATTGGAGTGATGAATGGAATCAGTGGTAGAACGGTGAGGATGACGAATGGCTGTCGCAAATTGAGAAAACATTCCTCAATCGCCAAGAAATATTGGATCAGGGAAGACAGATACACTGTACATATATCCAGTCAATGTACTCTGACTTATTTGAATGAGTAGCCCCACATATCCTCCCAAGTCATGCGGAAATGAATTCTACGTTGAAAAAAGAGTAGTCTCTCCTTCGAGCAGATTGTCTGCTTTCTACGTTGAGCAGAGTCAAATTGAATGGTGGACAGAACTACTGATTTTCTGATGAGAAACTCACTAAAAGTTGAACGAGGGTCAAATTATTTCTATGGGATTCAGATGATGCTGGAATTTAGAACTTTGAATCCAACGAAAATACTGAATTTTAGAAGAATGGGAGATTTTCAAGGGTTAATTTACTGGCCTGCGAAATAATTCATCATATCGAACATTGCTTGCTATCAAAATACCTCAATTGATGCTTTAGAAACTACATTAAAGTGTAATTGTTTGTATTCCGTTGATTTTAAACGAATTTCAACATCATGAATTCAGTCAGTGATAGAATATATTGATCAAAGGTACGTGAAGTGTGTCAAAAGCAAAAGAACTACTGTGTGGAGTGGAACTGCCAGACACATATTGGATGTTCCCGTGAATACGAGACAGAAAGCAATACTCGTGAAACAGTAATATCGAAATTGGCTCATTTATGAGACATGGCTTACGGTTGAGCGTACCACGCGACCACCGGACATCCTGGAATCCATATTGCGACTTTCATTTCTCACAATGACTCGCGTATGCAGCGCAGCAGTATACCGAGTTTGCGAGAGCAACGAGATGGGACGACATATGGGCAACTCGTTCGCCCGAGTTTACGAGTTTTTAACGACGAGAAGCAGCGCGAAATTATTATTGCCTCCCCTCGCGCAACACACGAACCCTCATTCCATTTTCGCGCAACCACTCTGCTCGGTATATGTATATCCCATGCTGTGGTACTGTTTTTTATGAGATCCACAGGTAGGCTACTGCTGGCTTTCCTGCCCCTAACTGCTGCCAGGCGCAGAAAATCAATTTTACTGGTCCACACCAATACCCCCCCCCCGCCCGCAAAGTTGGCTGAGATAAGCTGGCGATGTATCAGCTGCATTCTTGGGACAATTTTGTTGAGTATTTTACCGATTAGTCAATGTTTTCAAATAATTTTGCAATTTCAGCATTTTTGGAAACTGGCTCAATGTCGTGTACCTTAGATCGTTGAAAATTTTTTGTGGCGGTAGTGTCAGTTGTGGGATCAATCTTGGAAGGCGCGTTTACTACATTTTGCTTTCAAAGTATGGGAAAAATACGTTTTTTCATTCATTTAGATTGACTCGTTACGAAAACTTTTGCATTTCGGGGACTGGTACTAATTCACATTAAAAGTAACTCATACGGAAGCAAATTGAATACTCACATTCTCTATACTGTATCACATTTTTATGCCGTTCCGTGAAGATCATACACCTATAACAGTGACCCTCGGAACCACTGAAAATTAAGAGGTATCCATTAGCAAACGATTGTCAAGATAAAAATTCTTGGAAACCAAATGGTTTATAATCATCCAAGCTTCTTGTACTTGATTGCGATCTCTAGGTCATATTAGGCGAACTGAAATATCATAACTTTTTACCCAAGTTCATTTACCAACCAAAAGATAAGCACGCGAAACTCACAAGGGGAACACCAACCTTGTGGGTCCTGGATCTTGACGAGAATTTGAGAATCTTCTTGTTTTGGTGAGAAATGAAGGAACCCAGAAGGGTTTCGTCCAATGAGCCTCCTATCCCGAGATACAGCCATGAAGATTAGCATTGTCCATATAGGTCCATGTTAAAATGACACATATATAGATATACTGACAATGCTAACCTCCATGGCTGTATCTCAGGATAGGAGGCCCATTGGACTAAACCCTCTGGGGTACCTTCATTTCTCACCAAAATAAGAAGATTCCCAAAGTTTCGTCAAGATCCAGGACCCGCAAGGTTGGTGCTCCCCTCGTCAGTGTTTTCGGGGAGATATAAGATATGTAGTTGGGAGGTATTGTTGTGATATGGAAGAGGCGATAATAACTGATGTAAGTTGAGCGTCAAAGACATGCTCGGGCTAAATTCAAGACTCAAACAGCACAGACGGTCCCCATCATAATCTAGAAAAGAAGCAAGTTAGAATGGAGTATGTCAATAATTCCACTTACTTTTCCTCCGTAAGAAACATATCATCTTTCCTCAATACACATTTTCTGTCCAATATGTGTGTCGAGTTTGCCATGACAGGCCCTTGCTTCCCATGCTGGAACCATTTTCCGGTCCACAATGTAGGAAATTTGCAATCTGTAACATCAAAAAAAAAGAATGATGATCATCAGTTATACTTCATCTTGGACGGCATAAGACAAGATTGATGGCAAATCACAGAGATTGTATTCACATCATGGATCGGATGATCTTTGGGGACTCGTAAGTGGGAAAGTTGAAGGGTTTCATTGATCAGAGCATTGAACTTTGAAACTCGACTGGATCGATTTGGTCCCTGTCAACTAGTAAGGGGAGGGCGTAACCACAATTATCATCCCTCTGGACTACTCGTCCTGGGGATCCTGACTTCTCTCAAAGGTTTGACGTAGTTTATAAGCTCCACTCTAAGTATAAGTCATCTCTTGAAGCTGCACTTGAACAACGGCTAACAAGAGCAGAGTAAAAGTGCTCAAGCGTCATGCATGGAGAAACTGAATGATTCAAAAGCCCGGACTCTTCGTAAATTGCAATGACTGAGCTGCTGAGCCGACTACTCTATCGACAGCCTCTACATCTTACAAATTTTTTGTTTCTTTCCAGCTCTTGACATGAAAAGCATTAGGTCCCAAAACCCTTTTCTCGATCGTTTTATACGATTTTGAAGAGTACACAAGAGACTTTTGTACACTTATTTCATGAAACACGCACTGTTGACGACCATTACAAAACAAAACAATTGCTTATGAGGGAATCATATTTCAAAGAAAATTTTTCTTCACTTCCACTACTCTTATTTTGCATGGCAAAATGAAACGAAATACTTTGGATTTCAAAATTCCAGTCAACTTAAATTTTGGCGCATATCTGTACAAAACAGAAGAATTGCATTTAACGAATTCGCTTCGCAATAGAAAGAGTAACGGAAATGAAAATCACAGTGACGTGCAATGTTTCTTGTACTCGTACAGAAGCATCGAATCGAGAGCGGAAGCAGCGCACGAACGAGGGGCGGATATAAAATGGAAATAAAACAGATCTAGGAGACGGAGTGAGCGCTCACACGCCAAGACGATTTGAAGTGCAAGAGGAAAAGAGAAAGAGAAGTGTAAATATTCCCCTTGCAGACTCTCTCTTGTCATTTTCGTTTGAAACAGTGCTACACAGAGAGATTTGGTACCTCAATTTTGCTCGTTTGAGATGTTCTGTTCGAAATAAATGGATTTGAACGTCAACGTTGTCGGACTCGATTACTTTGACTCGTTAGATTGTACGACTTTGACCCCAAATTACACAAATTTTTTGATTTTTCCATTGGTTGGTATCCTGTTCAGTTTTTTGTTTGTTTCCATGTATGGAATTGAATAATCAATTGAAAACATCAATGCATTGACACCAGCAAATCAATCTGGACGCTTCCCCAAAAGTTAGCTCAATTCCCAAATTTTACGTTGCGGTTCCAACTCTCAATGGACGTCATCTAAAATTGACTTACATCTACCATTCCTCAAAAGCGCTGCAAATCTAAGATTCCTGGTCCTTTCGACAAAACATGATTCCAGATATCAGTTGATCAACAAAATCAAGATCAGAGTCAAATCCCATCACTGATATCGCGTTATTTCAATTTTTCTACCCCTATTACGCCAATTCAATGGAAATATATTGAAACTTGTGTGATCCAAAAATCGTTGAACTCGAAAAAGAACAAGCTGAAAATGATATTCGACAAATCATATGAAGGTAGGAGACGACATGGGACCATCAACCCTCGGGCTGACGAAAGCTGCATCGTACTACTGCGCCTGCGGAGCATCGTAGACTCCGCATGTACGAGCCGAAGAGGGGTTCGCTGCTGCTGCTGCTGTCGTGCCGTTGGCAATACTGTATTAGACAAACAGCAGCGACCGGACAATGGCGATAATTGGAATACAAGCTTTGCCGGGTACTCGAGAGAGAAAGCGGACGACGATAAGCGACCACGCAAGTGCACGCAACAGTGGAGGCTCAACTGGCCACCGCTCCCTCACTATCATACGCTCGGTGGTGTGGGGTCGTTTCGACCCCAACAAGTGCAGCCCCCGGCTCTAATACGTAGCACGCGATTGCCAACTCTGAACTGCCTCACCCCTGATTCAACATCGTCATTTTTTCCTTCTTCTCTATCAAACACGGATACTGTGTACGGCAACATATCAGATTCATACAATTTTGAGTATGAAGACGGAAGACATTGTTTTCTTCGGTCGCAGTTCACGGCAGGGATATGGTCATGTCCTAGGGCCTCTGCTGCTTCTGAGCAAATATGAGTGGTAAAATTATATCATGGACGGATGAGGTTAGGCTCAAAGAGCAGCCCTAGGGGCGTCACGGGTCCACTTTGATGCCGGCACGTGCAAGTTGTCATCGGATGCAGTACTCTCGATCAAAGTGTATGCTCCGCGAGAACTTGTTGAGGGAAGAATGATCATTTGGTTGTTAGTGTTGTTACTGGCTTTAGCTTCTAGGTAAAATCTCGTGTCACGTGCATCAAGAGAGAAGAGTCTCGGGGCAGTCTAGCTTTTTCTGTGCTCTCGCGTGGGCACTCATTGAGCGTTGAATCTGCAGAGAAAATTAGCCCAAATTCAAGGCTTCTTCATGGCTGTCTTGATCCCTTATATAACCTGGAACTCTTCGGTACATAGAGAGAAAATATTTCTAATCGAAAAATGTTACACGGGTTCAAATTAGGGGAAAGAAGCAGAATTTGGATATACAATCTCCTCCGGATATAACGAGCTTCAAGGGATTGAAGAAGAATGCTCGTTAGGAACTCATCAGATTTCTCCGCAAAAAAATTATTGCCAGTTTATAGACCTTTCATGTGCATAATTATAAACATCAGTGCTGAAAAGGATCATTTGATAATCATTCACACTCCAGGCATCCTCAGATCTTGCCCAATACGTACAATCAAATAGTCTTTGGAAAAATATTCCATTGCAAGTATAGCACGACACAACCCACCACAGTATGCATCACGCAAGTTCAGTTCATACAAAAGTCTCTAAAGGAGCGCCGACTCGTGTCACCTCGAAAATTCACACCCCTTTCACCAGTTCCACGAGACCCATTCAAATTTCGCGCCACAGTGTTGCGGGGGAGTTTGACAAGTCTCAAATGCGATCACAGGACTAAGCGTAAGAGCCTAAAGCTTCTCTCGTCGTCGGGTTACAATAATGTAACTTTGGGAGCTGGGAGTTTGCTTCACGGCGGCGTAGCCACATTGAGGAAATTGAAGATGAACACACGGTTTCGCGCAAGTGCAGGTACAACCGCGAAGTCACACTTTCGTCAGTCTTGTGCATTCAGCAGCTACAAGTTTGCCAACACCCCTTGTCATTCATACCTATGTATTAGCCGGGTGTGGCGACAGTTTGCAAATGTCAAAAGCTCTCAACTGCCAGCTGGATATAACGTGTTTTAGAGCCACAAAGTTTGCTCTATACAACATATTCGTCAATGGGAATCGTCGTCGTCGTCGTTGCATGACGGAGTAGTACTACGAACTCTGAAGTCAGAACTGTCAGGAAGTTCTTGTGAAAAACTCATGCTTGTCTACTCAGTTACTTGATCTCTTGCAAGCTCTGGTCGAATGCAAAAAATCTGTATGAGATATACTCGACGAGTGAGTTGGTAGTTGCATGGGCGCTGATTAACGAGTTCCAGTGCACCGAAATTAGATCGCTCTTGGTCGTGTCGTTGGGCGCATGAAGTAACAGCGCAGCTTCCGCAGATGTACAGAGAAAATCCCATAATCTCGGCGGCTATTGCCAGATATTCTCATCCGGGCGAGATAATTGGCCGACGGTGGCCGGGAAAACGACCCGATAAATAACTCTCTGCTCGCTGCTCTGGTGCTGTTGCTCGTGCGAGACAGCACTAATTGCCTGATCCTGTCGCACTACTGCACTACACGAAAGATAAAGACACGGAGATTCTACCATTTCACTCGTCTCCCCCGCGCACTGTATACTTCGTCTTGATCATCTTTTTTCCTTTTCTAGGTTGGCTACTGTAGACGACCTGTGCACAGGAGAGCAGACAGAGAAAAGCCATCGTCTCATCTTTGCCGTTTGTCATCCCACACTCATGCCTCTCTCACTCCACTCGAAACTCTGTGTTCCATGCACTCGTGAGATTCGCCCGATTCACACGACATCGCAGTTGTACAGAAACTCTCCATTCGCGTAAATTGTGTATAACGCGAGGCCGAAAGTGATGAGGAGGTTGCACTCGACTGCACTCGAATGTCATTTCTCTTATTCGCGAAGAAGATGAGTGTATAACTAGCGGAGCTGCCCGGAAGCGCTGTGTATGTCTGATGCTATATGGGCACAACAACCACTCATGGGTACGCTGCACTCGGTCACTCTTCAACTATAAATTGCGCAGGAATCCAATCTCGGAACTTTGCCGGCTCCCAAAGGACGTTTTCGATTTGCAAAGTTTAGGATTTGGGCAGTGTGCTATATAAGCCCAGGCGATTTTTACTCGAATTTTATCCTTCAAAATCATCGGGCAAGTTGGACAAAGGACTGCAATATCACAAAAACGAGAACGACTCGTTCAAGCCAATTAATTCTAACGGCGCCGGTGGGACACTCTCGTTCTTCTTTGTGAGCGGAACATTTTTAATATTTGATGAGTAACATAGTACGGGTCCTACCGGTCGGACCCCTCACACATAGGGAAGGATCTCTTATTTTTGCCAACGCGACGAAAATTTTAAATGGACGGCCAGATGCCAGATAATTCCACTTGACTAATTTTCTCATAAGGCTAATGAGCGATGGAAGTCTGGCAAACTTGGGACTTAGGCATTCAAAATGAAGAGGGTCAGTCAAAATTTGGAGGTGTAGACTCAAGCGCACATGCAAAACGCCAACTTCAGACCCAAACGATAGAGACAATAAAGTGCGACACAAATTTAAAAATTCTCCATGAATTTAGTTTCGTAGTGGGAGAAACTGATGCTGTCGAAAAACAGCATTTTTTAAAGACTCGCTTCAATCATTCGACAATCATATCTTAATTTGAAGAGGAGCAGGGGTAAGAAATTTTTAGTGCAAAGGAGCTCTTTTCGGGAAACGATACGACGAAAAAAGCATGTGAATTTCACTCAGGCATTAGTGAAAAATTCGAACCGTGGCTAGGAAGGTGAAAAATGATCCCGCGTGACGTGCATTACCTAATAGATTTATTAGCCTCCCCCAAAGACGAATATAGTCAAGAATATGCCAAATTATTAATGGGCGATTTCGCCAGTTACGCCAGGATGGATGAGGCTCTCTTGCAGAAGCGAGGTGTATTAGATTACAGATGAGCGGTGCCCGGTACACGCGTACATAACGACTGGGACATAAAGTATACGACGCGGCAATTGGAATCAGTGGTGGTGGATGAATCGATTAATCACCCGAACGATACGATACTGCTGCGATGGAGAGCAGATGTTCCACGGCAACTTGGGCAATCAAAATAATGGGCCTAGAATCGCTTAAAATTATGGAAACAGAGGCCGTATCACGAGATCGCTCGATCTTTCTCCCCTCGAATTGCGGCATCGAGCATAGGCGACAGACACCCCTCACAGTTCGTGATGTTCTGCCCGTCGTCGGAAAGTTGCCGAATCGCATTACGCGCCCAGTGTGAGAGATCGGGCTTATAGGTTAAGTCTCTCGTGTTCGCGTGTAATCTACGACGTGTGGAGGGTGAGAAATTGACTTGAGTAAATATATGCGCCCACAACGAGCAATGAAATTGGATTACATTACGATGCCGGATCGCTGCTCGACGTAGGGTACCCAAAAAAGGACGCGGTGAGTGGAGATGCCTCTCGAACTATTACATTCGTGTAAGTGAAATACAGAGTTGTCAGCTGGTATCAAGGAGATGCAATGCAAAGTACGGCAATTCTGAAATTGCTCATCCACATCCAGTAGCGGATGAGAATTGATACAAGATAACTCGAGTGGTATTGGTTCGAGAATGATGAATCACTGAGGGTGATCCGAGCTGACCTTTCGTCGCGTGAATTCTTGATGGACGAAAACGATGGCGTGATTATTTTAGATAGTGGGTTAGAATAAGGTACAATTTTGTAATACTATTACGAATGAATTGGTTACCTTTCGAGGCTTTCGCCACTCAATTGAAGTGACTGGAAGGGGTTGTTTTGATGCTCAATGGATGCGGCGCGTAGCACGAGCGCGACACACACGAGAACAGGCTTGTTGCGAATCCAATGGTACACGCTCGAAAAACAATGAACTGCCTTCATACCGTACTAGCCCCTACTCAATGGCCAATTTCGCCGCGGCGGAGAAAATGGGCTAGCTGAGGGTTGGGCACTCTCGTGGCGCATTGAGGGAAAGGGTATACAACAAACACAGGGCCGTGCTTCCCCGCCCCGCCGCGCCAGTTACAAACGATTTAGTCGCCACGCGAGCAATCGACCCTCTCTCCCCGACCTGTCTGATCTGTCTGTGGCTGCTATGCACACAGATAGTTGGCATAAAACGAGCGTCGGTCGGAAACTAGCTTCCATTAAACGGAGAGCGGATCATTTATTGACCACTTTTCCGCGTCTGTTCGTTTTTCGTACTCTGAATTCGCGAGATTGGTTAGTTGTGCAGGTTAGGTTGGAACTCGAGAAGACTATGTGCACAGGAGCTGTTGTTCTTGTTTTTGGATATTACAAAGGCCTATCTTAGTGTGTGGGGAGTGGATATATGGGATGGGGGCATCTGCCACAGACGTTTGGGTTGATTGAATTTGGGCACCCCGAGATTCGACCACAACTGGCTGGGGGTATCGCAGCAAAATGTGCACCACGATCGCCTCACACCACCCGGATTTGGAGATCACTCAAATTGAGGTGTTCAGTTTGTTTAAATTGTCGTTCAGATACAGCAATGAACGTAACAGAAGTGGATTCCTTGGCAACTACGGATGTGACTCATGGTGGAAATCCGCGAATATCCCTACGTATTGCAATGATCTACATAGATGTAAGGATGTAAGATCTAGGAGTAACACTGTCGAATCAGATACCGCACATGATCAATGTGAAAGGCTGGGGCGAATCCAGGCACCAGTCATTGAGGGGGGGGGGGTATCCGGATTCCGCAGCTCGCGGAATTTTCCGGGCACGTGCGTAGGTCCACGTTACCCATATGCAAATTTTCTGCCTACCACGCCCCCCCCCTAAATTTTTTCCTGCGTCAAGATTTTCAACTGTGGATTTAAAGATTGGCTGAATTTCAAGCACTCGGTTAAAGTTCTTCGAAATTTTTTTCTACAGTGCACTAGCTAGCAATATCCATCAATAATCGCATGATACGTGAAATTTCTGAGGCGGAGCGCGGACAGATAGCGACAAAAGTGTAGCGATGAGATTCGCAATGATCAGCTCAATCGAAGCGTGCATGTAACGACGGTACGGTGGTAATCGATCTTGGAATAATTGACCCCAATCGAGTCTCTTGCTGGATACTCAAAATATCTTGAGTCACAGTAGTACAACAAGTCGAAGGAAAATTTTATATATCAGAACGGAACGCTGAGGAATTGTGACATTTATTGACGAACAAAATTTATGTCGAAACGATTAGACACTCACGAAACACAACCACTATTTATGATCAAAGCCTTGGCAATAGGCAGAAGCATGTCCATGAGTCTATGAAATGATTGTCGATAGAGTTTCAACTTGTCGCAAAGCTTCGAGGCGATACACATTTTCATATCTTCATCACGTTTCAACTGATCAGAGTAAGGTGGCTGTGATTAGAGAAAGGGGAGTTCTGATCGATTTGCCTTCACTGCTGCAATTTACTTCATCCACTTTGTCATGGACAATCTGTTACCAAATACAATGAGTGAACACTGTGTCACACTCGAGTCCCATCCTGAACCTTCATTCATCACACCAGCAACTTTTTGTCTGCACGCATGCGGTGGGCCTCGAGGCTTCGTCTGCTCATACGCGCACTCGTTCCACTGAATCGAGCGACGAGCGATCATTGCCGATATGGACGACTGCATTGGTCTGCAAACTCATTATTTCTCACATGTTCACTTGAGAAGAAAAAGACGTTGTCACAGCTTCATCAGGATGTTCCATAACCATCTTCTGGTATGGACAAATGCCGATGAACATGCAGGCAGCTAGGCCAACGATGACTGGCGAGTAAACGCGGGGAATCTGTATACGATCATCATTTGTTCCGCTGGCCATTGCAGAGCTTTGACACGCGGCCCACGACGAGTCCCACCGGTGGAATTCGTTCGTCCCTTTCCGTGTGCGGTGGTGATCAAAACCTCATTCCATGGGTCCCACCGGTGGGACCCGGCGCATATCACAGGGAAGGAACTGCGATTTTCGGCGTCGCAGCGAACGTGTTGATAGTAGAATTCTATGAGGATGCTAGGATTATTGTATGTTTAGAGTCTGTATCAGTTGGACTGAAGAGGACATAACCTCAATTCCCATGAACAATTGAGATGGAACTATGGTCATGCCTTTCTCAAATTTTTCTAGACATCTCAATACATCCAACTTGTTGAGCGCCATGATCGCGTTGCGTGTGAGAAATTTGATTTGAAATGTGGCTATAGGTCCAGGTCGGAGATCCCGATCAGGGGTTAGGCATGAGCCCACAGTGGGAATAGGATTTTTGTGCCATGAATTATGTTTCTTCAATAACATCTTAAAAGAACCTGAACATACGAATATGTTCACGTGGATCCGGTGAATAAGGCATGCCTTTGACGGGCTCGCTAATTTTTTCATGGATTTCTGGAGATAAATTTCACTTTGATGGGGGCTTGCCAAGAGATGTTGATAAACGAATCTGGCCTGTGATGTGTGACGGGAGATGCCCACTCCTCTCTTAGTGGGATCGATTTCATCCACTTGCCATGGAAATAGCAATAACATGCATTTTCCGAGAGTTTGGATGGACGTTGAGGCCACAAAGCTATTCAAGTACTCGTGAATTTGGAGGTGTTGTGAAAATTCATCGATCTTGTGGGAGCAACAAAAGTCCATCAGATAATTCTAGAAAAAGACCGGGAGTCTGAAAATAGATTCACGACGTGATGTTGCCATAGACGATTCAACATAAACTCTGATCGCGTGCCATCGCACTGGCTGGGACTAATCGTGCAGCTCAAACAGAGGAAAGGGTGGCTTCCGAGTACATCGGTGTGTAGATACATTCATTCCGCGTACGCTAGAGCCGGAAATTGGCTGGAGTTGGCGGCGGCTCACTGTTGGCCAACGTTCGGCGTAGAATAACACACAACTTGATAACACTCCGCGATCTATTTCTCTTTGCTCTGTTTGATATAAACAGTTCGCGGAAATCTGCACATCCGTGGCGATGGCTAAATGTAGTGTGTACAGAACCCTGGTATTTTGAGTTGATCTGGTACACGCGCAATTGACAGCTTGCAAGCTTGGTAAAGCAGTGAGTGTACATGAAAGATGATTTGCGCTAAAAGCGATCGGTAATTGGGTGTTCGTATGGCGTGTGAAAGTGTTGCCCACCAATGTGTAATGTTTCAAATCGATCAATATGATGGTTTTCGATGATATTTTCAAGGAAATGAGACTGCATCGCGTGCGCGAAATGGATCTCGATTCTAAAGATCTCGGCGAATCGATATCCGCCGCGTGACGATACTCGAGTACGACATACATTTGAACAACTCGTCGACACGACTGTCTCTTTTTCCGAGGACGCATCCAGGAATGAGCTGAACAACACGCGATATCGAACGACGACCTCTAATCTCGTCGCCGGAGAATATACCTAATTCCTCTCCAATTTTAGGCTTTCACAGGGGCGTAACCGTTCAGCCAAAACTAGAAAGTCGAATGAAACTAGTTTTGCGATAGTGAAAACCAACATCGTGTTGTTTGCTCACACTCTCATTATGGATATTATACAGGGGAAGGATAATCAATTGATTTCGGAGATCAGTCAACGTTCAACAGTTTTGTCTGACCGATCCGGCTGTTACTACTGAGAAAATTCCGGCCCGCCAGATGCTCAGCGTTGAGGAGCTTCTGAATTTAGAATTCCAAAATATTCATTTTCGTCTTCGACAAGAGGGTACCTATAACAACTACTCCCCGCTTTGTAACGGATCACTCCTCATTTAGCGCAATTGCCGCAATTATTTAACATGGGTTTGAAACATCAGCAAGGAATATCATTAAACTTACAGAAAAAAGAGTAGTGCGGGTGATCGGCTAGCTGCAAATAGCATGACATGCCATGATCGATGATGCCGAAAGAAACGCTCTGTCTTGTACATGGTGATGTCCTATTGAAGGGAAGATGTCCCAATAGTTCGAGGAGCAAATATGAGTTTTTCATGGAGACTTGAGCTAACCCCAAGCTGGTCAAAATGTCCTTACCGTGGCATGTTCTAAACTAGAGTTGCATGTTTGAATCGTGTAGTTGTTCGAGATATTCATTCAATCCCGGTCCCGCGCCACTCAAACATCAAAGTTAAGTTATGGAAAGGTGGTATTATGTACAAATCGAATATCAAGTCTCACTTCAAAATAGTCAAAACACAGCCGACATTCGGTCCTGGAATTCTACAAACTTTTCGAATATTACTCGATAATTCGCAGTAATCAATCCCTAACACACCAAAGAAGAAACTCCAACCATTAGTGGGTTGATGAATTACGTGAGCGGCTTCCCGTGCGATGATTTATGGGAAATTTTTCCGTTGCAAAATAAGAATTGTCCTCACCGTGCTCACTGGCTCTCGAGCACTATGGAACATTCAGGTCTAAAAATTTTTCCACAATCAACTCTCACCGTGGAAAAGTGCTGCATGTTTGGAAAAAACAATCCGTTTCTATTTACGCCTTGGAGATCAGTTTTTATGCCAAATGTCCATACCGTGGCTGTCCTTACCATGACGAGAATACCTCCAAAATTCCTCGCATTCCTCACGTGAATCGACTGACGGTTATACCCGTCTGGGAATTGTTTTTGGATTTCAGATAGATTGGAAAACACTTACGAGTCAGATTGCAGCCGTATTTCTATTACTTAGTGTCAATTTTTAGGCCTGATCCCGACCTCCGCCGTTTCTGGCCTCGAAATATCTAAGTTACGGCAAAATCACCAATGTAGAAGACACCAGAGGCAAAAAGACGGTAACGCTTCGTCAGGCTGTCCGAGTGTATAATTTTCCGAACGCCAATCAAACTAGTTCTCTATCCTTATGCTCTAAATAGGTGTTTGGTCATAAGGAAAAAAAGCAAGTGTCGGGAATAGTGATTGCTCGAGAGACGTTCGTATTACAACTGACTGATTGGAAGTTGTTGGTATAGGTGATAGCCGTGAAATCGACTGCTAACCGTGAAGAAGTACTCCGCAACTATATTTCCGCTACGAAAATTATCCACTATACAGCGAGAAAATAAGGAATGAAGTACTATGTTTGTACGCAGCTCTGGGAAAATATCGACGAGGTGCGTGAGAGAGATGACTAGGCGAGAGGTGCAATGCAATATTCTGCCCCCGGCGGAGCGGCTGCTGCAGCACCTGTAATAAGGCGCGAATGACGAGCTATGTCGACTGTGCATACCATGTACTTTCTGCTAGGATGAAAAAGGAGGATAGAGATAAACGAACAGAGATGGAACGAGGAAGCTATATAACAAGACAGCAGCATGCAGAGTGTGCGAGTGGCGTGTAAGGAGCATCGCAAACTCGAGAAAAGCAAAAAAAAGTCCGAGAAAATTTTCACGTTTTTCCAGAGAATCAGAGGAGAAGTGTACCAACCACCTCGTCGAGTCGTTGCTGCAATTTAGCCGTGTACGCTCTTACGATTGTTCTTTTTGAAGCTCTCGGCGGCGTTGGCATTGCGACGTCCTCGGCAGAGCAGAGCTCGTTCTCTGCGCGCGACACGACACGCTCGTGTGCCTCTTCATTTTTCAATTCTAAAGGAATTTCGTTTTCTGCATGTAACAGCAGCGAAGGCAGCTCGCGCGAGTAAGAGGGCTACTAATTGACTGCTAAGGACACGATATAGCTTTGAAAAAGCATTTCATTACATGACGATGCTCGAAGGGAAAGACAGAGGAAGACGGGCACGTCGCATTATATACCCCCATCCATCCACCACTTCTGAGCCCTACGAAAGCGCAAAAGAGCACACCACCTCTATTCTCTTTCGCTCTCAGAGAACTCGTTACACGTTTTCGCCTGTTGGGCATCATCATCTCGTCGCTGTTGCTCTCGGATCTCATTTTACACTCCTGCGACACAATTGGAATATGAAGATGATTACGATTTGGTACGTGGTAATTGGCCCTGAGAGTGATTAGCCGAGATTTACTCTTGGATCTGAGGTATTGTAATCTCTGATGAGTAGAATAAAATTGAACTCTGGCCATTTCTAAGAGGAATGAGAAACACCGTCAGGAGAATTTTGAGATTCGAGAGATTGTCAGAGGGATCGCCGAGTCGGATAAAAGAGTCAAAATAGGACAGGATGGACAGAAACTAGGATGGAAAAAATAATAATCTGACAGTTGCGTTGTCGAAACTATGGCTCAAAATGTCGATACTGTCATCGGATATTCTAAGTCGTCCTCCTGGATTTGTTTACGATAGCCGAGTCATACGAGATCGAAAATAGCCCATCTTCGGTATCGTCATTCGCCCCCCAGACTCGATTTCACCCTTCTATTACTATCGAATGCCAATCGGTGAAAGATTACCCCGTCAACCGAGTTTACTGACTAGCTGATAGGGAAGAAAAAAATCTATCCTGTCGTGAAAGCTACGCAACAAACCCCATTTGTTGGATAGCTCCTGGATGAAACGAAACAGCCACACACTCGTACCGTAGTTTTTTGCTGTAGAATAAAACAGAGAGATATATATATATATTCTAGCGTCGAATGGTTCTGAAAACCACGAGAAGACAAGAGCGCCGTCTTCGCGCCACGAAAACAGAGCCGGAGCATCAGTAGCAGCAGAAACAGAAGCCTTGCACCAGCGGAGAGGAAGCGTGGGTGGGTTTCCAAGGCCATAGACTGGAATATTACCATCGTGAAAAGTGGAAAGACAACAAGAGACGCGCGTGCACGTCCTGTACGTACAGAACTCGCTTGTATATACCTCACGAATGCATCTCGTCTTCGTCGAGACTGTCTGAAAGAGGAAAAAAAAATGTAACCAGATCCTAATGATTCCACCCGCAGAGACACCCAACAACGAGAGGTATATAGGACATTACACTCTCACCGCGCCACCGCCGCAGCCGTTTGCATA
The DNA here is from genome assembly GCA_029851415.1 of Eretmocerus hayati. Taxonomy (NCBI): domain Eukaryota; kingdom Metazoa; phylum Arthropoda; class Insecta; order Hymenoptera; family Aphelinidae; genus Eretmocerus; species Eretmocerus hayati. The sequence continues at coordinate 199,670,843 of CM056741.1, read as the reverse complement.
GCGTCAGACATAATTAGCACGATTTGCGAGTGATAAACAGCGCTAATTGACGTCGCCGCATCACCCACGCCCTCATCCATCCATACAAAACGACAGCGACGAAGATGATGAACTCGGAGAAAAGATCCGCGGACCCGATATAGAGCCGCTTATCGATTTTCACGTCAATAACTACAGACGACGACGACGAGGCAAAGGACTGTTTTCTCTCGATGCTCCTCGTGTCCGCGACAGACAGCCCTTGTATACATTGATTCAGGACTGGAGAACGGAAATCAGAGCGGATACCTTCTCTCTTTTCCTCTTTCTATGTCTCTCTGCAATGGCCATTGGACAGGCCCAGATTGATTTCATAGCACAGCCCGACGTGGACGATCGATTTCTGTGCTGCTGCTGTTGCTTCTGATGCTTCCTCTTTTTTCATCCTTCAGCTTGTGCATCGAAGAAAACGAGTTTTCCTATCACTTTATTTGATATCCGTTGCGCTGTACAACAACAACAACATTGACAGTTGAAGTACACCACAGTATACGAGTCAGCTGCTAATGATTTACAGTCGCGTTTTTAAAACGACTCGACGGTTTGATAAGGAATGATTTGTAACGGAGATGTTCGTCATTCTTTCATCCGAATTGGCAGCAGCGTTAAGGAGATATATGGGAATCGATGTCGGAAACTACTTGGACATTCTTCCGAATTCCAGGATGACTTTTGAAGATATTCTTGGTTTTATTTCAGCCGGAAGTCTTAAGAACCATGTCAGTTTCCCATCTCTTGTGCAAGAATTTCAACGCCTCCAAGGAGTTTAGCACTGTGTAGAATGCTCATCACGTACTCCAGAGAGTTTCTGTGACTCAAATTTCACCGAGAACCAAAGAGCGAATGTGCAACAACAAATGCTTTCCCCTCCTCGTGTCTCAATGACGACAAATTCACGATGAAAACTTTTGCATCTTAGCCATGGACCTCAAAAGAGCTCGACGAAGATGTAAGCAGTCATGAACACCCGGGGACCACTCGGGGAGCTGAAGTGTCCAAGCTCGACATCGACCTGTCTCACTTCCACTCATCAATTAATTGGGAAAAAAGAAGACAAAAAGATCGCGGTATATGAACTCTAAGTAAACAGTTCACGAGGTTTCCCAGTGTACAAGTAGTTCAGAAAATTATTCTACGCGTTGCTGCCAGAATGAAAGTAGCTCAAACATTATTGATTTGTCACAAAATGCACTGACAAACCAATCAACAAATTGGGGCACACAAATTCTGAAGAACAGCTTCAATCACCGTGAGCAAACTGAGATGGTTCAACCAGATTCAACTCTGCAAGGCCTGAGTTGGACTAACTGCACTGAACCGACCAATCAAAGTTTCCCAAAAACTCCTCAGGAAACGAGGATACCAGTCCGACACGATACTAGGCCTCAAATGGTTCGTAATTGTGAAGTACCCTAGTAAAAATAAGTGCCTCATGATCATATATGAATATGTTCCCGACCGGACTGTGGTCATACATGACCGCCTATGATCATGAGGCCGGAGTCATAGGTCGTCATTGGTCTCCATACTTGATCCTAGGAATTCATGTTGGAAATGAAGCACTTCATTGCCAACTCGGAATGTTTCTCAATCCGAAGCTTCGAAATAAGCGCGCTTGGGGCTCCAACTGCTAGGCCTCCATCCTATATTGAAAATGTCATGTACAACCACTTGATTACAATACCCTACGGCCATGTACAAGTTAGTTTTGTGTACCTATGACTAGCCATGGAGACATAATATTTTCTGAGGTCATAGATGGTCATAGATGACCATGGTTCGGCTGGGAACATGTTCATATATGATCATGAGGCACTTATTTTTACTAAGGTAGCCACAGCTGATCAAGAGGAGCTGGAAACTACTTGTGGAGATGCCAAAACAAAAATGACTTACTCCTCTTGCCTTCTACTTCATCTTGACTATAACGTCCTGTATTTTACAGTCACGTAACCTAACTTTTGAAGACATTCAAGGACCTTGAGACAGTTGGGATTGTTGTTTCAAGAGCTTCACTTGGCCATCAGACCACGAGAGATGAATTTTGCAAAGGAATGGTATGAATCAAGAAAATTGTCGGGATTGCTGAGAGCAGAGCGGCATCCTGTTTGGAGGTGTCCATAACTTGCGCGCGTTTACGCATTAAGGTTGCGCTCTGCCCCTACTCACTGCAGAAGCAAGACTCTAGAATTACTTCAAAGGGGGATGCATAGCTTGAACTGAAAAGCGAAACTCCGGAAGGCACTTCATGATACTCCTACAAAACTAAACAATGCTCTCCTCGACCCTTCTTTACCCTTTGTTCCGTATACAAACTTTTGCATGCCATACAACAAGTTTTGTTTGCTTTTAACGAGTCAGCCTCCCGAACATAGTGTATAGTCGCCTCTTCTACAACTTTCCAAACTAGCGTTTAAAGAGTTTTGCAGCAGATTTTGTTATAGTTACAAGGTTCTCAGACCATACATCTAACCGGATAGTGAAATGCAGACTGCAACACTAATTTAGCATTCAGAAATTGAATTTCCATCATATTTACCGCGTGTCCAACGGGCTTGTTGAACGATTTTGAATTTCCATGATAATGCATTATTTCTCTACACTCACTTTCCATGCAAGTTGTGCTTTCCTTTGGCGTATGAGAAAGGCAGAGAGAGCTGGCGTGCTCCGTTCGCGTCGGCAAACCATGAAAAGTTGAAATCAATTTCGCGCAACGGCAGAGTGAATACACCACTCTCCCTTTGCCGCTGTTGTTGAAGCTGGAAGAAAAAAAGGAAACAACCATACGCTGGAAAAATGCGTGCTGTTGTTGGCCGAATCGAGTATACCCGGCGGAGTAGTATAAGAGGAGGCAAAACAAGAGAAAATTGAAGCTTGATGTCTCGGCATTATACATGCGAAAAGTATATAGAGAAATATATAAGTAAAAAGGCATTTTTCGAAACCTCTCGGGAGCATTGCTTTTCTCCTTTTATTCTCTTTTTTTTTTCTATCAGTCTGCTTCGGCTACTTTTCACGCTCCGATGCAAGACATCCCGAGACGACGCGCGTCAAAAACTTTAAAACCAGACTCAACGTCTACTGCTGAGAAAAGAAAACGAGTTATAGCTTCTTGTAGACGATATCTTTTCTTTTATCTGTCAAAACGATGATGATGATAAAGGAGATGATAGTACTGTAGAAATTCAAATGCAACCGTACACTTACTCTCGGACTCTGGTTGTGAGTGACAGGACAGGTTTTTGGAGACATCCCAAGACGTTGCGAGCATTTTTTTGATTTGACAAAGCGACTCTCTCAGAGGACAATAATGAAAATTTTACATGATAAAATACCTCCAAAATTCAATCCGGGGTAATTCGAGATCGTCTCTTGCGGAAGCAGTTACTCACGAGATACGAGACGGAAAGCTATACAATAGAAATTTTCCAAGAGCCGCGTTCGCAAATTACTCATTTCCATTAGGCGAACCGCAGCAGCAAATGCTCCAGCGAACGGAATGAGGATGGAAAAGAGGCGGAAGATGCACATAAAGGGGCATGAAGCAGCATACAAAAGCTCGAGACCAGATTCGAGACGTGTTAAGACGACAACTTCATCCTTTCTACTTGGGCAGAGGCATTCTAGCGTTTCAACCGCAATGGGGGCAAAAAAAAGGCTTGTGCTCTCGAAAGCCGTATGAAAAACTCCTTTCCGGTGTCTAGGCCCTGTAACCAGACGATGATGTCTTCAGCTCACTCGGAGTCTCTTCTCATTTTTTTTTCTTTTTTTTTTCAGATGAACTTGCTAAGAGTGGCGTCTACTTATTGCTGCTACGTTGCGCACCAATAGATAGATGTACATTATATAAATATAAGGCTGTCCGACGACGAAGAGCGAGGACTGAGGTTCTTCCTTTTCTGCTCATCAAAGAGCAGCTTATTTCCATGGTGAAGTGCGATTGAAACGGATTTTACCTGGAGGATCTTTTTGTCAAGAGTTTACGTTTCACTAATTAATTTCAAACCCATCATTTCGAAGGTTGTTGGATAGTATCTGACTTCACAATTGCGCGTAATCTGGTCATTGTGTTCGTTAATCATGTTTGCAATTCAAGGGACTTTACAATGAGAGTAAAACCCCGTTTCAGAGGAATGGTTCTCGTAACGAATTTCTTACAAAATCTTTGTCAAAGACAGGAAAAATGTATCAATGTCGAAGGTATTTGTCACTTAGTACTTCTTAAATTCGACCCAATGAACCAAAGTTTCTTACTATTGAAACAAGGAGTTGCAAAAGCTTGAGGATGACGAAACTCGTCTCAGAATGATCGTATCGGAGTACTATACGACTATTACGATTATTTTTGTATCCCTTGGACCTCTTTCGTGATTCATGGACAGTCCCTAAGGTTTCCCTGAATTCGCTTACTTAGTTCCTGCAGCAGGTTATTTAAAAGGTAACCTCAGAAATAGGATTCATAACCTCTAAAATATGGATTCATGTGGATGTTTGTGAAAGTTCTCGATACGGGGGTGAGGATACATCAGGCAGATATTCTTCCAAACGACATCCTCCACCGTATCGTGTACATGTATTTGTATTCCATAGGTACGGTGGTCTGGATGTGTGCGTACACAACAGTACGATTTTGATTTATGCGAGAGACAGAGAGGAGAAATGATAGGAGGAGGCTGTGCCGTGCCTATATAAGCTGAGCCGGCATATTTTTTAAAGAGTCGAACGGCTCTCGATTCTGCTGCCTCGGTATTTTTTCTCCTATCCCTCGTTTTGTACGCTACGCGTACGACGATGAATGGCCTTTCGCAGCCAAAACATCGAAAAGCACTCGAAAAAATATCCAACGCGCATTTTTGCACCTCCCATCTACTGGCTCTATTATCGCACGCACATCCTTCGATATATGGGGATTTGTGAAACTGCAATATTTCAACACTCGGGAGAGACAAAGGGGCCGTTATGTCCGGCCTGTCAGTTATTTATTACGGTAGAAATTATTTTTAAACGCTTTTATTGCACTCGACCGAGCGCCAGTTCGTCATCTAGTGAACACCCTCGACATTTTCTATGTATTCGTTCGTCGGTGTACTTGTCTATGAGGTATTTTCCAAATCAGTGTGTGTAATCTGGGGAAAATACTTCATTGTCCAATTGAGTGTCGAGTGTCTGTGTAGCGATCCGTATGTTAATTCGTTGATTTCGTTTCTCTTGTGTGCGTGTCCTAGTAATAAACATCACTAATCAAATGAGTGTACTGATGCAATCTAGCTTTCTTTGTTTCTCCAAAGTCTATTCCCGATGCACGCACCCTCCCCCACTTCCGTCCCCGCTCTGTCGAGGGCATCAAGCTGCGTTCATCCGCCGCCATGCCGCCATTACCTCGAGTCTTCCTCGATAACTTGTCTCGTGTCCAGTGATCTTTGCCTTCTTTCTGTAGGACTCGCACGATATACCTTTCAATAGAGTGTCAGTGTCATTACTTTTGGATTATATTAAGTAGTCAGTTGAAATGCGGAAAATGGATTTCTCCGTCTACTCTGATTTTGATTGGTGTTTGGACCACATCCGAGCGTACGTCGATGCAGGATTCGAGGTTGCCCACGTTTTCGACGTGGTTAACCTCGTGTGTGCGTGTATTATGGAGGGCATAACCAAAGATATGTCTGCCAAAGTGTCTCCTGCATTCAATTCTCAATATATTTACAGTTTCCGAAATGTGAGTGACTCGCGACATAGTGGCGCCATATAAGTATATAGGGCTTATGCGAGCTGCCCAGCACACGCGTCTCCGCTATATTAGTTTCTTATATGCATCATTTGTCGTGTATAGTGCAATTTCTTTCAAGAAATTTTCACTGCTCAACTAAATTTTATCTCTCTCACATTCTGCCGAATTCTCCCGCAACTTCGCGCAGTGAATAAAAGCGTTTCTTAAAAATTCTTTTTTAACCTTTACTTATTATGAACGAGATACGATACTGTCGAACGGGCTTGTCTAATATTCCAATAAATTCGTCTCAAATCGTCAAGGATAAGTTTTGAGTATTCAATTTCTTTGATTGGTGGAGAGCGTCGAAGAATGAGGGGCATTGATAGAAATGATAAGATTCGTTTCGCTTCCTCTTCGACAATAACACAAGTTTACGGAGAGATCGGCGATGGTGGGGAATTCGCAGTCCTGGAGCAACGAGTTTCTTTTGCGGCAAAAGCAACGCGACTCGCTTCATCAAGCGACAAAGCAATAATCGACGAGATTTCGCGTGGCTTTCTACTCGTCGAGAGCTTGCAACGAAAAGCGCGGGGAAGGTCCTCGAGAGAATTTAGAAGACAACTCTCCGAAGACACAGAATAGCATCGGAGACAAAGGAGAAAATACACACAGCGCGCGGGAGTAATCCAATTTATGACGCGACGCACAAACACGAAGAAGCGCCGCGCGATTACGACAAAATTCCTGCTTTGCTCTGGGCGCGTAATCCGCGGGATTAACTCGCCGCAAAGCGACGTCGTCTCCCGAGAAGTTGCTTTGCCCGTCGTCGTTGCATCTTTCTCATTTAGCGAGACGCTTTTCAGGCTACATCCTTATACTCTCTGGCATAATTTTGCGTACGTCGTCGTCGCAGTCGCAAATTTCAAGCGCCCGTTCGTCTAAACTAATTCGGCTCTCTGCAGAGCTTGCGCAAGCTCCACCCTTTTGTGGCGACGCATAACCACGTATCATCCGTATCTGCACGTGAATGTGGGATGATATTGGATTAATTTTACGCGAGAGATGTGTACGGAATTTGTTGTAACCAGAGACTGTATTCGGTTGGTGAAATGATGACAACAGACAGAGAGACAGAACGATATTCCGGAATCAGTAATGAAATATGTATTGTGTGCCCCGAGGTCGTCGCTTGCATCAAACGCAGTTACAGATAGATGCAATGTTGTTGCCAAAAGTGAAATTTCATCTCGCTGCGATTGAATTTTGAACAACCGGGCGGATGAAATAGAGACGGGCTTTTCTCGATTTTCTGTTGGGAAATTTGGAGAATGGGAAGGTTGTGAAAGTGGTGTAGAGAAAATTCTGGCAAAAGGCGCTCGACGCGGTTTATGGTGATGTAGCCGTCCCTGTGTGATGTACAAACGGCAAAAAGTTATATTTCCTGTGTGTGCAAAACAACTGCGAGCGAGTGCTTTTCGAAGAGTGCATTTGTCGACAGAGAGAGAGCTGAATTTGGTCCAAAAATCCCCGGCGGATCTTTCATTTTTTGCATCGCGCGCCCGTACGTTTCCGGTTCTCTCTCTCATTCTGGTTCTGCGTCCAGTTTGCGCAAGGGATGCATGCGGGCTTGGGAATATACCCTGCGGCATTTTCATTTTTACGAGGTCGGAGGTTTTCTGGTGAGGGGGTGTGAGGTGAGACTAATGCCCTGCGGACCTCACCACCACCATCACTGGTATATATATTGTGCTGACCAGGCAGTACGTCGTGCGATTAACGCTGTTTGCGCTGCAACGTGTCGTCGTCCTCTCTCTCTGCGCCTGATTAAGGACAACGAGCTTTTGCCATATCTCACCCCCCCCCCTCGTTGGGGTGCTGAGAGCTTGTTTTTCGTGCGACTCTGAATTCTGATCCTAAACGCATGCATGAGCTTATACACGTATGAATAGTGGAAGTAGTGGTACCACAGGTGCGCTCTATTCGTCGTAATTCGGGAAAGTAAGAGGACGTGCAGTAATGGCTCTGATGAATATCCCTTAGGATCGAGGCAGCAAAGGGCAAAGGGTCAACGTGGCGTCGTGCCAACGGCGAGCAGTCATAGTATAGTGTACGCATGGTAGAGGGAACTTACTTGATACAAGCAAGTGCACGTGAGAATATGAGGCACCGTCACATCCTCCAATCAGGCCCTAGCTTGACTGGAGAATAAGGGGTCACTACTTAAGCAGATCCTAAATTCTGAATTTCCCACTTCAACAGCAAAAAAGTTATGTACAAAAAATTCTTTTGAAAAGAAAAATATGATGAGGTGAAGCTGCGAGGAGGCATCGCCCAAAACGTCTCTAGAGTAGAAATTCCATTGCACGGCAGTTAGAAAGAAATAACGAAAACGTTGGTGAAGTAAAAAAGAACCTAAAAGTCTGAGGAATGCACAGCAACGTACGATATTGAAGTTGGAACAAATTCACCAGATTGTTCGAGGCAACGACGGACGCTACTCTGATCTAATTGAATCCTTTGACGGTCTGAAGGAGCAATCAGCCGTAGACGTAATTCGGTATGCTCACAATCAAATATAGCGGACGGAGCTACTACACGAGTCCATTGCTCAGTTCCAACCAACAGCTTCGTTTGGATGTACAGGCGAGTCAGTGGGCTGTGATGTGGTCGGGCAGTAATCATTGGACATGCCACCGCCGCGAGCCGAGACTGCACGTGTGCGTATTTAATTAGAAGCGCATTTCTGCTAGGGTAGGTGGCCTCCGAGTCTGAATAGTTTGTTCCTGCCTCAAGAGCAAAAATGGATCGTCGAAACGAAGTATTGGCCAGAGCATCGCTACGGTTTAATGAACTGATATTTGTTTGACAGTGAACTTGAATCATGCCCGGGCTGAAAATTTTCTATTCACGGTCAAATTCTTTGGGAATGGTTTCCATTCATTAGAAGCTCTTCTGATCCATTTAGCTTCAACGGTTCGTATTGAGATGTCTCACTCGGACTATCGGAGCATACTGTAAGCGTAACGAGTGAGAACTTGAACTGAGATGACGAGTGTGGATCGATCTGTGATGAGCGAATTTATAACAAAGAGGCAATACGCACTTGGAAACTAGGTAAAAAGTCTCATGTTGGGTTGTTTCCATTGCTAATATCTACACCAAAGACTGACAGAAGGAACGATATGCTACGGGTCAACGTAGATTATCAACCGGAGATAGATCCATCCTTTACCCGCCACGGTTGCTCTTTCAATTCTGTGGAGCTGATGGCGCAGAGAGACCGGTTGTATACCAACGCAACCCTCTCGGTCCTCACATTTCTCTCCATGCATACAAATTCAACACAACAGCGCTCATAACTCAGCCAAGCTATCAGCGCCAAGATTCAAACCCTGCCTCCTCGTGTTCCATTCTCTCAACAAATCAGTGCGTATCCCTCCCGACACTCGTACACAAATCTGAAACAAGATCAAACCGAGTGTGAAGATTAACAATTACCCCACGACGAAATGCACAGGTGAAGCTTATTGGATATTACACATATCCATGCGTGCACAGCACAAAAGCTCAGATGAGTTACCACGCTCCAATGGACGCCCAAGCAATTTCCGTATTTTTCGTCACGCACAGCCACATACAGAGAGAGAGACTGACGTATATATTGTATAAATAAAGAGAAGCTATCGGTGTTGTTGGCCCTCGGGGCCACAACAAAACAACCCCGAGCAGAGCACTCAGAACCTATAGACAGCCCAAGAGAGGGTGTCGGAGACCAAGATGGAGATCCAGACGCGTCATCTCAGCGCAGAGGCGTCTGGGGAAATTTGCGTGCAGGCGACGCTAGCTCCTGTGGGTCCTGGTGGGCAGCCAAGCGTGAGCATCTCCTCCCCGTTTCACCACCGATACATCCGCGGCTGTAGACTTGGTCATTGCTCATAGTCCTGCCTCGGACGACACTCTCAGTCTCTTCAAGATCGCAACCCCCGCTGAGACGCGGTCGTCTCAACCCCTTTGTAACAGCGAGTGTACCTTCACACCGACAGCCATTTCTTGTCGTTCACGCCTATAATACACAGAGAACAGAATCCCATTTCACTCTCGTTGATTAGACACACTCTGCTTGCCATTAATGGCCTGAACGGACATCTCCGTCGACGACGACCTTACAACTCGTTCACACTCCAAACTTTCTAACCTAAAAGTTTGAATATGACCAGAGCCGAGAAGCATACTGAGACACCCTCGTATCCGGATCGGCACAAAAGTTACACTGTCTGATATCCACTTTACCCCCCGACAAGGCGACGTTTGTTGAACGCGGTACTAAGATATCGCGATCGGCAGTCCACATGGCAGAGCATCAGACCCGATACGCGCACGTGCGAATTTTGAATTTGTTACGCATGGCCGATCATCATCGCCACGCCGCATCTATCTACGAGCAGTTCTACTACGACAGGCCGCCTTGGCTCGATTTGCGTGCTGTTGCGGAATAAAGCGCAGCCAGTATAGCTGAGGAGGAGGAGGTTTACCGATCCGACACGTGTTATCCTTGCTCTTGACTGAGCATTCTGACTACTCGTGCGTGGACTACTGCTACTGCTACGACGATATCGTCTTGAGGGTTGGTCTCAGTTGCATGGTTTTCAGAGATAAGATTGTTGTTGAGTCAGAGGTGACGGCGTAGTCGACTTTCAGAAAATCTTGCCAGGCTCGATAATGTACCCCAGGAGTCACTGGAAAATTCACGTCGTACGTCATTTCATTCTTGTTAACATGGCAACAATTGCCAATATCCATTGTCATAAGTGGTGAAGGGGATTCAAAAATATCTCACATTAATGTGCGAAAAAACTTGTATTACGAGGAAATCGATAGCCTGGAGAAGATTAACAAGGTAAATGGCATATCAAAAAGTAGAAAATTAACTGCTGGGAGTTCAACTTGCGAAACCCCTAATGTGGAGCTCCACAGGATAGTGGCTTAGCCTATCTCGAAAAACGAGAGAGTGACGAGAAAAGCAGCCTTCACCCTCCGCAATTAAAAGTAAATCTTGTCGACGCCTTATTTTGACAGGCAGCTGTGAGGTGGTGTAGCAAACCCCACCACTACCAATGAGCAATGGACGCAGAGCCTAAACTCGACTGTGGTGGATCTGCCACTCAAGACTGATGACAGGGGCTTGCCACGATCCCGAGAAACGCGCAACATATTTTCCCAATTTTGCTCGGCCAAGTAGCTCTAGGCATATCTCACGGTATACTTTGCGTCATCGCACCCCTGCGAACTGCCCCCTCCCCCTCATTCTAGAACTCGTTGTGGCTGTGTCAGAATAAAACAGGGTGAAAAGCGGAGGCGAGCTTCCCCCTCCTGTACAATGTCTCTCGCAGACGAGAGAACTGACCAGAGACGAGGCTATCTTTGGCCGGGATAATCGAAAACGTCGGACCGGTAGATTTTGAAGGCAGCAAAGCGCGAGCAAACCAAGCTAAGGGATAAACATCTCGGCTTAATGAAAGATTCACCATCGGTAGTGAGAGCAACGAAATGAACGTCTGCTTCGGGTCTTGGCAGCGATGCGTACATCATCCGGGATTCAAAAGATATTACAAGGAAGTAGATACTTTAGCATTTTTCAATCCGACTCCAGAAACAATGCACTCACTGTGATCAGCAGCTAAGATAATGAGATACCAGCTTCTATTTTTTGATTCAAGAGAAAACCGTAGGTCAGCTGATTGGTCTGAGAATATACACATCTGAATCACACTGGTCACCTCTCAAATTTGTGATTGAAACAAAAATGCTTTCACGATAATGAGAAGCTCCTGCCAACTTTCTGTGGTACCCAGCGGACTACTCTCAACCCTGTCGCAGTCATTTTGGTGGTGGAAAAAAAGGAGATACAAAAGAATGGGGTTTGCCCACCCACCGATTCACTCTCATCCAGCTTGATCGACTCGAAAGTAAGTACAAGGGTTCCGATATGCTTTCCCTATGTACCCCATCAATAAGCCATCGTTTCACCCAAAAGCTTCTTCCATAAATTCAAAACGACCCCGCGTACCTTCTCAGTCCCCAGAGAGATGGAGAACGTCGGCTATACATATAACAGGGGCGCGATGAACATAAAATGCCTTTAAGCCTCGCGATATCGCGTCGTATAGCTGTTATCCATAACGGCAATACTTTGTTTCGCGTTTGGAGGCCTTCGGAAGCCTGCGAGGATGGGAGGGTTGCGGTTTGTGGCGTGAGATAGCGAGTTTGTGCACACACCATAACCTCTTCGTATCATTTAGCCCGGTAAGCGTGACCCCGCAAGAGCTTAGCTAGAGAGGAAATAGGGAAAGGCGACCCTCACGAGGCGAGATGTCAACTTGCAAATCTTGGGTAGGGAAATGGGTTTGCTTGCTTTTAAGCACCGTACATATATTTTTTGCTATACCTAACCTATCAAAACGTATATCTTGGTCGGACTGTTCACTGTAGTGAGATGGCGTTGCGAGTCTCATCTCATAAACAGATCTGAAAATGATCATTGAATTGTTTTGACCGATTGATCCAATATGGCCGTCAAGGTAAGAAGCCCTGATTGCAACCATGGTGCCGCAAGTTCTTCGGCTAATGCAGGTATAATATCCATCACTAATATGTGCAACTCGGGCATCTGCGAATCCCATCTCTGGAAATGTACGTATAATGGATACGACAGAGAGATAGGCAGTCGTAGTCTAGCATTTCGGACATATGGCTACTATATGAAGAAGATTCCGAGGTTGAATTTTCGCTGTCTCCAAGCAAAAATCGATCGCTTATTTTTTCATGAGTCCCTCGTCGGTTCACTAATTCCTACGCGACAAAAGTCAATGAATCAAAACTTCCCACTTCAGTCGCCACATTGGATCGCCCGTTCTTATTTGAGTCACATATGATAACCAAAGCTGTCTGATTTGGTTATGAGCTTTTGATATAAGACGACTAAGATCAATTTTCGCCCCAAGTAGCCACAGATGCACGTTCATTATGGTATTATCTCTTCCCACTCGAGAATCGACAAACGTATTCAGCGTCCAAGACGTGCGTGAGATTAGGTTAGGTTTGCACTTGTGGTTAGCAGCAGCAGGCGGTGGCGGTATTGATGCATCCACAAGACACCCTAGCTATAGACGCCGCGTAAATAGTTCAATACAGAACGGGCAAGAGCTTACCAGGAGAATAAGCCGCTTTCACGCGTCGCGCATATTCAGCTCGAATAGAATATATCCTCGCAACCGTGGCTAACCGTATTTCTGACCCACGCTGTATCCCACCTCTGACCTCTGATGTGCTGCGCAACCCGGATTCGCAGAAGAGGCTAGCTTTTGCCGGATGCACTGAAATATTCAATGCGCTCTCAGAGAAGAACCGGTCAACCGACTTTTTCCACGACTAAATCACTGGGGCTAGTTCTCACTGGACCCGCATCCCAACGGCATCAGCTATACACGAGGTTCTCATATTGAATGGAGAGACTTGAACCAATCTGAAAGGTTTCGGTGTAAAATTTAATAATTGCATCATGAACACTTCTCCCAAAGATGACATGGACAGAGTGTTTTTTTTTTTTTTTTTTTTTTTTAGAAGAGTTCCCCGCCAATCTGCGTGAACATTCGACTTGTTGCAGAACACATTTCATCCATCAAACAAGACGTTTATTGCGTTTTTCCCCCTGTAGTTGGCTCGGTTTGTTGGCGGATCCGTGACTCAGTAGACATCAAAATTTCTCAACCTCAAGAATCTCCACACTAACTATTCGTCAAATGAACCTCTCCCGCCTACAAAGAGAAAGACATCTGTAACTTCGTACATCTCCCCTTCTTACAAATTCCTCCACAAATCGCATTACTCATTATCTGTCGACTTGTCAAGCTGCTGTGCGAATTTTTCCCCCTGCCACACGAATAATAATCTGCTTGGGAAAACTTTTTTAACGAACACAGCCTCTCCTTTGCACAGTTTATCAGTGGAGTCGAGGCAAGAAATTCCCAAAGCGGCATAAGCAAAACGGAAACTGCGCGTTGCCAGGGGTAACCATCGATTCTGAGAACCACCTGTATCTTGAGGTACTTATCGCAATTGGGGCGAGACAACCAGGACTGAGTGTCGGTACACAATTATGATGATGCCAACAGTTGATGGAAGCGTACCTGAAACAGAGAAAAGAAAATTTACATTACTCACAGATCATAACTTTGTTTTGCGAATTTCATATCCGTATTCCAGTTCAAAGAGCAATGAGTTTTTGTCAAGTTCCAGCACTCGATAGTTGCTCGAATAATGGAGTATGGCGAGGCTCTTTTCTAGGCAGTCTATACTATGGCATTATATGTGCGAGCAATGCAGATTTTTCCTGGAAAGCTGCGCTCGAATAATTCCGAAGAAAAATCAATCGAAGCAGGAAAATTCGACGACAATCTCGAGGAGCATATCGTCGAAGTGCTCTATGGAATTTCTCTTTTTCCAAGGAGCGCAAAAAAGGCATAACAGATCGATGCTCAAACCCGAGAGGTAACTCAGTAGCTCCATGGCTTCAGTCAAGCAAGACGACTGATGGCATAGCTAGGTGTGTGTGGTGTTCAATACGTTCAGAGTATGCTAGGATTACTGCCGGCTGATTGGCAATAGGTACACGCGGCTTCGACAACAAAGCCCAAGACCTACTGCACGCATACCCCCTCATATATCGAAGGTAAGGCGCAGATATAATACCGCGGTGGCGACGACGACGACGACGACGACATTCGCCGGGTCGATTTAATCGGGATTCCAAGGCAGAGAGTAGAGAGCTGTGGGGTGGGCAAATCTGCGACGACGCTCCGAGAGCTGGATTAGGCCGCCTTACCTCGCAACTCTATAGAGGAGAGAGGAACGTATGTGTATTACAGCAGCAGCTGCTGAGGGTGAGGGTGTGCGCTGAGCCTTCCAATGTTGTCTCAATATAACGCACAGAGACGATATCTCCTCTGAATTTGCCGGATTTGCCAGAGAGTTGCGGAGTTTGCCGAGTCTGAGCTTCGGTGATTGTTCCGGATTAATCGCAGCCAACAAACTATTCCTCGTCGCGCGAGACTCTCATTTTTCTCGTCGCAAGTTGCTGTGATCTTGAAGTACTTTTGCCCGCAGGGCTATACACGGCAAAGAATGTCAAGAATCGACGAGGCAAAATCGAAACGAGCCATGCGGAAGTTATATCAATATTGTATATCCAAGCTCTCGGCTCTGAAGATATTTTTTATATCAAGTCTAGGGGCCTAAAAATTATCAAGATTATCTGGAAACTTCAAATTATCCAAAAAGTGAGCTAATTCAAAACATCACATAACGAGGAAATTTGGTGATAGCTAAAGACTGTTCAGCTCTCCAGAAGCAACAAGTAAGTCAACGTCTCATTTTGAGTAAGAATGTTGGTGAAAAGAGCCGACGAAATTTCGTTGCGATAAGATGCTTCACAGATATAACTGTGTGTGTAAAATCTGGCCCGGAGAGCATTTTATCATAGTTTGGGAGTCTCTCAAACAACCACGAGATTGCAGCAGAGAGAAAAGGAATCAAAAACACGCTTGTGCCTTCGGGGCTCAAAAATTAAGAAATCTAGATCATCCCACAGCGCGGGCGCGCGTCTCATTCATTTTATCTGCACCTTTTCTCATGCTCATCCTCCTTTGGCGAGATCAAAGCGCGCTCGGGGATCTCGAAGCATCAGCAGCAGCAACACTACGCTCTCCTCTTTCTTCTTCATTCTTTTCACGCTGCATTTGCATATAAATACGTGCGGCTGCTTGAGCGACGAGAGCATGCTGCATTTCTAGGATGCCGCAGGGGAAAAACAGACTCACCCCCCCCCCATACTTGACAAGACCACTTGTCCGTTTTTCTCTTTTCAAGAGACCATATTTGTCTGCGGAACGCAAAAACTAGATTGAAAATTTCCAATATTTCAAGGTCTTAATTTCTCAGATGGACTGCCGAATAGAACACATGATGAATATTATCGCGTGAATCCATCATTTTTGTGTAGCATTCTCATAAATCCAAATCTTCTCGATCTCAGCCAGTAAGGATTCGTTCTCTAGGGAGTCAATTCGTGGGTATTTAGAATAATTTCACAAATTCACCGCACAAATTCAAATGAAGTAATCAGGAAATAATGCATTAGCTAGCAATTATTCGACCGTGACGAAATTCATGAATCTTGATCATTCAAAAAGAGAGCTTCCGAAGGGAGCGATGGTTATTTTGTGTTGCTATTCTTAGTGTCGCTACTTCCCCTTTGGATGGTATGGATGAATCCAGACCTGGGCTGGAACTAAGGTATGGAAATCCGCACTTGGGAAATTGATGGACATGAGCAATAAAATGCGGAAATTTCAGCCATTCCGGAATGCTCATGTTAGATGAGTAGAGTTCAAAATTCTTTGAATTATACTTGTGTTCTCTGTTACTAACACATCTGTGTCTAATGATGTTTGATTTTCTTTCTAGGTTCGTATCTTGCTTATCACTATGTGTAGAATGATGATGAAAGAATAGATCCGGAAGGGGGATTTTGTGATATCGCTAAAGGGTCGTGCTTCACGCGGATGAGTATCCCTACTTTCGTGCATATTGTCTAGACCTACAAAAAATTATTCGTCTTATTTTTCGGTAGAGTGAGATGTTTTCGAGCTAATAAAGCAGAGTCAAGATCTGGAAACGTCGAATCATCATTTTTTGTGGAGCGTTCTTTGACCCTTACTAGAGAATTACCCTATTATCAGAGAAACGTTCGTAATAGCTAACTGACGGATTCACGTGAATTCGAAAATCATGGCTTAACTCATTTTGGGGAAATTTTGCATCCTGACGACCTTTCTTCTTTTCCTTTTTATTCATCATCTCAAAACTCTGAGCGATCCACACCTGTGGATTTTGAGAGATGGGCGCTCCTATGCTATTTGGTCGGGATTCAATCTGATCAGTCAAAGTGCTAGTAAGGACTTATTACATGTCGATATCATTTTGTTCTGCTAATCTGTCGGGGCTCATTCCTTGAAAGGAGCCCAGTTATTCTCAACAAATATACATACATAGATCTCTCAGAGATGATTCAACCTATTGAAAAGAATCTAGATCTGGACAGAAGGTTTGTTTTCCATCAACGTCTGATGATATGTACAAAATTGTCATCGCAGCGATCGATATCCCCCTAAAACCTTGTATTGGGCTGATCTCACCCCCGCACCGTTTCATCCACGTTTTACCTCCACCCGCTACTCGCGTACCTCAAACCTGCAGCTATCTATATCATGCTTATACATTGTTACAGAGCAGAGGGCTCAGAGGAACACATGTACCGTAAATCCGAGCCACTTTCGCGGTGCTACTCAAAGTGTATACAGAGAGAGTAATATCGGTCGGGTGGGTGTCAAGCAGGATCGTAACGCTCGTGTGTATTATATAAGAGCGTCTCTGGCAATTGAATTTCCATAAGCGCCTTAATGCTCGTGTCGCGTGGCTGCTGCTGCTGCTGCAGTATGGCAAAGAAAAAAAAGTACCGACACTCAATTAAGGTCGGCTTAGCCTCACCGCAGAGCCGCCTGTGCGACACCCTCGTACACGCACACATACTTGCTGGGGGCCCTTAATTCCCAGACCGATAAATGCCACCTTGTATAGCGCGCACTTGATGTCACTATTAAATCGGCCTCTACCACCTGAGCCCAACCCCCCCCCCCCCCCTCTTGCTCAAAAGGTACTGCAGAGTGCTGGGCCCGGCCAGAATGAATGGATGAATGATGAACGAGGAGGAGGCAGCGCCGCTGCTGCCCCTCCGTTTACCGAGTCTCGCACTTTTTTCAGCCCTCGTCCCCTATACACTGCCTCAAGCACGATATCATCGTCGAGACGACGACGGGGTTGGGCTGGAGGAGGACCTCGAGGAGGAGATAGGGTGGAGTGAAATATGCACAGGGCAAAAAAGAAAACACTGAGCTCCTGCTGCTGTTTGTCAAAATTCCCGTCATATTTATATTTCAGTGAGCCGCGTGCATTATTCAGAGCCCAGACGGTTGAGATAGACCACGGACTTGCGCACAGAGTACACACAGATGAGAGTGAGGCTTCGCGAGAAAAGAGCAGACGGGCAAATATGCCTTGTTTGTATACGCGAAAATACGGTAGAGTTGCAGATGCATGTACAGAAGACCAGAGAGCCAGAACGAGACTCGGATATGCCGTCGAAATTGGCAGGCAAGACGTTCTTGTGCCGCGATGCTCCTCTCGACGGCCTCGTCCAATATTCAGCGAGCCTGGAATATTCACCGTCCCGAACGCGAAATTCATCAAGTTTATTGGTAAACGGGTACACTAACAAGGAGAGGCCAGGGAGTGCGGGTCACGGATTCGGATGAAACTCTGGGAATCATCTCCTTTTAGCATCAAAAGATGATACCCAAAGCCGCAGAGTCTAACGCTCAAGCGTTTTCGAACTACAGTCTATAACCCATGCATTACAGTATATCTATATATGTGGAAAAATGGTATATATAGATGTACTGTAATGCATGGGTTATAGGCTGTAGCTCGAAAACGCTTGAGCGTTAGACTCTGCGGCTTTGGGTATCATCTTTTGGTGCTAAAAGGAGATGATTCCCAGAGTTTCATCCGAATCCGTGACCCGCACTCCCTGGCCTCTCCTTGTAAGCAGAGAAGGAGGTTCGAGAGAGATAATTTTGGTGGCACTGATTGGTTTGATGAGACGTCCGTCTGACTTTTTTTCCCCCTTTATACTATGAGGAGGGAAGAAAAAGAAGCGAACGAATTTAAAATTTGTGGCTGGCGTGACATCTGCTAGACGATTTATAAATTTAGCCGTCGGACCGCTGAACGAAAATTTGCAAACCCAGAGGCGGAAGGCAAATCACGTTAATTGCATCGGATTAGAGGGAATATATACCGAAGAAAATAGTTAATCTCGCTAATCGCTGAAGCGAGCAAAATTAACGTTGTGCTTTGGCCTCTTCGAGTTTCGTCGCGCGCTTTATCACAATTACATCGCAACGGAACCTACAAAGTCGTCGTCGTCGTCGTCGTTGTCGCGCATCTCTCCTGCAAACAAACCCTCGCGCGTTAATTTATTCCGTTATTTCACCCTGAATACACCATTTACCCAGAGTGCGGAAACTGGTAAGATGTCAATGGCCACTCCATTCCAGTCTATGAACTTCTGATTATAATTGGTCTGTTTGATCTTGGTTAGAATTTTGTGATCAATCCACATCAAATATGGATTTTGATACCAGACTCCAATCTAATTTTTTAGCATAGGGCGACTAAAGCGCCACTTTTACTCCCGGCTGAGAACATAAAATTGACGTTTATTCGCCCTAATGCGAAAAAGATAGCATACTTCCTTCGCTCGGTAGACTGTTCCAAGACACGAGGAATATTTTCCAAGTGCCCCAAAACAACCGAGCCTCGCATCGGGAGTGATGAGCCTTTTTTTGCAGCAGGACAGACAGATGATGACCATCGCTCTTCCGACCATTAGGTACAAAATGCAATAAAAAAAAGACGACTGCAGCGGAAGATTTGAACAATCCTCATCAAAACTTCAAACTCGAGAGATATTCCAGAAGTAGAAAGCGCCTTTTGCCAAGTTTCCCTCCTTGTCACGAGTTGAAAATCCGGAATCTAGAAATTAATGTTGATCTCGACATGGGACAGCTTACGTCTACGAAAGTAAAAAAAGGCCGGAGGGAGCGAGAGAGGAAGCAGCAGTACAAGAGCTCTCTCACCTTAAGTAAAACAAACGTCCTTAAATTTCCACTGGCAGGCAGTTAATTATTTTCCAGCGTGGCACGACTGTGCTGGTATATAACCGGGCAAGTATTACGAGGGTGGAAAACGTCTTATAAAAGCCACCCCCGCTGCTTCTGTTGCGACGACGACGACGACGACGACGACGACGGCCTGTCTCCTGTTCCACTCTATCTGTACCCTCTGGCTCTCTTACGCTTGGTAACAATAAAGAATGAAAAAGGATCGGGATAATAATAAAGCGAGACGCGGGGTAATGGATAAACAACGATCCGGAACGTCTGGACAGCAGTAGCGCTAGAAATGGTAGTATGAATAATTTGCTTTTCAATTCGAGAGCTAATTCCAGTCCTTCCATCTCAACTCTCTTGTACAGTCACTGTGCTAGAACAAGCTGCAGATCCAATTTAAATTAGCTTATCGAGAAAACTGGCTAGACCATCTCTAATGATTCAACGCGGCCACCTAGTCTCGATTGCTAATTGTTCTGATGCAGACGGATCGAGTTAGGCTATTTTGCTGCTTCCAAGTTGCATTGCTGATGTTTTCAACTCATGCAAAATGTAGAATCTCTCGTCCTCCTTTCTGCGTTCACAGATTCTGTTCAACTTCAATTATGAAGTTTCGTAACTCGAGGACATCGATCCTTTGGGAAAAGGAAATTAAATAAACAACTCACAGTGTAGAGCCACAAAAAGTCCAACTATGAATTTCTTACGATTTCTTTTGCTCTCAATCATCAGTCAATCCAGACAGTGTGAATTACAAGAGTATCGGCGTAATCACGATTCACAGAAGCAGAAGTCCAGCATTGGAGTGGTAGTCATTGGTTGGATCGAGTCGATAGTGGAAAAAAGTCAGAGCAGGTCAAAAGTAATTGTTCTGGATAGTTGGAACCAATTTTGATCCTGTGCACGTATTCTTCCATCTTGTTTTGCAGGTGAGGAATCGATCCCATTCAGAGTCTGACTCCTTTTGATTTCTGAAACTTTGAACATCAGGGCAGACCCTTTTGGGTGTTAGGGGAATGGCCCACACTAGCTGCAAAATCAACAGCTCCTAACCTCGTTTCTCAAGTTTGCTAATAATCTAGGCGACGAATTAAAAGCTCTTTCCAAGCTCAGCCACACGTAAGAGCTTTCCGTGGCTCATTCTACTTGAGTTTTCACGTTTTCAGAAACCCGAGTAAGAGAGTGGTGTGCCTGAAAGAGAAAAGCATAGGTCAGCATCAGCATCAGCAACGACGACGACGAAGCTGAAGGGGCGAAAAATGCCAGAGTTAGAGAGGCGGCCAGTCGTGCGGGCAGAGCGATAAAACAGGGAAAATGAGAAAGGCCGCCTCGGCCGGGGGCGATTAAAAAGTTTCATTAATGCCACCGTCCCTCTCTCGCTCTCGGGCATCAAAATCTACTGGACTCTGTGGGTGTGTGTCGAGAGCAGCAGCAGCAGCAGCAAATAGATATAGGAAGATGAAAGGGGTTGTACAAGCAAGCGAGTAAATCTACGTACTGCCTCCCGCTCTCTGTGCAGATGCGACGAAATGGAGGCAACGACGAGAGCCTATGCTGTCCTATATATCCGTTCGACACGCTCAATTTCATCGAGTTTGCAATTGCGCGTGTGTATGTGTGTGACTCGTGCCGCTTTTCGACATCCTCTCCACTTCTATTCCAGGTCCAGCAACCCTCTCACGAGCCTGGTCTCCACCACCATGAGTATATTCATTTAGTTCTGCAATCCTGTTTTGCTCGAAATTTCCGCAAACGGCATCAGGCCGAACGGAATCGTCAAATAGGACAGATTTGTGAGTGAGGAATTCTATTTTTGGACACATGTTTATTCAGGGTATGGATCAATGATCTGTGATAAATTTACATGGAAATTTCCGATTTTCCTGGACGACATTGTCTTCATTTCCCGATTTTCTAGTGTTGGTACCCTGCTAGAAATGGTGAACAATTTCACCCAATAACTAGCCAATTCGCACTGCTGCTGCTTGGCTACTTGTACGAGGTGGCAAAAAAATGGTCACATTTCATACCAGGTTAGACACCCTGGTACTCTAGAGTTGTGAAATTTCATCTCAGATTTTAGTGCCGATGCAATGTATGTGCAAAAAGATGAAGAGTAAATGTGTTGTGCTCAATTCTTCGATTATTTTGGGTCGACCCTACTCATGGACAGGCTTCGTGGTTCTTTTATCCTCTTTGTGGGCGACTCCAGTGGTGTTTGAAAATCGCAAGCTCACAGGCAAGATGAAAGCTCGATAGGCGCGCCTAAACTCAAGATCAATGTTCACAAAGATGGCTTAGGGATAGAAATTTGTCTGACCACATTCCACTGATCTGAGGGGCAAAATCAAAAGGTAAGGATCTCAAGGAAAATTCCTCACCTGCACGGCACGTCCAACATCGCAAGTGGTCTTACAAGAAACTCTTTGTCATTTTCGTGATAAGTCGATGGCCAACTCAAAGGGACAACGTTGTCCGATGAAAAAAAAATTGAGATAGCATGCCTCGGAGCTCGGAAATATCTTGTTTCTTGAGACAGAGCTCGCACCAGCGTCTGGCCAATAGTCGGGGCGCCGATCTCTCAGCTTTTGCGTTATACCTCGATAAAATATCAGAAATATGAATTCCTCGGGAGGAACGTGGCTCATAGAATTCGATCCAGTTCAAGCTCAGAAGCATCTAATACAAGCAAAGTATATGGCGAGTATTGCGATACCGTAAGCAATGTTTAGGATCTCGTACCAAGGAAAAAAACAGTGGAAGGAAGGAGAGAGAGCGTAAGGAAAGGGCGGAAGGGTCGTGGGCTACACGACACGGCTGCTCAGGTAAATCGAGCGAAAGACTTCGAGCGAGTAACAGGGGTGAGTGTAGAATGTAGGCAGGGTTGTTTGCATACATGTTTGACGATGGATTGGGGCGCTGCTTTGAACGCGAGGGTGTTGAAGACGGAGATAGATAACGGTGGTACACGTGGTGGTTGCGCGCCGAGCAGATGCGAGAGAGCCTGTCTCTGAGATAGGGTGAAATTAACGGTGCACCGATGCTCATTTCACGGTGCTCCCTTAAAATTCATTTTCGTCCACTGCCACTGATGAAAATTTCGACCACCCGGTTAAGCGATTAACCATACTCCATAATGAATCATACGCAGTTACAGTGTGTTTCGAGTGATTATAGTAGTGGGGGGATGAGAATTAATTGGTTCGATGACTCGGCGTCGTGTCCTTACATACCGAAACGTGCACCGGGAGAGCCCAAAAAGTGTATAATCGCTTTGGCTCGCTTCCATCGCAGCAGAGTGATACGAAAACGACAATTCACCGTTCGCGGAAGGACCGTACAAGTCTCGTCTAAAGCTATACGAAGGCGCAAAAAGTGACGAGTGAGAGCAGCGATGATAATGAATCAGTCCGCTTGTAGTATTTGTGCATCTGCTACGTCACCGTGCGAGCGATCAATCTGAAGGCGCCCGGTGTACATAACTTGTTGTCCATGATTTTTGATCGGAACATCCTCGTCGTCGTCGTCGAGGCAGTTGATGTCTGTTCAAACAGACAAAATAAGCAGTAAAATCGATGAGCAGGCGCCATGCGCCATCCCTAATATACACAACTATAGCTCACGCCGCAATCGTCGTCTGATGATGGGTCTTCTTAATTGTATTTATTCGTGCGCGCGCGATAGCTCGCATTCATTCAGGAGCCCATGATACGCGTAATGAGAGCATTATCGCTCAATTATTCTCTCTCATTCTCCATGTCTGAGCGAACCATACCATCACTGAACGGTATAACATGATACGGGTATGGTATAGCCCCCATTTACGGTATGCGGAGGGCGCACAAAAAGCCTCGCCAAATTTAATCAGACGCTTCTGCTGGCTAATTTTCACCCTCTCGTATTTCCACTAAATTTACTATCAGTGGATAATCAATTAAAGCATGTTTCGAGGTTATTATGAATTCGATGTGCAATAATATGACTACTAAAACACCTAGAGTCGACTGGGAATAATCTTCATCAACTTCTGAGTATGCTTCATCTTTGAAGAGGCTAGACATCGGTATCAACTAACAAATCTGCAATTTATAGATCGCGCAGTATATTTATGGGGCAACCGATTGAATACCCAATTCAGAGGTACTATTCCGATGAATCGTGGAAAATACTGTCGCATCTAAAATTACAATGACGCCGTGGGCACCTCTCGATCGAACATGTAGAGTACAAAGACACCCAAGTAGTGAACAACAGCAGTGGAGGATGTGCGACACAAAGCATTCATCTCGTTTTGGCTACGAAAAAAGAGCTTGTACTCTTTCATTCTCAATATTTTTCGACTCATTCCTACACGAATACTCAGCTGCACCACAACCACATGCATTTAAACGAGTTTAGAGTATGCAAAAAAATTACCACGAAAGCCCAAGTGGATGCATTTTCTCGGTACTTTTGGATTCAAACATAGCTCTACCCAGCAAGTTACATGGCACTGTTTGGTTCTAGAGTAAGTCTCTGAAAGAATTTTATCAAAATTATCTGTCACACAAGTTCTTCCGATGTCAAGCTTTGAGGAAGCCATCAAAAGTCTACAGGTTCCAGATTTTCGGAGTTCCTTTTCAATGTCCGTGAAACCAGTCTTAAAATCCAACAATCAGAAGAATATCCATTGAGTTTCTACTCATCACTTCCGATTATAAAGCTATAGATGACGGGCTCAGCGACTCAGATTCTTCAAATGAAGAAGGCAAGTACTGCCGAGCCATTCCACCCGATTAACCTCATCTTTAAAAACTCATTGTCAGTGGGTTTGCCGATGCAACAGTTATTTTTGGAGAGACTTGTAAAATACACCAATCGGGTCATCATCGTCAATGATGAGAACAGCTTGATATCGATCAATCAGCGTGATTTGGACTCACCAGTCGAACCGTTGAATTGTTCAGAAACGATAAATTCTCAAAAAAAAAAGAAGCAAAAGAACGGGAACTTTTGAACCTCGTGCTGTGGCGAAACACTCCATTTGCAAATATTTCATATCTTCATTTGGACCTGCTAACACTCACTTGCCAAAATTTGGCACCATCTCTGCGCGAATGAAGGCCTCAGCAGCGGGGGGAATTTGATGGCGTGGTAACTCGTGAGCCAAATCGCCTGCAAGCTCTGTCGTACATTCACCAATGACCGAATTCATGGACTTCCAATCATTCGGAACGTCAGCCAGTACCGATACACCCATACCCTCACACACGCACACGCGCGTCATGTTATGGAGTCAAGTCACCCTGTGGCGCCACTACAACCCGATCAACTCTGGTACACATACAGTCGATTGGACTCCCCGTGGATCTTGCAACAGCTCGTCCGAATCGAAATGGTCTTTTTGCACATACTCAGACCAACCGTGGATATCTATAGATGTACCAAATGAAGCCAGTCATCGGCGACTCTAGCTGCTCTAGCTACGTTGGATCCATCTGATTTTTGCGTGACGAGCAAATAGTATAACGGAAACTCGTCGGCTATACTACTTAAATATATAGGTAGTGGTTCATTAGTGCTCGATTCTTAAGAGACCAATGCATTATAGACTTTGCATCGATGCCGGTACACCCCGCCGTTCGATACATCGGCTATTTAGAAACTGAATAGCCGTGTGTCCCGATGGCCAATGACGATAATAGAGTATGTGTTCATGTACGGGACCACCGTGGCGAGTATCAAGTGGATCGATTAGCAGCGAAGGAATTTTTCTATAGGGAATGTAGGTTCTCCACGAGTATATAGCGATAAATTGACGTTGGTGCACGAAACTATCAATTCTACCGAGTTGACCGTTGCCCGATTTGGATGACTAGAAGGACGGTAAATTTTGTCACTGTATTGAGCATTTCGGCAGTTTTGCTGGATTATTTGAGACATACGACTTTGCTCTTACAGTGTACACACACGTAGGATAGAAGTCAACGAGTACAGGATCATTTTTCATCCATGGTACAGTTTCATAGATTGGTACTATCTCTATGTACAGTTTACGGTTTCGTACTCGTATATTGCAGGTCCGGTTCATCCTCCGATTCACTGCGACTGAGCTATTGACGAATGGTCGAATAATCTGTACACCTAAGCTGCAGCAGCCCCAAACTTTAGTGCAGTTGGCAGTGGACTTTTCAAACAGATGTGAGCTTTACTAGACTGCTTTCGGAGATACAATTTTCTGCAAATCATCAAAATAATTCCTTATGGGCAGATCATGATTTTATTTTTATCATGAGTAATTTTATAGCGGCGAGCACTCTGGTAAATACATTTATTGTTGTCAAAATTGATTGACTTGGGGCAGACCTTGCTGTCAACGAGTTTTGACTAAGCTATTCATGAAATCGCTAGATCTCCAATGATGATGATGATTGTCAATATTGTTCTTGCAACAAATCGGAGTTTGCCAAAGTTTCGGGCTTCAAAGTAGCTAGCAACGAGTAAAAAGTGCACAGACTGCAGTGGGACAGTTGGAAAAACAGAGAGAGCAGTGCCGCTCACGCAAAATATATCCGGCTTGCTTTGATGAATCCGAATGTGGTGATCCTTTTACCCCAGTCTCCGCTCTTGTTTATTCAACAGATTCAACGACAACAGCCCAGTTGAGAATCATTGCAATGACGTTCGTTGCTCTGTACTGCAACAAATATACCAACAATGCCAACAGTTTTGCGCACAGAAGAGCAGCAATTCAGGCAACCGACACAAACGTATGGAGATCGAATTGCCCGGGGTTGCTTCGGGGCAAAAGAATTTGCGCGGCGTACAGCGGCAGCACAGCCGTCCATTACACAAGAGCGAGAGATACGCAGAGCAGTTCTCTCGGCAACAATTTCCATTTCGCCTGCAGTAGTATGAGCATCGGCTACAACATCACCAAAGCATCGGGAATTGAGAATGCGGGGGATGAGAGCCAGATCCAGGGCCTGGACTCTGTGGAAAAACGAGCCACGGCGCATACATGTACAGCACGTACAGCACAGAGTGGAAAGCCGCGGGCGAAAGCGAGCCGGGAGTAGATTTCAAATTCCGCGCGTCTCTGTCTAGTCGGGCTTGATTTTTCGCTCGCGTACAATGTGAAGGGGGCTGGGGGGTGGCATGCCAGCGGCGTGATTTTCGATGAATCCCGCCGTTAATTCGAGGCTCGCTGGTCGTCGTGTCTTCGCCCCGGGGCTCTGGTGTGCCAACTCTGCTCGCTGCGCTGCCGATGCTCTCGTTCAGGGTGGATGAGGGAGCGTTGATGTTATGGAGAATGTGTAATGGAGCAGAGTAGATGAGGTGAGTCACTTGGGTTCGAAGAAACTGATGCTCTAAATTATGAGGGGATGAACGAGGTGTGGATGCAGGACTAGATTTTTGATGGCCAATTTGCATCCAAAGCTCTGGGACCTGAACCCATTATTGAGATTCAACGCTGTCGATTCTCATCACCAGAAATTGCAATGATTGCTCAAAATTAAGTAAATTTACCCAACATGATACCGGATACGGATCCCAGGAATGGGCACTCGTTTACCTGCCTACATTCTTTTCAAAATTTGTTATGTTGAAAAATGAGAAAACTACGGGTTTTGACCAACTTTGCATGAGTCCTGCGTCTCTCACTCTGGGTGTCCCAGAGAATTCGGAGTGAGATTTGAATTATTCCTTTTGTACAGCTGAAAATCGACATGAAAATAGCTTGTAGTGATGCCAAAAATTTTTATTCAACTAATTTATAAGCCATTCGATTCCTTGTCTCAAGACCTCCAAAGTCTTTTTCCTTGAATTGCAAAACTTAAATTTGGAGCGTTTTAATGAGCAAGGTATGGAGATTGTTAGTGAGTCATGAAGGCCAACATTGGAGTGTACGCAACGTGTCCCCATATAGTTATCTAGGAACAGTGTGCAATATGAATTTTTGCCACCCAGAAAGTGTTCACCATGTCAAAGTTGGTCGCAAATGAAGATTTGAACCAATGAAAAAGCTTCACATGTGGTTGCACGGAAGTAACAACATTCTTATGCATTTTTTTGGGTACAACCTCTCGCAAACTCGCGAAAAATCACGTTTTGAAAGAAAAGTGAAGCTCGGCTGTGGTTGATGTAAGTTCGATCTACCTGTGCTAATTTTGAAGGTCTCCAAACAAGCTACAAAATGAGCTGAAATACGTTGATAAATATTCAAATGGGCCAATTTCATTGGTAAAACGGCCTAAGCAGAGGGCATGTTGGGTACAATTACCTTTCTAACTTGATCCTTTCAATAAATCATCATCAATGAATGAAGGACCAAATTTCTTATTTAGATGTTCCGAAATTGTCGAAAGTAGAACTTGATAAAAATAACATAGCAAATTGTAGTGAATGCATTTGACAACACAAATTATGCAACAGAGACGACTGAATTAGGGTTATGAAAACAGCTAACGCTTGCCATTTCGACGCAGAATGGTTCGATCGCATGGTGGGGGCGGTGCAAATTTGAAGAATCTGCATAGAAAATCCAGGAGAAATGCATCATCGAGATCATTGGCATCGATCGGGCTATAGTTACTCTCAACATGACTTGACCGAAAAGTTCGACGCTTCACCTCATTTTACGTCACCATGAACCGTCAACGAGCTGTCGAAAAGAAGTTTCAGAAGCGTTGAGCATACCGTTGGTACACAGAGTAGATGGGAAGGAATTCGATCTGAAAAGAGCAACAGTTGGGCAGGCTTGAAAGCATAAAAAAGTAATGGGAATGGTTTTGAGAGTCTAAAAGAGAGTTTGGAGTGGAGAAAAATTCAACTCTTTGAGGCGTGCAGCGAATTAGCAGCGAGAGAGTGGAGGCATAAAACTGGCATCTGTCGCCAAAGCAATGGCAAAAAGCTGTGGTGGTGTGTTGCCAGAGTCGGGCAGGCTCCATATAAATCTCGAACAGTCCTCGAACTTCAAAAGAGGAGGAAAAGAGCGCTGGAGTGCAAAATGGAAATCGACAGGGAGGTGGAGGGGGATAAAGAGCTCGCATCCAAATCAGCCCCGGCGATGCTGCTGTTAGAAGGGTGACACAGGCTATATAGACTCCAGAGCCCTTGAAAATATGAAACATCGCGCGAGTACTCGAATATCGCTGGGCCATCAATGCCAGGCGCTTTATCCATGCGACTGCGTCTCTCTGCAGTGTATATATGTTTGAGGAGAGGAGGGCATCAACCGCACCCACGCACGCTTGCTCCAAGCATTGACTTTTTCCGCACTCTTGGCAATATAACCTTCTCTTCATGTATAATACTACCTTGACTTTCACAAGGGGAGGATTTCAGAGCAAAAGAGAGCCGCAGAAAATAAGAGATTTGAGGCTTGCAAATGAGTATATTTCTATACCGCTCAGTTCATGTCGAAGTGTGATTGCAATGTGGCCCTGTAGGAGGCCTTATTATTTTCCGCGACAAGTCACAGCGTGGCCCGATAATGAGCTCGGATATCGATATTCCTACCACATGAATTAAACTTGGAATTTATTCAATTTTCGTGCACATTTTTGGATTGTCTCTTCAATACGCACAAATAAACACTCTGTTTTCTACATTATGGAATTGATCCACCGATGTCACATCGAGTTGAGACCAATCCTTGGAGATCAAACAAGCGTAAAAAAGTTGCAAAAAAACGAGAAAGAGTTGCCTGAAATAATTCGATGTAGGACAAGAGAAAGAGGACAAAAACGCCGCGAGATAATTTATTTCCGAATTGATTCCATATGGAGTAATACGCAAGAGGAGAAATTTTTGTGACACGTTCCGAGATGAATATTTGATTTTGATGATAACCTTCTGGCTTTGCAGAGGACGTTTCTTCACCAATGTAGCAGAAAACAAGACATTCATAATAATCACAGCGAGGCTTGCAAAAGTTGAAACCTGACAGATTGAGTCAGCACAAAATTTCTATCTCAAAATTCTTAATCACCAATGAGAGGCTCGAAAGTGTGGGTATGGGCTGGTTGTGAATTTTTCCAAAAGTTCAAAATCTGTCTTACTCTGCAGTTAGAGAACCACCAATGAGAGTGAATCATGGTTTCAATATTGTAACGTGTATAAAAATTTTTCATCCAATTCGATCAGACCTTCAAATCAATACTTCGATGACACATCGGTCTACGTATACATGAGCTAGTTCCACAGCGAAAATATCTCATCGCTAGGTGAGAATTCTGGGCGATGTTTTTCGACTCAACTCGAGGCGTGTCAACTTTTTTATTGTAAGACCATGGTAGAAGACTGCACTACAAAACGAGCGTGAAGAACAAGAATTTTTTGATGCTGCTGCACAATAGGAAAAAGAATGAAGCAGAAAAAAACTATATTTATAGCATCAAGTGAAAATGCAACAGCGTGTTTAAAAAAAATTCACTCCAATGGAATGTCAGACTGCAGCAATATGTCGTGTAGGTTCTTCTTTACACTTTGCACTTTTTGCTTGTTCTTCTCCGCGGTTACTTTTTACGAAGCGCACGGAATATTTTCGCTCACCAGAATGAAGCAATTCATTTTCATGAATTTTATCAGCCAGATAGAAGCATCTGGAGACAGAATTCTTTGATGGTAAATGGGAATCAAGTACGTTATAAAACAGCTGATGCTGAGCAACTAATATTTGCTGAAGATTATTCAGTTAACAAATTCATTGCTACACCCTGTATACTTCCCCACGTACTCCCCAATGACAAACATCTCTTGCCAAATGAAGGCAAGAATTTCCATATATTTCACTCCGATGTTCCATGAAAAAAAAGTACTCACCTATGATGATAATAGTGGCTCAGATTATGTTCGCGAATTCGACATCTGATTTACGTACCTGAAACATACAAAGTATTTGCTCGAATGAAATGGTGGCATCAATTTCAACATTTCGGGGAATCGATGATCTTAGAGAAAGTGCCAGGTGCCCTCAAAATTGATGCAGACGTCTAAATTAGGACCCATCAGGGATCTTTTCCGTTATTCATAGACCCACACACTATCGAGATAATATGGATCATCAGAATAGGTGTTCCCATCTCATCGTGGTATTGTTCACAGCGATAATAATCCCATGAAAACTCAGAGACGATCTCGACATTTATTTCCACTTGCCTGTCGGTGAGTGGGTCACTGGATTGTTCACGAATGAAAAGATTACGTACAAATTATGTTACTTTCTTCAGCTGTACTGTTAGCTTTCTTTGTGATGCATCCAATGAATGTAGAATTCATGAATGTTTCAACAACGTAAGTATTGGATGTTTCATCAAAAAACCCTACAAGATGAGTACAATAAAGATGATTAAATATCACAATGATGGAGTCGCTGACAGCATATAGGGAAAAAACAAGTTGTATAAAAGCCGAGAACCTTAACTTTTTTGAGGTTAAGCATGCAAAAGTAGCCTGAACGATGAGCAGAGCCGATGGTATTCTACCGAAATCATGTGTCTGTCACGTAGACCCACGTGTTGTTGACGTTGATGTGAAGTTTATTCATGATCTCAAATATTTTCTTTGAACATCTCGATTTCGAAAAATTTAATAGAATAAAATTGAGAATAACAGATGAGGTATAGATCTGTTTGTTATCACAGATGGAGATGGCTTATATCAAGCTTGTGAAACGTTTGATTAGATTGGGCAGGTTGAACATTTGATTCTGGGACCTCATATTATGAAGCATTATATGTTTTGGGAAGTCAGGTTAGGCCGACTCATGGGTCTTTGGAATGACCAACTACCTGCAATTATTGATTTAAAAAAAACCGTGGACGGACGATGGCAAAAGCTTTGAAAGATTGTCATCTTCTTGCGAGTCTTTCTGCATTTCTAGATATTTAGGAAGACCCGCACGATTTTAAGCTCGGCATAATTGACATAAAAAAATGCATCAACCGGATACGTCCACAACCAGGGATGGAAATCAAGAAAATTGACCTTCCATTAGATAAATTTGTGCCGATTGCGTGGCAGAGCTCCAAATATCCGAATCATCGTCCCTAATGCCGGAGCGCACCCTCCATCACCAAAAAGCATCCCACGCGTATAAATACATCTGCGCAAATTCATGCCTTCTCACTGCCCGTAATTACCATCACTCGTGCGCGATCTAGCTCCGTATATCATATAGCTGGCTCTCCAGAAATTTGTAAAGCTAATTTCGCTGAAAGTCTAAATCATAGCGAACGAAGCGCCACCAAACTAATATACTGCAATAGAGAGGGAATATAAGCGAGTGCGTGGCAGTGGTTACGCGCTCGGCCGAGCCGAAAAGCCGAGGGCTGCAATAGGTATAAACCAAATACACATGAGATAGGGAGTGCTCAAGCCCTCGCACATTTTAAGGAAAGAGATTCTGTATAAATAAGTGGGTGTGTGTGCGTGTATCTGGTGGGTCGTGGCCTCGCGCCTAATTCAGATGTGGCGTGTCGAAAAACACTTGAATGCCCGACTGGCTAGCCGACTTTGTGCCCTATTGCGAATTACGGCCGCCCTAACCATACTGCTGCTGCTTCTTGTTATTAGCGCCCGCGTGGGTGATTCTTACCCTATCGTTTACTCACTCTAGATGATAGTACACTCTCGTTCCCAATTTTTCGCCGACTTTCTGCAAACTCTCCACTTTTGTCAATTCCACGAAGATGAGGGTGAGGAGAGATAATTGATGGACAATCACCTTTTTTTCAGTAAAATAATCCAGGCCGCCAATTCGCGGATACGAGCTGCATACCGAGAAATAGAGCGCACGCTCGAGTAGCCTGTAATTTTTTTCTTTTTCAACGGGGAATCTTTTTAATTCGTCGTCCAACGGAATATCTATTCAAATATATATGCACCTGAGCGTAGGAAATTCGCAGTCGTATAAAATTGAGCATATAAAGCTGTTGGCCGGGATATATAAGAGAGCGTTTCGTACACGCTCTTTGTACACCGAGAGAGATATGAAATACGATGCCATTGTCTCCGCCGCGACTTTGCTGCTCTCTCTCTCTATAGTACAACTGAGAATATTTTTACGGATAATAAAATCATAAAGATCCTTTGCACGAGCTGCTATCAGATGTATCTCTCATTCTATACGTCTCCCCGGTTATAATGTACGGATTGCCTGATATATATAGATGCTGGCATATAGCATGGGAATGCAAGAGAAATGAGAACATGCACGAGCGATGATGTTGCATCTATATTCTACGCGCGCGTGAGCTCACAATTTTTTTATATTCTGTTTTCTGCTGGTTATACCGTAAACACGTGTGTGGACTTTGCTTGCATATCCGGGAATTTATAAAAATTGAGATTGATGACGCGTGCAAGCAGATATACCGGAAAAATTCCCTATTGAATTGCATTCTCTATTATTTCGTATCGCTTGTTGTGTGGAATTTTAGAAACTCGCAGCTTTACGCAGGTTAGTATGATAATTATAATGATATTTTGTGTGGAAAATGCTAACGCAAAATTGCACAGAAAGTGCCCAAAAAGTATTCTGATGCATGGCCTTTGACCACGCACACGATAATATATTCATACGTTGAATTGATATTAAAATATTCATATGCTAGGGGGCACGGTTAATCATCATCTCAAAATTCACTACCCCATATCACATCAGTGGAGTGAAACAGGCTGCTTATCCGGGCACGATCGAAGAGTGATGTGTTGCGTCGATTCGCCGTCACAGTCCGTCGTTCACTGGACACGTCGAAGGACTCTTGAAGCAAAAGGACCTATCTAGTATACTATGAGTGTCCTGTCTGGTGCTGCTGTTGTAGCTTTTAAAGCCCGAATATGGCACCTTACAGAGGCTATAACAAGAGCGAGTAGCAATGGCGACCGGCTGTACGTATATCCGATGCTATCGCACTAGCAATTTCACTCCCACACATGGATAAGCTACTAACAGCGTTGTGTGCCACTCGATTATTATTTGATGGATTATCTCGCTCCAATTCAGGGTGAGTATGGAAAGCTTATCCCTCTCCAGATGCTGCTAGATGATAATTTATATGGCAGACTACTATTATTCGTGAATTTATACATTTTTTCGATCGACTGTGCGTAAAACACTGTTTTACGCACGGCAGTTTTCGTTCACTTTACGCCCAATCGATCGAAATAGTACATTTCGATACAAGGGTGTAAAACGTTTTATTCACGTCTGAGTGATGGATTTCCGGCCCGAGCCGCAGGCGAGGGTCGAAATCATCACGAGGATGCGAATAATAGGTTTTACGCCCATGTATCTAACTATACTTTTCGATACACTGTGCGTAAAAGTGCACTTTGCGCACAGTTTGTCTTCTTTTACTCACAGTTTATCGAAAAGTATAGTTCGATACACGGGCGTAAAACCTATCATTCGCATCCTCGTGATGATTCCGATCCTCGCCTGCGGCTCGGGCCGGAAACCCATCACTCGGACGCGAATAAAACGTTTTACGCCCTTGTATCGAAATGTACTATTTCGATAAACTGTGAGTAAAAGTCGACAAACTGTGCGCAAAGTGCACTTTTACGCACAGTGTATCGAAATAGTATATTACGTAACAAGTGCGAGAAGGTCAATTTCCGCACAAGTTGCCAAACGAGTGCGAGAAGTAACATTTACGCACACTTCGAAACTTCTCGCACACCCAGAAGAACACATTTACGCATGCTCGCGAAGCGAGCGTGCGTAAATATGTACTTCTAGGTGTGCGAGAAGTTTCGAAGTGTGCGTAAATGTTACTTCTCGCGCGAGTTGGCAACGTGTGCGGAAACTTCTCGCACGTGTTGCGTATACTATTTTTTGCAACTGTGCGCGAAGTTGTAATTAAATGCACCACTGTCCGAGCAAGATTATCTTGGAAACGAAGTTTTCAAGAAAGGCCAAATTCAAAGGGATGACGTGACATCATATTTTGGAACTGTGCGTGAATGAAAATGCATTAGAGCGAGAAGTTACATTTACGCACACTCCACCAGTGCGTAAATGTAAAACTGTGCGAGAAGTCATTCACGCATTACTTCTCGCACTGTAAATAATGAAGAGAAGTCTCATTTTTTTACAACTTCGCGCACACAGTTGCAAAAAACGTATTTCGATACTCGGGCGTGAAGTTTTTTTGCTTTACTCGTGATAATTTCGACGCTCGCCAGGGCTCGGGCCGAAAACAACCACTCGAAAAGCAAAACCAAACTTCCCACCCTCGAATCGAAAAATACTATTCCAATTCTACGTGTAACAAGAAAAAGTATGTTATTACAGCATGCAAGATTTGCGATCGGATCATGGGATCACTTATCGAAAAAATATACATATAGAAAACATAAAAGGCGATCTATGACTCAATTAGTAGTAGAAAATCACGCACTCTGTACGAAAATTGATAGGGCTTACAGCTGTAAGCCCCATCAAGTCCCCTACAAGGTGAGCTCGACATGAATCAATCGTAAGATGGTCAATATTCGGTTTGTGGACATCATAAAGCCAAAACTGTTTTGGCGAGCTCATCACCACGAGCATGATATCGTCAATTTTCAAGCTGAATTATACTATCCAAACGCGTAGCCGAAATTTGTTCGCCTGCATCCCACTCATCAGGTTGCCTACTTGGAAAGGATAAGGTGTAACGGGTAGCCGTATGGGTCAACGAACGTATCAATAAGTACTCGGGTGGATGGTCTACTTCGGTCTGGAACATTCTAAAACGGCCTGGAACGGTCTAGTACAACTTGAAACGATCTAGAACGGTCTGGGACGGTCTGAAACGGTCCGAAATGATCTTGAATGGTCTGATACGACCTGAGATCTTCAAGTACAGTTTGGAGCAGTCTGGATCGCCCTGAAGCGGTAGAATACGGTCTGGAAACTTCTTATGCAGTCTGTCATGGTCTGGCGATGCCTGGAATTTTCGGGTACAACCTGGGACGGTCAGGTACGATTTTGGACGGTCGAGAATAGTCTGTAATGGTCTCGAGCGGTCTGGAACGTTTTGGTACGGTTTGGAAAGGTTTGGCATAGTCTGGTACGACCTGCGATGTTTTGGTGCGATCTGGGACGGTCTGACCTAGGCTGGGTTGGGCTGGGTTGGCTAAAATATGATACGTGGCCATGTGGATTAGGGGCACGGGCGCGGTAGATTCGGTAGAAGGGTAGGTTGAGGTCAGGGAGGAGGGGTGGGTGCTGGACAGGTTGATGAGTGGGAGGCTAGACGGGCTCACGGAGCCGCACTAGCTCAACAAAATGACATTTTTACGAACTTCATAGAAAACCTCATTTTTATACCATCAATTGATCATTACCCATTATTCAAGAAATATCATTTTTGAGCTATACAAGCATTTTAAGGGGTCTCTTACGCAAGAACATTCACAAGCTGAACGAGCGGTAGCAAGAGAGGCAATAACGCTAGTTTGTATTACCCTGAATGAACATTTTCACACGGGTAGACGACTAAAATCCAACTCTCATCAGAAACCACAAATAACGTCTGAAATTAATAGCAACGAATTCCATCAACGCAATTCCCTCATCCCACGATGTTCAGCTCGCAGAGCAGACAAATGGATCGTTTCGAGTCGTTTCGTGCAAGCACCTACAATAGCTACTACATACTACCGTAGCGAGTTACGCCCACGCGTGTGGCGTGTACAGCCGAGCTCGTTCCTCGTTGCCGTCGCAATTTAGTTTAGTTTCGAGGAAGCGGTTCTCCAATCGTTTCTGCACATGCAACAAACGACTTGGATATAGAAGAAATGCGAGTGGATATCTATGTCCACGCGCAAAGGGGGAAATGAAATGCCAATTTAACGAAGCAGCAGTAGCAGCAGGCAAGATGCAGTGTGCGAATATTGCTGTAGAAGCAGAAAATTCCCCAAGGGCCAATCAGGTAAAACAAATCGCTCTCCGCGAGCAATCAATTTCTCAATTAACGCGACGAGTTGCACGCGAAAACGGCATAGTCGTCGTCGTCGAATTTAATAGTAGTAGTATGGCTCTGAAGTCGTTCTGTACATACGTGTGAGCATTAGAGGGTGAGTGTATTAGCCCGATTGCTCTGGACGATTTGCAGAAAACACGCAGTGCGCGTCCCCCGTTTTCCTCGCTCGTCAGTCTGACTCTCTCTCGAATGCAATCGTCGTAACAGCACTATACCACTACGACTACTACTTCACCGCTGTGACTCGCAAACTTTAGGCAAATAAATTTCAAGACTGCGCTGCTGAGAACATGTAAGATCTTGTGTACTTTCCACCAGAGTTGGAAAAGGAAGACCGCTACTTTTCGTTCAAAGTCAGTGAAGGATGAGTACAGGCCTTTTTCCGTTCGTCGAGTGCAAGTAAAATTGGTTGTAAGTACACCATACAGATGTAAATCAAGCGAATATTCAATATTTTCACTCGATAATACACTCGCAACCATATTTTTTCCACTTTCAACATAACCTCTCTTTTCGGGTGTACATACACTAGTACGACTAAAAGTGGCAGAGAAGCTAATATGCGAATTGACTCTGATGTGTGCACGTAGCTCTCAAAGTGCCAGCAGAGCAATGCTTTTGAAAATTCAAAGTGAGCATATAGTAGTTCTCGCGGTCAATGTGAACCTCAAAAGGATCGACAGAAATGAGCGAGGACGAATTTACGAGTGGGAATAAGAAGCAGAGGGTGAGTGGATTTTGTGAAAGGAGTCGTGCCGGAGCACACGTCTTGGAGCGAATTTCCACATATTCCTGTGTGATGTGAGCGTTACTGGATTTTATGCGTCGCACGAGTGGAGCCAGACTCTCATATTTGAGCCCTTGCACTTACCCGAGTTGCTTTCATCCCCTCTTACTGCGAGTACCACAAACACCATCACCACCACAACCAACCCATACATTTACGACTCCATGTGATATTATGTCAGACCCTCTTATCGCACTCAAAGAAAGTAATATGCCCGTATGAGAGAGGCATGGCATACAAAAAATGAGCGTGGACTGTGAGGACACTTTCACCTTACGCCCACTATTCGCGAATTACTTCCCCGTAGGTCTGTACATTATTGATCAACACTTGATCACCATGGTACAAATCAAAGGTCTGGAGCCGATTATTTCATTGTTCCAAATTTTCTAGTCAGATTCTGACGAATGTGCACAAAAAAATGATTATTAGTTGCAATTTTGATTTTGGTACTGGTTACCTTGTTCCGAGATAATAGTGTAAGTTGCAACGGGTTGCCACAAGACCGAGGTTACTTTGACCCCGTCCTAG
The DNA here is from genome assembly GCA_029851415.1 of Eretmocerus hayati. Lineage (NCBI taxonomy): Eukaryota > Metazoa > Arthropoda > Insecta > Hymenoptera > Aphelinidae > Eretmocerus > Eretmocerus hayati. Next base: position 199,632,971 of record CM056741.1, on the reverse strand, counting down.
TTCCTGTTCGTGTAGCCCAAGCTGATTTTTCATTTCATTCCTAGCTACCCTGGTAGAAATTGTGAGAATTTTTTGGCCAGAAACTGGCCAAGTCCAACCTAATTGGATTGTTACTATATCTATATACTGCATGGGTGGCCAAAAAAATTGGTCACATTTCTACCAGGGTAGCTCACTCTGCAACATCTCTCGGCAATTCTATCTCGTGAATTTGCATCTGATACATCCGAAATGAGTCTCAAAAATAGAAAATCCCAGAAAGGACCATCACTTTAGTAACGATTCGATTGGAGAATTTCTGCGTGGTCCGCAGAATTACAGCAAAAATTCCAGACACTTGTATGAAGTGAGTGAGGGAGAGACTACTAGAAATGTGGCAAATGAAGAACGAAATAAGGCCAAGTTTGAAATATTCCCACTGGCATACCGTATGATTACTTGGTGTGTAGTACGTGAGCTGCCCAGGTCATCCCCATCAGAGTAAGATAGGCTCGATGTCACATTCCTGCCCATGAAAAAGGTACACGATGGGGAAAATTTCTAAAAACTCGCAGACGCTATAAAAGTAAACCGCTAAGGGTGCTGAGGGAAGTTTGAAAGTTGGGAACGGATAAGTCGACCCGATACGAGTGAATATCAGCGAATAATCGATATCCTCGCGCGGTGGTGGTCCACGACTTCACGGCTCGGTTAAACCCCACCATACCACCAACACAGCATCATCCAAGCATCAAGTACCACCAGAGAAGCTATGATGCTGCGCAAGAGGAAGTGAATATGTAACGAAAGGTCGACGCCAGCGCGAGCTGAGCTCATGTTTCATGCAGAGCGGAGCGAGTGACGCGGCCGAGCGACGAGACCACTCTCAGAAAACGATGGAAAACGAGAGACCGGAGATAAATTATTTATCCGAAAATGTGAGCGACAGGGGAATATACACAAGAGGCCCGATCTGCTGCTACTGCATCGAATACCTACTATGGATTTCCGCGCTGATTCGAATCGCGCTACTCTTTCACGTAACGATTTCTCAAGCTGTATAACCCTTTGAGCATCTCGCGTTCTGATGGGGACAATGATATTCGGGACCTGTGCACATCAACAGGCAGTGAGTTGACGATTGCTGCAACAAGCTCTGGAACGTTTCAGGAAATACTTTGCACTATTTACCGTTATCAAACCAGAGTGTATATGGGCAATTCCTCGTTATACTGGAGTACGGACTCGATATTGCGATTCCCGGGAACGATTCAACGTTTCTTGCAGCTCTTCAATTCTATCATGGCATCAATTTCTTTCTAGTTATTCACAATTGCACTAGTGAGTATCAGCAACGTGCGAGACAATCTGCGACATTTTGCAAGATTGACGTTGCACTGAGGTAATGGTTTCTGGTCGAATCTGATCATGGTAATCATATTCGTTCCAGATATGTATCTTATTTCAGAAATACTTCAGCATGATACGAACTAGAAGTTTCAATTTACAACAAAGATTCTCAAAATTGGAATTTTGAAGTTTTTTGGCAAGATATTGGCCAAAGTTACCGGATAACCTAGCATCGTCGAATCACTTGGCTTACAAGATTTTGTTTCCTCCTGACTGCGAAATGACTAATGCACTTCTTCCGATAAATGTTCCAACAGGATCAAAATTGTGGAATTCGGCAGATGAAATGTGCATCTCGCCTGAAAATTTTTTAGACTCTTTCGTGTGTTTTTTTAAAAATCTACAAAAAGCTTCTCTGCGTTTATTTTCATAACATAAGTTATACCTTCGAGTAATGGGGTCATAACCGTGAAAAATTCGCGGAAGAAAATATACATTCAATTGGAAAAAACGCGTTTTATGAAGAAATGTGTGGGAATGTTTCCTCTTCATTTTTCAAAGATCTACAGAGAAAATTATCGCACATGCTTGCCGATGAGATGCATTCTGTTCGAGTGATCGAGGGTAGAAGACTGAAGAGTGTAAAATGAAAAAAACCATTTTCAACTTTTTCTCCTCCCAATGGAATGTTTTATGTGATTTAAGTCGCATAAAAAATTGGTTCAGGCAAACGGTGGAAATCGGCTCCATAGCTTAATCGGCAAAATCACGAATGAATGAGCACTGCTGACCCCCCGATAAAGCTCAATAATCTCGTCAATAATACAAATCCAAGCAACTCGGTGCAAGCTCTACTACTTCCTCTTCTCCTTCCGATGTGCTTATAGACATAGGCAGCACTGCTTGATCGCAACGGGGCGCGTGGGCTCGTACGCCACTTTTTATTTATTATATCCACCCGTAATCTGCTCTTCTCTTATCCCGTGCGCTTGTATGCATCAGCGAAGCACCATATATGTATATGGAGGAGGCAAAAAGAGGAAAGCTGCATCGTGTGCACGAGAGAAGAGGCACTGATAAAGCTGCGAGTGAGAGGATCGTAAACTAACTTCGCAGCGACGATCGGGGATAATCGAAAATGAATGAGCGAGAGCGAGATATGCTTTATATAGAGTGGGGCGCATCAATTACTTATCAAACGCTGCCTCGTATTATACCCTCTCTTTGTCGCAAGAATAAATTCGTTCGATTATTCTCTCTGTTTCTCGAGTGTCGACGCGTAACGTTATTAGCGTCGAGAGACAGCTCGCAATCAATTATACGAGATTATACCAATACGCTCAGGTGATTTCTCGTGATTAAGCTTGTGAACCACCAAAAAGACTCTGATACTAATATGCATGGCAGTCGCACAATTCGAAAGTCGAGGCAATGGAATTAGAATGATCATTTTTCAAATGACAGATATAACTTTATGATAAGGAAGATCGAGTCAAGATCAAATCGATGGGATGAGTTTTGCGAAAATCAAAAGATTCATGTGAAATTTAGTTAAAAAGACGACTCGAGATAGCTGAAAATGATTGTCAATGTGTTTTGTTTGCGATACAATATCTCGGGCGGAATATTTAGCATTCAAAGCCCATCACATTTATCACTCCAACACTCGCAAAGAATTTCGAATTTGGAAGTAAGAAGCAAGTGCGCAGTGAGGATCTACCGGAAACAATCATCACCAGCCCTGGGCAAGGATATGGCGTCGAAGCACCGCGTAAAGCTCTATCGGCATAGGATTACGCATCTGCATAAGGCGCAGTCATTACAGGCTCTGAAGCGCTGTGTCTGATCGAGCCGAAATCCGCTCGCACAGCCTTTGATATAGACCTCTTCGAATGGGGCACAGTCTCGGATCTGATTGGTTCTCCACACATACGTATACCGTTGCCTAATAATTCTACGCCACCGCAGAGTGGTATTTGATCTGGGGACAATAAAGTGTTCCGATCTCTGTTACGTATGCATCCGTTTTGGAGGCACTTTCAATGGCCCTTCTCTGTAGTGTGATGGTGGCCCTATCATGGTAAACAACGATGATAGATGTAGTTAACTTTCAGTGATGCACCACCAGCTGCTATCGGCAGAATCAACGCCGTTATTGCAATCGGACATCGCATGAAAATTTGAGGAAAGTCGGTAGACTTGTGAAGTAAGAGATCGATTTTTGCATGAAAACCGAGGAGATTCGAACCCGAGACCTTCTTCACCGTAGCCAAGTACCCGGAACACTGAACCACGACGATCTACTCTGTTGCACTCATCGACATATGCTTAGATAGAATCTTCGAATACCCGCTGAGCGAGCATCCGAGTTTGAGTGCGAGATCGAGCATGGCGTATGTCACATGACTTGGTATTTGATCCTTCGTACACTGAATTCTGGTGCTTGGAGGAACCTCGGTTCGGACCCCAGTTCTGTCAGCATAAAGTTGTTAATGACCGAAAACATGTTTCAGGATATGGTCGGACCATAAGGATAGAGACCATAACCAATAACCCATAACCCATAACGGCCGTCGAAAGTTCCAAGATCCTTACGAAAGCGTCAAGGCGAAGCAAAGTAGCAGCAGGTACACTTCGAATGTCGTGTTTCAAGATAAGTTCATTTAGATTACGTGCACGCATTCTTCGCCTAAAGACAAATCTATCCCGCACGCGGATACCATGTGCAAAGTCTCATAACCGATTATATCTGGTGCAGAGAATTCCCAATCAGCTTGTCATGCAATAACAAAACGGCTTCACCTATGAGAAGGAGCCATTTTAACTCATTCATAAATGAAAATTTGAATGAAAGGATACAGTTCATCAAGGGCAACATCAGAGAGGTACGAGGAGTCACATTATCAGGTCACACTATTGTCACTTCGATAATAAACAATTTACTATTCGATGAAAATCCTTCGTGAAGCCTGCATAACTCACTAAAATGACTGATCTTTTATACATTTTAGATCCTGGAGGTGCATTGCCGAATGTGTTTTTCAAGATACCCATGGACAATTTCGAAAGTCTTCCAGACTGAAAGGCGATCTTATGCACATCGTCAGCAATTTCCGTCTTGTTGGCGCCAATTCTGAAAGAGCGCAAATAAGACATGCTTCAACAGTCAACAAAGTACCACCCGATTACAGCTCATGCCCAACAACTCGGTTCCCTCTGTATGATTCGAACAGGATGTGTCGTCATCGAACAAAGAGACTAGTGTAACGTGGAAGTCATAACAACACCTCAACCTCTGATAAGTAATACTAAACCAAGAATGAGTGCGAATGTTATGGACACGAATATTTGCTTCGCCTGAACGCAGGAGGGAGAGATATTTGCACGGTTGTCGCCTCGACTCGCTTATCGTGTTCAAAGCTCGATTTAACGCTGCGCGTGCAAAAAAGAGACGGCCAACTATATTATATCGGGCTCGAGTCAGCGACTGTGTCGCGATTTGCGAATTGCGCGCGGAGGTGAGGAGCGCCAGGGAAAATATGGCATGTATGAGAGCGTATAAAGGAGAGCGAAGAGATAAGATAGATCGAGTGCGTGTTGGGGGCGAATATATCAGTCACATTGGCAATGCTGCATGGTGCTCAACGACATCGTGCAATGTTGCGCCTTGTGTTGCGCCCATCAGAGTCTTTAGAAGCCATCCTGATCCCGCTGCAGAAAGTTATAGTTTCGGATGAATATTCTGAGCCCTGCTTCAATCATCTTCCATCATCGAAGAATCGGGCTAATTTGAAATGATTTTTAAAGTCGTAAGTTATTTGAGCCAGAGATTGCTCTTGTGCATTCGACATTGATGGTTAGATCATGCGGTATGAATGAAATGGAACGTTCCCGATAGATTTTGGAAAAGAGCTCTGCTGATAGCGTTGACTCAGATCACTGAGAGTCGACTTCCACTCCTATCCTCTTATTCTGAGTGGCAAAATTGTCTCGAGTGCCCTGGTGTTGCCACGCACCATCGCCACCAGGGACGACATATTTTTAATAATTCACGCATTATCCATCGTCCATGTTGAAGGGGGTGAAAGAGGACGTCAGACGCATGAACGGTATGGCATGAGGAGTTGCGAGTGGAGGATCTTGCATAATTTAAGCCCGTGTGTACGCCCAACGTACATCCGTCGTTCTTTAGAATTCAGTTCATTTTCCGAGGCGACGGACGGTTGCTCTCTTGACAAATTGCCACCCACGAGATTACGCCGGCGAACACGGTACTTCTGTACGCTCGATTCAGCAGCTCTGGCGGTTCCCGCGAGTTGCAGCTATCTGAAGAGATATTGCACAGCAAGGATTTTGCTCAGCTGGCTAAGAAGATTTTGCATCAGGTTACCACAGATTCAACTCGGAAGTGAGAGACACAGGACTCGCTGAGACGTGTAGTTAACGAGCTATTAAGAGATTACGCGCGGCCGTCGAATCTGCGGACAAGGCACCCTTCTTTTTTCTGCTTAGTATAACAGCTCGCTCGAATCCAGTATTCTACAAAGCTCTTCAGAAGTCTTGGCGCGGACGTACTTACATTATGTAAAGCCCGCTGATGGTAGTTGATCTTTTTGCTAGGATTTCCGCGGACTGTTATCTGTAAAAGCCGAAGAGTGGAGGCGTAAAAGGCGCCACATTTGAATAATTGATTGTTGGCACAGCATCCCGGATGACTGAAGATCTGGTATTTGCTTCGCCACCATTACCAGGTTACCGACCCGTAAAACCGTCGGTGGACGCAATGCAAATCGGTTTATCTCGACTTCCACAAAACAGATGTAAAGTTCACCCGAGATTCTCTCGCAACGGCAAGAATTTCTCACGGCCCTCGGCAACTGCAGAACTAACTGATATTTTTATTCAATCTTTGTAAAGTCGAGATTTTTTATCAACACAACCATAAGGTCGTAGCTGATGATCACAGTGAGATGATAAATTCAGTACACCGCCATCATGCACTTTTTATCAATCAGACATCGATCCGTTATGCAACAGTACATTAAATAGTGGTCATTTTTGCAGCCCGACGTCTAATTTTCATCAAAGACTTGGTACGTTCGACCATTGCACAAATGACGACATTCCATCACAAGAGATCGATCGACGTGCGCTCACACGGTCCTCCATTTAAACGCACAATTGAGCAATACTCTAATAATAAAGCGTTCTGCGAGTCCTCTTTCGCAGGCAGAGGCTGTTTGAGTAAAATAATAATCAAGCCAAACAATGCACTCTAACCCGGCAACAGCAGCAGTAGCTAACATCAATGGCAGTTCTATAATATGTGCGAAAAATCGATCGCGACACGGGTCGAAATTGAATGGGCCGCGGTGGAAGCAGCCCCGAATATCGAGCCATTATCAATGCTCCTGTTTTGACATTCATCTGACGGGCGTAACGGAGCTGTTCATTGTACATCGGCAAGTATTGTTGTCGAGTTGCAGCCCAGACCGCGAACGCAAGGCCTTTCGCCACGCCATCATCATCATCAGATTGAAATGAATCTCGGTGCTTGTAATACTTTGGTAGTTGGCGAAGCCATCACACATTTAATAGGTGTAATAGCTAGACAACAGTCTGACCTCCGTGGAACGGGTACGAGGGGATGAGGAATACGACCCTGTTCAAAGTGTGTCCCGATTGGTCACACTTGGATCTTGGGTTCCCTTATTGTCAGCAGCGCACTAAAATTGACAGCCAGATCGGATGCACCGTCATCCCACGGGACCGTCATCGGAACCGCTTGGACGGGTGGGATGAGAAAATAGATGAAATGGCTCGGTATATATTATTTCACCGCCTTCCGAACTGATCGATATCTTTCGGCTCGTGCAAATTACGTAGGCTCACAGAAAAAGTTTTCTGATCCGAAAAGTGAAAGTCGTTTCTGGCGTATTGCGAGCTGCTGCACTTTCGAATTCAAAACAACATCTTCCACTGTCCGTTTTTGAGTTATGGTCATTTACCGGTTACAAAAGCTTTTTACAGAAAATCTAGACTCGGGATCGTCTTTGCCAAAAAATTCTACGTCAAAAACCAATCATTTGGGAAATTTTGTACCTACTAAGAAACTAGAGAAAACCCTAGATAAGCTGAAATTTCCTTGGTGGGTTACTTCCATCCTGAACCTTTCTGGTGACCAGGTAGCTCAAACCTAAGGGATCGAATTTTACGTCAAATTCTACGTCGGAGACGTATTTTTTAGGAATTGAGCAATGGCCGAGGCCAGAGATAAGAAGCAGAACAAAAGTCATTCAGAAAATCACTAAAATTACACACGTACGGATCTTGATATGTATCATTTTCCGCTAAATTTCCCTTTCAGCATCTTAGCATCGAGATAAAACTTTGAAAAAGTACGTTTCATACGTAAAACTTGATGTAGAATTAGATCTCCAGGTCCTTACTTTTGACCTATGTAGTCACGATTTTGGTATAAGACGCAAATAGCCTTCCTAGGGAATTGGAGCACATCTAGGGTTTTTCTAGTTCCCTAATATGCACAAAAATTTCCATAGAATACGAATTCGACGCAGAATTTGAGGGTAGAAATCATCTCGCCCTTAGCACGCTGTAAAAGGTCTCAATTGGCCTCTAAAATGTAAAAACTCATACCTAGGTACTTTTGTGACCCATGCCATGAATATGGCCATAACACAAAAACGGTCAAGGATTGTATAGGGGTCGCGTCAGATCGACCGATCATCGAAGTCAAGTGACGTTGGGCGTCTTCAGTACTTAAATAGGTGACCGCCAATCTAAATCTGCAAACCATCACTTGCTGGCTTGCTCGATCGATTAGCTGCCATTTGCACCTCAACAATGTTAGCAAGAGGCACGAAATGGTACAATTTCGGTGTTCATGTTCACGAAAAGTGACATAAGCCCGGAAGGGTAACATGATAAATGTGCCGAACTACCCAGGGGCAAGTTTTCTCCCTCCACGACTGTTTTCTCTCGCTCCAAAGGCATGATTTCCGGGCAAATGCAGAGGAAGTTATCTTTGTGGTCAGGAAATTTTTTTGTAACCCTAAACCTAAGTCATTGGTTCCGTTTCGCCGAAAGAACAAAATCATTCAGAGAAGTCATGACCCATCTGAAATCTTCAAGGAATCGCGAGCCAGCCAAAGAGCTATAATACCAATGATTATATCTGGTGGTTATAGCAGGTTGGTGTTATAATACAGTGCAGAATGGTGACTACCTAGAGATATATCTCTAGGTAGTCACCATTCTGCACTGTTATGAGAGCCAATTTTTTCAATTTTCATTGAATAGAAGAGGGAACACAATCGAATCAAATCCCTCTTTCGAACGAAGGAAGAAGATGAATCGGGATCTTTAAACAGAGCTGAGGAGCAAGAAACGCTGTAAATACACTCCTACTTGGCTCAACTCTCAACCTTGACAGTGTTTTGCTGGAGACTCGTCTCTTTTCTGAATGGGCTCCGTCCAACCAACTTTACCCGCATCGCGGCTCGTTGAGCAAGTCATTACAGATATGCTTCCAAGCACATCTCCTCGCCTCCCTCATATTCTCTGCCGCGCGAGCTTTACCCAGATTCAAATCGCAAAGATTCTCCTCTTTATGCCTTGCTAGTTATATATAATACTGCCGCCGCAAAAGAGGAGCCCGAACGAGCCGAGCGCAAAGACGAGAGCTAACTCAATTTGTTTGGACGGAAGATTTTTCGCGAGAGACGCCTGAATATTTTGCATTCACGCATATTCACTCAAATTTCACTCTCTATCCTACTCTTTGTGACGAGTGTCGAAGGAAAATTATTTTCAAACGACGAATGCATAAGCGATGAGGAGTGGTGTTCTTTTGATGAGGTAATATCTTACTTATTCCTAGACATTCGGTGTGGAAATCAGAAATCTTTGAATCTCCGAGGTGAGTATTTGCCGACTCTGATTTTGTTGAATGTTTGGCAAATTTTACTCGCGTAGGTAAAGTCACGGTTCAGCTGGCATTTCCAAGGACTCTTTATGGCTACACCGTTGTATTCTGTCTTCACATCGGAACGCGTCTGGAAGATGCATGGCTTCATTCTCAGATCAGAGTATTTCCCAATTGAGATGTAAATTGTGACGCAAGTGGAGAAAATTTGGCTTGTTCATTACCGAACTTTGGGATGTGCGACTCTACTGACATGTCAAATGATGCTAAATTTGAATTTGGAACTGGAACTTTTCGGGGAAATATTACTGAGAGCCTTTCTGTGCTATTTAAAGCATGAATCTCGTCAGTTTCATGAATCTGGACTTTGAAAATTACGATTAGGTACGGTGAGTCAGAGTTCTCAATGAACATCGCTTATGGATTAAATGTCGCGAAGAAAGCTCTATGAGCAGCAAATGAGCTAGGCCATCGGGGCGAGTCGATGGGTTTCAATCAAATGGATTTGGAGCAACTGGCAAGTTCGAAAGGGTAAAAAAGTAGAGCCAATTGGTCGTATAGCGATCGATGATCAAGGTCCCTCATCTAGTCTGCTTGTGAAAAAATACCTTCGTTCGGGTTCAATGAAGCAAAATGCCCCTGACAAGTCTGATTTGCCAGCTCGTCATAGCCACCTTTTGTCGCCTTCAAGCTCGACTTGCACCCTCGGCCCTTCTCTGAAGATGCTGCAATAATTAGTTGTCTGCTAAGAATTACACGGATGTTCTGAAAGCTCATCATGTCTTCGATGTATATCTTTGGTTCCTTTGAAAAACTATAGCTTTTAGGCCCGCATTAATTAGCCAGCGACCATCGAGTAAGAAGAATATCCTGTTGCACATCATCATGGGCAAGTTCGGCCTTATGAGACATCTGATTTCTCGATTTCATGCATAACCTAAATAAAAATTCATGTACTACAAGTTTGACCCGGAGCACGTTCTGTATCGCCATAGAAGTATGCCCAACACTCGAGATCACGCTCGTTCGTCAAAGGTGACCACAAACTCACATGGTTTATATACGCCGACACGAACGAGCTTTTCCCTCTCTACAAGTCAGCGATATCGAGCGAGTGCAAAATGTCACGCCATAAGCCCTGTGTAGTACGTACATGACTCTTTCCACATACGGTACACATGTGAAGCCATGCACGTGGCCTTATCGGTCTCGCGTCTCGCAGGCTATGCATGCATGCGCTGACATTTTCACACAAGCTAATTCGCCATCCGTGCAGTATGCAGACTGAGCGATAATTCGAACCGCAAAATCTCGTGCTGACTGATAGCCGAGACGTGTGTCGCGAGCTCACATAATAAATAGGATGTGTACAAATCTGAATCGCGCTTGCAAATTTCGATTCCCCTTTTTAAAACGCTTTTTTTTTTGCATTGTAAAGTAAAGTGAGCTTATTGTGTTGTTGCAGACATATCGGAATGTTATAATACCGACACCATGTACATCGAGACAGGCGCGAATGTATCGCAAATCTTTGGGCGCTGAGTTATGGCCGTTAATACGAGCAGTTTTATCGCCCGTCTCGTGAATTAGGCGCCATTCGATTATAGCCTCGTGTTCATGCATTCCTTATTGTTTGAGACTCGCATGGTCGCAATTTCGTGTCAATCTTTCATTTTATCACCTCACTTCGTCGAGTTGATCCGCTAATCTGTCCGACTGGGAGAACTATTCTCTACTCTGTCACGCTCTCCAAATCTCTACGTGAGATTTATAAGTCAGATTTAACTCCTTCTCTGTCTGTGATATGCAGGTTGGAAAATTTTGAAAACTTGAATTTCGCGACGAGCTTACCTTTGGTTATTTTATATTCAGAGGTATGGGATTGGTCACGGGGGATTACCTCATTTTTCGTCAGTCATGACTATCCTTAATAGGGTGGTTACTCAAGCCGCAAAGATATCCGAAAAATTAATCGGGGTTGAGACCGTGTGGCGACAAGGGACGAAAACGGACATCACTCATTTTTTGCATGTTAGAGATGCATCATCCCCAAATGTATGATGTTGATTTTGATAAGAAGATCTGAGAACGACCGCAACGAACAAAAAACGAGATCATGAAGGATGACGGGACTACGTTTGAAAGAGAAAACTTACTGGCGCTCGCTTGGGTCAGCTGTGACATGGCAAATCCTCCCCGATTAATCTGGCAAATTTTTCAGATTTACAACTTTTGTGGTAGAAATGAAAGCATTTACTCGGTGTTATAGTCGCGCCGACCGCAATACAATAACCCGGCGTGTGTCCTTTCTTCTCTCAAGCGCAACGGACGGGCATGGAAAAAAGGGTCTCAGAATCGGCAAAAGTGGTTCCCCGCCCGCGCGCGCGCGACAGAGAGCGAGATTACACCGCCGCGAGCTCGGCCTTATCCGGGGCACTAAATACATCCGGGCAAAATAAAGAATGGACGCGGGAAAAATGTTGCACTGATACCGCTACTGCTGTGTATGGTAGAAGGGAGCAGGGAGGAAGGAAGGGGATCGTTGGGATTTATGAATGCGAGTGAGACGCGCTTTATTCGGGGGACAACGACGATGCCACACACAAGAGAGATTTGAATATGCGCGCGAGCGTGGGGGAATGAGAGAATTGGGCGCGCGAAAACACACCGAAAATTGCACGCCCACGAAAATTTTATCGTCCTCCCACGGCGCGAAGCGAGAGAATGAGATTTGGCTCGGTGGAAAAAAAATATCCTGCTCGATACTTTTTCGAGAGAACGTGTGAGACTCATTTTTATGTCCACGACAACCAGCGTAAAGAAGGTGACTCCAATTTCAGAAATGAGAGAGTAGTATCCAAAGTTATTTCGAGATGCGTTCTTTTATCTGCTCATTTGCACCAAATCTTTATGAGGCATCGAGCGTGATAATTCTTGCGCTGCGACGTTTCTTTCCTTGTGTCATTAGAGACTAATTTTAATGCAAACGCACTCACGTTTTTCGAGCCAGTATTCCAGTTTGTATGGATATGCGAACTCACCTGAAACAAAAAAATTAAAATGCAAAATTAGTCTGGTTGTCTAAACGAGGGGAGATCGAGGAAAACATGAAGGTCTGCAATATGTGATAAGGCCATTTTGAACTCCGAAAAATTTCTCTGATTTTTCGTGAGCCTACTTTGAGAATGCATTCACATGATATTCTTCCACATTCGAGTAAATCAAGGACTTCACACAGTGACCCTAGTAGATAACCTTGAAATTTCACAAAACCAACTCAATTCCTCAAAAGCCAAAAATGAACTCATCTCTCACCATGATTTACACTTTAAAAGAGGCACCACAACCCCCATATAAATAATTTCGTTGTATGACAATTCTGGGTGGATTCTTGCGTCCGACAGACGGTGCATGAGCGAGCGACTGATTTATGATACCAATGAATTTCATCTCATCTACGGATGCTGCCATTAGAAAATGATAGTTCATGGAAAATTCACAGATAGATTTGCCTTTTCAATGCGAGCTCTCCATCTTTATCTATAGAACACCTTCCCCCTCAATTCACTTTTTTCAAAAGTATAACTTGGCGAGTATGAGTTTGTTCCTCAAAATTTATTGATTTTTATCAGGTTTTCACAGTAAAAATGATGATTGATTCAATTCAGCTGTATTACATAGTTTCAACTCTTGAAAGGAATGAAATCAAAGGAACTATGTCGAGTATTTCTGGAGGTTTGAGAGACCAACCATTTTCCGGGCAAAATACTTATGGCATTGTTTCAACTCGTGAAAGGAATGAAATGAATAAGAAACCATGTCGAGAGTTTTTCGAACAAGTTTGATTGTATAAGATGATAGATTTCGGCAATTTTGCACGGTCTTTCTTATTCGTTGATTATTAAAACCAGAACTTGAATGAGAAAAATTGAAGAAGTCAAGTATCTCATATTATTAATGGATAACTTCGATATTCGAGATTCGAGGCGTTCCGATCGAGATTTCGCGCGCCACTTACGAGTAGTCTCAATGTGTGTTGCTGTGCATTAATCACATTGTAGTATTTGAATGTATTTATAGGTAGAGCAATATAATTGGAAGTATCCAATCATGCGATCTACATAGACGAACTATTATATCTGTTGATTATTTCCACTTTATCGAAAGAAAAATAATTGAAGCTGAACTCATGCACTGTAGCGTTCTGTCCAGTTCTGTCTGCTTCGTTGTCAACATTGAGCAGATGATTGTCGCGCCTGCGTATCATGTCAGGTTTTATTACACCTGCTTGTATTAATCGGATCGCGATTCGCTCGCTAAATGAGTGATAGAAGAGTAGATTGCTGCTTGACCGACAACAGGAATATCGGATATCCCGTGTATTAATGAGGTTAATGGTAATCATTTCAAGATTTGATTTCTGATATTACTTCATCTTCCTTCAACGATCTAAAAGATCTCAGGAACGCTTATCTAAGTTCTCAAAATGATTCATACAAACTTCGAAGTTGGATCTATACTGTTTTTTGATTGGGGTAGATAACTAGAATTTTTTTTGTGAATAATGAATATTTCAACATAATTCTTGAATTGCATGTATAAAATTTTGTGATAGAGGTAGATCAACTGAAATTCTCTTTGTGTATGTTGAATATCCTCACACCTTTTTTTTAATAGTTTCTAATTTGTGAATATAATTCTTCAAATTCTAATGCGTGAAACAACTCTTCAGTTAGTGGATGGCACTGAATTGGACCGAATGGATTGAGAAATTTTTTATTTGTGAATAATGTATTTTTTCAAATTGTAGGAGGTTCAATAACTTCTTCATTTCTGGATGATGATCAATTGAATTTCAAATAATCGATCGAAAATTTTTCATTGGTGGACTAGAAAAAATTTCTCTAGAAGCATTCAAGAAATTCTCGCTTTAGGAAGGCTGATCGGCTGGTCTTTTTGCATATCCTTGAAAAATGTTTCCTCCTTCTCTTTTATAGCCGAATCAGAGGAGAAGGAGGAGGAGGAGAGGAATATTTCTCCATCCGAGAATGAGTAAAAACCTTCGAAAATCTCAATCGAATTGGAAACCCACATATTTCACGTGAAAATTCAAATTTTCATGCACAAAAGTTGCATAAATTTAGATCATTGATTCTGGATTTGAGCTCAATTCTCCAGTTCTCAAAATGACCTTCGTTCCTTGATGGTCACCCTCAATAATATTTATAAAAACTGGATAGTTCTTTGACCCCACACCATACCGGTGGTTGGACCATGCGCGCGCAGCGCGCGCACTTCGTAGATCGAATAGTTTTTTGAGATTATCCGAAAAATCCCTCAGCCTGTCGTGAATTTTTGAATCAGCAATTCATAAATTTCTATTTCGAGGCATGTTAGATAGATAAACATATAGATAAATGACAATTCTATTCCATATTTTTATACTAAATCATATTTGCTTTTTTCTGGTACCATATATACCTGCATAAATTTTTCTTTTTCAAACACAATAGTTTTTGCCGTATTGTCTAGAATTTCAAGTCATCGTAACCATCCGCGCGCAACGCGCGCGTTTTCGAGTTCTAGTAGTTGATTAAAGAATCACGCTAAGTATTCTCGAAACTGTAGATTTTTCTTTGAAAATGTGGAGCGAATCACTCGTTGCTCTCTCATGTACTATATGAATTATCATATAAGAGCAACGAGTGATTCGCTCCACATTTTCAAAGAAAAATCTACAGTTTCGAGAATAATTAGCGTGATTCTTTAATCAATTATACTTGACTTCTTCAATTTTTCCAATTCAAGTTCTGGTTTTAATAAACAACGAATAAAAAATACCGTGCAAAATTTCCGAAATCCATCATCTTTTACAATCAAACTTGTTCGAAAAACTCTCGACATGGTTTCTTATTCATTTCATTCCTTTCACGAGTTGAAACAATGCCATAAGTATTTTGCCCGGAAAATGGTTGGTCTCTCAAACCTCCAGAAATACTCGACATAGTTCCTTTGATTTCATTCCTTTCAAGAGTTGAAACTATGTAATACAGCTGAATTGAATCAATCATCATTTTTACTGTGAAAACCTGATAAAAATCAATAAATTTTGAGGAACAAACTCATACTCGCCAAGTTATACTTTTGAAAAAAGTGAATTGAGGGGGAAGGATCTAATTTCTTTCTTATGAAAATCAGAACGAAGAAATCAACTTCCTCATCTGATCACAGCTTTTGAGAATCTGTTAATCACATATCCCTCTAGAATATGAATAATTATTTCACTCGGATCATCTTTTTGATCAAGTTGACTTGGAGCGGCTCTTGATTTACTTGAGAAATTCTTCAATATTATCCCACCCAAGTATTGATTCTATATTTTTAAACGAGACATTTCTGTTTATCTCATTCTAGATCTTACCTCATTTATAAGAAATTAGAAAATTTCCTTATTGCAATCATAACATCAATGCTTGAACAATATTAGACATTCCTCATTCTGAGAAAAAGTTGGGATGTTATGATTGTGGTTAGGAATCTCCTGATTCCTCATTGTTCAGGATATGTTCTAGAACCAGAAGATTAACATATCCCTGGTTACAAACATGATATCCATATTTGGAGTGAAATAGTATTGAGGAATAATACAAGAGGAGCAAAAGTCGCTCCAAGTCAACTTTAGTGACAAGAAAATTTGAGTGACATAGGTTTTGCTACCCTGTATAAATATTTGATTCCCTGATAGTCAAAAGTTGTGAGCAGAATTTCAAGCTTCAACTCCTATAAAGTCCAGAAACCCATATTCCCATCTTATGGAGCGCTTGAATATCTTCTTTACATCACATCTCAACTCATGAATTACAACACATGATTTCAAACTTTCTTGGAGCAGCAATAACTCTGCTAGATATTTTTAGTAGTACTACATGGACCCATGAGTTGCATGTATGATTGTGACGATGAAAGAGTTATTGATCTGGATCTGAAAGATTGTGGAAGTGTGTGGTAGTTCTATCAAATGCGCTTGACCACTTGCCAATATTTCTTGTCACATACCAGCTCTCAAACTTCTTACTTGATGACACCAATGAATAAAACTCAAAATCAGCCCAGAAGCAGTCAAAATAATAAAATGTATTGTCTGGTCCTCACAGCGATATCGACTCTGGATTGTAATATCAATAGACCAGGAGTAAAATAATGACCGCTCAATCTCTATTCATTTAGATTATTCAGAGTATGCATGTAATCAATCACTGAAACTTCCCATCCAACTTTTGACTGAATGTTTGGAGAAAAAAACATTGAAAGCAATATCACAAGTATTAACGCAGATGAAGTGACTCATTGGACTACAAAGCCATATCCTCATGTACTTTGCAAATGCTCTCTGAGTTTTCTGAAGAGATTTAGTACTGCATCACATACAAAACTTCAAAGTTGCATCTATAAACTAATCTGATGGGGCAAAGAATCCCAGCATACATCTTGCACAGGTTTTCTCAATATACCGCGTTTAAGAATACCTTACTCTCAATAGCTCCTTTTGCCATGGAAAAATACACATTTTGCATCTATTTTGTCCAAACAAGATAATAATGCATGCACTAATTGAGATTGCGGCACCGCGATGCATGGCGATGTAAACAAAGCAGACGGATCTTCTCTCTCTCCGCTCTCTCTCTCACTCTCACTCGCTCGTCGACAACTCTCGAATCGAAGCTGTTCGTTCGAGGTCTAAACAAATCGAGGCTGCATTCGAGGTCTAAACAAATCGAATGGATCATTTTTTTGAGGTGGTGAAAATTGGCGAAGCGAAATAAAAGTCCCAGCGGTCAGAATCGGAAAATTGATGACACTAATAGTGAGTCCGTATTAAAACAGCGCTGAATAGAGAGGCAGGAGATGTTTGTGCAACCGGGTGGTTGAAATAAGTAAGGTGGGAAAAAGGTGTGAGGTTAGAAAACCCCAAATTCAAAGTATATAAGGCACAGCGCCTCGCTCGATTTTTTGTCTGCTCATACTCGCCAGCGAGGCGCTATCGCGCCTCTTGATTCTTGACGAAAATATTCGCCCCGTTCTAGGATAACTGCTGGGATATTGAAGCCAGGCATAATTTTCAACCCGCAGACTTGGTGCGGAAAATCGAAAGTCTTTATCGGGCCCAAGCGTTGTTCAATCTCGCCACAACCACACTCAACGGGATTTTGGGCAAAATTTATCTGCCAGGGTGGAGGGCGTGTCCTGTGCGATATCTCGAATCCGGCAAGTTTGGCATCGTGCGCTATCTGTATGAGCGAAAAAAAGACAGGCAAAGCCAACATCAACGCAATCGGAGAACCCGTCCCGACCAAAAATTTCATATAAAAATGCAAATGCCAGCGCCAGATTTGCCTGTTTGGTATGAGGGGGGGGGGGGATGAGATTGGAGTCAATGTTGTGGCCGCCGAAAAAATGATGGCAGTGTTGGGGGACGAAGGAGGAAATAAGTGGGTAGGACTGTCGGACATGGAACAACCAACCGCATGCACAATCTGCTGTACATATCTTACACGTGAGGCAGCAGCAGCAGTGGTGCATGCGTTGCTTGGAAAGGATACAGCGGAGGCGGCGAGCGTTTAATGAAGAGAGCTCGCGCGATAAGTGAGCTTTGCGCAGTCATTCTGTCCAAGTTGCCGCTTCTGATGTAGCTGCTGCTGGAAGGCCCGTGGGAAAGCCTGGAGGGCCAGAACACAAACTGCGCAAGAGTTCTGATTTTAGGCAGTGTGTGCAACGGACGGAGTGCGCTGGACGAGCATCCGTTATGAGTATGCAGGCCGCGGGCCCGAAATTTACCGAGTTTCCGAGCCTTAAATGAAGTATGAAAGGCTGGCCTTAGGGACGAATCTGAGTCGAGTAGTGGCGAGCTTGAAGTAGTTAGGGTATGGCTTGGAAGAGACATAAATCTATCCGGAAGTCGATATGATCTCCATCTTTGACCATCTTAAACTTTTTTGGTACCTCCTTTTTCTTCGTGGCCCGACTTTCACGCCTAGCAGCTTTTTTGTTGGTCATTCTCTTCTATGGGAACATCTGACAGTGATCACCATGAACAATCATGATCAGCCTGCTAGGATCCTGCAGAGTCATGTTCTCGAGCTGATTCGACAATAAGATGTTTCCATCCGCGCCCAAGTTGGTACCAAGAGACATCGACCGGAAAAGTTCTGGTAAATGTTTCAATTTTGATGAATATTTTTTCCATGGTGTTCACACTTCTGTCATTATCGTCTAAACTCGGATGAACATTTCAGTGCTAAAGGTCAAATCATGCACCAAGCATCACGATTCTTCCCATTATCCGTGATCTACTAAATGTACAGAATATTAGGCATCCATCAGGAAGAACAACCTCAAATTAGACTTTTGTGTCCCTGGGGAAATTAAGGACACCCCTGGTGGGCGCGCAGGAAGCGTATTTGATGAAAATCATGCTTCACTCAAGGTCCTCAATTCCACCACGTTCCCTCGGACCTCGAATTCATTATAATAATGAGGAGAAGCAAGGCCTTGGAGTCTCGTATGAGCGATGCGTGTACCCCCCGTACCAGCACCACCCACCTGCAATCGGGTCACTTCCTCTGTATGCAGCGCGATAAATCAGCAAATCGCAGACGCGCGACGGACGCATAATGCGGCCTATATGGGGGCAGCACCCTCCTACGAAACAGTCGCTGTCGTGTCCATCCGGTGGGCAAAAAACAGCTCACCTTCGTGATTTGGTAGGCATGCCAAAGACAACGGATTTGATAAAGGAGGCCAGAGGAGGCCCCGAACCGTATCCGCCGCAGTACGTACATATCACAACACAAGCACGTGTTCATGTTCACATACACGGGCGCGTATCGCATGTATTTAAACTTGGTAAGATATGGAGAGAGGGAATAAGAGAGGGCCGGTCACGAAGGAGCGACGACCTTTCGCCCGCGTCGCGGTTTTTCGACTCCGTGCATCATCACGAGGAGCAGGCGGAGGAGGAGGACGACGACGGATTGGTGTTGGTATCCCTGATGCAAAGAAAGGGTAAATGGGTTGTGTGTATCTCGTGTCCCGGTGTCCTCTCTTTTGCGCGCCCAGTAAAACCGCAAACTGTAATTTACGCGCCGCGACTCTGTGTTTTCTCCAGGGCGGTTACACGTTCCCGCAAAGAGTTGGCGGTAGCAGCAAAGGTCCGGCTCTCGTGTACCAGTTTCATTTGGCTGGAGATACATCGTGCCAGGCAACGAATAGCGAAAATTCACGAGTGCAAAAGAGCTTTTGGCTGGTTTTGCCACACAGCGCAACAGTTTCGCCGCTGTGTAAATGCCTATGGAGTCCTCGTCCTCGTCGTCGTCTTCACCGCAATGCACCGGTGACACACATTTTCCATCCAGGTTTCCCGCCTACAGCAGCAAGCATCTCCCGCAAGCACTCACCCGTATTCGGGCTCTGAGTACGGTGATACAGTACGGGTCAGACCACACGGGGATTTTCATTCCCATGCCACACTTCTGTTACAGCCTTTCGCAATTTGCTCACGTCTCTTGGCGCACGACCTTCTTCATCTTCTTCGTTTTTCGCTCCTCCTACGTTCGACTATAACTCGGTTCCTCCTCTCTGCATCGTCGATAACTCAACGATTCAATTCCAAATGGGGTCGTGTTCATCCTAATGGGAGGACTATTCGGCATATTGCAATTTGGGTGTTGTTGACAATTCGTAGCAACATATTGACACGAGATTCCCAATTGTCAATGACTACTGCATTGTACGGGGTGATTGTTTTGAAGCATCAGAACCTATGATAATTTTCACGAGTCTCAGCTGAGCGCGGAGGATTTGTTCATTTTAAAACAATCCCCCAAAGTCGACTTGAATGACTTTAAAGCAAGACTGACTCGCTTCTACAAAAGTTTATTACCTGTTGGGAATAGCAAGACTGTCTAGTGTTATAGATAAAAACTTGTGAGAACAGGCGGAAGCAATTCCCGCAGTAATTTCGACAGAATCCGTCAGAGCATCCAGGTAAACAAGGACCTAATAGAAAACACAAACTGCTCAGGCAGGTGCGAGGCAGCTCATCGGCTCATCCCTGTACAAAACAACACCAAAATTGAATCCGCCAAAACAATCCTCACTCTGCTTTGTACGAACGAGCGAAGTCGGACTCCGATAATCGAGCTCGGCCCAATTTCCCGTGCGGCTTCGACATTCGCTCATAGTTTGTTTCGCTCCAGCAATAAGGCATATCTATAGTAGCCGAATATCCGCTTGTCCAAAAAGCTGTGAGCATCTCAGTCTCAGCCTCTCGCACTGATACAGTTTCTGTGTGCTGCGCAGAAAAGAGGCGGCCGAGCCACAATGGCACTCAAGTAGCTTCAATTTCCTCTTCTACTCGCGAGCCTCTTTGTCGATTTGCTATATCCATCTCCAAATGCAGTAGTTTTAGGTGGACCCCATTCTCCTGCACAAGTCCATGGGTGTGTTCACAACCACCAACCAACCAACCCTTTATTCCATTCTTCTTCATCATGGGGGTCAGATCCTAACTCGTTCAGACAAGACGACGCCAAAGACATCGACAAAACGGATGCGACACTAGAAGACGTTTCGTATCGGAAGTTGAGAGGGACATCGAGTCGATTCTATAATACTGCACCGGGTGCGGCTGGTCGACGGTGGGACCATGCAGAAGTGCTCGACAGAGGAATCCAGAGGCATCGGTCGAGTGGGCAGCCGGGCAAAAAGTGGCCAACATATACCCATTGGGTGGCGCACGGATGGATCATTCGCTGAGGGCTCGCTGAATTCATCGTGAGCTATATCGCCCCGTCGTACAAGTTGCATCACTCGACCCTATTTGGTGAGCTTTTGTTTCGCTTTTCCGCCCTCTCGTGTTATTCGGTTGTCGCGCGCGCCTCGAGACTGTCCACTCCCGGAACTCGACCGCTCTGTGCCCTATATTGCCCCCTTCAATTGAAACAATAACCCTCTTCTCCTCGCTCCTCTCTTTGAGCAATACCACTTCACATCCATTGACTTTTCTCTCGTCTTCGGTGAAAAAATACACCAGAAAAACAAGTAAACGTTTCATTGATAAATTTCTGATTGGTAAACACTGTCTGGATAATTAATTTGCGCACATTTTTAATCACATAATGAAATTATGTGCAGCTGCAATTTATTCAATGCGGCAAAAGAAGTTAATCCCCTTCGTCATTCCTGGATGCTGGAAGGAACTCCGCGGCTTGAGAAAGTTTATTTATCCGTTTTCTGGCCCGATTGATGGCGGCATTGGACTTTCTCAATCACCATCTGTCTCGCCAAGACGACGATCGAAGAAACGAATGAGGCCATTGACGCGTACAAACGTAAACACACGTCAAACCAAGTCAGCGAAAACGAGCTAGAGAGATGTCATCAATCAATTGAGCAGACTATGCTATTTTCTGAGGTCATCTTGGGCGCGTGTCTAGATATTCCCGCAGACATAATACCTGCGTGATGATTTCAATGATGCGCACATGAGGGCATTCGGATAACCATAGTATGTAGTACATCTATGGCAGTTTAGAGCTTCTACCCCCGAAGAGTCGTCTGTTCGCGCACAAAAGGGTCACGTAGGCATTTACGAGCTGCAAGATTTACAGCTTGTCGTCGTGGCGCGTTGTTCGAGAGCTGTCGCGTCTAGGACAAACACTCCACCCTATACATAGATGAGCAGAACGCTCATTGACTCGAGCAAATTTCCAAGTTGCGGGTGGCCTTTCGTTATACCGATTACACGAGCTCTCAGCCCCACCACTTTCTTGGGCGCGATGCCTGTTGAGGTTAGGATGAAACACACCGAGTGGAGCACATTCAGCGAGCGCAAAAAAAGAAAATGAGCATCGAATAGAATAAGTCGTGGCGCCAGAACAATAATCCTCGTTCAATATCCTATGCATCTGAGATGTGAGATCTTGCATGTGAGACGCAAGAGTCACGGCCGACGGCGAACATAACCCTGTAAGGGCGCAACGTTGGAAGGAATAATGAATTCCAGCTTGTCCAATAATACGTGCCCTTATGGTTGAGGCAGATCGGATCTAATCGGCAACGACGGCGGCTGCTCCCCCATTAGCTGCTCCAATGTAAACCGTTGCATTGTGTCTGGTTTGGTGATGGTCATCAGAAGGGCGATGAGTGCGCGAGAAAGCGAGAGAGCAAACGATGACGAGGGGGGAGTGTTGGTGCGCGGCGCTAAAAAAGACACGCTGAGGAGGCCTTCCGATGCGAGAAAGCAGTGATCCAGGGCGATTTTTTGGAGGCTTCATTGTTACCGTTCGGAGCCCATCTCAGGAGATGATCGTCCAGACTGGCGTAACGCCGCAGGGACTATACCTTTCTCTCCCTTTCAGAAATCCCGGCAAAACATACCTGACACCGACTTGGGCTCATTTTAAACGCACGCCCCATTGTGACGCCGGATTTCAGATGTGCTTCCACTTACATTTTAATAGGGCAACTGCGGATTTGATCCATGAGTTGACTCTCGATGTAATTTGACGCGTAAAATACGAAGTCCATCATCACACTCCCTTGTGAGGATCAATTCTTTCTTGACCTTCCACTTCATCATCTCATGTTCTTCTTGGGTTGGTGAAGAATTCAACTTAGCACTGACGAAACAGAAAGCAGTTCAAAGATCCTATAACTCCAAATCGACACGAGCTATAACCGAAGCAAACCGAAGTCTTCTACCGATCTGCTAAAGCAGTAACAAATTGGACATAGAGTCAGGCAAAAAAAATAGAAAGCTACCGATCCCCACATCGAATGAGCTGGCTCAACCGTTGGCTCAAGTCCTCGATATATACCTTCTTTTGTCGTTACGGTGGGAGAGATGTTACCAATCGCAGACACTCAATACGCCGTCAACCGTTCACCCCTGCCAAGGTTCGCAGAGCAATAAGAGGGTGAAAAATAAGAAAGAGTAGGCCGATCCGAAGAGCAAATAATTGCCCTCTTGTGGGAGGTGGTTCGAGAGGAAAGCGCAGTCAGCAAGACGGTACGAGGGCCGAGATCATTACTGCGGGGCTGCTCCTAATGACGCGTTGGATCAGCGAACCCATGGAACCTCACCTGCGAGTACAGTGTATTGCACCCATAATAGTAGTGTGTGGCACATTGGAACTGCCGAACGAGAACGAGCCCCAGGCTGCGAAGTGAACAGTCGCGTTTGAGAAATACCGTATCACGTTTTGCGCTTCGTCACCTTGCTTAAGGAGGGTGCAGAGAACTTCTTCACTCTTCCCAGCCTCACCAACTCGACACTGGAGTCGAACTGGGAAAACGGCATGGCAAAAGATAAATGCAAGTATTTGCGAGCACCTGAGATGGTCATGTGGCTCCGTCGCAAGGTCCCAACAAGCTTTTTTTCGTTGACTCCTGAACAGAACTTGCCCTGTAGCAGGAACACGAATGTCGTCACCGCGAAATGAGGAAGATTCGCATAACTCTGTTCGCGTTGTGAAAGGGGGAGCAAAGCTCGTCTCCTCTTGGTAACGCGAGCAGGCTGTCGGGCGCAGGTTTGCAACTCTCGAGCACAAAGCCTTTCCACGCGTAATTCCGTGACTAGTACTACATGAGCCCTCGAGCTTTTTGAATCGTGCTTACACCGCCGAGGAATCCCATTCGAAACAGCGCTTCCCGTCTCAAACATTCTTTCGAGTTTGAGCAAATATTCTCGGCATTTCGTTGTTGTTCAGAAAACAATTGTCCCGCACACCGTTCCAATTCTCATCACATCTAAATCTATTATCTCGCTTCGGCACAATACTGATCAAGCTAAAAAGTTGACCATCGAATAACTAGTACAATGATCATCAGGAGTTTGATCGATTGTACTGATGAAAATCAACCCGAATTTCCAGCGGTTCTATCATCATCGACGCCCAGATTCGGTGCCTTTCCATTTTGATATCGAAACTTCCTAATGGGCAATACTTCCACAGATTTATTCGTAAAAAGAATGAAGAATTCGTGAGGGTACGTTATTTTCGAGCACAAATAATCTCAAATAACACTCATGTGATGGAATGCTTCATTGAAGTCAGACCGTATGTTATTAGTGACCACAGGATGAAAGGTTCGGGTGTCGCGCTCCAAACCGCTGTAAATTCATTAGGGCGATGACAGACAACCCGCTACGACATGAATCTCACGACACGACGCGACGCGACACCGCCCGGCACGGCACTAAATCTATTCCTGCAAACTCAACCATCGATGGATTTGACTCATTTTCATAAATCATGACTGGTAATGTGAAAATAAATCAAATCCATCGATGGTCGGGTTCACAAGAATGGATTGGGTCCCGTGTCGGGCGGTGTCGCGTCGCGTCGTGTCGTGAGATTCGTGTCGTAGCGGGTTGTCTGTCATCACCCTTAGAGCCGAGGAAGGGCCTGAACTCTGTATAAACAGATTGATGTCGCGCAGCGGAGATAGAGGATACGACGACGGATAATGAAGCTCGTATCACACACGCGTTGCTCTCTGTATCATCAGAGCTTTGAGGAAGTGATACTCTGTGTGTGTGCAATGTGAGAAGGGCCGGTCAGCCCAGCGACGACGAGAGCCACGCCTCTCCCTTTGTCAAGCGCGTGCAAACATACGTTCAACTCAAACTGCTAAAACTCTTTTAGACCAATATTCGATGTTGCTCCTTTTCTTTTGTCCATTTTTAAACTCTGGGCAACTTGGGGGACGGAGGGCTAGCGTCTTCCATTTAACCAAAACCACCAACAACGATATTCGATATGAACAAAATTTTTTGATGGCACAGAGAAAATTTGGAAAAAAAGGGAGAAGCAAAAGCGAGATCGGATGGAATTTTTTGTATCACTACAGAATTTCACGTCATCGAGTTTCGTACACACAGCATGCAGAGTGGAATCGGCCAACGAGAAAGAACACGAACGACGAGAATATATATCGTGTTTTAAAGAGACGCGGGAAGAAGATAGGGTTGATGACGGACAGCAATATCTCTGTCTGATGGCGTATACTGGCGCTAGTGTAAACGCCCACGCATCGTCACCAAGCATCAGCACGAGGTGCGAATGGAAAGTGTCGATGCAGGAATGGGTAGAAATACGATAGCACTGGGATATGCGATGCCGGTCAGTGACACAGTCTCTCCTGATTTTCCCGACTCTGATCAGCGATGCGCAATTTTTCTCGCTCATCCCCAATTCTGTATCCGCATATGGACACTGGACTTTGCAAACGAATCAGAGAGGTAGTAGCACGGGCTCAATCGAAATGACCAAACCTTGAGGGTGACATAACCTTGCCAGAAGAAAAATCCCAAAGAGCTTCCTGACGATGAAAGTAGTATTCCCGGGGTGGTAAAGATGTCGCTAGGTCGATTTGTGTAAGCAGAACGTTGCGCAAAAATCGTGAAAGTCTAGGCTGCGAGAGCTTGCAATAATGAAGTCGCGCGTTTTGGCAGCGAGCGATGGGTCGCGGACGTTCGTTATACGAATTCGGATGGAAATTTGCCTGCCATCGTCGCCGTCGTCGTTGACTGAACCACAAGACGATTCTTGACGTTTCTCTTCCGAATACCGGCACCTCAAGAGACGTGCATTTTGCGAAGATTTGGCAGCGCTGAGTGAGATTGGTGCTCCCGAAAGCCCGAGTTTCCATGAGAATCGCAGCCTTGATGCCAAGGGATATCTTCTCGCCTTATTCCTCTAAAAGTCTTTCAGACTCTTGCCGCAAAATTATTCAGATTTAGCTTGGCCAAAGTTCGCGAGTCTTTACCGCTGCAGCAATCTGTGTCACATTGTGTTGATGAAATTCGTTGAGTGTAGCTGAATTTTCAGGGTGTCAGAAGATGAAGACAAGATGAAAGCTACAGAAGAACTTGGTTGGAATTGAATTTCGCACGAAATTCGATCATTTCAGTCCTTTTGTTCTCTGGCCAGTTGCTCAATTCTAATCGCTGACTTGGAAAATGGACGACTGAGGTTCGTCTGAGATTGAAAATTTTCGCATATTCAAATGTAGAAAGACTGAGCACGTTGATAATGGCGAGCAAAAATAGTTCAGCGGTCGGAACAAAGTTGGATGAATTTTTATTCACGAGGTAGAAGGGGAAGCGGGAGGGGTCGATCAAAATGCAAAAAAATTAGATGCTCATAAGCGTGTATCCGTTGAGAGAACAAATATGGACAAAACGTATAATAGCCCAAGGCCCTGCTCACTCTCTGATGTTTTGCACCAAGAGAGTCCTTGTACGAGCAAGTCACGTTTCGACGAATCATTCGTGGCAATCTGTCGATATAAGTATACGTACGAGCATTACCACCAACAACACATGAACCCTCTGCACACTTTACTCTTGCTTCCTCTGACCAAAAAGGCGAGCGCATCAGCGCAACAGGCCCCCGCAGCCTCACATACGTAATTTTGCGATCGCTATCGGGTAGTAGAATCCGCATCAGCGCAACACAGTGATGGTAAATGAACCTATATAATACGAGAGCCTGTATCATATAGGTTAAGACTTGAAATGGGAGTATAAAGGAGGCTAAAGGCGCCGGGTAATGGGCTATGGGAGCGCAAAGGGGCGATTAGGAGGCCTACACACCTATATGTGTATATATGTTGCATGACAAATGCTTCGACGATGACTTCAACTTTTCTTCTTCTGGTTTTATGCGAGGCAACAGAGAACAGTAACAGATTGCGTTATATTTGAGGGGTACCACACGTGTACGATTTATATCCCCCACTTGGTGTGTTGTACCGAGATGGGATAATTGGAGGAGGCCGTGACAGGGCGTGATGGAAGAATTCCAAGAGGGAGTCCGCGTCAAATTTGATTTTTATTCGAGCGATGTTTCTATTCGGGTACAACGAGCCCCGATACAAGTGCGTCTATCCAAAAGATGTATTAGGAGCGTGAGGTCAGCGTGTGCCTGACCATACAAGAAGGAGGTGATGTCGATTGGACGATAATCGATTGGGCGGCAGCACACAAGTGTCGCGTCATCGCGGTAAAATCGAGTAAAATGATCGGGCAGTGTGGATGTTTTCATTGCTCAGCACATATACAAGTACAACAACTGGCTCAGCGGGGTAACTCCAATTTAGCGAGTGAATTTTCCAATGACGAGCCCCTCTCTCTCTACACACACAACAATCTCTACATCGGTACATAACCTAACTTTTGTGCGCTGGAAGCCATGCGATAAAAGGCGATACTGCCCGAGGGGTGGTATGCACAATTGCTCTATCCCTCGAAGAAAACTTTGAGAGCAGGCTTATCATCGCGAGCTGACTCTCTTATAAATAGATGTAATACGTGTAGTGCGCTGGCATAAACAATCGGGAACGGCATAGAACTCTATCTTGAGCGATCTATACTAGGAGAGGCTATATATGTATGGTTGTCCATTGTATTTCTACTACGAGTCGGAGTGCAGGCTTGTACAGATTGTTTTGCCAACAAGAACGAGGAGATGCACGTGCACAATTCATAAAGGTGAATGAAGGATCAAATTATCCCAGAGTCAAAGTGGAGATAGCCGATGATTGTGGAGAGGGATTTTTGAGGAGGTGAATTGCTTAATCGTGTCGGTGCATGCTTTTGAGGATCAGGAGTTACTTTACGATCCTTGCAGAATAATAATAACAGCGGACATTGGTTTGTGAAGGATGAGCGTTATGAACTGCACAGACTCGATTGAGCCATCGGGAATCGACGTGGTACCGTGGTGGTGTATACCAAATAGACCAATTTTTCGTTGAATTCCGAAAAAGAGAGAAACATTCAAAGATGTTCACAGTACGTGTCGCATAACGAGGCTATAATCGATCAGCTCGAATGATCCAGAGATTCCTCTGAGCTCTTTTATCGGGCTCACGAACGGGCGACAAGGCGATCCTACTGCGATACGACGACGGCGACGACGGTGGCGGCGACGCAGCAGGTGGGCGGCTTCGACGACAATCGCCATGCACTTATACTGCATCGAGAGGAACACGTGCACGTATGTCATAGCCCCAAGGAATGCAGACAAACTCACGCGAGCCCATACTTGCTCAGAGTACACTAACCTCACTCTATTCCCTATACAAGGGTCGATGTCGAAGGGCTATTTGGATAAGCGAGTAATAACGACCAATGCGTGCGACATTATTCCTCACGACCTTGTTCGAAATTTGTCACCGAGTGAGTGGTCTTGCCTGCAATCCACGCTCAAACTCTCACGTGTGATCATCGGGCATTTTGCAATGATATAAATGAATCATCGCTATGAGAAGTGCACGAAATAGTGTGTCCAACTTCAAACCGCACCGTGTCGCGTTTATGCACTGCATTTTTTGCGCCAAATGCGTCGACGAGGCATACCTTGGATAAGTGGCGCGTTTAAGCCCCCTCTTTCGCCCCGACCTCTTTATTTTTTTTTTTGCACCCCCAGTCGCGTCGCGTCAAGGTTGAACAAGGGGTTGCCCGGAACCAGTTTGCTGACATTGCAGTTTCTCCCGTGAGTACAGCGCGTTATGACGCCCTTCGTGTAAGACCAGAAGAGACAAGCTGCTCTTTAGGAAGCAAAGGTAAGAGGTTAGAATGCACTCGTATCTCGCAAGAGCGTGTGATTAAGCGTTTAGCTACGAGTTCTTTTATTATTTTTTTTTTTTTTCTTTAAACGAGTGCACACTGTTTAAAGGACTATGAATTGTAATAGGAATTTTTGTGCAGCGATAACACTTTCGCTGGATGCAAAACATCACTTGGAAGTACCACAGGGCGATTGTTGATGGGACAACACATTGTGAATGACATATTCGTGGTTTTTTCTTGTCTTCAGAACAGGTTAAGAATTTTTCATTCAAGAGGGGTGCACACAATTCAAGATATTACATTGAAAAATGAAATGCCGTATACACAATCAACGCAAGAATATGCGGCAAACAGTCGACAGAAAGGTTTCAATATTCAAATCCTTCTACCGACAATGAATTGAATAATATTAGACCAAGCTTTTCAAAAAACTTGTAAATGAATTACGAAATATGAATGTCGCTAACTTGGCGGGGGTCAGAAGCCCCTGTTGGAACAGTAGCTGCATCTAGATGCAGATCTCGACAATGAGAAAAAAATTACAAAGCTTCAGTACAGGCTGTTACGTGCGTCAAACTTTCTTACCTCGCTTTCTCCCCATTGTAACAATATTTTGTTCATGACAGGGTCTTGCGTTGGTGCGCGGGAGGGAGAGAAAACACACCAGTCAGCGGGACGTCTTCTTTCTATAGGCGCGAGGAGAAATGAAAATACTTTGTTCACGCGTTACGTACCGAGGATTTGACTTAAAAAGCGTATATTACGAAACGACGGGATCATAGTTCAGCTGTTTCAAAGCAGGAGCAATCATCGTGATGTGGTAAACGAATTGAGATGTGATCTCGACGCTTTTAATCGTGTTTATTCTGCCTCCATTTCGATTCAACATTGAATCTTTAGCACCTGGATGTTTTTTCCTTATTTGAAGTCAATTTACACCATCTCAGGGTAAATCAGGCATCAAACTCATATTTACTCTCTCAACATCTCAAGATGCTTCGTCGGAGAAGATCTGTATTCGAGCCGGGCGAACGTGACAGATACCGTTTACCATGTGGCGCATCAAAGTGATACTTCACATCTTGTAATGAGTTTATTACAGAAAACGAAATTCTACTCGGAGTCGAGAGACCAATCAAAAGTCATTAAAATAATTGGCAGGTTTTAGAAAGACTCACTTTTCGACAAGGCAAAGATTCAAATTGTAATTGCATGGGTAGGCCAACAGCACCATGGAAGATTTTAGGGGGATGCCCGAGACGACACAAAATAGTTCTTTTCTGATTTCATCAGGCATATACGGTAGACGTAGAGCATCGAAATCGGAGGAGTGAGCTGCGCATTATATACTTGATACCGGCTATAATAGGGCAGTAAATTCAATGTGATCGAGACGATTGTCACGGTTACTGCACTGCCTCTCTGAATGACTCCAAGATTATTGCTCTATCGAGCAAGCGGCTTCTTTTCTTCAGTTCCAAAGTAACGACAGCTGCTCCCTAGGAAGAGTCTATTTTGAGGAACCTATACACTCTGATGACTCGATTTGGAGAACGTATGAAAGATGACGAGATAGGAGGAAATGAACAAGAGCAAATGTCGATCAAAAACGAGAGAAAGGAAGATAGAACACAACCCAAGATGATGCTTCCTGTTTTAGAAATTAAATCTAGGATTTCCAAGGGACCGTTCGCGGCGTGCATTAGAACAGCAGTATGTAGGTACAGCATCGGCAGCAGTTTAGGGCATGACTTTTGATGCACGGAAGTATGTGAAAGATGTAAAAAAAAACTGTCAAAGACTCTAGGATGAATAGGACAAAGTCTCGCTGACATAATCTCTAAATCTCTCGATCGAGTTCGCGTTCTTTCTTTCGAGAATTTTAGAGATTTTGCGGGTCGAGTGACGGGTCAAAATAGTTGAACAGCCAAACGAAGTCAAGGATTATTTCATCTTCTCAGCTTTCACTTTGTGGCGCATCTCAATGCAAGATAGCTAGCAATCAACCACTGGAGCTGTTTTGATCTTGAAACTCGTCGTCGAGATCCAATTTATCAGAGCATCATTCGTGCATGGAACGCCATTGCAGGCGGCCACAATCGATTCCCATGTATCCTCAAAGATGGTGCAAGACGATCGCCTGTTCCAATGAATCTCACCATCACAAAACACGCGTAAAACGATATGAGAACACATTTCTAAGTCTGGCGGCCATGTGTATGGATGCAGGTCTGGATCTCGAAAAAATCTGATCGTTGTGCAATCCAGTAAACTGTTGTCGATTGCATCCTGCACCCTCTTTTTCATGGCATAGATCAGATTATGCTACTTGTAGGATCCGTGTACAACGGATCCTGCGATTGCTTTAAAAAGTAAATGGGAAGCATCAGCAAGTTGTAAGAGCACCACCAATATCTTTCATCCTAAGCGGAGAGAACGGAAAGGGTTAATATCACCCTTTCGGATCACTTGGGCTCGTGCTGACAGATCAACAGTTAAAAAGGTTGACACGGAGAGATGGTAAAAGAGTCACCATTTCGATTTCGAACTGGCGATTCTCAATGTAACAATCTGTACAATGTATTCGTCAGCTTGATTGTAACGCGAAAGAGATCTCGCATGATCACGAAATCATCGTCATCCGTTTATTCTGCTATTCTGAGTACGAAGATGATATCATTTTCATAAGACGAGATCAGACTGAGGGACGATTGGGATGGAGTCAAGCTTGAATAGGGAGTCTCAAACACGTTTGTGAATCTCGTCTCTTCCTATGATGAAACGAAAAATAAAGTCCGTATTACCTGCTCTTTGCTGCTCCACCTTCGCTATCCTGTCAGTCTATTGTGGCAATTATTCAAAGAGAAGTATCATTGCCTGGCCCGCCCTTGGATTCTTCTGCTTTTCTCACGCAAAATCCTGACTCCTGTCACTTATATGCTAGATCTCGCTGTATTGTTATTGTACACACATCCATCAATAACGAGTTCTCATTCTTTCTGGCACTTGGCATACTTTGACATTGCTTATGAAATCTAATAATGATTTTAGCCTTGTGGAGCCTACACAAAAAGTGTTGTTAATCATCTGCTCCGACGCTTTTCCTAACCGTTGCCTTTGATTGGACCTTGAATATCCCTAGGAGATGTTTTCCCTAAAATTTTGATAGCAGAGTGTGATTGGGATCAAGGAAATGATGAAACAAGCTTTATCCCACCACAAAATTGAAGAATATGGAAGCATCGGAACTGAAATGTAATGGATTCCTCCACAGGGACTCAACGAGAAAAGTGAGAGAGTTTCACTAATTTTCCGGTCAACCAAACCAACCTCTATGGATTCCTCATCTTTGTAAATGCTAGGGAAACATTTTTGCAACCATAATATTGCAGATGCTCATTTAATCGGCACCGTTCAAGATCTTAAAATAAGTTTCAATGACTGAATTGGGAATTCGAGCATCATTCAAATCTTTCGTCTGAGAATGAATCATAGTCCAAAATTATTTTGTCATGAAGAACTCAACCTCTGATAGTCATTGATTGGTTGACAACGGTTGACATCTGACTATTTTCACTTCGAACCCGAAATAAAGAGAGACGCGAGCGTCATGAAAAATGAGCGCTGATGTGGATGAGGGGGGGGGGGGCGGCGCCGATAATGGCGAAACTGTTCAGTCATTATCCACTCGTCACTCATCCTGACTTTTATTTCGAGCGTCATTTTCGCGATGCTCACCCTTTCGTACATTAAAAATGACGCTCATAGAGGTATTGCATTTTGCAAAGGCTCGACAGCGGTTAATGATTATGTGATGTCGTGTATGTATATATGGAGAGGTAGACTGTACCACAGAGAAAGATATCCAAGTCGATATAAATCATTTAAATTTTCACGAGTCTCCAAAGTGCACTTACACGTCATAATAAATTCGCGTGACAGCATAATTGATTGGGGGTTCTTCGGGCGGCGGCGTCGGCGTACATACATAGCTGATGGGACGAGAGAGAGGAGAGCGCGCCATCGCGTCGGGGTTATAACGAGCATCGCAAAATTATCGCGCGATATTCCGAGAGTATGTTGATGGTGTATAGGAGATGGCGCGCGCGGGGTCCGTTGGGTCATGTTTTCCGCTGCTATGCCGCTGAACATCGACCTCGTCTCGCCCAATCACGATCAAACGGTGCATGAGCTGCTGCTCTTCGCGGCCAAGCTGCAGCGCCAAGCCAAGCTCGGGCAAAAACTTTGCGGCGATTATTCAGGATAATGGATCGCTCGTTCCGCTCTCTGATGCGCCCATGCACACACACACACACACACACGAATGTGCATGGGTCCTCGGAGCGCATAATGAAATACGCGCCATTAATCTTCGCTCATTAGAGGGGGGGGGGGGTGGCAGAGGGGTTGAATTTGGATTTGTTATTTTAGGGGGGGGGGCATCAGCTGCACCGACAAACCCTCAAACTGGGCTAATCCCACACGAGCTCGTGCGTAAACGACTGCAGCAGCCAACGTCGTCGTCGTCGTCGTCGTCGGTGGGGGGAGGGGGGGGGGCGAAAATCATCGAGCAAACCGCACAGAGCTGATGAACGGCGCACACAAACCGGCGGCGGCGAACCGCATTATGTTCCCTCTGCGGTGGTGCAAATGCCCTCGTTGTTCAACGCGCAAACTAGCCCTGTCGTCGCGTCAACGATGCCCCGCCACCACAGAGTCAGTGACCACCGCCGCGCAGAAATACGAGACATCCTTTTGGACAGCTCCTGGTTTGTCTTCCACTTCTAAAACGATGTTCCGAGTGATCGCGCGTCTATTGTACAAGTCTAAAACGTGCATTGTCTGCACTGCTGTACTCGAGCATTGACATTCCATATTACGAGTATTACGAGCAGTTGGTAGAAGGGTAGCAGCGGTCGGTATGCGAATTTTTGTCACGCGGCAGTGGGTATAGTTCGATTTATACATATAATACGACACGACGAGATTGAATTGAATTGTCTTTGCGGGATTGTCGGAGGTGATAGATCGCGTTCGCATTGCTACTGGACTGCTGCTCCTGCTGCTGTTGTTGGCAGTACTGTATACACAGTGTGGTCGGCAGAGAGAATTATTGCGTTGCAACCGTTCATACGCGCGCCGTCGACAATAAAGACCGAGAAAGAGCGAGCCACGATCCGCCCACCCACCCACGCCCCTCTATCCAATCCCACTCCAGTCGAGTATATGTAGTAAGTATGTGGATGAGAACAAGAGCTCGTCCAGTGATATGGCTTTGATATTGTGCACTAGCTCAGCCCCGAGGTCAGATAAATTCGATATTTCATCGAGCCCAACAAACTCAAGGGCACTGAGAAATAGTGCGTGATTGAATTGTTGTTCAACTTGTCGACTTTCTTGATTTTTGTCTTTACGGGGACGATTCGCATAGAGCGTCGACCGGACCGTTAACTGAGAAAACTGATTCAAGGTTTTTGATTTTGATCATTCACAGGCAGAAGATACACAACCTTGGATGAAGATGAGAATTTTGGAAATCCTTCAAATCGGTTCTATGTAAATCCGTTGGAGGGGAAAACGCCTTTTTGGAATCCCTTCAACAAAATGGTTTGTCGCCCTCAACTTGGAGGCTTCTTCATCGGTGTTTGCGAAGCCTCTAGTTTTTGATTCCCGTAAGTTGTGCATTCTTTGATACACTTTACAACGATATTCTTTCTTCTACGAGGGACTCATAGGGGCTCGTTATCATTGGCAAGAGAGTAGGTATCGATTACCGAAACATACCATAACCCATACAACGGATTTCAAAAATTTTGTCCCTTGCCATATCATCATTTCCATGACAATGCAATGAAAACTAGTGCTACCAAAAGCCTCGTAGAAGAAAAAGTATCGTTGTGAGTTGTTTTAATGAATACAACTCGCAGCAATGAAAATTAGAGGTTATGTCAACATTGATGGAAATACCTCCAAGTTAATGGCAAAAATACGTCTACCTAAAGGAATTCCTGAATCTCCCTGTAAGCTTGGGCGAAAAATAACCGTCACCGTACTCCGGCATTGGAAACGCGCTTTCGCTGCCACTGCTGCTTTCGGACAATTGCTGCTCCGGGCTCTGTTGCACAGAATAATCGTATACTTCTGAGAAATTGGCAGTATCATGCGGAGTCCTAGAATCACATGGATGTCAACCTCGGCTCCGCCTCGGGTGATAATTTTCATGTGATAAACTTCTCATGCTACTGCCTAGGTTAGTAGTGTACTAGTTGTTGAAGTTACTTTTGCCTCCAAGAGATTGAGATTGCAGCCGGGCATTTTGGGCTGCTTGAAAAAAATACTATTGTATAAAATCATATTCCTGAACTCAATACGTGCCCAAGTTTTGACGAGCTGTACGATTGGACAACTACCATGGATCACAAGATGATAAGAAAGATCAGAAGCAGATTTACAGCGATGCAACAACTCACAACCATCCGTGAGAACATAGGCGACTGTGCTCAACCAGCTCGTTTGACTCACCTGAAACAAATAAAAGACATGAAATTAGATCTCCGTTTCCGTATGGTGAGCAATATGGTCTCACATAAATCGAAATCGCGGATAACTCTGATTATAATTCAATAGACTGAGTGGCACACCATACGTATAATAATAATACACTTTGTTAATTCTCAACTTCCGCATACGTGAAATTTGAGAATACGGTAAGAACACGCGAACAGCGGTATATATGCGGCACGTTCTGGGCATTTTCACACCGTGCAGCAGCTAGCTCTTCTCGGGGCTTAAACATTTTTGCCCGCATCGAATTGCACACACGAGTATGTAGCGAAGGAGAACCGTGCACATGTAAAACTGGTATAACAATGGCCGGTCACGTACAGGGGATGCAAATTTTTACGCGGCCCATTCAAAGCGTGGTCTCCGCTTGCTGTACACGACAATGGAATTGCCATTCGCGCGCGCTAATGAATCCCGCAGCTCAATACCACTCAAAAAAGTGTCTCGGACAATAATTTTGCCGTTATTCATTCGAATTCGAGAACTAATACATACCCGCGGAGACGTGTCAATATCTAGAGTACAACTTCTGTATAGATTTTTTTTTCAGAGATAACGAGGCTCGTGCGGGTAGCAATCAGTTTCACAAAGACATCGCTAATTGTTAAAGAATTTTAATGGACCAATCGTATATTAGAGCAGAGCCGTGCATGGGATTCAAAGTCGGACACGTCCTGATCAAAGGCAAGATTGGAAAATGAGCAGCAGCAGCGCAAATCTGTAACAGTTGGACATGTATCTCTTTGGTACACAATCGTGCAAATATTCTACCAGGCATACTCAGAGGCGGATAATCGTCGGATGCGTGTGTGACAGGGCTTCACTGTGCTGCTTTGCAAGCTAGTTACGTGCTGCTTTGGCGTTTTATCTTTTTGCGCCCCGCCATCGTCGTAGTCGACTGCAGCGCTCCTCCCGCTGTCAATCAGAAGAAGAGTTCCTCGAGGCCAATTAGCGCTCTCTCGCTGCACTATTAGACGTGGTCGTAGTGACATGTATAGTTCTTCCTCGTTCACTTTACTCAACACCTCCATGCGTTTCACTTCGCACCTACAGTGGATAACGACACTCTTTTTGCAAGTGATGTGCATACAAAATTGGTTGGTATGGTTCACAGGGAGTAAAAAAAGGAGGGAAGAGATTGTGAATAACAAAGGATTGGACATTTTTCAGGTTTTCACTGTGGGATGTGACGTGAGACGCGGGAGGATATGAGTCGACGAGGCTTTGTTATACGAGAGCCAAACAGTTCAATGGTCTGTGTCATCTCGTCTTCTTTTGGGGAATTTGGAGGTGTCGAGAAGAGCTGCGGGCTCTGCTCGTTAGTCACAGTGAGTGTGTTCATTTTTTCTTTCCGAGTTAATTAGTCTTGCTAAGAGCGATGATATGCACAAGGGGAGAAGTATTACAGCGTTCAGATATAAATTTTCACCAGGACATGCGCATCAAGGTGACAACGGAATCAAGACCGTGACTCTTGACGACCGTGTGAAATAGTTTGTAGGATCTATCCGGCGTAATGAGCGCGAATTATAACGAAACAAACTCGTTGTGGCATGGAGTCAACTATAAGTATTCCGATTGGTTGTAAAGATAACGCTGCAATACCTGGTTCCCTCTTTTAGAATTCATTTGGTTTTTATTATCGCAATCGGAAAAAGGGTCAAAAAGTCACTCCATCCGCAGATTGAATATGGAAGGACTGAGCTTGGCCGAGAAAAGTTTATTCAGCAGCTTCACGGCTACGCCAGTGAAAGATTTGTTTAAGTGGGTTTGATATCGGGAGTGATTTGCTGCGACTTCAGCGATGTAACGTTGCGTCGACATCGGACATTCCTCATCGCAGATCGCAACTCGTAAATAGCGCAGCTATTTGCGCGAACTACTGACGTATGACGACCCGGAGAAAAGTCAACAATGGAACATCGTGCGTGAAGATGTTCATTCAGGAACTTGATTAGGAGAAAGCGGATAACTTGTGATATCGATTCCTAATGATCAAACGCATAACCGAAATTTATCTGTACGGATCTCGCGAATCGAGTTGCCTATGGAATGGGAGATGAGAGATGGGAGTCAGAAAATGGGAGACGGGAGGCGAGGGTGGAAGGTGGTTGATAGTGATTGGGAATTGGGGGATGCGAGACGAGAGATCGGGAAATGGAAGATGGGTGATGGGAGTTGGGAGAAAGAAGATGAGCGAATGGAGTTGAATAAGGTGGGCGATGGGAGATTGGGTTGAGGGTGAGAGATAGTTGATGGTAGTTGAGATTCAGGGGATGGAAGATGGTGAATGGGAGTTGGGGAATGGGAGATGGGAGTTCAGGGTGGGAGGTGATTGCTGGTGGTTGGAAGTTGCGGAATGGAAGATGGGAGATGGGATGTGGTTGATGGTCGTTAGGAGTTGGAGGATGGGAGACGGTAGTTAAGGATGGGGGTGGTTGGTGGTAATTAGAATAGAGACTTGAGGTATGGGAGATGGGTTGGGAAACGAGATATGGA
Source organism: Eretmocerus hayati (assembly GCA_029851415.1). Classification (NCBI taxonomy): domain Eukaryota; kingdom Metazoa; phylum Arthropoda; class Insecta; order Hymenoptera; family Aphelinidae; genus Eretmocerus; species Eretmocerus hayati. The sequence continues at coordinate 199,594,995 of CM056741.1, read as the reverse complement.
ATATGAGGGCGAGAGTCGGTTGTAGGTAATTGGGATATGAGGATTGGAAGATGGAAGATGGGGGATGAGAGTTGGGAGATGGAAGTTGAGGGTGGGAGCTCCGCGGTGGATCCTCAGCGTTCGAAAAATATAGATCTGCAGGAAAATTGAGTCTACTTAAGCGTTTCAATCCAACTCTGAATCGATTTGTTCTCCGAGATTTTTCAATGTCTTGGAGGATGCGATTGTTTCCCGAGGAAATTTTTTATTGGAAGAACATCGGGATGCATCAAAGAATGACAAAAACTTGCCACCAAAAATGATAACAGTAGATTTATTGGTATACAGTTGAGGTTATTATCCGAGGCACACTGAAAAATAGTATTTGCATCGAAACCGAGCAGTTCTACGCAGCAATCAATGTTTCAGTGTAGGCATAGAGTTTGCTATGACTCCATGTGTGGTAAGGACGTTAACGCGTGATAATGCGTGTGAGCTGAGAGTCTAAGGAAGCAGAATTAGTTGAGTCTGGAAGCTCTCACCCCCAGTCTTTGAAGCAAAGCACGCGTTGTTTTGAGGCTGATCTAGGCAACACAATATAACGACGGGCACGGGATGTCGTGCAAAATGGATTCTGCATGCATACACGAAGCGAGGGGATGAATGTACAAATGTGGAATATGGCACAAAGGATTGCTTGTCTCGACGTCAACGGTGACGTCGCGGTAGTTTCATAATAGACAAACAGCCTCACCGCCATGCTACCAGAATGAGCTGGAGGAAATTCAACCTTATTGCTATGTATGAGAGAAAGAGACCTACTGGGGTCGTGTTGTTTTGAGTGAAGGAGTACCGACGCGAAACGTCATTGTTGCCGGGAACCAAACCGAGTATTAGTGCTGGCTTCCTTATACTCAGCGGTAACGCAATGCCTAATGTTAGAACGGTACACACGTTTGTTGTGAGCGCAAACGGGATGGGATCCAACCCCGAGAAGGCGCAGAACAAACTATTTTGCAGTTGTGGCAAGCCCTGTTAAAAATATCTTCCAAAACTTGGATCAAAACATCCAAGTGGATCAAATCCTGGATCCAGGTTGGATCAAAAATGTAATGCTATTTGATCCAACTTTGATCAAATGTTGGATTTGGGGACCGAAATTCGTCTGCCGGACTTGCGCACTGCACACGGCCGAAATGTAAGTTAACGCGCATAAGCGTTACCGTGGATGTCGTTTCCGATTTTTTTTTTGAAAACTAATGTTCATACAATCTAATGACTCGCTACATCTGTCTCGTTATCAAACAATTCAGATTCCAACTCATCACATAATATCTGCACTTCAAGACGCCGATAAAGAAAGATCGTGCTGTTGAGGTTGTCAACATAACCTCAATAATGATGATTGATCTCATGTATATGTCTCTTGGAGGTGGACGACGAAATTAGCTAAATTAACGATCTCATAACGGGAGTGATGAAGCGACGTAACACACAAACATTTTCCCAAAATCCTTCCCAAACAACACCCACAATGAAGCACATAATGCAATATCTCGTTCCAATACAGCGCAGGATCGCCGCGCGCAAGTGCGAGGCAGACGAATTTTGCCCCTCAAATCCAACATTTGATCAAGGTTGGATCAAAAAGCATTACATTATTTGATCAAATTTCATCACGAACATCCAAGATTCGATCCAATTGGATCTTTTTTTGAAGATTGTTTTTAACAGGGAGGAGGCTCTAGTGCGGTGATGAAACAGTTGTCCGTCAACACAACTCTTCGAATTGTCACCTGGAGTCACCCTCTGCGCGATTATTAAGAATCCATAACAAATTAGATATTGCCAATGAACGGGGTAGAACATGACAACAAAACCGATAGAATGAGGTATACGAAAATTTTTCTGGCAAGGATTCCTGTCTGTTTAACTTGAAGAAAATTGCGAGCTGGCTTTAGGGAAAGGAACGAGACGTGTCGGGGACGAGGCATCATTGGCAATTTTTGTGGTAGCGCATGGGCGACTGCCGATTGCGCTTAATTAGCGTAAAGAGAGTACGGATAGCTTATACTCCTCATTACGAGAGCAGTAGTTGCATCTCGCGTGGCGATAACGGCCACGAACGTGCAACTCTGGACGTCGAGTGCACGCGGGAGCACGACTATTTCACGAGTAGAATCGTCTTTACCCTCGTTTAAAAAACCAATGACCGGAATCAGTTGAGTATACGCGGGAGTCAGTTCAATGTATAGTGATTCCAGGGCATCGAACTCCTCACCTCGAGTTCTCTTGGAAACTAAATGTGTTACCGACGACGAAACTAACCCGAGATTCTGCGAATTCTGAAGTGCTCAGTGTCCAGTAAACAAGCACCACCAGGGTAAGCATGCTCAAAATCGGTAGAAATTCGTCCTTGGCGAGCATCGTGGGAACGAAGATGAAATAAATTGGTAAGAACGGGGGTTTGTACATCGTTCTGACTGATACTAAAATCATCGAGCAAAAAACTAATAGATTAGAAATATCCTGTGCATACTACCTTTCCTTTGGTTTTAATAATTTTCGATTCAATCGTGTCTGGAATCACACAACTAGTCTCCGAGATAGCCTTTCTGATATATACTGCACATGTTACGAATGTTGAAAAAAGAAACGTGGAGTGTTGCGCATTCGCGAATCAGTGTGGGTACGCATTGTGACAACCGACTGCGAATGAGTTCGGCGCGATGCCCGCGATCGCGACAATTTGAAAAGTTTGGAGATCAATGGTGCCACCGGGCGCATAGAATTTTTCTTATATAGGCTCATCTGCGTGGTGCATCAGGTGGTTGCGACGATGCATCAAGTTTCGTCAAGTCTACGACATTCAAAATTTCTGCTCCTTTTATAATCTACGTTTTACAGAACGTCACGTTCCACAGCCATACATATTATATTTATATATTTTATTTTTCACTTGTAAGAACTACACGGCTTACATCATTCTCCCCCACCCCTTCTACCTGTCTTACATCACTCTGATCAAACGACGCGACGACGACGACGCGATGGTGGTGTGGAAACCCACCCTGTGTAAACCACCCTCACCAACTTAATACGGTCGCAGTGACGCTCTTTCACAAGATTTTCCTCTCTCCGTGTTGGAGGTTATGATTTTCCCGAGTTGAGGTGCGATAGAAAGGTAGAGAAAGTGGGAAAGTCGGGTATTACATAACGGAGCTTGGTTGATAGGGTGCTTGCAAAAAACGAGATGAGTAGTAATGGAAGATTGGCGATTACAGTCAGGTAAGATGAGGCATGGTATCGGGGAGAATCAGCTTCTTATAGAATGTAAGCGCAATTGAGAATACGTTGCGTGTGTGAGGATATTGAGCTCGCACAGTGAAATAATCGGACTCAATTATGTAGCCCATTGGAAAAATCTGCAGCTACCGATGCACAGTTGAGGCGAGGTTTTCAGCAATCATATCTATCATATTTGATGGTGCTGCAACAACAAAAACCCTCTCTGCCTCTTCACAGTCAATCGCAAGGCCAATAATTTCCCGATCACTCTCTTCTGAACCTGATCCCTCTAATTTCTTCGGGCACGGAATTTATGATGAGTCAACTCTCAGCACTCAATAAGGGGAATGAGATGCATTTTGCCCATTCTGTGGAATTGATTGTGTTGACCTGGCGTCAACCTGGATCGTGTCGAATCTCAACTACAACTTCAAAGCATCTTAGAGCTCGTGTGCAAGAAGACGAGGATCTAGGAGCACACAGCTCCAGGCAACCTCGCACTTGCGACGCATCGACGAGTCACTACGAGTCTATTTTCCCTTGATGGGAGTAGCACGAGTCGAGGTTTAATTATCCGCAAGCTCGATCGCCTCAATCCTTTGCTCGGCTTTTCACCATAGCATGGAAGCTCGTGCGTCACTCTAAAGTCGCTTTTGCACCCGAACGCGAATCGGCTCACGCGAGCATGTTTGCAGCCACCCCGTGTTAATTAGCTCTCTCTCGCTACCCGCGAGTTTCCTCTATCCCGTTCAACTGTGTGCTCTTTCTGATATCCGATAAGAGGCTTCCTCAAAAGCTCTGCCTGTTCAACAACCTCACCTTATCAGCATCTCGGGTGCGTGGTGGAATTCCGGCTGTGAATTTCGGATGAAAATAATATTTCCTGTCCTAGATTTGATGGGTGTAATTCGTTATTGTATTGTATTTTGCACTGCACTCTTGTTTCCAGAGTAAACTTATTCCGCCATCTTGGTGTGGAGTCCATCGTTCTAATTCCAGTTTTTCAATTATCATCTGTATTTTTCCTTATCGGTGAGCCCGATTTTCCGACAGGCCCTCACTATAGAGAGTGGCTGAGAGAATTCAAGCGACCCCGTGGCCTATTCGAATATAGTCTGCTTCATTCGCCACCTAGATGGGATTTTACGGGCGCCAGTGGTTCCATCAATTTGATGCCATTCGATTTGTCCGTGCACACTTCTGGGCTATAAATGTGACACAGTCTTAGCGAAATTCAACGCTCGACGACACGGCTGTGGGAGGATATCGCCAATCCTTATGAGTTGAAGCTCAATTATTCACGCAAATTTATGACCAAGTGCTCAGTTATACTCGAAACATTTTATAATATTTTTTCATCGGAACGCAAAGATTCGTATTCTCGATTGAGTTATTCGGAAAAAATCCAGAGTGATCCGACCGGGATTCGAACCCACGTCCCTTCGAGTGCATTGTTTCAATTCGCAGAACGTCGATCTTGACGTTGATTATTAGTGATCTCTTTTCAGCAAAATCGATGACAAAGTAACACTCACTCTGGCTTTCAATGATGAAGACTGTGAGAACGGCGCTACTCATTTCTCGTGAGCGCGCTGATAAGAGCGGTGGAATAATATGTCATGAACTTCGTTCACGTTGATATTTAATATACCATGCTAATAAAGGACATGGTGATCAAGTGGTGAAGGCGATCAGCATTAATATCCAATCACTGTTCATCAAAAACTGTTGCGATATCGATGCTCGAAGAGTCACTAATCTTTTCAATCATACCGCTGAGGTAACACATGTATACGTTCTAATCATAGAAGTGTGCGTGGAGTTAAGCTGATGAAGGAAGAAAATTAGATTAGGTCTGCATATTCCTGTCCACGACTACACGTGCACTTTCGAAGGATGAGTAGTAGGGAAAGGGTGGCAAACATCAATCTCAATTTTCTCAGTCTCGAAAACAAGAGAGCCACTCTGACGTGATCCAAAAATAATTTCCTAATGTCACGCACGAGAGCACGAAATGGCACACGATTTCTGAAGTGCGTTGTAACGGACGATCCATCTGCTCAAATTCGAAGAGGGCTAGCCGCCGCTGAAGATGCACCGCGCCATGTCTACCGAGTGGACGAGACGAATTTCATGAGGTGAAGTGAAGAAGAAGAGGAGAGGTTAGAAGGACACGAAAGACACGAGACGAGGTGGCAGAGCTTGATGGTCTTTGCTCAGCGCGACGGTCGAGTAATTGGACGAGAGCAGCTTCAACTCTGCTGCTGAAGAGCAATTCGGCCAGTTCCACTTTATCAGAGGAGGAGAGCGAGAAGTTGTCTGTGTTCCTTGCGAAGGGAGGTAGATAGACAAAGCCACCAGCAGAGGAGGCTGAAGTGATGAGGAGGATGGGTGGGTGGGGGGGGGGGGTCAAAAATTTGCAAGCGTCAACATTTGTTCTTCACACAGAGAGAGGGAGTTTAGTTTGCCCTCCGCAACTGCACACCTCTGGGAAACAGCAGAGCGAGAGAGGACTTGAATTTCGCGCACTCCTCATCGCGGACACCACGCATTCGGGGTGGCTGGGAGCGATGTCTCGTAATAACGAGATCAAGCGCTCGTTTCACTCATTATTGAAATTTCCTCTCGCTCTTCCCGGCTATGCCCCTAGAGTCTCGTTGTTCTACTATACACAGTGCACATTGTCGTGAGCAGAACTGTCGCGGGACTTCGGGACCTTAAACTTTTCGCAACTCTTACAGCGCGACTTTCTTCGCTTTTCCGGAGTTTCTCATCACTTTCCTGTCATTACAATCGCGGGAACCGGTGTCACGCGTCAATCTCTTCCACATGCAAAAATCTAGCCCAATACAAGATAAAATCGTCCCGATTCGGTTGTGCAAGAGCATCTCACGTATCAAGAGGAGCCTCAATATATATGCCCATGCTTGATCTTGGCGGAAACGGTGAACACGGGGCTTTTAACGAGCGAGCTGCTCTCTCTTTCTCGATAATTCGACGAAAGCCAAAGTTAGCTCGAACGAGGCCTGCAGCTCGTTCTTATCGATCAATTATACTCGCGCACCAAATGCATGTGAACGGCTTGCACTACTGACTATTAGAAAAGCCTCAGAGTGGAGATAGAGAGAGCTGAATATGCCCAAAGCAGGCACATCAGACCGTGGAAACTCGTTACTCTAATCTCGGTTGGCGAATCTGGCAGTCTCATATGAGCGCACGACGACGACGAGGAAACAGTAGATGAGGGTAAAAATGACAAGAGAGCAGACTCCAGTGCAGATGAGGTGAAAGAGAGAGTGCGCTAGAACCTAAAACGGCCCTTTCGAGCGCGTTCTGTGCATAATTACCACTCGAGAGCAGCGGTAACGATCGTTGGAAGCCTCCGTTATCGTCCAATCGCAAAGTTAACTAGTACTACACACATGCTTCGACGCTTATGGTTTAATGGAAAATTGCCAACAGCGACTAGACTATATGGGGCCTTCCCTACGGAGCCTGGAGATTTTGTGAAAAGAACATGGTCAGAGCAGTTGGGAGGAAAGTGTACCCAAAAGGTGTCAACGAGAGCAAGCCTGAGATAAATATCGTGAGTGCGGTGCACATGCATATACAGCAGCAGCAGCGGGAGCTTGAGGTACCCGCTAACCTACAAACTCAGCGACTGATGCATTTATTCATCCGCATTTCGCACCTACGCTGAACTCTTCTTTCGTCACATCCACGTTCACGACTAACAGAGGTTTAGCGGAACACCAGCCACTGCTCCAGCGCTAATACATACTTCAGAGGATGTCAATTATACTCTCGGGTAGCTCGCAACTACACAACTATTCTCCATCCAACCTGAATACGAATAGAGTCCGTGCGAGGAAGAGAAACGATGAGAATTGTGGAAACGAGGTTAGGAGTGTCCAACCATAGCTCCACATCGATCTGCTCAGCATTTGCAGATGATAATATGAAAAATCTAGTCATCTCATGGATCTATCTCGATACTGCGGCACATACCTTGAGTTTGTTCAACTAACTTTGCTAAAAAATCAATCGACTAGGGTATGGAACAGCTGAAGATTTGAACTAAACTGAAAACCGTTGAAGCGACTGACTTTCGTGTCCAGTATGGTCATTCGAATAGATTCAAAGAGTTTGTGAAAGTTACATTATTGTCTTATCCATCATTGCCAAAATAACTCAAATTTTCAATTGACTCAGGCGCTTGAGCTTCCATCTACATTGGGTGCATGGATTCCTTCCACAATTCAATCTAGAAGTCCTAGTTCATTGTGCCCGTCAATTCACTCTATACATTCAGATAATGTTTTTGGGAGGCATTTGGGATGTAGGAAAGGGGATTCCATGCAAAGATTTTGTGACGCGCTCGCGGGTTTTCTTTACTGCCCACGCAAAATTTCTGACTGCGTTGGTGTAACTCCCCCCTCGTGTAGATCTACCCCCTTGCTTCATACTGAATGCCAGGATTCCACAGTGGGACACAGGTTTGCCAAATAACCGTAGCCATCTGGATTTTCGTAGTTCGTACGACGCCGGACGAACTCGAATCCGGGCGTATCGCCTGCCCGAATCTATCAGCGCCACCACAAGCAGCGGAGCGTGACCAAAGCGATTTCCGGATGACGCGCCGCGGCCGAGCTGCCGTGCATATAATATGCATGCATAAGTAATAGCGAGGTACTCACGCACAATGGTGCATTATTATCATCATCAAACGCCTCTCGCCTATCAACAACTACGCAACAATACATAAGTATATCGTAGCGGCGAACTGATTGGAGGTGTACAGTACACGATGAAAAGGAAGTCGGTAGGATGAAAGGGACGCATCCTCTCCACAGCTAGTGATGCTCCAAGTGATGAGTTCCTTTCGTTATCGAATACTCGCGGCGAAATACAGACATGGAGCTAATTTGCAGTAACTTAGAAGAGTCGTCGAATTTAGGAGCCTGTTGCGTGCGTGGGAGCGAGTGTATCAAGCGAACCGTATGGAGTGATGGCCGAGCGTGTACGTCGAATAAAATCCCCTATAGTGCACCCAAGAGAAAAACTTCCGTGACTGACGAGGTACGGTCGGTACACTTTGTCGAAAAATGGCAGCGAATCTATGGGGAAGCGCTATATACCCAACAAAGAAAGACGCCGGAGACAATTAGATCGTTGGCTATTAAGGAATAACTTGGACTGGTGATGCGTGTGTTCGAGGCATCGCTCACCGCCAATTTACTCATGCACGAGAGATCGGAGAAAAATGACCGGCTATCGACAGGTGAGCTTCTCGGGCGCCCAAGATACACCAACAAGCAACCCCGACGTCAAAAAGGCTTGCACACAGTTGTGCAGGATGTACTACCGCATCTGTGCCCCATCAGACTTGATTCTTTCATGAAGATGATGCGTCTCTGTACCGGGGACTCAAAGGAGTCGTATGGTTAACGTTAGTATCTAAACTACTGCGCTCACTTAAATTCAAACGAACTTTAATAAACGAGTTCAATGGGAACGTTCGAAAGGGAAACTACGATTATCAAACCGGTCTGAAGGAATGGATCATCTCCTGTCCCTCCAATAATTCTTCGATATTGTGGAGAAAATGTACTCATAAAGCAATCGGTTAAAGGACATCCATGAAATGTAATCTTGTTTACAAATTACTTTAAATTAGAAATCCTCAAAGTTGTGTCACGGAAAAAAGTCATAGAGTATTCGATTGGAAGTCGTTCTATCCTTCAAATAAGTAGTTGATGAAATTGCCCAAAGCCAAGGAGTTTTCTTGCTCGCATTACACAAAATTCCTTTTAACTGTCAGAAAATTCAATTTTAGTACTGGTTACTTTTTAGCACAACCTGATTTTGAAGATTGCAAATCAGTGACATTTGGTGGGACTCCAAAGTATCAGATGGAAATGCAGGAGACTTCTTCAGTTCCCGCACAACTACTTTGGAGTACATATTCTTTTCAAAGCCTGGATTCAAGATCTTTCATGGCTCTTCGGCAGAAATCTCTGGAGGAATAACGATTCAAACTCGTAAATGATAGTATCAATCAATCACAAGTATCTGGTTTCTAGTGCCCGATGTTTGACAACAAATAAATTTGGTTCCTCTCAATTTTGGAGGACTATTAGTCTACACAAGACTCATAGGCGATATCGAGATCGAGAAGAATTCGAGAAACAAGCGTGTGAGCGATCAAAGGTCGGTACTACTAGTATTGAATCGGGGGGGGGGGATGTACTCATTGCCTCTATCGTCCATGAAAACCCAACTCGCCCCTCGACGGCTGCACTCTTTTCTAGGAGGATAAAAACAGCGGCAAAAGATCCATGTGCCTCGTCTTTAGCAGCCCGTCGATGAGGTAAACTTTGTACACTTCATTTCGAGCAAATTTCTCATGGACTGAGCAGCGTGGCATATATCAAGAGAAACGATAGGAAATCGAGGACTGACTCAATCGAGATTCCGTCGTCTGGTCAAGATGGTTGGCTGCAGCGAACATTTTCAGGTATGAGCGCAAGCTCACCTACTTTCGAGGTACACAATTCGCACGAAAAGCTCAATCATCCCGACGACCCGACACACGACCAAATGAATTAATGCACCACAGACATCCACAGAGAAGAGAATGCGGGGTAATTGATGGAACGAGTGCGGGGAGCCGAGTGGTGCTTTTGCGGTGCGTCGTCGTTGTCGAGGAGTTGCGAGAGTGAGAGCAGTGCGCGTGCAGCGTCGAGATTTCCAAGAGGGTGCGTATAAATATTTGCCTCGCGAGGAGGTAAATTGGCTGAAAGCTCCCCTAATGGAGATTTACGCTTGCGCCGAGAGAGTTAATTTGTTGCGACAATGCACTGGCCCACTTTCCGAGCTTGCACTCGTTTAACCTTCCGCGCACTCTCTCTGAGCTTTAGTACCACTGCGACGACGACTACGGGCAGGAAGTGACTCGGGGGTGCTTTGCGGGTGAAATTGCTCTCTCGGAGCAGAGTGCGATGCCTGATACTTCACCATTTCTCACCGAGTTTCTACGCAAATCACAGCAGAGCGGCAAAATGAGGCTCGAGACCATCATAAACGACCCGTTTATGAGCAGCAATTATTGTACTGTCCGACGAGTAATACCCAGGTTCGGGTGGACGAGTGTCAACAAAATTCGATACAGAGTCATCAGTTTCGGAGAAAGAGGGTCCACCAGCACAGCCACGAGGGACTGACAACAACTTTGGCATCGTTCGCATAGCTCGAGCTTGAGCTTTATAAAGGCAGAGAGTGAGTGAGTGAGGAGATGAGCTTGCGACAAACTATGCCGTGGACAAGCTACGAGAGAGCAAAGTTGGTGGTGGGTCACCTCGGCGCTCTGATGTGTGCAACAGTGTACTCGTTGCAACGACGAGGCTCGTAGGAGGAGGAGGAGGCAGCAACGGGTGCAATTTGCGAGAGCAGTCCCGGCAAACAAAGCGAGTCCCGCGGGGACCACACCACCGTCACAGACCACGACTGATGGCTGTACTCCCGGGTACGAAGACGGCGAGCAGGGACATGGAGACCGCTGTGATACGGAATGGCCTGCACCAGAAGAACGGACGACGTGGCCGCCGAGCTCACAGCACCGAGTTAATTAAGCCATTGCAGAATACCAGCTTCAAGTGAACACGAAACTATTCTCATTTCTTCGCCCCCGAAAGCTCGCCGTGACCGACTAGTGAGATGTACACTGCTATTGCGTTTGCTGCAGCCTCTCTGTAACGATGCTAACATCTCGGATCGCGCGGTGCAAAACTCTTGTCTGGAGGCGGTTAATGCATTTCCATGTGCTATGGTGTTGCATTGATGGCGTAGGAGTCAACTCCAAAATGAATATTCCAACCGGAACTCAAACTAGATCATCTCCAAAATTTTATGGCTGAATGAATCACCAGAGAATGTATGTGTATATCGCAGTGCATCTGTGTTGAATTGGTGGACAGAATGGGGCGAAGATTTTCTGCCCCTCACAATTAATTGATACTTGTGTAAAACGTCGTTTTTGCTCAATGAAATTGGAATTTTGAAATTGATAACGGCAGTTTGGCATTTGCTGAATATTACCATGTAAACAGCAATTGGAACTGTGCGTCGGTTTCGTGTTTTACCCCTCTCCCGAAAATTTTAAACTCGTTCAAGTAAGATCCAATACGATTGAACATCTTTGAGAATATCAGCATCGTCATTGAACATCAACAATCATAAAAAATTATCACGATCAAGTCACATTCTCATGCCAATTATGTCTCACTTGAAATAAAAAAAAATTCAAAGGTTCATAAGTTGGAAGTCTTTTCAGTCGATTTGAAATTCTAAGGCTATTCACTGAAATAGCATACGCGACCACTTCTTGTCACGAACTTGGCATAACCAAGAATCACTCGGACCATTGTGTCACAAGCAGCTGCAACAAGCATCATATAATAGCAAGTTGCACCGATCATCCAATGCTCGCAAGCCTCAGACTATGTACTCGGTCAGTTCACGCGTCGCGAGTCTTGAAACCCGAATGATTATACGAAGGTAAGGAGAATCGCAAAAGGAGAGGGAAGCCCAGCCATTAAAAGGAGGACAAATACGATTGGCAAAGAGGTGAGTAAGAGCACGAGAAGAGGCGCAAAAAGCCGCGCGCCTCTCGAGTGGACCGCGAGACAGTCAAAAGAAACAGCCTGGCCGCCCGTGTAATTTTGCTTCTCGCCCGCAAGAAATGCAAATAAAAGAGTCAAGCCTCCTCTCCTCATATCTGGATCGTCGCCGTTGTCGTGATACTCTCTTTGCGTTTTCGAGCCAGTGCACCTGCGGTCACTCGTGCCACATTCGATTTTTCGTGACTACGTGCAGCAAGCATACGTATACGACGAATGCGGTATGGGTTCGTTGTTGTCATCGTCGTCGTCGTATAGGCCTCCGATCCAGTATTATACACTGATGTCAAAAGTACTCGAGAGAGAGGCAGTCTAATATACATCGCGGTTGTGTGCAAGCATGTGCAACAGGGCAATTGCAATACTCGAGGGCCGTGCGAAATTCCGCGGTTTTGTTATATAGCCCTCGTCCTGAATTTGATTTCGCGCGTTGCTGCTGCTGCTGCTGCTGCTGCTGCAAGTCGCATTGCGTCGACATCACGGAATAATCGGTTTCGAGTGCTTTCCTGTCATTTTGAGGTGCTGCGGTCCGTGGTCAGATTCGCAACACTGAGACGCTGTTGTTTCGACAGCATCCGATTTGCAAAATGTAGGCTTCTCAGCAAATATAGAGCTCTAAGTGTGGGCTTGCAATTGCGAAAAAGTGATGCAACGACTAAGAATAGAATATGAATCGAGTTTTTGAACGATTCTAATGAATGCGGTACATGTCTCACATACTCACTTACATCAAGATTGGGATTTGATCTTCTACCGGACTGGTAAAATCAACTCACCTGAAACATATAAAAATTTACATCATAAGACAAAGGTCGCTCAGAGTCAAGATTTAGGATGAGCATGTGATCAAATTTTCATGAAATGGAGTGGTCACCATTTCTGATGGAGAGGGCGATTATTCAGATGCCAGACACGATCCATCTGTCGGCATCCCTCCCATAGCCCACTCGAGTTTTCGAGTATAGGAGCACGCTTCACTTGCGAGCGTGATCATTCGTTTCTTCAACAGATCATAACCGATCTCGCATGCACAAGATGATCGTCAAACATTTCAACGGAGATGCAAGTCATTCCCTGTACATCGACTTGGCATTTTACACAGGAACCTTTGGAAGATGAGCTCATCATTGTCCGAAATATCTACAAGACGATCCGAAATAGTCAGTCGGGCATCACATCAGACACCGCAGAAGTGACCACGCTCGTTACGCTGGACGACGTCTCAACTTGTTGAGAGCTCTCGACATTTTTTGACACTCTTCAATAACTATTCCCTCTGACGCCACGAGGATGAATCAGAATCCATGAAATTACTGAATCAGAGGTCCTTGGTGAATAATTCATCATTCAAACTCACGATCGGAACACTGTTAGGTACAAATCGAGCGAATAAGCACTTGAATGAAGATTAGAGCATCCAAGATCGTGGATTTGAAGACAGAAGAATATTTCGCGATGTCTTGACTTCGATGGGAGTTAGGAGGTATAGGTACGTTGGTGATCAAAACCGATTCCTTTCTACCCTGGTAGAAATTCATCCTAATGTAACACATTATTAGCCATAAATTGGCCATTTTCAGCCAAAATTGGCCAAAAATAGTCATTTTATGTCTATTAATGTGTTACATCGAAATAAATTTTTACCAGGGTATTTTCTAACTTACTAATCGCAGAGTGCGTGGTATACGACTCGAATGTGAACTGATAAATTCGCAGCATGCACATTTAGATCATTTTTTTCCCAAACGTAATGAGGGAAGCGACAGTACACCAAGGCTTCAAGAGCATTACTTCGACTGCGCAACCTTTTTTCACCAAAACTGAAACAATGCAAACGATCAGGTCCACTTCTGACCATAATCATGATGAGGCAATGGTCGATCTTCAAATATAAACCGTTGCACTGAAACATATTCCATTTATAGGAGAGACCACGGTAGTGACAGAAGTGAACTATTAGCGGCTCTCTGAGCGTCCGTACTGAGGCGACCTTTTCGGAAGATATTATTTCTCAGCGCAAATAGAGAGGTATGATGAGGCACGCAAAGCAAAGTGAGCCACGGATATATGAACGCCCAAAAGAGAGTCTCGTCGCCCGTCGCAGATAAATAAATACGCACAGAGAGACAGAGATAAGACGAGTATAAGTACGGGACATCGGCGCCTCCACTCGACGACAGTCACCGCAACCGCTCCAAAATTGAAGCCGGCTCTCATTCGTTTTGCTCCGAAGCATTCCTCAAACTCATCTCACTGCTGCTCTTGATGTCGCTCGATCCTCGCAAAAATGGGCGTCGTTGTCTGGCTCACTCCAGTTCCTACAATTCATGTCCTCTGCTTTGTAAAATACACTGCACCTATACGTGTCATCAGCGTCGCTTTTTAGGGTTGAGGGCTTTTCACGTGTACTGTACCGTATCTCAATCGGAGCTTAACGCGAGCTCTCCTGCAAAACTGTCCACCCCGAGCATTATAAATCGCCACGCGACCGCAGCATTTATAGAATTTTCGAGAAAACGAGTACGCGGTAAATTATCAGAGGCTGTCCGCCTATGTTACGCGTCCACGAAACTGCAGACGCATCGTTCGTCCCGACGAGTGCGATACATACTTCTTTACATTCGTGTAGGTATTTCGCAGCGAGCTCACACGGAGGCAGTTGGTAGCATTTGCTGTGAATACATTCTGTGATGGGGACTTTTTGTTTTTCACGTCTCCGAATTCTTTTGTTGCGCACGAGATGATGAATAGCACCAAGCAGCCTCGGATTGATCCTCGAGAGATAGTCCAACGCGGTTTCTACTGCTGCTGCATCAGAGTGCACCAGAGCGATGTTGTAGGTGAATCTCTTGTAGCACATTAATCACAGCTCACACGCGCTTGCTCATGCACAACAACGGACATACTCTACATGCACTTTCAGTCGGCATACACTTTGGCTCGATGAGTGAGAAAAATTTCGTGGTTCAGAACACAGTGCATCCATGACAGAATGTTCGAGTGACATGACAGTTCAGCGCAGTCGTGTACAATGATCAGTCAACAGTTTGGTTCACGAAATATGAAGGACATGATCTGTGAAGGTCGAAACGAGAATCTCCAATTGGAAGATGTCTGGAAGAACACAGTATTTTCACATGGCAATGTCAGTTTGATGAATAGTTTTGATAGTTTTTGGTTTCCTGGGAGGAGGTCCGATGGTTCGAACCACTGCCACGTCGTGAAGCAAAAAAATCATAAAAACCACAATTGTGTACAAAAGTGCATTCTTTCAACGGCACCATTCTCATAAATCGGCTACTTCATCAAACAAAATTTCATCATAGAATACACGTGAGACCACTTGGTAACAAAAGAATCTTGCTCATGTATAGTTTCTGATTACAAGGCACAATGATCATTCAACTCGCTTTGATAGAATGGAATAGTCCATCCCAACTATGGTACTAGAAGACTTTTTGAAAATTCATTGGCAAGTTTTGAAATTGAAACATGACGAGCGTCGGAACCAACATTCTTTAAGCATCACGGAGTGATTCTTTCTCAGACAGATGAATCATTTGAATTGTCATGACCGTTATCACATTATCATTGTACTTGTTCAACATAAACTCCACAGATATCTTGTCTTATTAATATTCCAGTGTTTGAAAGTTCCTCGAAACCATTAGCCGCGAGATCCTGGGCAAATTCTGTGAAAAAGGTGAGTATCTCAAGCTTGCTGATATGAAAAAGCTGAATGAAGGAGAGTCGTAATGTTGCATTCGAATGCGACAGAGCCAAGATAAGTATAAAGAAGAGGCGAGAGGCGCAAGAATGGATAAAAGAATGGTCGAGAGAGAGAACATATTCAAGTCAGTTTAGTTTCAATGCTTATTCATGAAGGAAGAAAGCAGAGATCGTGGAAGGCCAGAGGAGCTCGAGAGATAGCGGTGATAATGCATTGTTGAATTCACGAATGGATGCAATTACTATTTTAGCACGTAGCCATTTGGTTCCATACTCTCTTGCATACGGGATATGCTGAGCACGAGTTGCAGTTTATATCCTAGCAACGAATCGTTCCAGATGCAATGGCATCAGAGGAATAAAGTCGCTCTAAAAGTGAAAGATCTCCCTCAAACAGGCGTTAAAAGACTGAGAATCAGAGCAGCTATACACTGGTATCGAGAGTACTTTTGAATGCGAGTTCTTTTCGGAAGAATTCTCGCTCGAGGAACATAAATATACTCGGTGAAGATACTGCACTGTGAAGAATCAAGTAGACCATTCGGATCTTGTGAAATAAACAGTTTCAACGAGTATCTTGCTTATGAAGAAAGAAGAATTGGGTTTTCAGATCCTACGCAGATAACATTATCTGGCGATTTTTAACATGGACACTGCAATGAACCGAATCGGTGCTGCCCGCCATTTAATTTTCACCAACTCGTGTTGACTCGAAAAATATTGTTAAAAGTGATTCTCAATGCAGAATGCGTGAACAATGAACAGAAAAAATCCAACGACCACACAAGAGTGTTTGTTCAAACACAAAAGTCCATCATGGACGCGTTAAAGAGGGGTATGTATGGATCAAGTAGAAATGAGTTCAAATAGCAAGCAAATGTTCTGCAAGACGGGATCACATTAATGCTAGGGACCTTCAGGGGAGCCCAATGACTTCTACTGATTGCAAGACCAATAACTGATGGTTTTTGTACCAGCGGATAGGAGAGTGGTAAAACATTCACAAGTCCTCGTGAACCTCTAGAAAAATTCACATCATCGATAACATCGATACAAATTCAGAGCTATGAGAACCAGAGTATAAACAGTGACAATAAAGAGACGAAGAATGCGTCGAAGGGTGAATATGATCCATGGTGGTGTGCTTTATATTGAATTGCAAAAAAAGGACGATGCACTAACTAGATAAGAGTCGGGGGCAAATCAATGAAGAATCACTCGCCACTTTGAGAAGAAATAACGACTTCTTCATTCATGGAGATCCAATGAACTTAAACTGATGAAGTAACTCATAATAATGAAGAAAGAATATTGGAAACTATGGGTCTCTCGAAGCAATGACGGAAATTTTCGATCCCGTGGATCAGAAAGCGGAAACATCTGTCATAAGACGCATAATAGAAGTTGCCTTCCTAGTGCATAGCTGAGAAGGCTCAGAAGCCATCCCAAAAGTCGCGAACTCGAGCAAGTGCGGGTATTCCAAAGAGGTAGGATTAGCAATATCACGTGGCGTCACATAGATGAATACATATGTATAAGCAAACGGTCATCAGACTATCTGATGAACTCTCGCATTCAAAGTCCAAACCGTTGCAGAAATGAAACATGTGATTCGCGTTACCAACTCGAGTCATTGGTATTATATCCCTATGGCCAGCGCGCCTGTGAATTCTGTCTCAGAGCAGCCTATAGTCAGACGGTCAGAGGTAGTAATTTTTGTCAACTATTGTAGCGGAGTCAGAGGGCAATTTTGAGCAAAGCATCGGCACGCACACTCACTGCCTCTGGGAAGAATGTTATCTGTAACGGTAGCAGTAGCCTCATTAGCAAAAAAGAAGAAGCCGAAACAAGCTTCTGAGCTGGTACATCACCACCACAGCGGCAATTCACGATTCCACTAGTACCGATGCACCTTGCGTTCTTTCTCTGCGGAAAAAGTGAGTATTAGCGCGGGTACCTCAGTAGAAGTAGGAAGCGCTCACTTAATTGTGAAGGCGCTAATGGCCTACCGCTACATGAAGCTACACTGCACCTCTGTACAGGTTCGTGTTTTAGTTGAGCCCCGAGGCCAATAGTTTGGGAGGTCGCGATGGGAGAACCTCCGATCAGGTCGATTGCACTCGACGAACGACGACGACGACGACGACGACGACAGAAGTAAGTAGTGGAAGCCTCTTTAGTAAATGGTGTCATTCGCGTCTCGGCGGTGGCGGCGATGAAGTACTAGAGTGGAAGTTACTGGAGGGCTGCCTCTTGGCTAGACTCTTAGCAGGAGGTGGTTCTCTCTTCTCTCTGTGAGCAGCCCTTGCGCTATGTCTGTGTCCTCTCTGTCGATGAAATTTCACCGTCGAGAGATGTAATACTTTCGTTTGATTTCCTCCTGCTTGGCTCCTTCTTCTGCCATCTCGGTGAGCCACTGCTCAACCACTGCTTCGGCTTCTGCTCTGGCACGAGCCCAAGAATGTCTCGCTCGATTGTGTCGTCTCATTGCGCTTTTCATCTTTTTCTCCCCCACACTCCAACTTCTTTACTCCGTCTTCCCAGAGCAACCTTTTGAAGTACGGCCACGAGATGAATCTGCGTCATTTATATCGCTTGCGGTGTGTTCTATGAGTCAAATTTTTAATCGGGCCAGCGGTGCTCCTAACAAAAATCCAACACCTTTTGACACAATATTTGGAGTACCAACTTCTTCGCTCGCTGGCTCCTCAGCAAGTTTATATTTGTAAGTTGTCAGGGGACATGTGGGAATTAATATAGGTTCTGGTACGTATATGGCGAAGATGGTAAAACAAATCGGTAGTATGTGAAAGATTTCCCAAGTTTCTTCAGATTTCCTATCATTGGCGAAACAGTTCTGTGTTTTGCCGACTGTACACATGACAAAAATTGGGCAAGACGAAACTGATGCCTTAAAAATGCAAAACTAATTGTTCTCACCACGCTGCATCAATGCATAGTCAGTCCAAGAAAAGCGCAAAAAACAGTACAAAACCTCAGTTGAAGGTTTTGAAGGTCTGTTTGAGCAATTGGGAGTGACCATGGAAGCTCAAAGGATGACATATGGTGGGCGTAAGGTACTCACAGGGAGTGCAGTATTTGTCTCGAATGATTTGGCTTTTTCCTTTCCCGAGATGATAGAAGACTTGCTGATTATCCAATGGAGTGTTGCACTCTCCGGAGCATACCAATTCCGCTCCTCTCTCCATCTTTCTTTCAGAAGGCATCACTTTTTTCTCCCTCTCTCCCTGATGTACACATCCATCGTGTTTCTCGCGCGGATCGTGCGCAACACGGGACACCGGGCAACCCCATCGCATATATCGGCGCTATAAATAAAACGGCGTGCAATGTCTCAAGAGAGAGAGGGAGGGAGAGCGTAGTTGGTTCTTCATTTGTAATGTTCTCATTACGCGCGAACGAGCTCTGGGAAGATGGCCAGAGATGAGGAGGGGGGGGGGGGGTTCTCTCTCTTACTCGGCGAGCATCATTAATTTTCGCATTCATGCGAGAGTGAGAGAGAAAAGTGGCTGATATCTCGCTCTGCTGCTGCTGCGAGAGCGCTTAATTGCATTGGTAATAAAAAAAACGCGCTCGAGGACATTCCTGTGATTCATTCAAGCCCTCCGAGATGTACATTGCAGATTCGAAACAGCGGAGTCCAGGCAAATTACGATTCATCACCTCGACATATAAGTATATCGTAGTAGCGGGCTCGAGACACGCTGCATGCTCGCTCTGCGAATTTTGTTTGGGATTCGTGTTGCCTCTGACGTATCAATTCTTGCAGAAGCTATGTACAGCGTGACAGTTACTAGTTTAGACCTCAGTGTTGTTGACGAGGAATGTGTTGAACAGGAGTCGGGTTCCTGCTGGGGAAATATCAACTTTTGAAAGTTTTGAAAAAATGTGTTTGGGGCTCTTATGTCATTAAAAGCATCCACGAAATACTCTTTTGGAGTTATGTCTTCGTTTCGACGGGTTTTGAGAGCCCATGTATGTACTGTCAAAACGCTATTTTCTTCGGTATCTTTGGAAGGCCTCATACGGTTATGGTAATTTGCACGGACCGAGGCCTCATTCCTTTGTTACCAAATTTCACTTCTCAAAAAGGAAAATCTTCCGTGGGTTGTGAATTAACTTTATTTGTAGTTTACGATTTATCATGTACTAGCGTTATTGCCTCTCTCTCTACCGATCATTCAGCTCGTAAATGTCCTTAAAAGTCAAAGGCCCCTGAAATGCTTTTGTAGCTCAATATCATATTTGTAAAATGATGGATAATGGTGATCAATTGCCTGGTAGAAATGTGACCAATTTTTTAGGACACCCATGCAATTTGGCCAGTTTTTGCCCAAAAAATACTCACAATTTCTACCAGGGAATTGATACTATGAGGCTATAGCGAAAAAACGTCCACGAGGGCGGCGCTGATGGTCATTTGAGCTCCCCCCCAACACATGGATTTTGCTGTCCGTGTACGTCTGTGTGCTAGTAAGTATCTGTGTAAAAGAGTATGCGGCAACTCTCACCGACACACACGGACAGCAAAACTGCATGTGCTGGACCTCCAGCGCTCCTAGCCAGCGCTGCTCCTAGCAGCCGTTTTCTCGCCACAGCTTCATTAAAAAGTGATTTTTGTAAATTTCATGAAAATGAAATTTCTTGAACTAGTGCGGCTGATAATGATGACCGCACCCATCAACGCGTCTAGCCTCCCACTCATAGACCTGTTCAGTACCCCCCCCCCCCTCGTTCTGACCATCAACCTACCCTTTTACTACCGAATATCCCGTGCACTTGTCCCTAATCCACACGGCCACGTATTATATTTTAGACAGCCTAGCCAAGTCCGGGCCGTTCCATACTACTTCAGACCGTACAAGACCGTTCCAGATCGTACCAGAACGTCCAAGGCCGTTCCAGACCGTGCCAGAATATCCCAGATCATACCAGATCGTACCAGACCATCCTCAAGCATCCTAGACTACGGTAGACCTTTTCAGACCGGATCAGACCATTTATTCACCCTGCCATCCACCCACCCATGATCCATCATACCGGTCAACCATCATACTTCACCCCTTCCACTTAGGCAACTCGATACGCGGATTCGGACGGATAAATTTCGGCTAGGCGTCCAATGATTATAATAATAAGAAATATCATTTAATTCCAAAAATTAGGATTTGCAAAATAGGCCAATGTAGAAAAATAAGTTTACTTGATAAAAGCCATAATGAGCTTTCTCACTGATTCGACAAGTTTTATTGGCATTCAACGTCGTGACTTTTGGTGACCCTCTATTGAAAAGTCTCTCGACGAAGTACTCTACTCATAACGATATTTCAAAATCGTGTAAAATTGATAAGTGTTGATTTAAAATCTAGGTCGGTCTAGACAAAGTTTGTTTTATAGAGGTGAACGGGGGTTAGAACCGAGCAAAACACTTTGGACTCGGAGATGTTCATTCCGGTATCTACTTATATCCTATGCGAATGTTTGCCATGGAGACTCTATGATGTTTTCTCATTTGTCGCCTCCCGAGATTGGATCAAATTGCCCCAAACATACGTCTGCTGGTGCAGCAGGATATGGGAGGAGGAAGGAAGCGAATCCAATCCTTCACAACATGTCTTGCGCCAGCTTCCGTCAAGCTCACACAGATCCAGGCTCATGCTAATGCAAACAAATATACTACATCGCCACAGACACGCGACATAGCAACCTCGCACCAGCGCATTACTCGTGTATCACGTTCTCGGTGCTCGCAAAGCGTTTGGTCTTAGTTCTCTCGTCGGCTGCTCTACTCGGGATTTCCCCCAAAAAGAAAAACACCCGGTGCGCATGCAAATGTACAGCCCTCCGCACCATACAAGCATGCACGAGATGAGCGCATAAGGGAAACACAGAGAGGGCGATGAAATAAAACGACGATAGTAAGAGTGAATGTGTGGGAGGAGGAGGAGGAATGAACTAGAGTGTTCTTTCTCCATCTCTGGCCGCGAAAAAATGTTTCATTCGCAGGATCAAAGGGGGGATTCGTCTCTGTTTTACACGTGTAATGTGTCGCGATGCTCGTTTTTCCACGAGTCGTTTGCGCCCGCAGACAGAGCAATACCATATTCCTTCAAGAGCATGAGCTTGCACAGAGTGAAAACGATTCGCTAGTATTAATGCCCGCAACTCGCATACTCGCTCCGCCGTGTCATTGCTTTTATATACCACCAGAATTTTGTGAATTTTACGCTTGTGTGCACCAAAAGAGGGAATGGTAGAAAGTGAAAACTTCGACAAAGGGCTATCGAGTCGAGAGCACTGAAAGGATTTGTTTGACGAGGACTGCCCGGGGAAAAGAACATTAAAGGTTATCCAATCACTCTTTTTACATTATAATACCGACGACATCACAGAAGGGCTGATCGTAGCTTGCCGAGAACCTCGCCGAGAACTCCCTCATGGACATATGAAAGAGAATGAATTCCCGATTGCATTTCGCGATTGCGTATTTTCCTCCGTTAGCCGATAGTTCCATTCTTTTAGGACAATAGCCCGCGAAGCGGGGAAAATTTTGGCTATCCTGCTGCCCGCCAAAGAATTTTTGGGTGATATGAAGATAAGAGGAGCTTTCTAAATATTTGATATCACAAATTAAATGTATATAATTTCAATCGTATACATGAATGAGAAATGCTGCGCCAATCGAAATTTGTGCCTCAGTCCTTTTATGAAGATCGAGATTCAGAAGAGGAAAATCACGGACGGGTGAGCCAGAGTAAATCGTTGCCTTCATACTACCCGATTGTCCTCTCCATGTCTCGCCCTCATCCTCTTTTATCCTTTTCTCTCGACTTCGCTTTAAAACACATCACTTGTCACAATTACCCTGTTATTTGAAAAGATAACAACAATAACGAACGCGATCTCGTAGGGAGGGGATCGGCAAATTTCAACAGCACCTTACTCAATCAGCAAGTTCTCATTTGAGAATATTAAGCAAGCAATGAAAAGAGTGCACTTGAAGAAAATGACTCGAGACAAAATATACAACGACCGCGTGATCACAAACAACTTTGAAGACCCAAGAAGTATAATATCGATTCTGAAAGATTGAAACTGTTGAAGCCTCGTCGACGGATGTGTGACGCACCACGAAATCTGTATTACCACTCGGAAGAGTCGAACTATCAACCTCTTCGAGCGAAATACTCGCTTCATCACTTCAAAAATAGAGTTGAAAATATTTCGAAAGGAGGTCGCCTTTGTTGAATTTGCTCAAACTTCCGTCAGACGTGATAGCAAGCCATTTTCGCAAGTTTTGCACGCGTGAGCATAAGAATTAGAGCAAAGTCCGTTCAGATTCTGATTCTGACAATAGAGCATATTTTCGGGAAATCGCGGTAGAAATTTCGAATGATAGGGAAGTCTAGACGTCGAGAAAGCTAAAAGGCTCGAAGTGCACGCCATCAAATATGCACCAGCTTACGTCCCGCGCTTGACTCCTTCTTCGCCATGCCTCCGATATCGTCCCCTCTCCCCACCTCCTCTTCACCACGACGACGTACATAATCCTCTTATAACGGGGCAAAAAATAGACGACCAGAGTTGTGAATAGTAAAGGCAACTAATTGCACCTCTTAGGCTCCATTATGCCAAAAAGTCACCTGGCGCCCCGAAAAAATGTGCCCGCCTCGGCTTGAAACAATGCGCCAATCTCTCGGAATACAATGAGCGAATAAATCGACCAAGTCGTCGGACCCTCCCAACTCTTCCTCCCGCGATATAATATATCCGGTGCGTTCCAAGTATGCAAAAGTACACGCGAGTGGAACACACTTTCGCATCGATAAAAATCTATGCGGGAGATTATGACGACGATGGGTGAATTTATATGTGTGATGAGCTCACCTCGCCAAACTCTCTTTGAAGCGAGTTTCAAGATCTACGTACCATCGTTCCGAAAGATGCAACAGACCTGATGATATCATCCAATCGGACACAAAATGGTAGGTAGAAATATTCAAAGCACGAAATTTCTAAATTCATCCTCTCGCGTAGTCTGCATCGACCGAAAGAGAAAAGAAAATCTCGAACCCGAGTGCATTTACAGAGGCACGCGATATTCTTTTGAGGTTAACGCGAAGAAAATTGGCATATAATGGCGATTGTTCGCTTCGCCACGCGTAAATCCGGAAAATAGTCCACTTGTAATACAATGAATAAATAAATAAGCTGCAAGGGCAGGCCTATATTACACACGCTTTGAAGCCGTGTTGAAGTCTATAATATCCGTGGTGGAGTTGGCAAGGCGCGAATTATTTGAAATTTATCGTCGCGAAGAGATGTTTGGGCGAAGAAGAAAAAAAAACAGGGAAAGAATATCTATACTAGCGACTATGTATGGAATTGGTATGAATCACGCATGCGTATGGTGTCTTGTCTTGACACTATACACCAACACATATGAGAGTACGTGCTGACCTGTTACATAGCGAGTGCTCCGTGTGCACCATGCACGTATAGAGGCGCCTCTGCGCGCGTGAGAATCCGGGATCTCGGCGGAGCTGATCGAGTAGTAAAGGGAGGGAGGTGAAAAGGGCAAGAGAATATGCGCAGTTGATTTATGGTCATCGGAGCATGATAATGACTCTTTGTCGAACGATTCGTAGCGCGATGATTTACGCGCCCGCCGTGCGCTGGACTCTGGAGCAACGAAGGCGGTATACATATCTTGGTTCTCCAACCTGTACCCTGTAAAGTACCCTACAAATGTGTAAGTATACACTCGTCCTAACCTATATTTCTATACAAAAAAAGAGAGGAGACGTCTGTAGTCACCTCGGCAATGGGTAAGCTGCTCTGCACACGCACGTAGAATACGGAAACCCGTGCGAGCCATGCGCACTTCCGTAAGGGTGACAGCGTTGGATAATACAACTTCTCTTTCAACCTCTTCCACGCCAAAACTACGATTTGACCAATGGTGAACTGCTATTGCAATACAGGTACATTAGAGATACTAATGACCGAGTGTGACATGGGCATTGTTGATGTCCGCGATGGCGGGTGTATATTGCAATCCCTCGAATGTAAGTGATGCCATGAACTTAATGTTGTCCCGACGCGACGCATTGATTCGATGCCCGATATTTGGCGCCACAATTGAGGTAGACGAAGGCACAAGCATCGAATCCGCTGATGTGAAGATCTTTCTTACCATCATGTCTGGTTCGGCTGACGGATGGTCTTTTTTACATACGAGCCCGGAATCCATTATCGATTTTTAGAAGATGATCAGCTATGGGAATAACGGCCTAACTCGGCCCCTGTATTGCGCTACTCTCGACAGAGCTCTGCGTACACAAACTTCGATGCTCATCTCAAACATGAGACCAACGGGACCAAGAGTCAAACCGGCTGATATTGCCACATAAGTACTAAGAGAATCAATACTTGTGTCAGAATTTTACGAAATGAAACACTCATGGAAAAATTTCTTCACGCAAGACAAGACGAAATAAGGCTTCTATCGGAAAACTTCGGACCTCATCCAGCAAGCGAGGAAAAATGTAGAAAATGTCACGGCGAGTGTACTTGTAAGCAGGGGAAAACACTTATATTGTGGTCGATCTCTACCACCAACCGTTGGAATTACATATTGCAATCCCTCGAATGTAAGTGATGCCATGAACTTAATGTTGTCCCGACGCGACGCATTGATTCGATGCCCGATATTTGGCGCCACAATTGAGGTAGACGAAGGCACAAGCATCGAATCCGCTGATGTGAAGATCTTTCTTACCATCATGTCTGGTTCGGCTGACGGATGGTCTTTTTTACATACGAGCCCGGAATCCATTATCGATTTTTAGAAGATGATCAGCTATGGGAATAACGGCCTAACTCGGCCCCTGTATTGCGCTACTCTCGACAGAGCTCTGCGTACACAAACTTCGATGCTCATCTCAAACATGAGACCAACGGGACCAAGAGTCAAACCGGCTGATATTGCCACATAAGTACTAAGAGAATCAATACTTGTGTCAGAATTTTACGAAATGAAACACTCATGGAAAAATTTCTTCACGCAAGACAAGACGAAATAAGGCTTCTATCGGAAAACTTCGGACCTCATCCAGCAAGCGAGGAAAAATGTAGAAAATGTCACGGCGAGTGTACTTGTAAGCAGGGGAAAACACTTATATTGTGGTCGATCTCTACCACCAACCGTTGGAATTACATGTGAGGTAGCTGTGCCTAATTTGCCCCCACTCAAGTTCTCAAATGTATGTACCCGCAGACCTTGCCGCGCATTCTTTTCATGTTTGTTACGTTAAAATATGAGAAAATGAACGTTTTCGACCGATCCTCAATGACACGCGTATTTCTTATAACAAAGAAGTGGTTTTCAGTACTTTCGACTTCTTTTTCGTTCGTCACTAAAAGCTATGCCAAACAAAATTGATGTGATGAATTCCAACGTACTTCAACTCATTTTCTTCGTCTTTGTCCCAACTTCAGAATGCTCTTTGCAGAATTGCAAAATTCGATTTTTAGACCATTTAACGGCCATATTACTAGAAAAAGTGCAACGTTCCTAATTTGCCCCCATAGTCTTTTTCAATTCAACTCAAATATTTTCAAAGGTGGCAAAGAAAGCTACGAAATGAGCTAAAGTACGTCTTATTTGGAGGTATGGGAGCCGAAATATCCCGATTATACGAAAAACCCGTACAATTTCATGGAGATAGGCCTCTTTTCCACGTGGGGGCAGATTAGGGATACACTGTCAAAAACTCGCAACAAATTTTCTTTTGCAAAATCAAGATAGCTCGGCTCAAATTCGTTGAATTTGAACGTACCTTAGCCCATTTTAAAGGTCTCGAAACAAGCTTCAAAATGAGCTATAAAGTACGTTGGAAAATGTAGAGATTAATTAGAATGGCGAGCAAAACAAAAGTAGTGGAGGCAAATTAGGCACACTTACAAGGAGGGTGCCAGGCCTTCGGATCACCAATCCTCCTGGAACTCTAGGATATGTTTTGTTATGCCAAAACATGTAACAAACCACTCTTATAACTTGCCAACGCTCCCTAGAATTATCTTGAGTACCAGGGTCAATATCCCAGCAAATAGGCCTTTTCCAGGTGGATTGATGCATCCATAGCACTCCATGAGCCAGCTATTCTATGCCGTGAGACTTTCCTTTAGACTAATAAGAATAGTAACATGAAATAGAGACTGAAAAGAACAAATTCCAGCTATGTAAGACTGGTATAGCTCATCTCAACCATGGATGAGGGAAGTTGAGAATCAAAAAATTGACAAAATTGAGTTTTTCAGCGACGGAATGATGAGTCTGGGAGGATGTAAGACTTTTGAATAAACATACATTAATGAATATGATTTACTCACATCCAGAGACCATCACTTTCCCAATTAATGTTGTCAAATTGCACCTGCACTGTGTGAACTGCCAAGGCCAGCCAAGGAGAGTGACAACCAATAGCAGATCCTGCGACTGACCTGTAAAAATTTGACAACAAAGTATCGTGCTCAACTCACACTCTGACTCTGCATATCCTACACTGATTTTACATGTTTCTATCCACAAGTTGATTGAAAAAATTCAATGTGAACTAATCTGAAATAGCTCTGATGACACAAAGTTAACCTGATTTTGACCACGTTTAGAACAACATTACAAGCAAATTCTACAGCACCTAAAAGTAAGTACTCATCTGAAAACCCCAAACTGCAACCAGCCACGGATTTTCAAGATGCTTAATTGTCGACGATGAATAGTAAATTGTGAATTTCTCTCAAGCAGACTATAATGAATATCAGGCCAGGTGATGGTCTGCGAGAAACTGTTGCACCGGCAGAGTTTGCAATGCTAATGCAGTAATGCTATAAAGGAGCAGACGACAAAAGTCATACAAGTGTCGTATTTTTCACTCGTTGTTTAGCTTTAGAGAAACTCGCACTTGATCACTTTTCCATCGCTAAAATCGTCGACAACCATCCTGACAGTCCGTGGCAGACAGCTTTTGGAATTATCAGATAAGTATTCATTTTGAGGTGCTTAATAAGACTTTCCTTGTGACATTGTTCTGAACGTGGTCAAAATCAGGTTAACTTTGTGTCAACAGAGCTATTTCAGATCAGTTCAGATTGAATTTTTTCAATCAACTGGTGAATAAAAACATGTAGAATCAGTGTGAAATATGCAGAGTCAGAGTGTGAGTTGAGCACGATACTTTGTTGTCAAATTTTTACAGGTCAGTCGCAGGATCTGCTATTGGTTGTCACTCTCCTTGGCTGGCCTTGGCAGTTTACACAGTGCAGGTGCAATTTGACAACATTAATTGGGAAAGTGATGGTCTCTGGATGTGAGTAAATCATATTCATTAATGTATGTTTATTAAAAAGTCTTATATCCACCCAGACTCATCATTTCGTCGCTCAAAAACTCAATTTTGTCAATTTTTTGATTCTCCACTTCCCTCATCCATGGTTGAGATGAGCTATACCAGGCTCATATGGCTGGAATTTGTTCTTTTCAGTCTCTATTCCATGTAACTATCCATATTTGTCCATAAGAAAGTCCCATGCCATAGAATAACTGGCTCATGGAGAGCTAAGGATGCATCAATCCACCTGGAGAAGGCCTATTTGCTGGCATATTGACCCTGGTACTCAGGATGATTCTAGGGAGCGTTGGCAAGTTATAAGAGTGGTTTGTCACATGTTTTGGTATAACAAAACATATCCTAGAGTTCCAGGAGGATTGGTGATCCGAAGGCCTGGCACCCTCCTTGTTAGCTTATTCAGTCCATCGTCCCTCGATGCCTATTAGATGCAGCGCATGCGCGTGTACTCACAAGGGGAAGACCAGGTGTCCGTATCACCAATCTTTTCAAAATTATTTTTCACTTTTTTGTCCTACCTAGAATATGAAGAATCCAGAGTAACTCTGTCCATTGATTTCCTGTACAAAGATACATGCACTGAGATTATCATTGCTCATCCAGGTCCATGTTGAGAAGTTGTATATACATATAGATATAATAGCAATGTTAATGTTTCTGGCTATAGCTCTGAACAAAAAGCCAATTTGACGGAGTTACTCTGGAATTTTCATATACTAGGTGATGCAAAACTGTGAAAAAATTCTAAAAAATTGGTGAAAATGGTGATTCTCCCGTTGTTAGCGTCGTGGAGGCGTATTCTGGCCCGTGCAGAGCATTGAAACACATTCTAGTGTCACGCAGCCGACGATGCACACATGGAGCCACGCCGCAACAGGACGACATACATATGTACGGTGAGCGATAAAAGAAAAATCAGCGAGGGACTGCGCTACAAAGGGTGTGAGGAAAAGCGAGAGGAGAGAGAACGACAAGATAAGCGACTGTTCGTGTAACTGCACGATGCACCTGCTGTAGCAAAAGTAAGGACGATAAGTGCGGAAAGTAGGTATGCCATTGGCTTTGGAGATTCCTGAGGGGGGATTGAAGGAATAAAGAACAAGAAGAGCGCGCGAGAGAGGCTCATTGCCATAGCACCGTCGCGCGAAAAAAAAAATTATAGAGAAAAGCTTGAGCCACGCGTGTACTAAAACCAACTAAAACATTACCATTGCGAGTCCAAGCTTTACACGTCATATGTACATTTATTTATCGCGCACTAGTCTAGATGTACTTTCTTGGCTTGCGACCAGCGCATGGGGGAACGATTCCAAGAATGGTGCGCGACACTGGACTATTATCTGCGCCGCGAGGAACGATCATTAACGAGATTCGCGCGGATATCGTGAGGCAGAAAATTCAATTGCGTGGTGTACTCCCCTGCTAGAAAAGGTGAGCATTTCTTGGCCAAAAACTAGCCAAGTCTCATTGCCATGCATTGCCACTACACCCATATATTGCATGGGTGGCAAAGAACGCTCACATTTCTAGCAGGTTTTATTTGAACCTGAATCAGGCGTATCAGTGACCAGCGGTGATGCATTTGCGCCCAGATAACCACGCGAGTTTTTGAAGGCACTTGGAAATACAAAGCACTCGGAGGTGGAGGATTTCATATCAACCGCAGCTAGTTTTTGTACCAGGTTATATTATCCTGATGGAACTCACAAATCATATTCATTTGTGAGGAATCTGGGAGTAGGAGTTCACCTGGTGTAAAACACCCATATGCCTCAATCCCAGAAACTGCCACATCAATTTGGTAACTCTTCTGCCTCCACTCAATCCCGACCTCTTGTGCCAGCTCTTCGCGATGTCTACACGCTGTTCTGGTGTAGGAATCTTGGCCAGAGTCCAAATTCATTTGCTACATGATTCCAAAGTACACCACGTTAACCCCCTCTCGGCAAGCACCATACGAGAGAGAGATAGCCATAGTAGAACCTGTCAGCAGTGAGACTCCCAATCGAACGCGAGAATCAAAGTTTGTAGAAGTAATTGAGTGTGCAGGGAAGAGCAGTGGGTTCAAGTGGGCGCTGATTGGAAAGTAAATAACGGCTCACTCCGACGAATGGAAGATTCCTCCTCTTGTTTGAATTCCCCGGAGAGAGAGAGGCCGGGTTTACCGCGAGAAAACTAAGAAAATTAGAATTCTCGCGACTGCTGCAACGGCGATGACGGCGACGAGACAGAGATTGCAGAAGATAGAAAAAAAGAGTCATGCAGAGAACGAGAGAAGAACATTCACAATGAAAAATGGATGAAGACGGGGAGCTGGTGAGGAACTCTCGTTAAGAAGTGAACACAAGCAGGCGCTAATTAACGCGGTAATGGAGCCAATTTGAACTACTGTGCACTGGCTGCCGAAATGCCTCATCGTCAGCGAAAGCATCGCTCACTGCAAGCGCCACCGCCCGCCACCACCGCGTGCATTCGCGAAAAATTCTTCCCTTTGGCATCCGATGGCAATAGTGCAACTGTACTACTACACGGATGAGTGAGGCACGAAAAGTAGGTGCTGAGAAATCGCAAAAGTATATTTGGGTACAGCCGCAGTAGACAAGTTCCGAGAGGGAGGCGTCGTAATAGCAGCGGAGACGCCCTCGCAAATTAACCCGATCCCGAGACTCTCGCGCGTCTTAATTTAGGCGTGCGTGCACACGCACGGCTGCAGCACCGCAACTTGCAAGTATGATATATAGACAGCAGCCCACCACAGCATCACCGTACAACGGCTGAGCAAACCCACATGAGCACGGGTAAACGTTTCAGTGCCCTAAAATGCCTCTTACTCAGCTGTGAGAGGCTATAACTCGGCTTGTCTTGATGCGTTGCTGGGATATGCGGTTATTAAATCGACGCAGCAGATTATGGCTTTTCTGATGGCCGGGTTACTCATTGCGCATCGCGCTTAGTGAGACTTGCGCTTACTCTCGCGAAATTTGATGCACGCGAGGAGGTTAGTGATTCACGGAAAGTTGTCGACCGAGCGGAGATCGCAGGGTGGTGTCAGAATGATGTTTTCACGAGTCCATCTTGGCATACTTTCTGGGAAACGCCCGATGACGGACGACTCTGATCCCGATTCTGTATTCTCAGCTTCAAAAAGAGCCACTGCAGATTTTAGGATGAGCTGAAGAATTACCATCACTACTTTCGAAATTTTGAATTATTAATACTGACTCACAATCAGCCAGTCGATTTATACCGGTGTACAATGAGGAATACATTCTCATTAATCAAGATTACATCTCGTGAATCTTTGAATGCTCATCAAGAAGTTTGAGGCTGAAATGAGGGATAACAACAATTTTGAATATGATGGTTGCGCAGGTATCAAGAAAAAGTCAGAAGAATTTTATTCAAGTTTCGCTTAGTATCAGTATCAAGAGAAGAAGAGAAGAAGTGCAATTTCAAAGTGATGGAAGCTACAAGTAGCAAATGGATGGGTCTTGGAAACTCCCATATTCTCTCTTCAAGGCCCCATGGCGGCGGCACGAGGGAGCAAAAAAAAATTTGAAAAATTGTCAGAAAATACAGGAAGCGGAGGGGGCGGAACGCGAGACGGACGATGTACGGCGCTCTGAGGAAAAAGAGAAGATCAAGACTCGGGACTGAGAAAGAGTAAGAGGAATGAGATGGAAAATGGGAGGAGACGAGGTCGTTCTTATTCGTTGAGCGAGTCTACATCGCGGTCGTCGTTGTCGTCGTCGTCGTCTTGCAGAGTTGACGTTTGCGCTCCGAGGTGTTTGGCACCACTCGCTCCAGTTTCTTCATATATATCAAGATTTTTTTCATGGGTCAAAATTAGAAGACACAGATAGCTGTCATACGAAAATCCAATGATATTGTTCCTAGCGACAATTTCTGATCGTTTTTCGGTTTCACGTATCCTAAAGCAGCTGCATCTCTCGCACAGAACCACCTATATAGCTGCAATTGATGTTGGTGGATTCCAAAAAAGAGGAGGTCAGTCGCGGTTCAGAATTTATGGTACTCCATAAGTGTATATGCTAGAAAGCTAAGGAGATCCAAACAGATCCGTATATTGATTCACAGATGACTAAGACCAGATATAGAATCACTTGATAGATCAGAACTGGAGATTGAATGAAAAGTCGTTATTTTATTTGGCCCGGTTGGAGGTTTGATTTTTTCCCGATCTATGCAGAAATCGCAAAAAAATAAAATCCGGTGGATCTGAATTGATATCATTCTGGCGTGTTACATTCGTATCAAAACTGGATATGAGCTGAATGAAAGTTTTGTTAGTCCATTAATGAGTTGGCAACACTACCCTCACTCTTCCGATACCAACACAGAAATAGACACCAAACTTTCAATTTTTCATCTAGAATCTCAATGCTTCTGACAGGCGGTGTCAGACCAAAAAAAGGTTCCTTACACTTCGGGCAGACGCAGTCGTTGCTCAAATTTCCAATAACGTCACTTTACGGAAACCCCCGACCTCGAGAGACATTCAAAATCCTACTAAACACCTTAATCAACCGCAAGTATCTGTGGCCATCATCTCGTATGATCGTTGTGGCTGTATAGCGCAAAAAATACCCATCAGCTCTATAGAAACGAGTCTCCAGGGCGTTCATTACGGCGTTAGCTTTCCATGAAACGCGAGACGGCTCTGATGCATCTTGGAGCTGGCGAACTGCTCAAGAGATACGCGAATGCGTCTCGCGGGTCGTAAAGACTCCCATACGGCGGCGTCCGCGGGGGCAAACGAGCGTAAAAGAGACGAAAGAGCAGTCGTCATCGTACTCGACGCTAATATCGCACCTCGTAAATTATGAGGAGCTGTCACCGCGCGTCCGCAAACTTGCACACCACCTCCCTCTCTCGCTCAACATATCTTGAAAGCTCTCTGGGCTTCCCGCTCTTTTCCATTACCCAAATCGAAGCTGCTTCTCCAGCAGCACTATACTTCGAAAAGAGAAATCGCTCTTCGTGCATCGGCTTCCTGGCAAAGCTGCTCTTTTTACCCTGGTTGGAAGCGCGAGTAATGCGAGTTGAGAGCGGTCGAGCTTTTTTCCTATACCACCACACCACCTAGGTGTACCCGAAGAAGTCGAACTCGAGCTTCCCCGCGGACTATACTCGTTTCAAAGTTCGCGCGGCGGCGGCGGCGGCGGCGGCGATCGCTGCTCTCTTTCTGTGTTTTTCTGCTGCCCGAGCGCAGACTTTGCTCTATCTTTCTCTACACTCTTCTGTTTCTACCGCTAGTGCTACTGGGAGAAAAATTGCGCGGCTTCGCTGCAAGCGAGCACTTTGCCGCACCACTTCTTTGGCTCCGGCTCGCCCCGATATCGTTTTCTCTTTCGGTGTGTATGTGTAGTAGCTAAACTCGCGCCGGGCGTACTTTTGCGGCTTCGATTTTGCCGTTCTGACACATTGGGTTCGTGGATTTACCATCACGCAACACGGTGGTTCAAATTGTTGCGTGTGGATGCTCTAAAGAGTCCAGATTGCGCTTTGGATTCTTGAGAAATCCGTTAGAGTTTGAGGGGCTGTTGATTTATTACGCAAAGGACTTATGCAAGAGGAGGGAGAATCGAAATCTTAGACTTGACCATTTGAGAATAAGAGACCCTCACTGATAAAAGGAGGGGCCAGGCAGCACTAGTGCGGGTCATGCATTTGGCTGAAACTCTCTGGAAATAGTCTCCTTTCAGTATGTCAGGAGATAATACCCAAAGCCGCACAGTCTAACGCGCAAGCGTTTTCCCGTATAGCGAGCTATGATATTAGCATTGCGTTTTTATAGGCCCATGTTGAAAAGTGACAGATATACCACGTGACCACGACATTTTGGACTAGGTTTGGAGGTTATTCCGATTCTTTGCTTCTGCGCATGTATGTTTTGTCCGAATTATCGTGATCACATTGTAGATATACTGTAATGCATATGTGCTCGGAAAAACTTGAGCGCTAGACTCTGGGGCTTTGGCTATCATCTCTCGGCACTGAAAGAAGACTATGTCCAGAGTTTGAGCCAAATCCGTGAGCGGGAATCCCTGGCCGCCGAGCTGTCCGCTCCTGGTGAGGGCGAAAGAATGGTCTGAACGGACGAAAAAATCTTTCTCACATAATGAAGGAATACGCCCATAGGCTCGGGTTTCTGAACAACGTCGATGCGTATCAAAGATTTTGGCGGTTACGTTCCAATCGAGAGGTCCTGGATTCGAACTCCGGGACTGGCACCACACACATTATTTTCAAAAGGCCTTCACCGTCGTTTCCGATGGATTTTTGGCAATTTGCAATCTACCTCTAGCGCCCAAGGTAACAAGATACGGGAATTATTCTTGTTTCGTGTATTCCCAAAAACTAAACACGTCTTTTAAGATCTCGAATCGTGGCGAACAGTTACTTTCGGTTTAGAAGAAAATCATTACCATGCATGTATTGACGTTGTATCACCGTCGAGCTTGGGAATCTAGATTATAGAAGTGTCTCTCACAGGACCCTCAAGGCGCTGATGAGGGTCAAGTCATAGGTTCAGTGGATATGTAGAATTTACCCTCCGCCAAACACTTTGTCTCAATAAAAACGAAAGTCGGAGATGATTTCGCATCTCAGCGATCGGGAAAAAATTACATGAGCTCACCATTCCTCAAAAAGTCCGGATATTCAGAGCAACAACAATAATGATGGAATTCCCACCAAATAGACTCTTTGGACGAATTTGGAATTTGCTAGAATGATAAGAACTGGGCGAATGAGATGAAATTGGAGATGAAATCTGCAAAATCAGAGCAAGGTTGATATTAAAATTTCTAGCTGCCTCAGATTCTTGCACGAATATTTGGCCCATTTGAATTATTCCAACTCGTGCGCTCGGCTCATCAAAATTGCGAGTAGGCTCACCTCATCAGGGTTACCTTTTATACTACCCCCAAAGACGGAATAGAGACAGTCATAACGGAGAGAGCCCTCAAACCGAGCTCAAAAACGTACTGCTGTACTAGAGGGTGAGAAACGCTCAGATCCACTGCTTCATCAGAGAATCCTCGCTCATTTCGAAAAGACAATCCGGGGAGCGAAATCTCGAGGTGCGCCGCGCTCTGAATATAATATGTAGAGCAGCTCGCGGAATTTTAGAGCCGATGCTATGGAGGGCCGGGATAACTGCTCCAACATCCGAGGCGCGTTTGGAAATCCTTTGGAGAGACTGACTCCAACAGTCTAAAATAGCAGAGTATAACTGTGTATGGATCGAACGCCTTTATCCCTTTTGCTCCACTCGTATTTCTCTCGCACTCTGCGAGTATTGAGCGCGTGCAAGATTGAAATCGAATTGAGTTAGGTTATGTAAATTGTTCTGCCGCGCTCGAATTGGTGCTTCCAATATCTGCCGCCAGTTATGTCGCGCCGTCTGTCTTGCACCTCTCTCACTCACACTCACTTGGGATACATAGGTATATTATATCTTTGCGAATCGATACGCAGAACGGGAGAAAGAGAGTCACGGGGTACGCGTGGGTGGCTGAATTCGACTGAGACGTTTTTGCGTATACGCGCTTTGGGAAAGGTAGATTATATGGAGAATGATGGAGTTTGTGAGATGTCGTGCGTGAGCCGGTTGAATATCGGCACTGAAGATGTGCGAGCACGCGTCGATCCCTCACCAATATCTACTGCGATCCCGTATGTACTTCATCAACTTTAGCCAGCATAGCTAGTTTTTGTTGTCAGGCACGGGGTGCAACTTACGTTGACCAAATCCTACGCAGAATGTCCTTGCGAGTAGTTTCTTTCCAACAATGTTGACGTTCATCCGAAAAAATTTTCGTCCCAACCCGGATAGTAAGTGCGACTTTTTGGCTGGACAGATATGTTTCATTGTCTGTCACCAAATGCTCAAATACCACCCTTGGGACATTCCCTATCTTTATTGACCATCAGTCATTCAATCGGCGTTACTGCACAGATCAAACGAACGTATCCATCATTGGTCCGGTCATGAGGAGGTGAGTTGACATTTTGATGAAAAAACTGACCCAACGCTTATGTTTTGCGTTAATCAAATTTAAATTTTTTTCTATCACTGTTTGTCCTGCAATTTTTGAACCAAAATACTTTTGTGAGGTTTTCATGACCGAACGTGAGTGAGATCATTGGACGATAACGAGTGCATAAGACCCGAATTCTAAATATTTGAATTCAACATGAACTGGTGGATGTTTACAGAGTATTTCTCATGTTTCTCCTGGCTGCTGTTCTGTTGGGAATATGCATGAAGTTCTGTAAACCTAAACAGCCAGCCCCAAACCCGAATTACTCGACGGATTACTAATTTTGCATCAATGACTGAAGATGCGCTTTGTTCGACCCTGATGCTAGATTGAGTTCCTGTCCATCAACGATATTGTTATCTCATGACTGCAGCAGTCATCATCTTCTCTGCAAATCAATCATTTTCAGAGTCTGAGGGGGAGTTCACCATCTCAGATGCAACAGGAATGGATGTACCAGTCCAGAATCGATAATTCTACTCTAACTCGGGTCTCATTGCGTAAAAGTCACACCTCGTGCGACATTGTGCTAATATCAAACGCTGTGAGCGCAAAAAAACCCTGAAAAAATGCTCCAACAGCTAACTTTTTCAATCAGCCACAGTGACGGGTAATTCTTGCCTCATTTTGCTAAGGAAAATTCGTCTCCGGAACGCAATTTCAATTGGGGTAAAACGTTGATATCCGAATTCGCGTAGTCGCTTAGCGCAGGATCTTAAAAATTCAGGAGACGCGTCTCTGAACTTCATTTATTCTGCACCATCTCTCTCCGAAGAAACGTCACATCACAGCGTTTCAAAGCGAGAAGAGAGGAGACACGTACCAAACCGAGTGTATAGAACAAAGTCGATCGGGAAAAGAGGCGGTAAAGTATTTCCGAGTACTCTTCGCGAAGCAACTCTTGCAACGTATATGAAATTTGCTAGACAGAGAAAAATGGACTGTCACATTTGAAAGAGGCCAAGCGAGGTCCGCATGGCGCGACGGAGTCCTCGTTCAAGTATTTAACGAGCCGAGTACGCCGCGTTCGTGTTTAAAAAATTGTCTCCCCGAGCCAACAATGACGAAGAAATGTGGACGATGAGTTCGGGTTGGGGGGGGGGGGGTTTGGAAAGGACACAAACAGCCATTTTGGTCATGGTCGATCGCAAAGAGCGAGTCTTTGAAGGGCGCGATCAATTTTTTAACCCCTGTTTGCTCTGCTTTTAGGCGCTCAAGTTAGCAAGCAAGAAAACCACTCGGTACACACCGATGATCTTACACATTTAATCGAGAGAGAACCCGATAAAATGACGCACACGACGAAGAGGAGCTCGAACCGCGAAAAAGGCACTTGGGGATGGGCAAGCAGCGATCCCGGATTATTTTTTGCCCGTCCGTTCTTTATAAAAGGAAGTAAGGTTAGGGATGATAGTGACCAAGGTTCCATTGTTCCAGGCCCCACTACCGGGTATCAAGGATTATACTTCGATTGCGATAGAGCCGATCGAAAGACAACATTCATCGGGAGCATCCAAAAGTGGCCCTCTCATCGTCGTTGAGAGTCCGAGACACAGATTCTTCGTTGAGTTCATTGTTCCGAGATGAGCAGCAGTAGAGAGCAGATCTAGGTTCATTAGACGGGTACAACAATGATGTCCTGGTGTAGCAAAGAATGGAATCGGAGTACTCGGAATCTCATCGCGCGCTCATTAGTCGGGAGCAAATTTTTGCACGAGCACCCGGATCGAGCTAACCCTCGAGGAAAGTGATCTATACTAGGATGGGGTTGTTGTATCTGCGGGATTGTAGGATTGAGATAAAAATGGGAGCAGCGCGTTTGTCTCGCAGTGTGTTTGTGCCTAGTGAAAAAATACGAAAATTGGTATTGGCACAGGACTGCGAAATCGATATTCCACCAGAGTCGATGTTTTGCCCCAAAGCTGCGGGGGGTTTAACGCAGTCGGATGACTCGTAGCGAGAAAATGTGGTCAGCAATTTCGAGGAGGAAGATCTATCAAACGACCCGTGATCCACGGGGGTAGTTCCTACATATCTTCATATCCACAGAAGCGAAGATATTGAGGAAGGCTCACCCATCCCATCCACTCAGGGTCCCTTCATCTACCATTCCTCTCGAAGTAACCCATTGTGGATATGAGGAGCCTGTGTTACTCCGACTGCCAAAATTCCGCAAGATTTTTCCTGCCACCAGCAGAGCGATTCCACGACCAATGCGACCATCAACGACCAGCAACGACACGACGCAATATCCACCACCAGCGGCGGCGACATCGACGTGACGACGAAAGGGCGCGGAGCAAGGGGTGAGAAGGAACAAACCGCTCCCCTATCGCTTTCTCCTATTCCTCGTGGCCGACGCACGCACCCCGTATTCAAGGCTTTGCTGTTTTTCACCCTCCATTTTTCACGCCGGCTGAACGAAATTAAAATGGAGAGCCAGAATATGTCCTTCGGCGTGCCTTGAAAAACCCTCGCTTGAAACAGCTTGTCACGCGTAACTTACCACCTTTACTCTATCATTGGCCGGAGAAAACGTCGACTGCTTTTGAGGCGCCTTAAAAAAAATTGCCGAGTCGAATATTGCCCTAGGTACAAAATGAGCATTTGATGGATGATATTCGGAATGTTTTGTGGTGACTGTGCCAGAGCGAAATTGATGAGCAAAGTGGTAATGCGTCAGTCATATATGCACGAGAGTTGAAAGGCGAGATTGGAGATGGCGTGGACGCACGAGTTTTGTGGAAAATATGTCGATTGATTTTAATATCCTTATCGTATCGATGAGTAAGTACAGAGAGGAGATCATTACAGTATTTCCAACAGTGGTAATCACAGTGAGAGCTGCTGTGCATGCATCTGGCAAAATGGCAATTACGATAATTGGGCAGTATTGGAGCCGCGTACGTCCTCGCGATCGCTGAAATAGAACACTGTGTGATACTGCAGTCTGATCAATAAATATCGTTCATAAGCGGCTATCGCAACGAGGCCGGGAGATTACACATCACCCCGAGATGCAACAGCATATATCTCTCACTCGCTCGGGCTCACAGTAGTATCAGTCATGGCTGAAATTGACCGGCGTTCTCCGATGCAGTTTGCAGTTATATCGATGGGCGCACTCACAAATATGACCGAACCGAATTCACTGCATTGATATGAGATTCGACGATGATGCGATCAAAAACCGCCCCCGGGAATGAAAAATGGAACAAAATATGCAGCTGAAGATGTTTATTGCAACGATTCTCACTCAAAGTGAGAAGTTCACGCGTGAAAGGGCGCTCGGAGCTCGGTACGGAGCTCAACATTTTTCGAAAACTTCAGGCTGAAACTCGGTGATGAACAAAAGTGATGCGAAATTTTATCTGACTGCCATGTGAATGCATCGAAGTAAAAGAAATAAACGAAAACGAGGGCAAAGGAGGAGGAGCACGGGGAGAGAGAGAGAGACCTAATTACGGCCTATCGGGTGCCATTAATCGGAGGCCCCCGCCACCGCCGCAAATTCCCGCGAGTGCATCGCATATACTGCAACAACTGCAACACGCTCGTGCACCTCCTCTTCTGCGTCGGCATAGTCGTCGTCGCCGCCGCTGCACATAATTCCCTCGGCATCCGGACAAAAAGCCTAGAGCAAGCTCATTACCCACTAGTAGTCCTCACCTCGGCCTTATAGATACCACTTTCTCACGCCCTTCCGTCCCTCTCTGACACTGCAATAATACAATGTCCTCCGCTGTCCATTCTTCAACACTCCATGGTAATATAATGTGAACGTTCACAATAGTGTCGCTGTACATTGTCTTGCTCGTCATCGTCGTCATTTGCGGCTCGACATACTATTAGGGAAGTCGCGCGTGAAAGTCAGTGTTTACGATTGTACGGGCTGGTGAAATAACGAGGTAAGAAGCTTGAAACAAGCGGGCGAAGTAGTGCCCTTGCATCATTATTCAAAAGAATTGATCCGACACCGTAAAAAGCGTATTTTGCGATCTGTTATAATACCACGGCAATTCTCTTGCCATTCAAGGGTGGGCCACTGATTCATTCCCTAATATGCAA
Organism: Eretmocerus hayati; assembly: GCA_029851415.1. Taxonomy (NCBI): domain Eukaryota; kingdom Metazoa; phylum Arthropoda; class Insecta; order Hymenoptera; family Aphelinidae; genus Eretmocerus; species Eretmocerus hayati. Next base: position 199,554,753 of record CM056741.1, on the reverse strand, counting down.
AAGGTGCTCTGTCTCTAAACCTTATAAATTTTTCAAATATTTGCATTTTTCATGGCAAGATACGTGAATTTGGAAAAAGCACAGGCTTGGAAATTTTGTGTACTCTCAACACAATTGGGGTAATGTGAAAAATGGGGCAAAAATGCAAAAGAGGACAAAACAATGGAAACATGAGCGTCGTGCGTTGTTGTTGTTGCACTCGGTGTCCTAATTTTCATGGCACACGGTATAATTCACAGCTCACGAGTTGATCCCGGGAGATCCACGACGGTATTACTCGCAAAAAAGTCGAAAGCTATGATTAACGACCTCACCACCAACCCATACCACCACTGCTACTGCGGTTTGTGCCGACGGATACCTCGCTCTTGATCTCCAGAAAAGATTCGGTCTCTGTGATGTCCAACTCAGTGTCGTGCAACGCTCTTGACCAACCATATTTTGAAGACGAAGCAAGAAAAATCAAGAGGATGTCTTGAGAGCCATCCAATTGCGCGTAAACAGCTCCTCGAATTAGTAAAGCGACGCCCTGATATTACGATGATTAATCGTAAGGGCGTAAGAATGAGCCTCGAAATAGGAAGAAGAAAATGAGGGGAGAAAAAATAAATATCGCGCGACACACACACACGAGTAGGATATGTGATGGAACCCCGATGGCAAATAGCTAAAGGGAGATTCAACGAGAAAGAAGCTAGGATAGATATATTAGACAGAGATGGCGAAACAAAAGTACACACAAAGCCGAAGAAGATGGAGAGCGAGTAAATAAATGGGGGGCAAAATGAATAAAAGAAGAGTACGAGAATGGGGCAGAAGAGCGCATTACACGATCAATAAGCTTTCGCAAAAGCTTCTTCTTGCCTTCTGTAGTCAGTCGTACCCCGAAGATTAATCATTGTTTTACGTGGCGCGTCAAAATTAGAGTGGCGGTAGGTACGTTCATACAACAGTAGTACACACATCGTAGAATATGTACTTACTGATGTGCGGAACAGTGAGTTTGAGCTCACATCGCTCGAATGGTTCTCACCCCTACACGCCTTCCCTTTTGTGAAAAATTGGCTCTTCTTCCTGTCTATGATTCGTCGTCCACGCGATAACGGCTCATTTGATATCAAATTTCGGGCAGTCTTGGCAACCGAGGTCGAAAATTATTGATCGTTCCCAAATATAGGTATCCACTGTCGTCGTAGTATGTTATTGCTCCTTCTACCCGACTCTACTGATAATAATAGCAAGTCACTCGATTGTCGAGCTCGGAAATTGATTCCATGAGGTAGAATAGAACACGACGTCGGTGTCTCGCTCAGGAATATAGGATTTTTTAAGGATGCATGATTGATGGTCACGTTGATGCCATTTATAGAATTTGGTTGCGATCTAAATTCTAGTTATCCAGAGCAGACATTGGAATGGATTGAGATATCAGCGAGACGCTTGTTGATATTTGCACGTAGAACGTACGGTTAGAAGCAACAACTTGAAGGAAAACCTGATCGGGTCTAACTTTTATGTCATCTGGCGTTCTATAACTGGATATTTATTGGGTTTACAGGATATCTTTAATATTTTGGATAACAGGCACAGTTCCTGACAGGCTGTAGAAATGACGCAGGCTGTTGGCTTATGTTCATTGGTGGATTCACACTACTTCCAAATAATATATATGAGAATTCTGTATAGCTGGTGAGTGTGGTGGAATCTTGCTTTTTGAAATGATGATTTCGGCACCGGGACAAGGCAGTCCTTCAAGCCATGCAATTTGCGATCCTTAAGGGAGTAACCTCGGTAGAAGATCCACCGATCAGATTTTGATCAAACTTGGCAGAGAGATGTATTTGCGTGTAAATTGATAACAGTCAAAACTTCACGATCATTGGCTACCTCTGAGTCAAACCCTCAGCATAAACATTTTTAGAGGTTATACGCGCTGTCTTAAGGGGCATCGCGATGATTATTAGACTATAAAAGACTGACCGATCAGTTTTTGTTCAAGTCTTGCTCACTTATAGAAATACGAAGAACCTGCTCGAACTTTTTTTTCAAGCTTTGGTTAGCTTGGAAAAAAGTTCTGATTAATTTTCAGCGTGAAGTCACGAATAAGTCACAATTAAGACAAATTTGCCGATAATCAGGGATAGATATTTCATGATTCGTGAGTCGGATGCTTATGCAAGTTCATGTGAGGGTGTATTGAGATATAATCACCACATAAGACACACATGTAGGCAAATTGGTGAAAGTTTTAAGAAGTCGATCTATTTGACTCACGCAGTACCGAGGTAACGACCGCGCTATTCAAATCGATAGATTTTTTCTAAACATCGCGAATCTGCCTTCATGCTTGTCTTATGTGTTAATCAGATCCCAATGGACTTCCACTTAAATTTGCATAAGCATCAGGCGCATGAGTTATGGAATATCGATCCTTAATTATCAGCAAATTTGTCTTATTTGTGACTTATTCGTGACTTCACGCTGAAAATTGACTAGAACTTCTATCAAAGCCAACCAGGGCTCAAGAAAAAATTTCGAGCACCTTCTTTGTATAATAGTCTACAAGAGAGCAAGATGATGACAAAAATTGATCGGTCAGTCTTTTATAGTCTAATAATCATCGCGATGCCCCATGAGACAGCGTGTATAACCTCTAAAAATGTTTATGCTGATGGTTCGACCCAAAGGTAGCCAATGCTCGTGAAATTTTTACTGTGTTTATTTGTCATGCAAATACATCTCTCTGCCAAGTTTGATCAAAATGTGATCGGTAGATCTTCTACCGAGGTTACTTCCTTGAATTATTTAAAAATTTCACAAAGCTAGAAATCTCGATCACGAATGACTGAGTGAAAAATTGTGGTTATTTAAGTATGAATTGGCCTGGTTTGGGACAAGACATTAGAATATAACTGTCCATTCTTTTCAGATGATGACGGGAAAATTAAATTTCAGTTACGACTGCAAAGTATTAAAAACTCGTTGATCAACACTCATCTCGTTCAGAGTCTCGCTCCCACAGGTTTGGCTGACGGTCCACCGGGTGTGTCACCGGGTCCTGGCACGAGCAGATTATATACGGGGTGGTTTGGCAATGGAGGGTGGTAGCATAATCCAGCGGACCGCAATCACGTACGTAAAGCGGTACACTATAGATATATAATACTGAGCACGGTAGGCGCCAAGACAAACACCTGCACGTGCCTCAAATGGCTTGCAAGCGCTTTAAAGGTAAGCTCATATGAGCAGCACGCGATGTGTGAGTGTGTGGATAGAGTGGCTTCGAGCAATTGGTCACGTACTAGCCGGTTATCTGCTTAGAAGCCCACCGTCGTCGTCGTCGTTGGACTTGCTCTGCTATGTATTGCAGTTTATAGCTTGAGCAGCAAGTATTCATATGTTAGTCTATATTTGTGTACCGCTTGGTCGCGAATCGGGGCAGGTGCCAGCGCGGGCTTTTAGGATTTTGCAGCTGCTATAGTTGTGAGCGATGTGAGTACGACGAGCTGAGAATGAGTGAGCGAGGATAGTGCTCTCTAAGAGATCAGTCTGAAGTGGTAAGCTGATTTTGCGGCTGACTGGATTGGAACTTTGAGCTTGTCTACTGGGGATGGGAGATTTTGCGCGTTTCAAGCTTTAAAGCACTGATTAAGCTCGGCGTCTAGGTATAATGCAAGCACTCTGAAATTTGTTCGACTTCACCATCGTCTCACTGTCTGCGATTGATGCACCAATAACCGTTGCTTAGGAGCTAAAAATTAAAATGTCTACTTGTGCAGGTCAAATTGTTAGTAAAGAGCGAGTTAGGAAATGGAATCTTTCAGTAAAATGGCTATTACAGTGTTCCGTGAGGCCATCGACTGAGACATAGGCCTAGATCTATTGTACCCTTGGAAGCCTCAAACAAAACTCGGAAAAGTCAAATTGATTTTCTCAATTTCAAAACTGAATTGGTATTGCGGTAGGTTGAACTTCAGCTACGCCCGTAAGAGCTTCATTCTGAAGCAATTACCAAACTAACTCGCGAGCTCGCAAGCTCTCCACTCGAATGAATGCAAAGTCTTCTCAAGCAGATCAACCTCTCAACAAGAGCGCGTACACACGAACACACGTATATCCACACGGATACATTTATCGGAAAATTTGCATCAAAACATTAAATCCTTCGGGTTGGTATAATCTCGATGGTCGATCTCGCGGATTATTCAATCAGCGACTCTGCTGTCGCGCGACAGCAGCAGTGCTCCAATTACAAGAGATTCCAGCACCAAATGTCTCTCTCCTTCCTGATCCACGCTTAAGCTCATCCCCGATTTCGCGGCGCGTTATCAAATCAGAGAACGAGCGAGAAAACCGACCAGAGTACCTTTTGAGCGACTGCAACTCTCTCAGAAGTGCGAAACTAATGAAGCCTCGTTAATGCCTCGAAGTCTCGTCGCATTTGCTTCGCGAGAAATAAACGAGTAGTCTCGGATTTTTTCTTGCCTATTTTGGCTGGATACTTGCGAGAGAGCTTTACGCTTAAAAATGAAAATAAGAAGAAGTGGGGATCGACTTGATGCGGCGTTGATGGACGCTTACTTAGCGCGCGTAACAAGTTCCTGGGGACGGGTTGGTTGAAAGACGATACCTCTTGGTAGTGCATAGAGACGAGCGAGCGTGTTGTAATCAGCACCTTGGTGCAACGGGACGCGAGAATAAAAAGATGAGCATATCGCCAACTCGCTCTCGTGAGAGCCATCAGGCACAAAAGGAATGCAACCATCAGCGGTGGTCAAGATATCAGTTTGCCGATGCCCGAGTCACGTTGTCAAGCTCCCCCACCTCTTCACTCTTCACAAGCCGAAACAGCGATGCGCATTTTCGAGTAATTTTTTTCTCGCGATCATCAAGCATGCAAGACGAAATGCATATTTGAAAGCAGATTCGTGTATCAATTTTTCAGACACAGAACGAGTTGCAAGGAAGCGACGAATGGGGACGGAAAATAAATATGAGCCCAAACCGCAGAAAGTGGTCACTCGTCGCGGTGACGAGATGGTCATTCATTCATTCATTCGAGTCCCCCCCCCCTCCCCCCGTTCACCATTTTATTACGACTGCCTTTTATAAAAAGATCGATCTTAACAGAAATCGTCGCGTTTGAGTGCTCAAATTGATTAGCATCTCATCGTGTTTGTGGTCGTGCGATGAGTGAAAACGAGAAGATAATTGGAAAGGTGTGTTTTGTAGATAGGCGCGTGGAATTGCGAACGGGGGTAAAACATTTGTCAGGCTGAATGAAACAGGACTCTTATGTCGTCTCAATGAGCCACCAGCCAAAATACCTCTTATCGGCGTCTCTTGCTCACTCTCGGCACAACGTCGCGTTCGGAATAACTCACCTGAAACATAAAAAATTTCGCAATTTGAATGTGAAGAATGAGCAATGGATTCGCAATATCAATCAAAAGAATATTGCATAAATCTACACGTTTTGCCACTTATGAACTAATCTGTGATTGCACATCATTTCGCACACAATAACACGAATAAAGTGATGGAATCGTTCATTCAATACGTCAGAATACATCGTTGACTTTAAAAATCGAGAGAAAAATATTACGTAGTTCGGACGCTGGGAGGATAAAAATGACCATGAATCTCAATTTGGAAAAGTTGATCGCCGAAACACAGAAATCGTCAGTACCGACACGACAACTTCGATAAGGAAGATAGGGAAAAGCCACGAGTGAATACGCTCCGATAGACGACACGGAGAAACAGTTTAGCCGCAGTTTTCCTCTTCGAGAAGAGAGGGCTTGTTTTGAGTGCTGAGTTTGTGTAGGACTCTCCGTCTCTGCCTGGTGGTGGTGGCGCGGGGATGAAACAAAAATGAAGAACGGAAAGGCCAATAAAAGTCGCTGGTGCGAAGAGCAGAGTGAGACGAGTGAGGCAAAGTTTACCTTCGCCACCAGCAGCATCGGGATCCCGCAGAACGATCGAAAAAGTTTGCCCGCGACGCGACGCCCACTTGTTCGATGCTACGACCATCACAGAGATGCTGCGGTTAGAGTCGTACTAACAGTGGCTCGGGGCATTTCTCGTGGTGCACAAACACAGATATATCGCGCAAAGTGGTTGCAACTGCAATTGCTGCTGCTCGTTGTGTGCGAATTCGTGCAATCGAGTAAATTTGTACACCGACACGTGGGACGCGACAAAAAGTTCAGCCGAGCGATTGACCAGACTCATTCTTCTTTCCTTCTCAAGAGGAAGCTGGTTTCCAAAAGAGACGCGCATGCGGGATCATTGCGTGCTTGGCAATTGAAGGATGTCTCTGCAATAATGACGAGATGACAGAGCATCTAAAAGCTTATTCTTCGACACGCTGTGCGGAAAAGTGTCTTTCCATTTTCTCGCACAGTTTGCCGAAACACACGGTTCGATACACGGTCGTAAAGCCTGTTCTTCCACCTTTGTATCGAGATGTACAATTGCTGTCGAGGATGAAGCGAGTTGTAAAAAATCAATCGTGACGGAGGATTGGGGCTCTTATAAAATAGTGTAGGGTGGTGGTGTGGTGGAAATGAGGATTTGAGGTTGGTCGGATTTTGCCGATCCTTCTGGATGCTGTATGTGAAGGACACATATCAATCTTGGATGTAGAGTGATCGTGAGGGATAATGAGATAATTGCTTTGAGTTGGTGAGATTGAAACCAACCGGGTCCAACTGAAAAAGAGCGTATAAAAAATGACCATAGTGGAACATACTCGAGTGAATGACTTTGAAGAATGTTCGTATGGATCATGAAGCACGTAGCCTTGACCACATTGGACCTGTACTCCACAGTTAAATGAAAATTTATTCCATTCTATTCTATTCAAAATAGGGCTATTCACCAGGAGAGGCCATCACATCCGGATCACGGATTTGGCTGAAACTTTGGCAATAGTCTTCTCTTAGTGCCAAAAGATGAAACGCAAAATTATAGACCCTAACGCTCAAGCGTTTCCGAGCTACAGCCAAGGACATTAGCATTGCAGGTACACCTATATAGATGATTTTTAACATGGGCCTATATGGGCAGTGCTAATGTCCATGGCTGTAGCTCGGAAACGCTTGAGCGTTAGGGTCTATGATTTTGCGTTTCATCTTTTGGCACTAAAAGAAGACTATTCCCAAAGTTTCAGCCAAATCCGTGATCCGGATGTGATGGCCTGTCCTGGTCAGATGGATCAACAAGAGCACAGTGTGATTTTTAATTTTAGATCTCAAAGATTGAATATTGGCATAAAAATGGCAGTGGCCTCCTGGAAAATCTTCTAATTCAATTGCGTTATTACCGCTCGATTACAGCTCCACCATTCACGATCCTGCGTACTTTTTTTTCATCGATCATTCTCATTACATCTGGCAATGGCACTGTTTCATCAACCTGGGGAATTCTTCAGAAAATTGTGTGAAATCTGCAAAAATCTGAGCACAAAGAGGGAAAGAATGAATCGCTGGTCAAACGAAAAAAGTGAGACGATGAGAAAGAGGATTGAGAGAAGAGACGACGAGATGTAAGTAGTCTGAGAAGCGAGCAGCGGTCTTGAATGGCACAAAGGGGGTGGGGTGGGTATGACGTCCAAAAAAGATGAGAAAAATGAGGGTGTCTATATCGCTGCCGTTTCTGAACGAGCAACAAACGATCGGAAATCAATGAGGCTATACGAGGAATAACTACACCAGACTGTGTGCAGTAAAGCTCGAGAGCAGAGAAAGAGTGAGCAGGGCTCCTCCGAAATTCCGGAAATGATTCTACTCCAGCTTTCTTCTCTTCATTTTTTCCTCTCTTCATAGCTGCTTGTCTGGCCTCTTCTCTCAACACAGCAGTCACTCTATATCGTACACAAGAGCAAGGGACACGAGATGGAGTAGCCGCAGCGGTGATTGGCGTAATTCTTCCCCGATACAAACTGTTCATTTTCCTCTTATCGCGGCCTGACCGATTCATATAGCAAAAATCTTGGCCGCCAGTCTCGACGTTTGTACCACTATTTATTTTTCTATGGTTCCCCAACTTCTATCCCCTCAAAAGGATTTTTTCCACCATCACCAGAGTAGTTTGTTCAGATTAATCTTTTCATTTCTACTCAGCGTTGCTTCGGATATTCTCATTGAGTTGACAATAATTGCGCGCGAATGGGGGAAGGGGGGGGGCTCAATAAATTGAACGAATCTACATTGGTGTGGTTGCCGATTACGTGACACGGTGTTGCCTCAGTCCGTAGAAATGTTTTTGCAGAGCAGGACTTACGGTACCCGTCTCGTCGTACTAATGAATGCGTGTAACTCTGTATTTATAAAAAAGAGTGTGGCGAGTGATGTAGATATTCAAATGCACATGGCAATGTTACCGCACTGTACTCACGCCATTGAGCTTGCAAAGAGAGCACAGAGATAAGGAAAAAAGTCTACGTAATGCAGAAAATTCATGCACGCCTGGGCATAATCCGAGTAGATTTAATCCGACCGCCACGTCGGCCAGGCCATCACATACCAGCAACACTCGCATGACTTCAATACACCACAGACCCCGCACATTCGTGCATACAAATCTCGACTCGATATTAATTCAACAAATATCGAGAGGTCCGTTGTTAGTACACAACTCAATGGCAGCAGCAACACCAGCTCCAATGAGAAAAGAATGCTCTCTGCTTCATAGAACGCATGGTATATTCTCTGTGGTCTGGTATATTACTTGATTCAATTTACCCCAAGGTATAATATGATATAGAGAGTTTGTAGTAGTGAGTGTCTCGGTGTGGCGCAGGGTACGATGCAAATTTGTAACCCGAATTGTGCAATTAGAGAGCAGTTTCTGATTGGTAATCAAATCGACGCGCTCTCGATTCTACTATTGGCATACACACTACCTTGAGGTAATGCCGAATGCGAATTTCGAATGCAATATGGAATATTGAACCTAGTTTGATCGAAAATTGGACACAAATTGGCGTGTAATTAGTGTATAGAGCAACTGTAGATGACGGTAGAGATGGAGATGCCAATTTTGGTGGCATGTAATGTCGTTGTCAACCAAACGAACCGACATTCTATGAAATTTTGATCCAAAAATTGAGCCAAGTTGATCTTGTTCTCGAAACTCAGGCCTGATTTTATATAGTCCTTGATATTGGTTATGGCTTTGGTCATGGACGAGACTTTCCTTGGTACGCATTTCACAAATTAAACCCGAGATTGACTTTTGAGTCAAAATTTTCTGGCCAATGGACGAGACGTGTCTAGAACTGCTCGTTCGGTGGAACACCACTGGTAAAAACTGTCCTGCAGAACCTGTGATTCGTGCTCTTGCGAGAGTGATAAGGTCACGAAACGAGATCATGGTTGTAGCAAGCGCGCGATTAACCAGTTCTATGATGCATAGAGATAGTTTTGACCACTGGAATTTCGACAGACTAGCGGCTGTAGTCACAATTTTGACACAGAAATCATTCTCGGGTTCAATTTGTGAATCGCGTACCTTGCAAAGACTTTGTCGTTGCCAAAACCATGACCAGTACCAACGACTATAATTTCGGACCTTACCTCAGGGGGTTTTCGATGATGACTTGAGCCTTTGCAGATAACCTCAACAGTAAGTTTTGTGAATCGACAAATTTTTCTCCAATTGTTCTAGACTCAAGGTCTACCTTTGCAGCTAGATACGAGATGACAGCTAGGCCAAGGACATCACTAACAAATTTCGGAATATAGACTCGAATGGATTTCGTAGCGATCTTCATCTGATGCCCGCGAGAGGGACTTCGTGAAATTCTTGGCGATTCGCATACATCAGAAAATAGGGAACGAGAGTCGCAGCAATTAGCACTGAATAGCCTCGTAGCGTGATGTTTCTACGTTTATATGCATGAGCATAGTTGAGGTCGCGCGAATCGAGAGAGAGCTCGCGATGTGAGAGAGCATCCGAGAAGGCAGCAAAAGATCAGATCCTCTCATGTACACAGTGTGTTTGGTGCGTCACCAGAGAATCCGAATGTTAATTTATTTAAAGCGCTCTTTCTTGTTTCTCGCTATACGCGAAATGTTCGCCAAGGCAAAATACCCCCTAGCACTACTCGTACATACGAAAATTCCGCTCGAAAAGGTTGCCAGGGTTCTTGTAGACCTTATTTCCGGATACGCACTAATGGAAGGCGTGAATCTCGAGCCGATCTTGATACACCCTCTTGCTTTATTTCTCTTTCGATTCTCCATCAACTCTCTTCGTATGTTGTAGAAGTAGCAGCAGCAGCGGACCCCTAACAACACGCATATAGCACCCCTTTTCGATTTATTGCGTTCGAATCGCCCGTTGCCGTGGGTGAACTGTATACTGCACACACCAAACTGTAATGGCAAAGTTCGAACTTGTTTTCTCACTCTGACGCATGCATATCGAGAGAAGCGATCTATTATTACATTCTGTGAGCAAAAGCGACATGCCGCAAGATATTGATTTTCAGATTCATATTGGTCAGAACGGACTGCTGTTACGGTTGCCACTTTGAATTATTGTATTGTGTTCCATCTCAGTTATATTGAATTGTCGACACTGGGGTAAATCGTGTAGATGGCACTGCTGATTGACGTCCGTGACATATCACCACAATAAATGCGGACAGTTGTGAGCGGTCTATTCATCACCATACTTGGGCAAAATCACCGAAACACGTCGTGTGTTTTTCAACCGATGGCGTCAGAAGACTAATAAAAAAATATTCAAGCGATAAATCAGATGGAAATATACACGATTGCATCCACGGTAACGGATAAGCTCACATAGAGTCAACGGACGAGGAGCAAGTACCTACAGAATCACCACCAAAGCTTTCGGCACGTCGTTTCTAGACAACTTGCGAGATTTACTAAACTGGCTTATGCGAGGATGAGTGCTGGAATTCAAATGACTCCGGATCGAAACAAATGTACGAATGCACCGGTGAAGTCGTTGGCAAAAGCCATGGCTCTATAGGTTAGGTAGGCAAGTCTACCTACATGAGCCAGATGAGCAATGAGAAAAGATTGTGCGCGCAAGAGAGAGCCGCTTAGTTAATGGGCTATGCGGCGGATTTTAACGAGCAGAGTATAGAGCGTATATTGCACTTGAGCGCCTCTATCTAGTAGTATCTCTCGCGGAAATGATGGAACAATAAATGTGCGCAAGCTCAACTATTAACATTATTCCCGTTCCATCCGACTCTGGGATAACAGACGCCGCCACTGCCAAAGCTAAGCAGGACTATACTTACTATATGGGTACAACAAGGTGGCGGTACGATAGAGTCCGATTTGGCTCTCTTATACATCGTATAGGCTCATTGCTGTCATCGATTGCCGAGCTCCGCCTAAGTATATATAAGAGCGCTGATGTACCGTTACAAAAATCCGTTTCATTGTTGGCGGATTATTATCGTTGCAATAGATGCGCCGCGGTGAATTTGTGCTTTACCATTTTGCTCGGCGATTCTGATATTCCAATAAGGTATATCTTTTCCTTATTCTATCACAACATAGTTTGACTACGGAATTTCCCATATGTTTCCAAGTCTAACAATGAATAGTTAACTTTAGTGGGTATGCAAATAGGCTAATGACGTGACCACATTTGCTCAGATATTGCGAATAGTACTAATTTCCTGAACAGTCTATGTAAATGGATGAATGAAAAAGTTGTATCGCCCGACATCTCTAGATTACCAGTCTTGCCTAAACTTTCTTCACAGTTCCTTACTATCTAGAGTGTGAAGAATCTCATAAGACTCTGTCGAATGAACCTTTTGTTCAGAGATACGAGCAAAAACATGATTATTGCAAAAATATCATTCGGCTTTTAATTTGACGTATATTTAGTAGATTGCGCAGGTATCATACAAGATAGTATCATACTCTGCATGGATACGATGGACCGCATTTGCAAAGTCTGCTACAAGTTTCATTTGGACTGGACCAACCATTACATGATCATAGAAGCCAATTTGACACGAATTTTTGGATCCTTCATATTGAAGAACATACCAGACTGTCCAAAAAGTTTGACTGAGACTGATGACCCGAACACCCCGGACTTCGATCCGGAGCTTGTTATTTATTTCAGCAGAGATTGCTGACACGAACATGTTTCACGATTCCAACACTCGTTGCAAGAAATATGTGAATTCAGAATGACCAAAACATTTGTAACTTCTTCAAGAACTTGTAATCCGTACCTGGCGGAGCTAGCAAATGTCGAGTACTCCAGCCACTAACAACCGGAGTCAGACATAAAAATCTCGTGTGTTTCCCAAAAATCTTGCGGTCCAAGAGACGACTAGAGCGTCAAAACCCCTACGCTATGGTCCACAACCACGAACCGTACCAGGAACAGAGCGGTCAGAGCAAAATTACCATGCACAGGCTTAATCGTGCATGCTCGGACCCCACAACATTTGCAGACTCTGCACAGCCCATTTTTCTCTCGGATTCTCTCTATATCACCAATGCACACAAGCACAGGGAGCAGGATATTTCGCGGAGGGCAATAGTAACATTGTGCAATGGGCAAAAGGGGGACATTACGAATCCGCTTTCTCCGCCAACAGCATCAGCAGAGAGCCGGAGTCACGTAAGTGGCGCGACAAATCAAATTGTACGCGCTGATAAGCTCCGCTGCGGGCGACACATTGTTTTTGCTGCCGGGGGAGATGAAGCCCGAGCTAGAAAGGGAGAGCAAGCGTGGGTGGCTGCTGTAGAGTGCAGAGCTATTCCCCGATCCTGTACTTATACTCTTGGAGCTGTTTTGCATGAAGGAAGAGGAGCAGCAGCGGCAGCAGAAGCTAGTGTGTTACATTGTTGCCGAGGAGCATAACTGATACTCTCGCAGATCGGAGATGCCCGTTAACATCGTCAGAGTGTTCGGGAGTGAAAACTGGTAAAGATAGGGAGCAAATTTGCATGAAAAATCTAAAGACGGTAGAGTACGCTCGTCTCATGGATGGTAAAGGTACTTTCGTAGTTGTGGAAGATCTCGAAGTCCGTGTTGGGTATCGAGTTCAGCTCCGGGTTCACGAGCCGCGAGTACAACGCTCGGAAAATGGACCATGGTACTGCTTTGCACACAGCATTAGAGAGCTCTGTTCATGCGTGATGGCGAGTTGCGATATCCGCTGCCTCTCTGGATACGCAGAGCAGCTGCCAGCTCTAAATGCAAATAGCCAATTAAGGAACAATATTTTTGACGATTCGGCGCGATACGAATAGAAAACACAGAGAATTCGATGCTATACAGCTCAACGAGCTTGCGTTGGCAAGTTAGTTCACGAGATGTAGTGAGAGGTGAATGTACGGCTAACTGTTAGGGACTAAAGGCAAGCCCGAGGTCACGCTCCTAAAATTCAAATATCATCGAAGCTTGCAAATTCTGCCAATTGAATCGCCCAATCTGTGGCGAGAAGTGATTCTTTCAATTTACAAATCAACTGCAAGATTGACAGATTGACATATTAGCTAGATGAACATCACAAGTGGAATTTCTACCATAAAAGTGCAAATAATTGCAATCAACCACGCTCTGCTACCAGATATCTCCGAACAATTTGAACAATGACTAATTGTTCAAACGGGTCGTAGAACGGGAATCAATCATGGTGAGTCATATGAGGCTTGCCAAACAAGTTGTAGCACAGCTATTAGATGCCTCTACACTTCAAAATCCCCCATGAAAATAAAATAGTACTCAAGATTTCTGGTCTCATCAGAATCTGCAACGCATAAAAGTCAATTTGCTCCAAAGCCATTTTCAAAGCAAAAGAAGTCCTCTAAATCACTTTCCACTGTGATATCCTTGACATGAATCTCTACCCTCGTACAGAATCTAATAATTTCAATGCAAATTGAGCACGCATGCTAATCCTCGCCAGAGAGCGATGAATCTGTGTACGAAGATGTAAGTCAGCGAGTTGTTAGAGATAACCTCTGATGCGGAAATTACACCAGATTGAAAACGAGCATAGTTGTGCTGCTGCTGCTATCCACATGAGTCATCTCTGAACATTGCCATACTTACGTACGACAACTACGAGTGCATAAATCGCAATGATGGATGCCTGTCGTCGTCGTAGCATCAACGGAGAGTAGCAGAATAACAGCGATACGGATTCGACTAAACAGTAAAGTGAATATCTTTCTGCGATGTTGCTCTCTTCTTCTAGTTGTGTCATTCCAAAGCAGGATACCCGGCCAATTTAGCCGCAGTATTTCATTCTCCAACTGCAGCAGCCTTCATCCTATCGTCGTCGTATCATCGTGACCAACTCTGATGGTGGTAGTTTTGATGAGTGTAGGCGATGTCTCATACACGCATACACGTCCCCAACAACGAGAGATTCGTCCCCAGAACATTCCGGCATCGGTCGAGATTATATCCACATCGGTCAGAATTCCCCCGACCCTCCTCGCGTTGTCTTCTTCTTCCTACATGCGATTTTTTGCGAGTACACAAGAGAGAGATCGTCGTGTGCGGGGTGGGAACCGTTAGTTATAACTCATTGCGAAACGTCCTTCTGGACATCCTGATGATGATGATGAGAAGGATGATGACGATGCCGAGTGTACGCGTAATTGAGTAACGAATTCGAGAGAAGGAGACGAGGGTCGCAAAAAAAAACTTTCGAGCCTCGTCATCGGGTTTGTTGTTGCTGTCGCTGTATCTCTCGTGGCAATTGTCGTATGGCGCGAAACTCCCATGGTACACCTACATACGCTATATCAAGTATTGGACGGGATAAAAAATGACCTTTTTTCGCGGACGGAGACGGAATGAGTTGGATAGTATATACTACGTGTATAAGCAGAGAGGGCATCAATTTTCATCGCTGAACCGTGAGCACGAACTTACTCGTACACGCACTTTTATTCATCATCGCGGAGATGTATGTACGTACGTAGAAGTCATGTATTGCCGACGCAAAAATAGTGCTATTTCTCGGAAGATCGCACCCGCGTGCTGTGTATGCGTTACGCAAATATACACTCACAATATCCCGTGTGCCTCGCGCGCGTATTGCAGAGCGGGAGGAAGGCGATTGCTCAAACGAGATTTGCGGCGCGGTATGGTGGCGATGATGCTGCACATAGAGAGCTTGCTCTGTGTGTTGCAGAGTGAGAGAGAGGGAAAGGAGTGATCGTAACATCCTATGTAGCTCGTAAGAGGAATCCAAGGTTCACCATCACGTACGCTCATTCTGATATGCACATTTTTACATTCCAAGCATGATACAACATTATATTCGCATACCATACTCAACGAGACTGACTATCGCTCGATCTAAGGCACACAAATTGTTTTGACGTCAAGCTCGAGTGCATTGTGAAGATCATCATCGCAAGCTTCGTTATCTCGGTGTGTGTTCGGATTGTGCCCTATATGAATATGAATCTTGGGGACACCACAGCATGCCAAAATTGGTTGTACTTGGGATGATCTCACGGACCAATTTCTCTCACTATTTTTCCATCGATTGATCCCAGGGTAGGAAAGTTCTTACAGATATGATTAATGCTTGCAAGACATGTCCAAAAGGCGGTGATGGTTCTTTGGAAAAGTACCCAGACCAAATGTATTCATGAATTCGTCTCCTGCCAGCCGTGATCAGACCACGTTCGAGTGTATCTACTCCGGATACTTTTTCGTTTTCATAGGGAATCGGCACAATTGGCTACGAAGTATCTTCTGGAGATGCATTCTGTAGATCGGTATGAAATTTCAAGTCATTAGGTTGAGTAAAAATCGACATGGTTTCCGAACGGATTCAGGGCTAATTTTTAATACGGCGGCTGACTGCGGCCTCCCATTAAAAACTCCGCATCAGTCATTTTGTGTGCGGAGGAAGAATAATTATTCCTTGGACTACCAAGTTGTTCCGTAAACCTGTCGATTCCTGACATTTATAATACGTATCGTCATACTCTGTAAATCTATTTGAAGTCACGATCATACTGAATTCCTCAAAATTTACATTTCGTTTTTCAGATGCACGATTTCAACTTCACCAACAGATGATGTATGATAAATCGAGGCCTATGGGGAGTGGCCGATGTACTCTGTTACATACTGCAAAAAAAGGTGTACTTGTATAATAGGCTTATAGCAGGAGAGACATCAGTAGCAGACTATCATCGCCACCAGAAGTACCTGTAGTACTAATCCAACGATTGCAAAGCCTCGCTAACGAGATAATAAACAACTGCGGGCGAGGTAAAATCTTTGCGGAGGCGGCGTTGTCGGTATAATATCCGATCAACAAATCGCCATGCACAACTCTCGTATCAAACTCTCATGTGCACATACTCCTCTCAGCTATACTTTACACATCAGACTATAATGAAGTGCACCACCGCTCACAAACGCGAATTGACAGAGCGACTTACGCGCATAATTTCTAATACGATCCGAGCGGGCTCTCAGCACACAATTTATTCCCCCGCTTATAGACGTACATTAGCATGCAGGGATACTCGGTTACACGCCCATTAACCAAATCATGAGTATCTCAAGAGCAATTCTGTTTGTGGATGCGATCGATATCCTGCAAAGAGTCTGCAACGACGATTAGACGTGCCAATTGCACACACTCACACACAGATAGATAGATTTCTATTGAAGTTATAGCAGTAGCGATCGAACGATCCCGTTTTACAGCCGAGACTAATTGCACGCCCGCGCAACATCGTACATATAACTAATGCATCGTGCGCGATTGTTGCGTGAATCAAGTGCAGTTCTGCTGCTGCTGCTGCTGCTGTGGTAGGATGCCCATCCAACAACTGGTTTGTGCAATTTTTTTTTTCTATTTCTCCCCTGCAGCAGCGCACAGGTAACGCAGAAGTAGTAGAAGAGCCGTAATTAAATCGTTACTCGCCGTGCAGACAGACGCTTTGCAACGGCTCTCCATCGGCCCACACCAGCCTGTAAATCTTGCACTATATTTGAATAGCGATTACTGTGAAGTTAGCCTGGGTAAGCTCTAGCCCGGGATAAGGGTTATCTGCAATAACGGCGTCTGACGCAAACGTGAAAAAACGTGCGTTTAACGAGTTTACAAGGTGTAGCATTGATATTTTGTGATAAGAATGATGTCTTGTAGCCAGGCGAAGGTGATTGGAGTTTCTACGCACGATTTTTCATAGTTTTCAGTGATGGACGCAAGGCGGATATGACGAGAACATGTTACAGTGCTTTCCTGTGTTCTAGGATCGTTGGGTAATTTTGTGCCTCGGGAAATACACCGCAAAAAGGTAGATGGAGGTGTTATGCATTGATATGAATCTTGTCCGAAGTGCCATCATGGCTTGGTACCGCGATTTTTCAGAGTTTTCCGCCTCGAATCATCACGTGTACCTCAAAATCGAGTCATTTCGAGTTTATAATGGAGCCATGTGAATTTGTGCCTCGGGGAAAACACCGCGGATGAGTAGATATGAGTGTTCTGCATCGATATAAATCTTCCCCGAGATGCCATCGAGGCTTGGTTCCGCGAATTTTCAGCGTTTTCCACCTAAAATCAGCACGTGCGTCTCGAAATCGAGAGGTTTCGAGTTTATAATGGAGCCATGTGAATTTGTGCCTCGGGAAAAACACCGCGGATGAGTAGATATGAGTGTTCTGCATCGATATAAATCTTCCCCGAGATGCCATTGAGGCTTGGTTCCGCGATTTTTCAGAGTTTTCCACCTGAAATCAGCACGCGCGGCTCGAAATCGAGAGGTTTCGAGTTCCTAATGGACCCATGTGAATTTGTGCCTCGAGGAAAACACCGCGAAGAGGTAGATGGAGGTGTTATGCATCGATATAAATCTCTTCCGAGGTGCCATCGAGGCTTGGTTCCGCGATTTTTCAGAGTTTTCCACCTGAAATCAGCACGTGCGGCTCGAAATCGAGAGGTTTCGAGTTCCTAATGGACCCATGTGAATTTGTGCCTCGAGGAAAACACCGCGAAGAGGTAGATGGAGGTGTTATGCATCGATATGAATCTCTTCCGAGGTGCCATCGAGGCTTGGTTCCGCGATTTTTCAGAGTTTTCCACCTGAAATCAGCACGTGCGGCTCGAAATCGAGAGGTTTCGAGTTTATAATGGAGCCATGTGAATTTGTGCCTCGGGAAAAACACCGCGGATGAGTAGATATGAGTGTTCTGCATCGATATAAATCTTTTCCGAAATGCCATCGAGGCTTGGTTCCGCGATTTTTCAGAGTTTTCCACCTGAAATCAGCACGTGCGGCTCGAAATCGAGAGGTTTCGAGTTCCTAATGGACCCATGTGAATTTGTGCCTCGAGGAAAACACCGCGAAGAGGTAGATGGAGGTGTTATGCATCGATATAAATCTCTTCCGAGGTGCCATCGAGGCTTGGTTCCGCGATTTTTCAGAGTTTTCCACCTGAAATCAGCACGTGCGGCTCGAAATCGAGAGGTTTCGAGTTCCTAATGGACCCATGTGAATTTGTGCCTCGAGGAAAACACCGCGAAGAGGTAGATGGAGGTGTTATGCATCGATATGAATCTCTTCCGAGGTGCCATCGAGGCTTGGTTCCGCGATTTTTCAGAGTTTTCCACCTGAAATCAGCACGTGCGGCTCGAAATCGAGAGGTTTCGAGTTTATAATGGAGCCATGTGAATTTGTGCCTCGGGAAAAACACCGCGGATGAGTAGATATGAGTGTTCTGCATCGATATAAATCTTTTCCGAAATGCCATCGAGGCTTGGTTCCGCGATTTTTCAGAGTTTTCCACCTGAAATCAGCACGTGCGGCTCGAAATCGAGAGGTTTCGAGTTCCTAATGGACCCATGTGAATTTGTGCCTCGAGGAAAACACCGCGAAGAGGTAGATGGAGGTGTTATGCATCGATATAAATCTCTTCCGAGGTGCCATCGAGGCTTGGTTCCGCGATTTTTCAGAGTTTTCCACCTGAAATCAGCACGTGCGGCTCGAAATCGAGAGGTTTCGAGTTCCTAATGGACCCATGTGAATTTGTGCCTCGAGGAAAACACCGCGAAGAGGTAGATGGAGGTGTTATGCATCGATATAAATCTCTTCCGAGGTGCCATCGAGGCTTGGTTCCGCGATTTTTCAGAGTTTTCCACCTGAAATCAGCACGTGCGGCTCGAAATCGAGAGGTTTCGAGTTTATAATGGAGCCATGTGAATTTGTGCCTCGGGAAAAACACCGCGGATGAGTAGATATGAGTGTTCTGCATCGATATAAATCTCCCCCGAAATGCCATCGAGGCTTGGTTCCGCGATTTTTCAGAGTTTTCCACCTGAAATCAGCACGTGCGGCTCGAAATCGAGAGGTTTCGAGTTTATAATGAAGCCATGTGAATTTGTGCCTCGGGAAAAACACCGCGAATAAGAAGGCATGAATGTCTAGTACCGATAAAAATCTTCTCCGAGCCCCGGTCATGACTTGATGCCACGTATTCTCCGGTTTCCCTTCTCGATGGCATATAGAATACATCGCATCTGGGATATTCTGACTCATACACGAAGGCAGGGAAATTTGTGCCTCGGAAAAAAACATCCCGAATGAGTAGCTATACATATCTAGTACCGATAGAAATTTTTTCCAAGGCCCCGCCATGACTTGATGCGGCGTATTTTCCGAGTTTTCGAGTAAGTCGTGGAGTAGCGGGGCGTTTTGGGCCCAGAAATATCCCTAGAAAAACCTATGGGTACATCATCAATTGATCGAATTGTTGAGGGAGACTCTCGAGAACACACCCTAGTTTTTTTATCCATATCCGGGAAGAATGCGCGCCTGTATTTCCCGAATTTTCCACCCAATACCAGGGATGAGCCTCGGACTTGAGATATTTGGACACACAACGCAGCCACTTCAATTTGTGCCACGGAAAGAACACTGCGAGTCGGTAGCCGAGAGTGCACAGTATCGATATCAGTTATTTCCAGATCCCGGTAATGGCTTGTCGACCCGTATTTTCCGATTTTCTAGCATGATAGCACATGGATTATGTTGTATGTTCTCGGGAGTCTCTTTCAACAATTCCAACAGTTTATGATGTACACAGAAGTACTTCTGGGCTTATAACTGGGCGGAGAACGCGCCACTACAACACGTCTTACCGGAAAACTCGGAAAATATGCGAAATCAAATCATGACCGGGCCTCTGGAGGAATTTTTATCGGTACTAGACATGTATAGGTATACTAGGTAGACATGTATAGGTATACCTACTCATTCAAGGTGTTTTTTCCGAGGCACAAGATCCCCTGCCTCCGTATATAAGCCAGAACAACACAGATGCGATGCCATCAAGCGGGGAAATCGGAAAATACGTGGCATCAAGCCATGGCCGGGGCTCGGAGAAAATTTTTATCGGTGTTAGACATTCATGCCTTCTTATTCACGGTGTTTTTCCCGAGGCACAAATTCACATGGCTCCATTATAAACTCGAAACCTCTCGATTTCGAGCCGCACGTGCTGATTTCAGGTGGAAAACTCTGAAAAATCGCGGAACCAAGCCTCGATGGCATTTCGGGAAAGATTTATATCGATGCAGAACACTCATATCTACTGATCCGCGGTGTTTTTCCCGAGGCATAAATTCACATGGTTTCATTATAAACTCGAAACCTCTCGATTTCGAGCCGCACGTGCTGATTTCAGGTGGAAAACTCTGAAAAATCGCGGAACCAAGCCTCGATGGCATTTCGGGAAAGATTTATATCGATGCAGAACACTCATATCTACTGATCCGCGGTGTTTTTCCCGCGGCACAAATTCACATGGCTTCATTGTAAACTCGAAACCTCTCGATTTCGAGACGCACGTGCTGATTTTAGGTTGAAAACGCTGAAAATTCGCGGAACCAAGCCTCGATGGCATCTCGGGGAAGATTTATATCGATGCAGAACACTCATATCTACTGATCCGCGGTGTTTTTCCCGAGGCACGAATTCACATGGCTTCATTGTCAACTCGAAACCTCTCGATTTCGAGACGCACGTGCTGATTTCAGGTGGAAAACTCTGAAAAATCGCGGAACCAAGCCTCGATGGCACCTCGGAAGAGATTTATATCGATGCATAACACCTCCATCTACCTCTTCGCGGTGTTTTCCTCGAGGCACAAATTCACATGGGTCCATTAGGAACTCGAAACCTCTCGATTTCGAGCCGCACGTGCTGATTTCAGGTGGAAAACTCTGAAAAATCGCGGAACCAAGCCTCGATGGCACCTCGGAAGAGATTTATATCGATGCATAACACCTCCATCTACCTCTTCGCGGTGTTTTCCTCGAGGCACAAATTCACATGGGTCCATTAGGAACTCGAGACCTCTCGATTTCGAGCCGCACGTGCTGATTTCAGGTGGAAAACTCTGAAAAATCGCGGAACCAAGCCTCGATGGCATTTCGGAAAAGATTTATATCGATGCAGAACACTCATATCTACTCATCCGCGGTGTTTTTCCCGAGGCACAAATTCACATGGCTCCATTATAAACTCGAAACCTCTTGATTTCGAGCCGCACGTGCTGATCTCAGGTGGAAAACTCTGAAAAATCGCGGAACCAAGCCTCGATGGCATTTCGGGAAAGATTTATATCGATGCAGACACTCATATCTACTGATCCGCGGTGTTTTTCCCGCGGCACAAATTCACATGGCTTCATTGTAAACTCGAAACCTCTCGATTTCGAGACGCACGTGCTGATTTTAGGTGGAAAACGCTGAAAATTCGCGGAACCAAGCCTCGATTGCATCTCGGGGAAGATTTATATCGATGCAGAACACCTCCATCTACCTCTTTGCGGTGTTTTCCTCGAGGCATAAATTCACATGGCTTCATTATAAACTCGAAACCTCTCGATTTCGAGCCGCACGTGCTGATTTCAGGTGGAAAACTCTGAAAAATCGCGGAACCAAGCCTCGATGGCATTTCGGGAAAGATTTATATCGATGCAGAACACTCATATCTACTGATCCGCGGTGTTTTTCCCGCGGCACAAATTCACATGGCTTCATTGTAAACTCGAAACCTCTCGATTTCGAGACGCACGTGCTGATTTTAGGTGGAAAACGCTGAAAATTCGCGGAACCAAGCCTCGATGGCATCTGGGAAGAGATTTATATCGATGCATAACACCTCCATCTACCTCTTCGCGGTGTTTTCCTCGAGGCACAAATTCACATGGGTCCATTAGGAACTCGAAACCTCTCGATTTCGAGCCGCACGTGCTGATTTCAGGTGGAAAACTCTGAAAAATCGCGGAACCAAGCCTCGATGGCGTTTCGGAAAAGATTTATATCGATGCAGAACACTCATATCTACTCATCCGCGGTGTTTTTCCCGAGGCACAAATTCACATGGCTCCATTATAAACTCGAAACCTCTCGATTTCGAGCCGCACGTGCTGATTTCAGGTGGAAAACTCTGAAAAATCGCGGAACCAAGCCTCGATGGCACCTCGGAAGAGATTTATATCGATGCATAACACCTCCATCTACCTCTTCGCGGTGTTTTCCTCGAGGCACAAATTCACATGGGTCCATTAGGAACTCGAAACCTCTCGATTTCGAGCCGCACGTGCTGATTTCAGGTGGAAAACTCTGAAAAATCGCGGAACCAAGCCTCGATGGCACCTCGGAAGAGATTTATATCGATGCATAACACCTCCATCTACCTCTTCGCGGTGTTTTCCTCGAGGCACAAATTCACATGGGTCCATTAGGAACTCGAAACCTCTCGATTTCGAGCCGCACGTGCTGATTTCAGGTGGAAAACTCTGAAAAATCGCGGAACCAAGCCTCGATGGCATTTCGGAAAAGATTTATATCGATGCAGAACACTCATATCTACTCATCCGCGGTGTTTTTCTCGAGGCACAAATTCACATGGCTCCATTATAAACTCGAAACCTCTTGATTCCGAGCCGCACGTGCTGATCTCAGGTGGAAAACTCTGAAAAATCGCGGAACCAAGCCTCGATGGCATTTCGAAAAAGATTTATATCGATGCAGAACACTCATATCTACTGATCCGCGGTGTTTTTCCCGAGGCATAAATTCACATGGCTTCATTATAAACTCGAAACCTCTCGATTTCGAGCCGCACGTGCTGATTTCAGGTGGAAAACTCTGAAAAATCGCGGAACCAAGCCTCGATGGCATTTCGGGAAAGATTTATATCGATGCAGAACACTCATATCTACTGATCCGCGGTGTTTTTCCCGCGGCACAAATTCACATGGCTTCATTGTAAACTCGAAACCTCTCGATTTCGAGACGCACGTGCTGATTTTAGGTGGAAAACGCTGAAAATTCGCGGAACCAAGCCTCGATGGCATCTCGGGGAAGATTTATATCGATGCAGAACACTCATATCTACTCATCCGCGGTGTTTTTCCCGAGGCACAAATTCACATGGCTCCATTATAAACTCGAAACCTCTCGATTTCGAGCCGCACGTGCTGATTTCAGGTGGAAAACTCTGAAAAATCGCGGAACCAAGCCTCGATGGCACCTCGGAAGAGATTTATATCGATGCATAACACCTCCATCTACCTCTTCGCGGTGTTTTCCTCGAGGCACAAATTCACATGGGTCCATTAGGAACTCGAAACCTCTCGATTTCGAGCCGCACGTGCTGATTTCAGGTGGAAAACTCTGAAAAATCGCGGAACCAAGCCTCGATGGCACCTCGGAAGAGATTTATATCGATGCATATCACCTCCATCTACCTCTTCGCGGTGTTTTCCTCGAGGCACAAATTCACATGGGTCCATTAGGAACTCGAAACCTCTCGATTTCGAGCCGCACGTGCTGATTTCAGGTGGAAAACTCTGAAAAATCGCGGAACCAAGCCTCGATGGCACCTCGGAAGAGATTTATATCGATGCATAACACCTCCATCTACCTCTTCGCGGTGTTTTCCTCGAGGCACAAATTCACATGGGTCCATTAGGAACTCGAAATGACTCGATTTTGAGGTACACGTGATGATTCGAGGCGGAAAACTCTGAAAAATCGCGGTACCAAGCCATGATGGCACTTCGGACAAGATTCATATCAATGCATAACACCTCCATCTACCTTTTTGCGGTGTTTTTCCCGAGGCACAAAATTACCCAACGATCCTAGAACACAGGAAAGCACTGTAACATGTTCTCGTCATATCCGCCTTGCGTCCATCACTGAAAACTATGAAAAATCGTGCGTAGAAACTCCAATCACCTTTGCCTGGCTACAAGACATCATTCTTATCACAAAATATCAATGCTACACCTTGTAAACTCGTTAAACGCACGTTTTTTCACGTTTGCGTCAGACGCCGTTATTGCAGATTACCCTTATCCCGGGCTAGAGCTTACCCAGGCTAACTTCACAGTAATTATTACAAGGTGTAGCATTGATATTTTGTGATAAGAATGATGTCTTGTAGCCAGGCAAAGGTGATTGGAGTTTCTACGCACGATTTTTCATAGTTTTCAGTGATGGACGCAAGGCGGATATGACGAGAACATGTTACAGTGCTTTCCTGTGTTCTAGGATCGTTGGGTAATTTTGTGCCTCGGGAAAAACACCGCAAAAAGGTAGATGGAGGTGTTATGCATTGATATGAATCTTGTCCGAAGTGCCATCATGGCTTGGTACCGCGATTTTTCAGAGTTTTCCGCCTCGAATCATCACGTGTACCTCAAAATCGAGTCATTTCGAGTTCCTAATGGACCCATGTGAATTTGTGCCTCGAGGAAAACACCGCGAAGAGGTAGATGGAGGTGTTATGCATCGATATAAATCTCTTCCGAGGTGCCATCGAGGCTTGGTTCCGCGATTTTTCAGAGTTTTCCACCTGAAATCAGCACGTGCGGCTCGAAATCGAGAGGTTTCGAGTTCCTAATGGACCCATGTGAATTTGTGCCTCGAGGAAAACACCGCGAAGAGGTAGATGGAGGTGATATGCATCGATATAAATCTCTTCCGAGGTGCCATCGAGGCTTGGTTCCGCGATTTTTCAGAGTTTTCCACCTGAAATCAGCACGTGCGGCTCGAAATCGAGAGGTTTCGAGTTCCTAATGGACCCATGTGAATTTGTGCCTCGAGGAAAACACCGCGAAGAGGTAGATGGAGGTGTTATGCATCGATATAAATCTCTTCCGAGGTGCCATCGAGGCTTGGTTCCGCGATTTTTCAGAGTTTTCCACCTGAAATCAGCACGTGCGGCTCGAAATCGAGAGGTTTCGAGTTTATAATGGAGCCATGTGAATTTGTGCCTCGGGAAAAACACCGCGGATGAGTAGATATGAGTGTTCTGCATCGATATAAATCTTCCCCGAGATGCCATCGAGGCTTGGTTCCGCGAATTTTCAGCGTTTTCCACCTAAAATCAGCACGTGCGTCTCGAAATCGAGAGGTTTCGAGTTTACAATGAAGCCATGTGAATTTGTGCCGCGGGAAAAACACCGCGGATCAGTAGATATGAGTGTTCTGCATCGATATAAATCTTTCCCGAAATGCCATCGAGGCTTGGTTCCGCGATTTTTCAGAGTTTTCCACCTGAAATCAGCACGTGCGGCTCGAAATCGAGAGGTTTCGAGTTTATAATGAAGCCATGTGAATTTATGCCTCGGGAAAAACACCGCGGATCAGTAGATATGAGTGTTCTGCATCGATATAAATCTTTTTCGAAATGCCATCGAGGCTTGGTTCCGCGATTTTTCAGAGTTTTCCACCTGAGATCAGCACGTGCGGCTCGGAATCAAGAGGTTTCGAGTTTATAATGGAGCCATGTGAATTTGTGCCTCGAGAAAAACACCGCGGATGAGTAGATATGAGTGTTCTGCATCGATATAAATCTTTTCCGAAATGCCATCGAGGCTTGGTTCCGCGATTTTTCAGAGTTTTCCACCTGAAATCAGCACGTGCGGCTCGAAATCGAGAGGTTTCGAGTTCCTAATGGACCCATGTGAATTTGTGCCTCGAGGAAAACACCGCGAAGAGGTAGATGGAGGTGTTATGCATCGATATAAATCTCTTCCGAGGTGCCATCGAGGCTTGGTTCCGCGATTTTTCAGAGTTTTCCACCTGAAATCAGCACGTGCGGCTCGAAATCGAGAGGTTTCGAGTTCCTAATGGACCCATGTGAATTTGTGCCTCGAGGAAAACACCGCGAAGAGGTAGATGGAGGTGTTATGCATCGATATAAATCTCTTCCGAGGTGCCATCGAGGCTTGGTTCCGCGATTTTTCAGAGTTTTCCACCTGAAATCAGCACGTGCGGCTCGAAATCGAGAGGTTTCGAGTTTATAATGGAGCCATGTGAATTTGTGCCTCGGGAAAAACACCGCGGATGAGTAGATATGAGTGTTCTGCATCGATATAAATCTTTTCCGAAACGCCATCGAGGCTTGGTTCCGCGATTTTTCAGAGTTTTCCACCTGAAATCAGCACGTGCGGCTCGAAATCGAGAGGTTTCGAGTTCCTAATGGACCCATGTGAATTTGTGCCTCGAGGAAAACACCGCGAAGAGGTAGATGGAGGTGTTATGCATCGATATAAATCTCTTCCCAGATGCCATCGAGGCTTGGTTCCGCGAATTTTCAGCGTTTTCCACCTAAAATCAGCACGTGCGTCTCGAAATCGAGAGGTTTCGAGTTTACAATGAAGCCATGTGAATTTGTGCCGCGGGAAAAACACCGCGGATCAGTAGATATGAGTGTTCTGCATCGATATAAATCTTTCCCGAAATGCCATCGAGGCTTGGTTCCGCGATTTTTCAGAGTTTTCCACCTGAAATCAGCACGTGCGGCTCGAAATCGAGAGGTTTCGAGTTTATAATGAAGCCATGTGAATTTATGCCTCGAGGAAAACACCGCAAAGAGGTAGATGGAGGTGTTCTGCATCGATATAAATCTTCCCCGAGATGCAATCGAGGCTTGGTTCCGCGAATTTTCAGCGTTTTCCACCTAAAATCAGCACGTGCGTCTCGAAATCGAGAGGTTTCGAGTTTACAATGAAGCCATGTGAATTTGTGCCGCGGGAAAAACACCGCGGATCAGTAGATATGAGTGTCTGCATCGATATAAATCTTTCCCGAAATGCCATCGAGGCTTGGTTCCGCGATTTTTCAGAGTTTTCCACCTGAGATCAGCACGTGCGGCTCGAAATCAAGAGGTTTCGAGTTTATAATGGAGCCATGTGAATTTGTGCCTCGGGAAAAACACCGCGGATGAGTAGATATGAGTGTTCTGCATCGATATAAATCTTTTCCGAAATGCCATCGAGGCTTGGTTCCGCGATTTTTCAGAGTTTTCCACCTGAAATCAGCACGTGCTGCTCGAAATCGAGAGGTCTCGAGTTCCTAATGGACCCATGTGAATTTGTGCCTCGAGGAAAACACCGCGAAGAGGTAGATGGAGGTGTTATGCATCGATATAAATCTCTTCCGAGGTGCCATCGAGGCTTGGTTCCGCGATTTTTCAG
Organism: Eretmocerus hayati; assembly: GCA_029851415.1. Taxonomy (NCBI): domain Eukaryota; kingdom Metazoa; phylum Arthropoda; class Insecta; order Hymenoptera; family Aphelinidae; genus Eretmocerus; species Eretmocerus hayati. Next base: position 199,527,243 of record CM056741.1, on the reverse strand, counting down.
AGTTTTCCACCTGAAATCAGCACGTGCGGCTCGAAATCGAGAGGTTTCGAGTTCCTAATGGACCCATGTGAATTTGTGCCTCGAGGAAAACACCGCGAAGAGGTAGATGGAGGTGTTATGCATCGATATAAATCTCTTCCGAGGTGCCATCGAGGCTTGGTTCCGCGATTTTTCAGAGTTTTCCACCTGAAATCAGCACGTGCGTCTCGAAATCGAGAGGTTTCGAGTTGACAATGAAGCCATGTGAATTCGTGCCTCGGGAAAAACACCGCGGATCAGTAGATATGAGTGTTCTGCATCGATATAAATCTTCCCCGAGATGCCATCGAGGCTTGGTTCCGCGAATTTTCAGCGTTTTCAACCTAAAATCAGCACGTGCGTCTCGAAATCGAGAGGTTTCGAGTTTACAATGAAGCCATGTGAATTTGTGCCGCGGGAAAAACACCGCGGATCAGTAGATATGAGTGTTCTGCATCGATATAAATCTTTCCCGAAATGCCATCGAGGCTTGGTTCCGCGATTTTTCAGAGTTTTCCACCTGAAATCAGCACGTGCGGCTCGAAATCGAGAGGTTTCGAGTTTATAATGAAACCATGTGAATTTATGCCTCGGGAAAAACACCGCGGATCAGTAGATATGAGTGTTCTGCATCGATATAAATCTTTCCCGAAATGCCATCGAGGCTTGGTTCCGCGATTTTTCAGAGTTTTCCACCTGAAATCAGCACGTGCGGCTCGAAATCGAGAGGTTTCGAGTTTATAATGGAGCCATGTGAATTTGTGCCTCGGGAAAAACACCGTGAATAAGAAGGCATGAATGTCTAACACCGATAAAAATTTTCTCCGAGCCCCGGCCATGGCTTGATGCCACGTATTTTCCGATTTCCCCGCTTGATGGCATCGCATCTGTGTTGTTCTGGCTTATATACGGAGGCAGGGGATCTTGTGCCTCGGAAAAAACACCTTGAATGAGTAGGTATACCTATACATGTCTACCTAGTATACCTATACATGTCTAGTACCGATAAAAATTCCTCCAGAGGCCCGGTCATGATTTGATTTCGCATATTTTCCGAGTTTTCCGGTAAGACGTGTTGTAGTGGCGCGTTCTCCGCCCAGTTATAAGCCCAGAAGTACTTCTGTGTACATCATAAACTGTTGGAATTGTTGAAAGAGACTCCCGAGAACATACAACATAATCCATGTGCTATCATGCTAGAAAATCGGAAAATACGGGTCGACAAGCCATTACCGGGATCTGGAAATAACTGATATCGATACTGTGCACTCTCGGCTACCGACTCGCAGTGTTCTTTCCGTGGCACAAATTGAAGTGGCTGCGTTGTGTGTCCAAATATCTCAAGTCCGAGGCTCATCCCACGGTATTGGGTGGAAAATTCGGGAAATACAGGCGCGCATTCTTCCCGGATATGGATAAAAAAACTAGGGTGTGTTCTCGAGAGTCTCCCTCAACAATTCGATCAATTGATGATGTACCCATAGGTTTTTCTAGGGATATTTCTGGGCCCAAAACGCCCCGCTACTCCACGACTTACTCGAAAACTCGGAAAATACGCCGCATCAAGTCATGGCGGGGCCTTGGAAAAAATTTCTATCGGTACTAGATATGTATAGCTACTCATTCGGGATGTTTTTTTCCGAGGCACAAATTTCCCTGCCTTCGTGTATGAGTCAGAATATCCCAGATGCGATGTATTCTATATGCCATCGAGAAGGGAAACCGGAGAATACGTGGCATGAATAGCGAGTACTATTCGAAGAATCGTCATTTCTACTGATATTCCACTTTTTCTCACGCAGTCACCTAGTTTCTGAAGGGCTATTTCCGAGAATGATGATGTGTGATTAAAATTATGATCGTTATTTTTGAATAAGCGTCATCGCAACTCAAATTGCAAAAAGAAAAAAGACGATAGGTGCTGCAGAATTCGAATGATTGAAACGACTGATGCAAGGGACAGAAAAGCAGCATTCGAATCGATAGAGAAGCGACTCCGTGACTTTTACGAGCAATAGCGATAAATCGTAGCATCGAATAAATAAAGATAATCCGGTGATTTGTGCGCTGCTGCTTCGAAAGTGTTTGTACAGTGTAAATGATGCGAGATTTATACTCTCTCAGAACAGGAGCTCGTTCAGAAATTCATATTCGTTGTTGGTACTAGCTATATACCAATTTCCTGTCGACTGATCGAGGCGTGTTTTGTTGCAGTTCGCCTGTTGAGAAAAAGAACACCGAGATGGAGAAAGTGTGTACGTGTAAAGGGGGCGCAGGGAAAGGAAATAGCTCAAGGGGCATCTATCATACAATCATCAATGATTCCGAGGGCGCAATAATCGTCGCCTGGCGAACGAGACCGAGCCGTTTTCGTGTAAGAGATATTGGAGTGCAATCGAGGAGAGCAGAAATGGAAGATGACAATAAGAAGGCGTAGACGAACTATTTCAAGGAGATACTACACTCCAAGTACAATCTTTGGTACAACGGGACGCGAATGAGACTCGCACTCTGATGGGCGTCGATGGACTTCATAGATTTATGGACGATCCAGATCAAGGGCCAATCCAGTGCTGACTTCTATGCTCCTCGCCCTCGCTCGCGACGAAGATGACGTCCACGTGACTCTTGGTATTACTTTTGCTCTCCCGCAAAGTCTACTATAGCACCACACGGTGTGTGGCGAGGCAATATTATTGGCTCTATATGACTGCACGTGCGAGCAGTGTCGTCGATGCATATGTTGTGTGTTGGGGGGCGGTTGCTATACTACTTTGCCTTTTCCCACACTTTTTCGATACTACACGCACCGTAATAATATAAATGCATGTACCGAGCTATGCGAGAGAAAGTAAATTGCAAATAGGCGGGGTATATGTACGAGAGAGCTGCTCTGCGGACCCGAATGAGTTGATAAATCATCGATGGCCTTGGCGCAATTGCCCCCCTGACCGTGTACACGCATTACAAACTTGCGTATGAGCAAACTCACACGGGAGTATGTGCGAGAGCACAGCAAATGAATATTTATCGTAGACCGATGATTGCCGTGGCACATCTTCTCATTTCTAGTCTCTGGATGTGATGGTGGCGGTGGTGGTGGTGGTGGTAGTGTTTGCGGATGGATATCGGTGTAATACACTTATAGACGAGAGACGGAAAAAGGGTGACCCGATGAGAGTAACGCAGAGTAGAGGGTGTCGAAGATACTTTTCGTTTGCTTTGACACTGGGGCTATATACACTAGAGAAACACTCTCATAACGTAATGTAGCGTGAGACGCGAAAAAATAGTGTGTGGGATGGTTTGGCCTCCCGATGGACGGGTCACCGGGGACACACCACCGCAGAGCCCATCTCCGAGAAGCCAAAGTACACGAAAAAAGGGTCAAAGGACAGTAAGAGATACTGCCGTCCCTGTGTAAGTTGGAGGAAAGAAAATTGAAATAACACGCGAGATGCGGTAACGCCCTCTGCTGGTGCGTTAAAAATGAAATGAACTTTGGAAAAAGATTATTGGATGAAATTTCGAATCGCGCACGAACGAGTGCAAGAACTCCATAGTGAAATTATTGAGCGACCCTCGACGGAATTTTATGATTTTCAGACGAGCCAGTCGTACTCGCCCTACTAAAAAGGCACGAATAAAAAGCGAGCTCATAATTGAGCACCGTGTTTTCCAAGAGCGAATTAATCCTCATCAAAGCATGATTTCTCGACTGTCGTACCTACTCTGCTTCACAAATCGATTCAAGTTGAATTCCATCCGACATAATTTCGCAAATTAGCATCACCTCTCTGCGCTTTTATCTCTCAGCAAATTCATTCGAAATATCCTCCACGGCACAGTTCATGGAATAGTAAGCTACTACCCGTTTAATGAGATAATTAGGAGTCCGATAGTGCCAATTAGTTTTCCACCCAAAGAACATCCAGGTTTTTCATTATATTCTCACGAGCCCGGAGTATTATTATTTAATCCAATTTACCAAATTGAACGGCAGAAAATCAAACAATTGTTAATTTTGCAATTTGCTCCTAATTGGAATCCAGCCAGTCTAGGAAAATTTCATTTATTCACGAACAAATATGGATCGTTCGTTAATGTACATAAAATGAGAACCCTTTGCATATTGCAATATTCCATACAGTATAGACGTAACGATGATAATGCAATTCTAACCTCGACGGGGTGGCGTTTGAGCAGAATGCACTTCAGTATTTCTTTCTGTTGTCAAACCTCAACGACAAAAACCCCGTGCTCCAATGTGTGGGATTCTAATGTGCCCAACTCGAGTCGCAATCCTTCGACGCCGAGTCGAACGAAATCCATTGGAATCGAGAGCGCGCGCGTGGTGGTATATACTTATTGGAGAGTGGCATAAAAGTATAGCGTGAAAAGGGCTCGGTGAGTGTGACTGCGGGGGTCCATTTAGAAAAAAGACATTGCTTTTGAAAAGCAGCAGCAGGAGCTTCGAGGGGGAATAAAGAGAGAAAGGAGTGCAAAAAAAAAAAGAAAAGAGCCAAGGGAAGAAATCGTCGCGGTGGCTTGCTGGTCTTCGCATTTGTATTCGGCGGGCGTAATCTCGCGGGTCAAATGGATCCCACCCGGTACCTATAGAGCCTCGCCACCGACCAACATCGGGGCCAACCAGCCGGTGTCAACGAGATTTACAGAGTGGCTAGCCCAAAAGCCGCAACACTTGGCGCCCCACGCGAACTCGCCATTGCGTTACTAACGCTGCTAAGTATTTTTGAGTGCGCCCGGTTCACGGGGTTCTTCTATACATGCATCGCATGAGAAACGAGCTATTGAAAAGGGACACGAAGTGAGGTGTGGAGCGAAGGGAAGAAGGAAGAAAAGGGCTGAATGAGTGACTGTGTATACGTTGAGAGAGCGTCCTTCGGGATAATCGCGATAGAATCGTACGTGATGCAAAGAAACCGGACCTTGTTGCATGCTCGAGCGCCCCCGCACTTCCACACGGTCTGCCTGCCTCGATATCACGCTTCGTGGATGTACGAATTCCGTTGCTACTTGCTCGATCTTGAGGAATGAATCGCCAATTTGAAATACAAAATACTCGCTCCAGATCAAAGTTTGTTAATTAATTCTAATTTAAAAAACCTAGTCAACAACCTTCTGAGTCGAGAACTTGAGTCAAGACAAGGACTGATTAGAAAAATTTTTAGACGGTGGGCAATGAGAATTTTTCACTCCTGACTGATCATGATCATTTTTATTGACACCAAGAGCACATGATGGAGATCCCAATGGGTCGTTAGGGCATTTTACATTTCTAAATGCCGAAAAATACATATTGTACGGGAGTTCGATCCCCGGAATCGAACCAAAGACCACGGCGCTCATTATGTCATAATATTCACCGTACCCAACTACCTGTTGGTTGTAATGATTTTTCTTCAGTCCGTTTACGCTCTTATAATCCTCATCATTTGTAAATATCATTTCAACAAATCACCGTGAACCAATTTATAACCTAATTTCTGGGATTGAACCGATAACCCTTAGATCTCGATTCCAATGTGGTCGCTAGATTGATTGAGCCGAATACCAAATATATTTCTCCTGGCCAAAACATTACCGATCTGGAATCTGGAATAAATGACGGCAAAGAACAAACGTTCGGACTAAACGGCTATAATCAACACCTTGAATGATTTCTACTTACCAGGAGAGGTCATCACATCCGGATCACGGATTTGCCTGAAACTCTGGGAATAGTCTTCTCTTAGTGCCCAAAGATGAAACCCAAAATTACAATTTAAGCGTTTCCGAGCTACAGCCAAAAACATTAGCATTGTCCATATGGGCCCATGTTAAAAATTAAACATATAGGTATACCTGCTATGCTAATGTCCGTCGCTGTAGCTCGGAAACGCTTGAGCGTTAGGGTCTATAATTTTGGGTTTCATATTTTGGCACTAAAAGTAGACGATTTCCAAAGTTTCATCCAAATCCGTGATCCGGATGTGATGACCTCTCCTGGTTAGTCGTGGCGTCTTTTCAATTGTGAGAATTCGCGAGTCCTTCTGTAAAAACTCGATAGGAATTCCTCTGACATGTCGACCTCTAAAACGTCGGGGATCCTATCTTAATACCTACTACTCTCCCTCTATTCATCTTCGTTTAATTCGACTACCTCAACACAATGCACCGAACATAACCTCTTAGCAGCTTCAAGCAACTACCATTGTTCTCACTCATTAAACGTATGCGTCTGGAGTAAACAGCATTCGGTGCATTATTCCCATCATTTGAATGGAAGTTTCATATTTCATCGCCAACTAAAGCGGTTCTTATATGTAGGATTCCAAACCCATTCTACAGCACTGGCGAAGGGCAATACGATAATTGCGCTCGAGCCCATCAAAAGCGAGGAATGATTCCTCGAGTTTACGTCGTGGTGGTGGTGGTAGTGATGGCAGTAGTGCCAAATATAACAAGCAAAAAACTCCCACCAAAACACGAGCCGCGCGTGTACCTTTAGAGCCCCTCGGGCTATTTCGAGCGCGGAAGTGCTGATGTCGGTGACGTCCGACACGAAAAAAAAAAAAAAAAAAAAAAAAACGAAGGAAAAAACCTACCCCAACTGTATATACTGGACGAGCTTTACTCACTACTGTACGAGTGCATATAACGCGTTGCATTCGAATAACGATCCGTGGTGACGGACCAAATCTACTCTGGCTCTTGCTATGGGATAATACTTTTGTGCGTCGCCGCGTAATCCGAGGCGCGTGTAGCTCTCTTGAACAAGCTTGTACAGAAAAAAAAACACTCCAATCTGGTGCTTGTCTCTTAAAATAATATATCGTCGTCAACACGGTGCACTCGTTACCATAATTTCATTTCATCTAATGACTATGAGCTTGAGCGATGGACGTGTTACATTGTTAGAGGGTTCTAGGTGTCAGTTTTTCGCGTTCACCATTCAAAGACATTCTAGTATTTTCTTATACATATCAACACAGAGGTTAGGTCTATTACGGCTGTATAAGATCGACCTGAGAATCATTGAATTCATTTCAATAATTGGACTCACAGTATAACATAGGGCCCTCAGCAGCTCTGTTTCAGCGAATTCCAAGATACAAGACGTTTCGCAAGACACACACTCACCTGCAACAGAAATGAAAACGAGCCCATTATAAGATATATTCGTATGAATTGTCGATGGAATATCGTTAGCAAATATCGCTGCACAGGGAGGTACACACAGAGTACATGCACGATCGGGCAGCAGCGGGTATAGGTTAGGTTATCACGTTCATGTGCATTAGCATAGTTTTTTGCGAGTTCGCGCGAGAGATCCGTTCAACAATCGCGCGCGGCTCTCAATCGGAGAGATTATTCATCCTCCCTCTCTGCTCTGTCTTCAGTTGGTGTGTAGCCAGATGCTAATCTCAGCCAACCTCAACATAACCCATACGTATACACATTATTATACCCGTGAATATCTGTGGAATGATTCTGCTGCTGCTGCTGCTGTTACTGGCAGCATACGTGTAATGTGTATTGCGGAGTCGTGCGCACTTGCACGAAGGCCGTGGTCTCTGTTGGTAAAACCAACATCGGAATACATTATCGGCTTGAAATCTGCACCATGGCATCTCATAGTCTTGTTGGTGCTGATGCAGAGCGCCAGGACCTCATTATGCTTTCGCATAGTATGTGGCTGCTGTGCGCACCTTGCGCCACTTCACTCCACTTCTCAGCTTCTCAAGCATGCAGCATAGAAACAATGATTTCTCTCATGATTGTGTGTGGTGGTGGTGGTGGTGGCTATGATCCGAGATCGTGCCTCGCGTGATTGTCCAATTTCGCAACTCAGAGAGCGGCTATAGCCGATAGCGGAATATCATAAGCAAAGACATTATGCAAACGAATATGTATACTTGAATATATATATATCGGTATTAGATCTGAGCGAAACAAAGTGTACTTGGCCATACTCTTATACGATTGTCGACGCTTGATTTCGATCTCGTATAGGAGCAGTGGTTAGCTCGTTACATTTGGAGAGCTCTGTGGTGTGGCTGAGAGCTATTTGCATTACAAGACATTTGATTTAGATAAATGCAAGTTAGTGGGCCTGGCTATGTTGAGTCGAAAGTGTTTTCAAGACGGCGAGATTATTCCGAAATGTTCCACTGTTGTAGGCCGCTCGGGCATGGTCAAGTTGTTCATGTAGGTCAGTGACATTGTAAAACGACCGGGTACTGGTAAATTTTTCAGGTTGCACATGGAGGGTTCCATAAGAATGCGTGTTTTGCGTGTAGCAAGAGAAATTATAATCAAAATTGAAGATGAAGACATAAACATTGCTGTGAAATTATCACGACACTTTGTTCACTGCTGCTGCTCTCGTTTCAAGTGAGTTTCGTCTTAACCTCTCAATCATGAGCGGAGACTACGAAAATTAAAATTCAATCGACTGTTCGACCAAGAAGTCTATGTCAAAGTGAGCTCGTGAGAGTGTTTCCTAGAACATCTTAGGATCTCATATTTTTCCATTCTCTCAGCTTCAACTGACAGTTGTCTACGACGAATACGTGAAAATATATCAATCTCCGATAATTGGACTGGCTCTTGACAGGTCTATCTTTACTTTGCCTGTCCTCGATGATTTTCTGTGTTTGCAAGCTCAGCTCAACCACTGAGGCTCTTTATCACGTCATCAAGTACACAAGTGGGAAATTTTGCTCATCACGAAAAAGAAGAAATTCGAGGTCGATCCGTCAAACCACGCAAGGAGACACTGAAGTTTCTGGGAGTTCAATGTTCAATGACGAGTGCACCCGAAGACGCGAGTTGAGAAAATCCTTTTGGATGATGCCAATGAACTTCAATCTTCCGTCAGTAAAAGTCAATTTTCGACTATCTCAAGCCAAATTTGTATCGCATGGAATCGAGCTTGAAACAAAAACAACTTCAGCCACTGGAACTCTAGATGATTTTTGTTAAATTTGCGCCATCAATACTGCTAAATGTTTTCATTTGTAGAACGACTTGTCATGCATTCGGCTCAATGATAGTTGACCCATGTCATACTTCATATCGATACAAGTGTCATAGTTTTCTATGCATTGAATAACCATTGACGGCAAGCGCATTGTCGAGTGTTACATCTGCTGCCATACATATGAAGGAGGTAAATTTATACCTATCGAGTACGCGAGAGAAGTACCTGGGCTACGCTGTTGACAGAGAAAAGAAGTAAGGGCTGACACTCGAATGACAAAGAGACTTTTACCCCTGCCGTATGATGGAGCGATCATGTGTGAATGGGAGACAGAAAAAGAAAAAGAGTAGTTCGAGTGCTCTCTAATACACTATGTAGTTGGTGTAGAAAGTTCATCTTCCATTTAGAGATAATACCAAATTGTTTTTGTAGACACAATGGGTTAGACTCCGATTGTCAGTGGGTACAGTTATGACCAAGTGTCCGGATTAGCATGTTTTGGCATCAAAATGATGAAATATGCGAAGGAGGGTGTGGCACAAAACAGGTGTAACATCCCTCCAAGTAGATGAGATTGCGGCGAATACGTCGTGGTTGGCTCCTTCAAAGAGCCAGTATGTCGCAGCAGCAATGGGATTCGCAGCCCAGAATCGAGAAGAAGTACGATATCTTCTCAGGAGTTGCGAACGGATTAGGCTCGGCGTCGTCTGGAGACCAGCCGATATATACATATAACCTATCCTACTATATCCTCCCTAGAGCGGGGGACCCAGGAATACAGCAGAGCCCACAAAGAGGAAGCAGAATCGTGCTGCTGCTTCTGCGTGTCGCTCTCTCGGGCCGTGGACGACGCAACTGGAATAGCTAATAACGTCAGCCTCCAACACATTGGTGTTGCCTGTGCAGTACTGGAGGGTGGCTCAGAGTCGGGGTATTGCATTATAGTATACCTGGTGAGCCACCACCACCCCCGCCACACGATATTGCCATGCAGAACGTCAGTTGGGGCTTAGAACCATGTACATGCATATAACCACCCCCAGACACAGAGCAGACGAGATATATCGAGAGTTGGTTGCCTCGTTCCATGTTTTTGCCAGCATGCAGCAGAGCTATGTACAGCTCTTGCAATAGACATACAGATGCATTTTAGCATATATATTGTGAGGGACGAGTGCACTCGATGGCTCTTGCGGCCTGGCTTCCTCCGACACAGACGTATCAAAGGTGTATAGCTATGCATGTTATGTGGAAGTCACGGACCACTCGGTAGAGTTTTAGTGGCGTTGGTGCTGGGGGATGACTCGGCGCTCGGATCTGAATTGTTGCTATCGGGTATGCAAGGAGGCAATCGAGACGAGACTGACACAAGCATCTTTTCCTTGCCATGCCATCTGCGTGGAGCTGACACAGTGTGGGGACATTTTACGTATTGTTCCTAAGGGACTGAACAAGGATACCTTCGGCGGGCTATGTCAGATTTGGCTCACGAGGTCCAAAAAATGTTGAATGAACATGATTCGCTGAAAATGAAAGAACCAGTTGAAAATCTGGGTAAGCATGACATAAGAATCCGAGACAGACTTCGATAACTCTGAGAGTGTGTCTGTGGTGTTTGTAATAGCTTTGCTCACTTGTGGCGGGGCCAAGATTTACACTCAGCGTCGCGCAACAACCACGACCGGGAGTCAAAAGAAGCCGGAAAGTACACGGCTGCTGAAAGTACTGCATCCAGCGCTGCAGTATAGCAAAGAAGACAAGTTGAGAGAACGGAAGGAGACGAGCCGGGCGTTAACTCGCGCACCGCTAAATGGCCAAAGTTTCTCGCCCACCAACGGCATCAGCACTTGTCGTCGTCGTCGTTGCCGTCGTTGTCTGTCGGCGCTTCCGTGAGTAGTAGTACGATGGCGCCCACTAGTCAGACACCGGCTCTCGGTATTGCTGGTGGTATACTATAACCTCTTCCCTTCATCCCTCCGGCAACAACAACACCACAGCGCCGTCAACGTCGCAGAGTTGTCCTTTCGTCGTCGTTGCGCATGATAATTCGGAGGCAGGTTGTTGCTTTTTACCTCCATAACCTCCATACTATACCTGTGCTAAGCTTATGGTCTGCTGGTTTCGTCCTTCCACCAAACTATAACACTGTCGACGGCCACCGTAACACAGCCTCGGCATATCACCACCACCATTATGAGCAGAGCCCACGAGAGAGGGTTATAATAGTACAAAAGTTGGACCCCGTGATCGCGCGCGCACGGCGGGAAATTAATTAAGGAGTGGGAAGGGGGGCCAAAACTTACTAATGAGAATACATTGTGTGTTTGCCACAACGCGCTCCAGACTCTACGTCGTCGCATCCCCTGACACTACTGGCTGAGGCACTGTCTCGTGTCGTTTGAATGTGACGAAATGTGAACTCGATTCGCCGGAGGGAGGGCGATTTGCGACAAGTGACGACGGGAGTATGTGTATTGCCAACTTCAAGATGTTCCACTGGAAATCCCATCACCGTTATCCAGATTCACAAAGACTTGTCCTGAGAATTCATACGCAGGACACCGAAGAATTTGTGATAAGTTCTACACGCTATCTGTAGAATCAAGTTTTAGCAGCCGACACCACTCTTTGGTGTGAAAAATTTCATGGATGGCCCCAAAATGTAAAAGAATAGCAAAATCAGGAAGGCAAAGAAAATTTTGGTGTTCCTATTGTGCCACGATTAGGTTTCTCCATGGTTAAAAAAAATCTACTGCATATCTTCTGGCTTTTCTGGTGCCTCCATGTCAAGATTTCACTAATTTTGCAAGATGGATTGGTTCAGAGTATAGCGGACAATCCAAGATAAAGGAATTCAACTTCCTACCTTTGCAAGTTTTGTAGAAATGCCCGCATTGGTCCGCCTTCGAACAAGACTCCGGAGCTAGCCGAATAGGTCGTACCATATTTGAGATCCTTCCTGATTCTCGCACATGGCGTGGATCAGTGTTTTAGATTCTGCATTTGCGTTTTAGAGAATAGAAAAAAGAGAACCCAGACAGCAAAATTTGCTAATATGACTCGTGCCATCATCATTGAATCGATTTGATCTGTTGTGTCCACACATTTTTGCCATGTAACTCACGTTTTCAATTATCGATTCAATGCCTGAGAGTTTCAAAATTTGAACGACTGTTATTGCTGACTAATATTGTTCTTATTCAACGGAGAGACAGTGAGGTATAGTCGATCAGCTAATCTAGCTCCGAGTGGATCTTGGAACTGGTCCTAAACACACCAAGTTGCTATACAAAACTCAAAGCACATGCAGAATTTGAGTTCTTTCAAGACTTTTGTCGCTCAAGGCACCACCATACAGAAGCGTCACGAGCAAGACGAGAACCGATCGATTATCCGCAAGGCCGTTAAGAGGAAGGGGCTATGTCTAATTGGGAAAAACACAAGATGCATCGTTGCTTTCGTAATGCGAACAATGGGATTCGGTGGCAATGGAATCGAGCAGAGCCCTCTCTCTCGTCGCAGTATTCAATCAATTTGCAGCGGCCCATCGATAGCCAGTCAGCCTTGCAGTGTGCATTGTGCTCTCATTGTTCGAGCCAACAACAGCAGCAGCTCGTGGGTACACCAACACCACCATTACCACCACCAACAACAACAACACCAGCAACAACGGCAGCCAAGTCAGTCTGAGGGTTTGTCCGTGAATAGCCGAATGAATGCCGGTGCGGCGACGTTTGCGTTGCTCTGAGGGTGACCGATTGCGGTGTCGGTACATGGCAGTGGTGGTCGTTGACATCGCGACAAAACAAACAGCGATATAATGCTAGCGGTTGGAATTCACGGTGTTATGCGGAACGAGAATAGCCGTCGATAATCGGTACGCGAAAATATGTTACGCAATGACGAAAGCAAGCAACTTTTGTCCTTTCATCCATTTCAACGTGTAGCCCTGTGCGCTGAACTTGCGCGTTAAAGTGCGCAAAAAGGCTGGAAATACCAACGAAGTGAATAAAATAGTTAGAATAAGAAATCATCAGTTATAGAGAACCTGAACGATTATTTTGGTCGGAGGAGATAGACAGAGAAAAATTTATTATGGACTTTTTGATAGAAAGATAGAAATTTAGTAGCTAATTCGGCTTACTTGGTCCGATAATCATTGTCAACAAAGTTACTGCGAAATTACTCAATAATGCAAATCGATTTCGCAGACGTAGAGATTCAGTATGGTAAGTAAGAGTGCATCGTTGCTTCTTAGCTTATTTGTGGAATGATATCGGGGGAATCTTTCTATCGGTAGGCGAAAGCTAAAGTATGGTGATGGCTCGAGCACTTCCGCGTGATAACTGGGTGCCTGTTCAGCTGATATAACACCGCGAGAAGCCAATCGAACAAGCTGCAGCAGACGAGACACATAAATAATAGTCGAGGGTGAAAGTTTTGGAGAGACACGGCAGCGATGCAGGGGCTGTCGTTGAGATGGCGTAACCGCAGTAGCATGCAGCGAAAATTGACTTCGGAGAAGGCGACTGTTTGTCAAACAAATCGTCGATCGTGTGATTCAAATGGGCACCAGAACCAACATCGGGATCTCTTTTTAGCCACGTAGCCAAAGCTAAACACAGTTCCGTCTCCTAACCTCGAACGAAATCCATGCAGTTGACATTGCAACCAACCATCAAGTATAACCTGCTGAGACCAAGTATATACAATTAGTTACAACGTACTTTTAGTTCAATCGTATCAAAGAATGAGTTGAAGTGATGAAAAAAACGTTTGAAATTAGGGTAATCTTAATTTCAAGGAAATTTGCGAAGAAAGAAAGAGCTGCAGCGCTGAATGTCACCAAAGAATCGTCCATGCACGTTGAACAGAAACCAAATTATTGATCGAGTTCAGAACATTGGCCAGCAGTTGGGACAACGATATAGTGTGAGGTGTTTTAAAGTCGACCAATATCATCGTCAATGTGTACCTTTGCTACAACATACATATATCGCATGTCAAATTGGAGGCATTGTTATCAACGCGTGATCGATCCGATGGACCAAGCCTGGCGGGCTGCTCTCTCGAGACATTCGATATCGCGGTTCATCGGCGAGACAAGAGCCTGTATTTGAACGTGATGTGCATCGGTTATCGCATCAAGTGTTGATATCGCAATGTCGTCGTATCAATAGCAGTGAAGAGCGGTGAGATGATGCAATGTGACGAGAGATGGGTAGGAGACCCCGCACGCATCATCGACGGATATTCGCGTGATCAAAAATGCGTCCTCCGATATTCGATTTGTCAACGGTGATGGTCCAAAGAGCTCAGCATTGTGCGTCATTCAATCCTCTGTTTTATCGCGAAACTCAACAGCCCGAACATATTGAAAGCTAGCAGCAATTTTATTATATTTTGAGGATGCAGGTGTCAATTTTCGAATTCATGCAAATTAACATCTATTGATTAAGATTTCACGAAGCTGTACGTGGAAAAAATACAGTTGCTTTGCCTTGATTCAACTTCTCTACAAGCCCTACACTCACACTACTGTACAACCTCGATTTTGACTCTGCCCTCACTCAGCTCCTTCTGTTTCAATATCACGAATTAGGCGAATAATATCATCTCTTATCTTGCTCAAAGCACTTGGTATGAGAATCCAAAGAGCAGTGAGTATCATCTTGAGATCTTACAAGGAACGTTCCCGATATAATAGGTATCATCGAACGAACGGATATCAAATTTCACTACAAACGACGAACAATGAAACCTCGTCGCCTCTTTTGAATTCGTGTGAAACTACACCTTCCAAAAGAAATAGGTAAGTATCGTTCGTACAGAGGAAGCCAAAAGAGTCTCCGTATTCAACGTCGATCCAAAGCTCATGCAACAAGAAGACATGACACATAGAACCATCGTATTGAGGAAGAAAGAGGGCTGAAAGGGCTGATAAGGAGGTCGTCGTGTCAGGGGGCCATTGGAACTTTTTTCTTCTTCACCGTCTTTTTTCTCCTTTTTATCTTTGCGCATCGCACCCTTTCGCCACAAAGACAGACTATCCCGAAAAACAACGACGTCACTCCTCCACACTGGTATCTCATTCTTTTGAACGGGGGCCATTCTCGCGTTCATGTACCTCTTTACAACCTTTACACACACACACACACACACACACACACACCTCGCGCGTACTTTTCAGTCTTGTCGTAGCCAGCAGTGGTTCTTACACCTCATGCACGATCCAAGTGTTGAGAGGTGGATCTCTCAAAGAGGCAGCTGCTACACTATGGACTAGTTATGTGTAGGGAGCAGGTATCATCATCATCATCATCGCAGGTTACACAATAGGGCGATAGAACGGATTAAGATGCTGGCGCTACGATAGGGTTATTGTCGTGAGATCATGAGTAAAAGGGGGTAGAGTGTGGATGTGGGTCAAAAGGGAGAAAGACACGCGAAGAGGGATGAAGGGAAGTTGATTCCTGGTACACACGGGTGGAAGGCCTCTTAGAGAATTCAATGATACTGGTATCCAGGCGGGTGACGAAGAAAGGCGTTACGCTACCGACGATGGAGATGTATGATACACTGAGACGACGGTACCAACGAAATGAATCCTCATTGTCATGGGCAGCGTCGGTTGTGCCGGTACAATACGCTCATGCAACACACGTGGCTGTATACCCGAGACTGGGTGGTATCAAAGGACGCACAGGCAGTGAATTACGCTTCCGAGGGCTAGCGATGATCCGACCAGCACACAATAATATGCTCGCGGTGGACTCCTACTACACACTGACTCTCCATTTGGATTGCAGAGATGAGGGAATCATCTCGGTGTCGAGATGCGGTAGTAGCACACAATGCAATGCCGTTGTCGTCGTCGTCGTCGTACGTCACACAGAAGCGGTGTATCATTCCACCCGTTGCTCTGTACGATTTACTCTGTGCATCTGAGAACAGTCCGAGATAGATATGCGCATGAGGGCATCGTCGGACAGTGGAGAACATCTAAACACCATTGGCCCTTTCCGCCTCGAGATGTTCACATCTAGCTCATCCCGGCTGCATAAATTCTCAAAGAGCCTGATCAGCGGAGCGGTCAAAGGTGCCATGTTGTGTTCCGGAGGTGTTACTCCGACAAGATTATCTCTGTGCCAGCCTGTCATTTCAATTTTGATACCCACCTCATTATTTCCACCATTCATCAACATTCTTTTTTTAAATTCATTTGACCTCAAATCAATTTGTCCTCCTTTCAAAATTGCACAAAATCAATTGCTATCCACTGCATCATCCATTTATCCGTTACTGTATCGCGTTCTCCTGATTTCATTTGCCGGTCACTTCGCCTCCTCAACGAGCGTATTTAATCAATCTACCCACCATGAGGTAAGGTTGTCAAGAACTTGAGTGTGAATCGAGACAGATCAAGAATGACCTCAGAGGGTCGTATGGAACTGTCCTTGAGCTTCGCACATTTTCCACGTTTCACTTTTACACTCAAGCAACCCAATATTATCCTTACCACGGTTGCTCGCCTCTAAGCAAATCCAAACAGACCGCTCGATTGAAGGCAGCGGAGGAGGTGGCAAAAAACTCGATGCGCTGAATCGATGAAAGCTGACGAGAACTGTATATAACCTATAGTACGAGACGAGCAAGAAATGCTACGCGGATCGCGCAAAAAGTCCACCGATCCGTCTCTCTCGAAACTGCAACATCTTATGCTGGAAAAAAAAAAGACGAATCCCGGTACGGACTCTACTGCGAACAGCTGCAACGCATCGGCAGTGCGAATATTGCCCTCGGGGGCGACTACAACCACGACGACGACAACGAGAGGAGAGAGAAAGACCCAAGAAGTGACTCGCGATCTTGGACGGACTTTTTGCGCGACAGCCTCGTCTGGATTGTTCGGCGAGAGGTATTTGACGATATCTCCCAACGATGCGTTCTCGTCCCTTCCCATTACGGAGCTGCGCGAGAATTGTTGCTCGATTACGAGAGAGAGACCCTTCCTCTGTCGGTCCTCGTACTCTCGAAAGAGTAAAAAACGGAGTACGGGCAAAAAGTGTGTGCCGTGCGAGGCCGCGCGAAATTCACGAACGCCAAGACAAACGCGGAGCACTCCCTCTCGTGCGTGACGTAGTTTCGCTCCTCATCCGGACGCATCCGCGCATCGGCAGCACTATTAGACTCGATGTGTTCTGGTATTATTGACCGCATTCTCTTCACCCCAAGACCACAACTTTTCGAATTATTTCTCGAATTGCGTGCAGAAGATTTCAAATCAAAAATAGATTATTCCCTCGAGTGCAACTCATCATTCATACACGAGAAAAGCGAATGAAAAAGATGAGGAAGGAATAATCGCACGCTGCGAAGTATCATCAAGCGTACAAGACCGAGTAAGCTTGCGCTTGATTGGTTCGATTGTCACGGGTGAGTCGTTAACGCCCGATTAATATGGACTCGTTGAATGAGCATCTTGACGGGTTTTCTGAGGTGCACCCTGGCCGCCCTTTCATAACCACCCTATCAGCACCAACGCCTAGTTTATCGTTCGGTTTTACCCATATAACGTTATATGACTGCAGCGAAGCAGAGGTGGAAATTGATCGAACGCACGATCGAGTCACGAAGGAACAAAGGAGGCACGTGACGAGCAACGAGGATACCTCTGCGACGTGCGTAATTATACTCCCATGCCCCGACACCATTGCACACGGCAGATTATTACTGCCAGGTGAATTATCGTACCCGATCGTGATCGTTCTAATTCGAATTGGATATTACACTCAGCGATTTGATGAGCTCATACAGTTACTCTATTAAAATTTGTTCTCAGAAGGGGGAGAGTAATGAATCTATCTCTGCGTAGGTTGGTCATGACTGAATTTAATTTAAAATTCCTGAAACCTCCCAGATTCCTTACTTTCGATACTTATTAGCCTTTACAGCTGATGAAACACACGATGATGTGATTCCTGATCAGAGGGGTGAATATCGATGCGAAATAATCGAAACAGCTTATTTCCTATTCATTTAGTCATTTGAAGACGCTATCGAGAACGCAGACATTAGGGATATCTGTCCCTCGTGCTAAAATTTGAACGAATCACCAAACGAAGTGTTCCGAATCTGCAGAGAAAATTCATAATGGGATATGATATGAGTAGTTCATAGAAACTGGATATTTTCCCTAAAGACACTCAATTAGAGCATGCCAACCTCTGTTACACATTGATTCCATCACACATTGAAAACAATGATCAATTACCACACGCACCAGATCGATTCACTCAAATTCAATTACCACCGTCACTGAGGTCTTTCAGGAATCCCATAAGAGGGACTCTCGACTTTGCGTTGTACGCTTCCTCCCAAATGAATGCCATTGGGAAAGGAAACCTCCATAGCATCGCATCATTTCAGAGTCTATATAAGAGCAATTCGGGCTCTTCGATTGATTACAGCCAGCTGCCAGCACGCATCTCGAAAAGTACCTCACCATACCTATATATTATTGTATATACAGCCTCCGGCGCGATCAGAAATCAGCAGCAACCCCGGCAGCAATGGAGCTTTCATCAATTGTGCAAACGTTTCGCTTCAATTTGCAAGAGCAGAGCGAAGTACCCCCACCTCAGCAGCGCCTCCAGACACACATAACCTCACTATTTAAGTGTACACAGTTTACGATGTGAGAGAGCTGAAAAAGCTCCCACGTACTAGAGGTTCTTCGACACAGAGAGCTTACAGACAACATTCCGAAGAAGAAGGAGGAGGAGGAAGAAACGACATCGAAGTCACGGGGGACCAATCGATCACAGCCCTTAGAGAAACCCCATCGCATGTGTATGTAGACAGGGGTGAATTCGGCTAAACGAATTATCGAAATGCCGCCGATGAAATTTCGGCTAAAGCCTTAGAGATATGGCAGATCAAGAGCCTTTAACCTTTATTCACTAACCCGTCTGGCACCACTACACTTGATTGCCACGGTACTTGATTCGGGGGTGAAAGGGAGCTTGCAGAGCAACATATGATGAGAGCAGAGAGTTGAGCGAGTGTTTGAAAATGGCAGGGTGAGCTTGTTCTATCTTCCAATAAGAAATACGGAGATCCAAATGACGCGTGGAGAGTGCAATCTCGTGAATGTCTATGCCATCATTCCTCGAAATAAGTATCAATAAGTGACAGATCTTCTCTTGTGTTTATTAGATGGAATCATAACTCCATGAATGTGTCATCAAACGGTTGCTGCGTGATGCTGGACATTTTAAATTGGGTACAAAATGATCTCACCCATTCCATCGAACTTTGAGTGCAATTCGGACAGATCATAGGATATAAGAGAACGTGAATCAACACCTGAACAGAACCAGAAATTTCCAACTTCCATTCAGACATATGTCATCTCAGTTCTGAAGTACTGAACACGCTTTTCCGAATTTGTTTTGACTTTGTGTGAATGAAGTCACGCGCTAAGTATTCGGTTGTCCAGCTGAGCCGCTTGATCTCATCAATACATGTGTATAATGTGTACACATTATCATCACTACATGTTCATATGGAAAATTCTATGAGTTTCTATAAGGAACTTCTACCACTAAACTTCTCGGAATGAAGAACTTTATTGTAGGAACATGAAGATTTTTCCTACAACTTTCGAATGCATACACTCTTCTTCACAACAAATTGATCTTGGTATTGTCCTTTATCTTGCAAAATGAGAAATACTGCAAAATGGTCTTGATAATGAATCTTCTAGAGAGTATGATTCAGTCTTTTGGATGGATGGTTGAAGATTGAGGAGACATCAGAATGAACATCTCTAACCCGTGAATGGGTGAGAAATTGATATTGTTGTAGGTCTGTTAAATATTTTATGCGAAATAGAGTTGAAGGCAAATAAGCCTTTCTAATTTGAAAAGAAGCAGTGTAAAAGTGGGGGGAAACAGGAAATCTTGATTGATCTGTACTCATTTTGGGAGTAGATGTAAAGGTACGTTCTCCCAGAACTTTCGAGGAAATCATTTTTTGCAATTACAATGGACAAATTTTGGTTTATTATTGATGTCATTCGCTACCTTTGGAAGTGTGGAAATATTTGATGAAAAGAAAGTTAGACAAGACTATGGTACCAATAGGAAATTTAAGAGAAATTCATCCTTCTTCCATCATTCATCAATCTTGATACTTACATGATGCATAATACAGATATACCGTACAGTCGAAGGACCAAGTATCAAAATACAGCCGTGTCTATCTACAGCCTTGATATTTTGGAAAAATTGGGCTCATTTGGATTTTAGAGTTCTATCGAGGCTCAGTCTCGTGGTTTTCTATGTATCTGTATCTTGAAACTAAGAATAAAAATGAATTATTTCTTTCAATCCTTGGAGTTGTGATGAGTCGCACTTCTATGCAGTCCAAAGGCCATGCTTTAGACATTTACATAGTGGTTCGGGTCCGAGTCTCCATACTCTTTAAGTATGCGTCTGATTCAAAGTTACGCACCATGAGAATCTATGTCTGTGTAGGAGCCTTAAATCCTCCCTAAGCTCTTGGATACCCAAATTTGCCAAGACCACGACGTAACTCGTCGAGTTCTGCTCTGGACCAGCCGGTAACGGAGCAAAGACACAAACCGATTCAAATCAGAAATTCTTTGATGTGAGCCATTCGATCTTTGCTCAACTTCGATGAGCTGTGCACATGGGCACGTGTGCACTGCATATGCATGCCTATGCGTATTTGTTTGTGGATGTACCCTACGGGAAATTCGTGGTCTTCCCTCTCGTTGAAGGGCCCAAGTAGCATGATATGGGTGATAAGAGGCTGGGATGATCTGTGATATCCGACACTCACATCATTTACAATTCATGAAAAATCGTCCGGCTCTATCGGGGTTTCCCGAATTCACGTATATTATCGAACAACCGGCTCTCTCCCAAGATCCAGAGCGTTTTTGGTACCTATCCAAGAGCTACACGTTTTCGTGAAATAAATTCTGCCAGTTAACGAAGTAACGCGCAAGGTGCGATCCGTTAATTTCGCCGTACCAACTGCATTATATCCGAGGACTCACGTTGCACTGTGCTTTTGACCTGAATTTTCACACCAGGTAGTTATAAGCAACTGTGGAGTTGCTCAACAATTGAACGGCAATCAATCATCACGCGAGTGTAACTTCTCAGGTGTAATATTCACACTCTATAGAGACTGATATCGACGTGGAATACGATGGGGATACTGATGCTGGGAACAACTTACAATCAAAATCACAGATGGTGAGCGAGAGAAGAAGAAGAGCCTCTGCGATTATGAGAGTGCAGGCATAGAATTTAAAGTATTGCTGTAAGGAGAGAGGAGCATCGGGAGCTAGAAGATAAGAGAGAGTATAACGGATCAGTTGGTTAATTCGTCTCTCACTCCGTCTCGCGCACATTGAATGCAGCACACAAGGAGAATCTGATTGAAGTAGCGGCAACCATTTGAAGCGGCGGCAATCATGCGATACTCTTCTCGGATATAACGGCGTGCCTAATTGCTGCGGGAGGTACAAGCACAGCATCATTAGATCACAAGAGGCGTTATCTTATTTCTCTGCCAGTGAGCTCAAAGTAGTAGTAATACGCTTCAACGGAAGAGCATCGAAAAATTTTTACACCCTCGTCCCATCATCTGCATATAAAAGTGGAGCAGCTTCTTCTTCCTCCTATTCTCTACTACTGCTATTTCCTACAAAGTACACGGTTGCGCGAGCTAATCTGCTCGATACGCACTCTCGCACTGTTGAATATTGAGGGTCCTTACACTCGTCGTCGAAAGCCTCGATGTACTCATCTCTCTCGCAATTACTGCAGTCTGCGAGATCACTCTTGGCAACTCGAGCACTGTATCGCTATGTGTGTGAGTGTGTAACATTTAACTTGGATGTGTGCATCTGAGTTACTCGATGGAAGAGAAGGGCTAGCCCCGAG
Organism: Eretmocerus hayati; assembly: GCA_029851415.1. Classification (NCBI taxonomy): domain Eukaryota; kingdom Metazoa; phylum Arthropoda; class Insecta; order Hymenoptera; family Aphelinidae; genus Eretmocerus; species Eretmocerus hayati. Next base: position 199,505,256 of record CM056741.1, on the reverse strand, counting down.
GGCATCTGAAACATCGCTATATGGAGCAAGAGAAGGAGGAGAAGAAGAAGAAGAAGAGGTAAACGAAGAGCCCTTGCAGTGCAGCAACTTTGCGTGAGCAACTCTCTCTGCCATCATGCAGTGTAAATGCTGATACCGCGAGCATTTCTCCACGTGGTGCTTTTCAAGCAGAAGCTAATTGCAAGTTATGGCAGAGTTTGTATCGAGCATCTCTCAAAAAGATGCTTATTGAACATCTAACCCGAGTCATCGAGCAGGATTACGGCTTCGGGTACTTTGGATATTATGATAACGGTATCACTGAAATGTTATCTGAAAATGGTTTCCGCTATTCCGAGATTATTGCTATTTATAAAATGCAGCGAGGCCATTGTGATTATCTAGTCTGCGTCAGCTAATAATTCCCAATCCAAATCGCAGTTTTGTGTGCGATTTTGAATAGTGTAGAATCGGAATTTTCAAAGGTTTGCTGAGTAAAAAATTACGATTTGACCCTTATCGGTGTGAGCATCTTCCATGAAATTCTTCAATACTGTTAGCAAATATAAATGCACAATTGTAAAACACGTTAACTATTTGCAGCGAATTGTTCCCAACAAAAATGGAGAAATTTTGAGTCAGGGTATACTTCTTTATCTCCTGCATTTACAAAAAATGATTTGCGTGGTGACCACGCGCGCAGAAAGGTGAAACCACCGTGGACCGTTCTGGTCTAGTCATTTTTTGTTCCGAATGACAATTTTTCGGGATCAAGAATCACTTTCCTTGATTATCAGAATACATTTATGTATAGAATAGTTAAACATATACCGAATCCAACATTTTCATGGACGGATGGAATGGGATGGGATGGTGGGTTGAACTGAGATAAGATGGGAAGAAATGGGATATGATGGGATGGGATGAGCTGAGCTGGGCTGGGCTGAGGTGGGTGGGATCGAATGGGATGGAAAGGGTTGGTTAGGTTGGGTTGGAATAGGAAGGGATGGGATGGAATGGGAACGGATCGGATAGGATGAAATGAGATGGGATCAAAGAGGTTGGGTTGGGTTGGGATGGGGAGGGTGGAATGGGATGGGAATGGGCTGAGATATGATGCACTAGGCCTGGAGGGGGTGAGATGAGCTGGGCTAGACTGGACTGTGCCAGGTTCACATGGGATAAGCTGGGACGCGATGGATTAGGATGGAACGGGGTGTGCGGGGCTGCGCTGAGTCGGGTTGGAATGGTTTGCGTTATGATGAGCGTTGGGCTGGGTAGAGTAGTATCGAGTCGAGCCAGTTTGGGTCAGTTTTGGGGTTCGTTGGGTTGGATTGGGTTGGGTGGGGTTGGGTTGGGTTACGGGTGGGGTCATGGGCAGGGTTATGAGTTATGAACTTTCGGAAAAGCAGACGACAGACGGAAGGATGGATGGGTGTGTAGATGGATGGATGGGTAGATAGATGGATGGATGGATGGATGGATGGATGGGTGGATGGAAGGAAGGGATGGAAGGGTGGGTGTATGGGAGTGTTGCGCCAAAGATATGGATTGTGGGTTGCAGGTGAGTGGGTTGGTCAATGGTTGTGGATTATTGCATGAGCTGAAGTTATATAGGTATACCCGTAATGCATTTACCCGCGAATGCGGCGCTTCATATCGTGCGCATCAAACTTGTACTCTTCCCTGCCACACCACCGGTAAAAAAAGTTTCACCTCCAAAAGGTTAGGCGTGTTTCATCGTTCGTAATTGTTGTTAGTATGTGAAGCTCACTCGCAAAATTTCCCAAACCTCTGATTCCGGATCATATGGCCAAAGATGACCGCTGGTTGGGATTTATAATACGAAGTCTGCGCTCTCAGTGATGCGTGCATATAATTTCAATCTTTCTGGGAAATTTCATTACAAACAATATATTTCTAAATCCATCAATCCAAGTTATATCAGTGATATTCTCACACAGCCCGCCGTTGGAAGCGGAAATATTTACAAATATTTCGATGCATTCCCCAAATTTCCATAGATATGCAGGAACTCGAAGCCGAAAAGGATATCGGTGCCAGCTCTGCCACAGCAAGTCTGTTTCTCCAATCGCGTTCAATCTGTCACATGTGTACGCGATCTTATTGCCACCGAGAGCTCGTCCTCTTACATATAATCTTTTACTACAATATATCGAGCTCTGACCTGCTGGTGGGGTGCAGAAAGTCACAAAAAGAAAAGAAAAAAAGAAAAATAGAATGGTTATGGTTGCGCATGGGGGATGGATTACTCTAAAAAACATCAGAGCAGATGAGCCACCGAGATTACGTTGTACAAATGAATCTCATCAAGCTTCTGGCTGTGCGGTTATACGGGGACAGACAGACACCACGCGCAAGCACATTACGTATTCCGGGGTCGTATAACGCCACACACATGTGTTTCCGTCAACACGGGTATCAAAAGCTCTGTCTGTACACGAAAGACGAGAGTACTAAAAGATACTAAAAGAGCACTGGGGAATGGGGGTGCTACACTCTGCTGTTGTAAAGCATGTACTCAGCATGCGAGAACAGACGCGAGCCATGCGAATGTAAAAAAGTGAAAAATTGCCCCAAATGACGACGTAGACGAGGACGACTCACCGTTAGCTCTGGCCTGTGGAAGCATTAGCAGCAGCATCAGCATCAACATCGACGGCATGACTATGGGCCTAGGACGCGTCTTTGTCGCCATCATCGTGATGCTCGTCGTCGTCGTCGTCGTCGTTACCGAGGACGACGAGCTTCTGTGATTTTTGGCGTCGAAAAATCTGCTTCTCGAGCGAGTCGTATCAGAGCCACACTGCATCCTGGAAACATGAGAGCAAGAATTTTATCATCATCTACATTCTTGTATTAAGCACATTATCGCCGTAATAGGTGGGGGAATTATGGAGAGCCGGATTTGTGGGGTTCTGATATCTGATTCTCATTCCAAATTTGTTCGCAAATCTGTCACGAGTCGGATAGGTGAAGACTCATGATATGATATTGCTTTGCAACTTGCTACTCTGTTTTGGAAGTGTCACTTTCTTGTCAGTACACAAATAATAAATATTAGAATTGTGTACAGCATGAACTCAATATCGAATAAATGGGCAAATGAAATTGAATTCGGGGTGGATGAAGCATCGATATGCAGCATAGCGTCGGGGCTAAGGTCAGTAAAACGAGTTTTCTGCCTCTAGGGTCGAATGAAAGCTTCGTCATAGTGATCATCAAAAAAACCGAAACAGGACGTCTGACTAACCTCAAAATATTGCAGTTTTGGGTGATAATAAAATTTGGATTCGTAAGTAACTATAACTGCGGAACATTCAATCAGTCTGCGATAAAAAATATTTCCAAAATAATTATTGTTTAACACAAGATTCTTCAACAGATCAGGAACACCATCACACAATGATTCGCTCAAGGATAACACAGCAAACTATCAATCACGCCGATTAAATAAAAGTTCCAGAGGTGGCATAGTCCACACAGATGTTCGTGTTTTCTGTTCATTCAAATGAGTGGAGCACTGTTGACAGAAAATCGGCTCAAATCTAACATTTGCCTCTCACTCTGAGTCGCGCAATTAGTATCTAAAGATAGGAGCAGATGTTGATCAGATCGTGTGTTGGAAAAAAAATGATGACGAGGACGAATGAGGAGGGGGGAGACTCGTTATGACTATCAGAGCAGCGCATTAGCCGATGCTTATCTATATTAAATTGATCGAGGTTGAGATTGGTATACAGTAATTTTTAGATTGAAAAATTGATTGAAGATTTGCGCAGCTTCGATTAGATCCGTCTTCCATCGTTATAAAGGAATGAAATCGTTCAAAGGGATCGAAAAAATTAACCATCATGAGTCACACGGTAATGCACATTTGTGGAAATTAGATCTCATTATCCCTCAATGAGATTCAAATGAATCGAAATGTAATCTGCGAAAATTCTGAAAACTTTTCAATACATTATCAACAAAAATGCCTCATTCGAATGGAATGCGATGATACAATATAAAAGAGAGCTCAGAGAGATATGTAATCCAACGTAATCTGCTCGTTCACTATCTCTGCTTATTGCGAATAATTCGAGAGCACGTTTGTGTGGATAAAAACGATCTTGCTCTCTCTGTCTCTGTACTGTGCATATCACACACAATGGAACGCATACATTTGCCACGTACATGCTGACACGGATAATAAGCGATAATACACGCGCGGGGGAGTTTAATTTCGAGCTCTTCTGATACTCTGACGGCTGCACATCGTGTCGTTTGTGTAATGCATCGTGCAAACATTGCATTGCATATACGACGACAGATAGAGAGACACAAACACGAATATTATTATTGCGCTTCTCAAATTTCGCATAACTCTGTCAGCTTTACCGCGAATTCATACCGCATTGCAAACGACAAACGTTCTGATGTACCATTCCGTCGTCGAAACCAATGTCTCAATTAAAAAGCAGCCCTTCTACCACCCCGTCTTCAAATTAAAACCCATCAATCGTAGCTGCTTCGGTGTATGGGTAGTGGGTGGCAGCAGCAGACCAGAACAGCCCCGCAAAATATAAATTCACGCTTTCATTATAGAAGAGGGCGAGAAGAGGGAGGAGGCACCTCTCTAAATCATACCGGACAATTCAACAGAGAAAAGCGTCGACGAGGTGCTGCAGCGGCGAGTGTCTACAATAATAATAGACGGGGTGGGCACGCGTGAAAAATCTGTGTGGCACGTCTCGGGGTATGACAGTAGTAGTAGTAGTAGTAGTAGGTAGGGGGCCAATAAAAGGGGAGAAAAGTGTATTCATCAGAGCCGCAAATTCGTAATTGAATGTTTAGAGACCAAGTTGGCGCTCGGTGCGTCAGCAGCAGCAGCCCCAGATATATATCTCGTTCATTCATTCATTCATTCATTCGTTCGTCCCGCGTCTCTTTCTTTCATTGCTGTGATTTGTTTTCCACTCACGGTGCCATTGTGCCTTTGAATTTTTCTCCCCTGAAATCACCCCAAACCGGAGCCACAGACGTGCTTGCCCATCAGCCAACGAAAAATACCAGACGGATAAATATTCGAGCTCTGTACGATGGGGATGAAAAGGTGTGGTGGATGTTGTCGCGGGAAGGTCTGCTGGAAGAATCATTTTCTCGTGGGGGATATTTTGAAAATCAATTACACACGATCGGGGATGAATACTGCTCAGGCTAATCAATTTCATAAAGCTCATTATATTGATCATCATCGGCATGCGAAAATTGCTTCGAATTCTGCTCCCAATTAATTTTGGAAAATCAACGCGAGAGGAAGCTCGTTGCGGCGGCTCTGTCAGTAAATCATAATGATCATTCGGCAGACGACTGGGTTCAATACACGAAATAGAATTGTACCTATATAGGGTCGACAGTGTGGATAGAAGGGGCAATTTAATTAGCGGGAAAAGCGAATAGGCGCGGCGGAACGTTAAAATCGCCAACTTTTCAGATCCATCAAAATGTGTGCGTCGGGTAAGTTAGCAGAACATCAAAATTTGCTCCTCTCGCGATTCATCACAGCCCCGTGGCGTTAGAAGGGTGGTTACGGATGCAAAGCACTTATATTATTATAATAATCCAGCAGGCGAAATAAACGCGAGAGAGAGAGAGCTCCGGAGAGTTGGAGTAATGAATAAGCTGCTGTTTCAGAGAATGGGAGATTTGAAATTCGCCAAATGAATGGCTAATTGGCAATTCGCCTCGACGAGAGATGAAGAAGGGGGTTATGTGTGTGTACAACAGAGCTATGCTACGGTAGGGGTGGTACACAGTAGGTGAATTGCACTGCACGCAATTATACGCAAACTGAGGATATGCAGCAGGGCTACCAACGTCGTTGTTATATGTATGACGCTAGTTGCACACACTCTTCAGCGTGTGAGTACTGTGGCGCGTGTTTGCCCGTTTTCGCGCTCCCGCTATGAGGGAACAAAGCTCACGGACCGCATAAGAGCGCGGGTAAATACTGCCAACCTAACCTAACACCATCCATGGACTGCTTCGCATGAGTGTGTGTGTAAGTGTGCAGCCCAGCAATAATATTATCCCAATTCGAGTTATTTGCTCTATCGTTTAACACCACAATGCGTCAGAGGTACTAACGTCGTCGGTGTATAGGTAACTGCATGTGCACTACTCGTGAATGTTAAATTTTGGGAAGTTTTCGCGACTAAAACAAGCGGAACTGTGCAAAAAATAGGCGTTGAAGTACCCCAACTCGTGTTGACGTATTTCTCCGCGTTTGCAAAAAACGCGGAGAAATCCAAATCACGAGCATAAGGTTCTGGGCATGATTTTTGACACGGTGACTTTCTCAAATGGGTCAGCTTGCGGCTCACTTTTGGGTAATGTTTGTGAATTTTAAAACTGCTAAGATAGAGCGTGCAACATCAGCGTTCAGAAGCATGATCTACCAACGATAATTATTTCTATAAAAAAATCATTGAGGAAAGATGTTGATAATACGATCTTGACCAGGAGTATGGGTAGTAGTCAGGTTCGGCACAAGTTGAAGAATAATTCACCAGAATTTTACCAAATACATTCCCCAGTACCTCCCTGGTTATGGTGGTTCATTTGTTTCACACAATTTGGAGGGTAACTTTGAATATTTGTAAATGAGATGAAAGTCCGGGTTCGCATGACAACTGCAACTTGATTGAAATGATGATCAAGAAGTCAGAGGAGCGGAAAAATTACCATAAGTCATTAAAATTGTGGTTGATCCATCGACGAATTAGAAGAGAAGTCTAAAAAAATTAAGGAAAAGTACATGAATGGAGCAGCACAAGACAGTGTTGTGTCTACATCAGTTGTGCATGCGAAGTGTATGACTTCCTCACATAGTTTCAGGAGGTAAATTGGAGTAGTAGCATGACGGGACCATGAAGAGCCCGTGATGAAGAGATACTCGAAGAGAAGAGTGGGTGCGGGATATGGATGCCCCAGTATATACATGGTGCATTTCCAACTTGGCTCCTGATATGTGCAGAATTCTCAGGACGCGCGGCGGCATAGTCTCTCGACGCTAACACCTTTGACATGATGCAATTAGAGCAGGCGGTGATACGGGAGAAGTTACTGATGTTCGGATGCATATATGCCGTGATGATGATCCGCTACTCTCTCGAGATAAGCGACGCGCAACTCATCAGAGTTGGCGCACGAATCCTTGCATAGATATGATGTCACAGTGTGAGTGAGTATAGCGCAATATTTTTTTTGCAATTTTGTGCGTAAAGTTGAACGTTAATGGGTAGTTTTCGCACGGTTTCCGATGCGGGAATGAGTGCGAGAATGCATTTCCGCACGTCGCTTAACTTTAGGTGTGCGGAAAGTAACATTCCCGCACAGTTTTGAGCTAAGCGACGTGCGGCAAAGACGAAAAACTGTGCGGAAATGTTACTTTCCGCACAGTTTGTCGACTTTTCCGCACGTCGCTTAGCTCAAAACTGTGCGGAAATCTTACTTCCCGCACGATTCCTCCATATCTCTGCTGGGACGTTATCCTTCACCTCTAAGACCTTTGAATATACAAATCTATACGATTTCCTTCGTAACTTACTTCTTTTATTGCAAGCTACAGTTCAAATATGAGCGACGTAATAGACACTTGACGTATACGTGTGTCATTCAAATAACGTTAAATGCATATGCTATTCAAGATTTGAAATTCCGCAGAACAACGTCTTCTCGTATCTATATCAGAGTGGGATGAGAGGAAAGGGGGTGGAAGATTGATCGAGAATATAAAAAATGGTATATAGTTTTTCCAGAATAGTATACGCATCTCATATCGGAATATCATTGATTGCATCGTTATTGGTGAATCATTCTCCGAATTTCGTCTGAGTTTTGAAGAGGGTTCACAGTTTGAAGGGAGTTTACAGAAAGACGTCCGTGCCTGGCATGAAGGGTTTTTTAGAATGTGACGGTTCTGATAATATTCACCGACTCAAGTATCTCCAATCTCGCAAAAATTATACGAACTGAACAAGTGGAGGCAGCTCAAGCCAAGGCTCAGCCTCTCAGCGCTCTTGTACTTGCTCGCTCAATTACTTATAAATACTAAAGTGAATTGCTAATCCAACTTCGTGAGAGCAGTCGTGAGCAGCCAAATATATAAATCCAATAATATTCCCGCATTGACTCCATGGGAGAAAGTTTTCATGTGACTCGAGCCTCACTGAAGTTGCTATATAGCCCGTTTGATTTTACCACGGTCGCATATACTGACAAAATCATACAACGATGGAGTGAGTCGTAATCTTTGAGAAATCTATTGTTTGATAATATTATCTTCCTCCACTCATACAGTCAAAAAAGATTAGGATGGATTGTACGCTTTTTTCCTGTATTTCTTCATAAAATGCCCTTTTTCATGTCTTTGTGAAACACGAACATGAATGCCAATTAGTCAATTATGTTTTTTCAAGATCACTCAAATCAAATCATTGACAAAAAAAGGGGGGAATGACGTTTGTGACATCTTTCTTTGGACGAGTCGGTTCGAATGTGATACGGGGTGACAAATGGGAAAAATTAAAAATTTCTGTCAAAACTAAGTTTTTCCTGAAATTCGGTTGAAGTTCCCATTAGATGTAATGCACTCATATCAGAAGTTTTTTTTCTAGTGGGGGGCTCCGCCCCCCACACCCCCCGCCGGGGGCTTTGCCCCCTGGACCCCCACCAGGGGTTGCACCCCTGGACCCCGCTCCGCCTCCTGCGCGTCCTCAACTAATCACTCAATTTCCATGAAGACAATACCTCATTCACCGTGGCTTCGGTGTACACTGTACTTAGCTGGTCCGACTTAGCTGCATTAAACGAGGAATTCGTATAAACTTTCTATCGTTACTAGCACACACCTGTCTACAAAATAATTCTCAGCGCAAGTAAAATTAGATTCATCTTTACATAATCTGAGTCCTCAGTAACTTCAGTTAGGATGAACTAATGTCCATGAAATGTTCAAGACTTCTAGTTGTAATTCTCCTCGTAGCGATAGTCGTGTGTCTGTGTGAGCATGTAGAATTTATTAGGGTCTTCAATTTGAGAAACGATCCATGTCCCACGGATAGAGTTTTGAAAGAAGTTGGCGAGGTAACTTTGGCGCAGCAAGTATCAGCAGAGGAAACGAGGGATGTCTATAATAAAATTTTAAAACACCCCGGCGTAGAGTTAGATTTTTTTATCTCTGCTTTTTTGAATCCCCCTTACCTCCCTGTGCCCTCGAGAGCGGGAGTCCCGGGACCTACCCCGCCCCCACCCTGCCTCTCGCCCCTCACACTCCTAACTCTCATGTCAACCGTATCACTATCAGCTTTATTTATCTACCACACAAAAATTCGACGTTATTCCAACGAGTGTCACAGAAGCTATTCTATACAAAATGCCAGGTATGAAATATGAAATTTTCACGTTACTCGGGAGAACAGACTTTCAATAGTTTCTATTAGAAGAACCTCTCAAGTGCCATGACTAGAACAGTATTCATACTTTGTGCCTGTTCGCAGGGATGTTGAACCGAGAATCCTTTTTTATAGGTTTTAGTAAGCTTTTTTATCATACATGTTTCTTGGGCTCTCAAATTTGGGAAGACTATGGATATTATCACAGAAACTTGAACGGTTTGGTTGATTTCGCGGACACGCATTTTTTATCGCTCTGTATGTCATCACACTGAACGAGGCGCCCTTACTGCTAGAGTTTTCTTTAATTAGGAATATTATCTGCATCAAGAAATATAATGGCCACTCTTAAAAATACGTTAGAGATATGTCCACGAAACTGATACAAAACTTCCTTCACGAGTCAAAAAGTGCGTAAGCTATGATTTAATCAACACAATCACTCGAAACCAATCAACTCAAGGTTAATACTTTGATGTGTCGAACAAATTTGTGTAACAAAAAATCTGTGAGTCTAAGCCATCAAACCCATACACCCTTAGAATCTTACTCTCTTCAATGATTTCTGAGAGATATCCGAGGGGATATCCCATGGTGATGGAAGAGAACAACCGCATCAAATGTAAAGAATTCCCAATTCGAGTCAAATTTGGCTATCTAGTTTACCGAACTATTCAAACACGAAGCTCTTGGTCAACTTTCCGCACGAAAATTACAAAAAATAGTATAAGAAACTCGGGTGGAAGCTTTCTGCACTCATCGTCGAAATTCGTGCGCGAAAGCTCTTTTCCACACTCGTCGGCGTGCGGAAAACACTTTTCCCGCACGTCGCTAAACGCCGACTCGTGCGGGAATGTTCCATTCCCGCACTCGTCAACTTAAGCGACGTGCGGGAAAAGTGTTTTCCGCACGCCGACTCGTGTGGAAAAAAGCTTTCGCGCACTTATTCGACGATTCGTGCAGAAATCACGCTTTCCACCCTTGTTGCTTAATGTACTATTTTTTTTTTGCTGCTGCTACTGTTCATACGCGAGCAGATATCGTGACTTCTTCAACTGTAATCTCGTGAGTAATACGTTTGATGAGGCTGAATCTTGAGAGAATGTCACTTTTTCGAGAGCTTTGATGTGGCACGAAGATGTGCGATGCAATTTTTTGAATTCGAAGGTAAATGTGATCAGCTATCTAATAGAAGAATCTGTGCATCAAGAGCAGCGGACAGATGTGTGTTATTTTTGAATTTCAGACATCAGATGAGACACTTTTCAATATTTTCGAATATCAAATTAGAGAGCACTGGAGCGAAATGAGGCTCGATCGTGTGTGACACGAGCCTCAGCGGCTCAGGCGTTCTGTTCGTCAACTCCATCTACGCGGAGATAGCTCACTTTTCTCCTTCATTCGCTGATGTGACACTTTTATCATGTACCTGGCCATCACCGGTTGGTTGGTCATCCGTATTGCATGCAATGCACACCAGGGCACCGTGATCAACCCTCCAATCGATCAAAATTTGACCCGTCGTCGTCGTCGTCGTCGTCCTGTACGAGCCTCCATCTCATCGATTCTGATGTAAATGCAACGACGCGACATCAGTCTCTGATGATCGCCGGGAATGCATTCTACCAGCCATCACTATCACAATTTTTACCAGTTTCCCGTTTTAACAAAGACTGCAATCGAGACTACGGCAGCAAGAGATGGCGATGGGATTGGTGGGTTTTTCTTCAAAGAGGTTTGCCGATCGTCGTCAGCGATATGCTCCGCAACTCCTCAAGAACAAAACGCCCAGGGGTTCGTTGTTTCTCCTGATGCGCTACTCCGCTGCAGCAGCAGCTGATCGATACCGTTGATTCGACACAAGCACGACGTTATATAGGTACACCTCTCTCTGTACAGCGAGTACCCATTGATTACCGCCCCGAGCTGAGCTGAGCTGAACTGAACTACTGCTGCTGCTGCTGCCGATACTCTGATGGCTCTGCAAACAGCTATTTTTATCGTCAAACAAGATATTGCAGCACAGCTCTTCTCTTTATACCTCGAATGGCCCCCTAGTTCCATCTCTCTTCCCAAAGTGTATTGACTTTCATTCTGCAGTACTACCTTTTCTCTACGTTTCGCGCTCATTGCGCCCATCCTATCCGGCGATTTCGCTTATTCGCCTCGATAGCCATAATACACCAGGTACTACAACTACTGATGGGCTGTTGCTTTTCTCTCAATTCGTCTTTCCGAAGAGCGCATCTTTCCAAATTGAAATGCCATTGCAATATTGCGTGTAGTACAAAAGCACACAGCGGAGTGTTCCATTTACAAATTGTTTGAAAATTGTTTTGCAGCTATTTGCATGGTTAATTTTGGCAGATGCACTTTCAAAACTCATGTTTTACCCGCTCGATTGAAAACAAATACTCCTCAATGAAGAACCAATGCAATAACTCCGATGCGGTCATACTGGTGGACTTTGTTTTAAACGACTCCCGATGAATTAGTACTTCATTCTGTTTGGGAGACGTTCGCCGGATGCAAATGTTGACTTCGATATTGATTCCTTGATTAGGAATTCTGTCTCTTAGTTATAGTATCTACAAATTGATGGGGGGTCGATTAGTAGTTCTTGCAAAAATTATGTTAGCTGAAGTGACCATTCAAAAAAATATGCTGCATACTTACTGCCGCACAGAGTGAAAACGTATGTTGCCACCATTTTTCAAGATTTTGACTTATTCCCATCGATGGTAAGCTGGTGAGATTCTCTTTCTCATTGTGCGAGTGAAAAAAATTCAGAAAAGTTGGAAATGCTCACAATTGGGCTTAGGTTGGTGGAAGATGCAGACTTTGAAAATTGGCGCATTTGACAAGAAATTTGTAAATTCGAGACATGGAGGCTGGAATCGCAACTTGCGTCGATCTCACCCCGTATGCTGACGAATTCGGACTGCAGGAGGATCCCTCAGTAAGTTAAAAATCATGCTCAGCCCATGCGCTCCTTATGAAGAGATCGAAAAAGTGCACTCACGGCGGTCTCACTCTGTAATCTCAAAATAGCGAAATGACGCGAGTGACTTGAAAGATTTTCTGTTAAGAGAATATACGATTTCTGATTGCACTTTTGGACATCAGACAATGGTCAATTTACTCGAGGGACCGATATTTGTCATGGTAAACTTCATCAATTTTTCTCTCGAAACGCAAAGTCACTTGCGATTGTTTCGCACGGCAGTATAACACTTAACATTAGAAAAGTGCATAAATCTACACACTTTGAGTGAGAGAACGTGTAATTCTTCGTACTATTACAAATCAATCATTTTAAGATCGTGTAAGGCGCAAGCCTGAGCGAATCTGAGACTTAATAATTCAACTTTTGAAAAAGCATCGAAGAAGCCATAAAATGATGATCACCTGATCGATCAAATCGAGATCGGCTATACACTTTGGAGCTGGATTCAGCTCACGTTGACAAACTCGCAAAATTTATGAGCACGAGACTCGGGCAATCGATTGAGTCATCGATGGTAAAAAGGGGTAAAATGTTGGGTTATTTGCACGCACATATTATCGCCAAGAGTGATCGGCATCTTACAAAATTCTCACGTCCCACGAAGCCCCAAAAAGTGGTGTCCCCGGCACGCCACCACTTGTTGTGGCCGATCGTCGCAATATTGATGAATCCCGTGCTCGTATGGGACCTTTGCAAGTTCGACTCTGTCTGGACACCTTACCACTGAAATTCCACGAGCGTCCAGAAACCAGACGAAGAGGGAAAAGAAAAAATGAGAAAAGAAGTCACACTGCTGCACGCGAGAAGGCGTTGAGTGGTGGTAGTTGGTGGTGGATCGATTACTGTGAGATAATCGATGTTGGCGAATGGCTCAACTCATTTTTCGTTGTTCCACGACCATCGCCGATGCACCGTCAATTGCAATCTCGAAATTCGGACCAGTGTTTTGCTTCCTCAACACAATTTCTTACATTGGATGTAAATACTTTTTCATAGTATTTTTTCCGCTATCTCCAAATTTATTCAAACAAAATTCTCAGTACGATGAGTTATTTTTGTAACCTCTCCTTGATTTTTTCAAAAGTGGGATTTTCCGTGTTCCAGGCTCCTAATTTTCTACGACTCAAAATGGACTTTATAGCAATTTTCTAAAATGTATTGTATTGGTGTACAAGTGTTTTGATAGTTTTAGATACTATCCTAACGCTCACGTGTTTTGTAGTGCTTGATAAAGGGTCAAAATGTCAATTCTATCCCTGTCAATTCCGCTCACTCCGCAAACTCTTGACCTTAGCATATCTTTATCCGGCTTCAATTTTGAGATAAGTAGCTCTATAGATACTTCTTTTTTCGTGCCAAAACAAGTGAAAACCAGCTGTCACAAGAAACCGGAAATCGTTAGGGTTGAAATAATTTTTTGATCCAAATCCCTCCCCGTAACGATTTTGGTCCCAAAAAAATCCCTTTTTCGACGGAATCGCCCAAATACGTAGAGCGTCCTGCAAAAGTACTCACGGTTGACAATCGAACCCTAGTCTTTTGCGTTGAAAGCTAGGACCTAATGGCCGATCCTACATAGACGCGCTCTCTCCACTCGCACTCTCCACCCAAACACCGGAGTAGGTACCGAAAATGGAATTCGAATATCTTTTGACGAATGTACCCTCTCAATCGGAGTATCAGCACGGATTTGTGAGATGACAAACGGCCAGTTTATCGCGTCAATCGACCAAAAAATAAAAAATTGATTTGCATCCAATAGAGATCGAAAAGTGAGAGACTTGGATGTCGGTCAATGTGTCTAATATCACCAGACTCCCAACTTCTCAGGTTCCTAACTAGCGGCTTATTCAACAATAATCAACATTATTTCGAGTTTGCATCGAGACTTTCTCCAGAAACTATGAAATAAGCAAAGGTGTGTGGAATTCTGGTTGAGAAGAATCGAGCTATTCCATGTACACCTGAGATCTAATTTGTGTTACAAGAGTCACTCCTCCGTAGATTTGGAACATCTCGGTCGTTCTTAATCAGGATTTCATACGTTTTAGCTCATTATTCAGCTTCTCGAACAAGTACCAAAGTATAACCAAGATGATGCTGAATATTGCTGAATGGTTTGCAAGTTGGACACCTGATGAAAAGTTGAGGGTTGCTTATGTCAGAAACAACCACGCCTCTCATTTTTCGATCTCTATTCGATGCAAATCAAATTTTTGGTCGATTCACGCAATAGACTGGCCCTTTTTTCATCTCAAAAACTCGCGCTGATACTCAAATTGAGAGGGAATACTCGTCGAAAGATTTTCAAATGCCATTTTCGGTACCTGCTCTGGTGTTTGGGTGGAGAGTGCGAGTGGAGAGAGCGCGCGTGCTCAGGGTGAGCGCGTCTATGTAGACTCGGCCTGTAGTTCACGATGCCACGGAAGGAAAAAAATGATCGTCACAAGAAATTTGGAAAGAACAATGCTGAGTAATAACTGGAAATTTTGAACCTTGATGAAGAAATTCTTCCATTCCGTGGATGCAGGGACCTCACTTTCTCGGATCGCGTGCCACTCTTCGAGACACTAAAAATAATTCAACGGTGTTGTAAAAAATAGCTGCATCCACCCATGTATCTCGGACACGCGGTCATGGTATAGATGATGAACTATTATTCAATAGCCTCTAAAGAAGTTAATTCCCCAAATATCCCAGATTTTCCAGTCGATCGATCGATTTTCTATACTTTACACGTTAAAGAAACGTCTCGCAGGCTATCTTGTAGACAACGCAATGCCGCGAGGACAAAGTATACATGCACACAGGAAACGATTGAGAGAGCACGCATGGGAGCATTATACGCAGAATTTGGGTTGGCCCTCAAAAAACATGGACATCGCAGAGCAGCAGCAAACAGCAGTGGGCCACTGATGCGAAATCGTCGAGCCATATAATCGCACGAATGATCAGAAAGCGGGAGTAAAAAAAACTAAGGAGTCGCCGCGAGGGCAATTTTGGCCGATAATTAGCCCGACATGCCCCCGCGTGCCTCAGCTCATCTCCGTGCTGCTTCTCCTGCTTCTATCTTGCCATTTGCTCCTTTTTGCTGCCTACCGGTTTCCCTTCACTCAGATTCAACATGGATCCAACTCGTCACGTACTTATATACCAACGCATACTTTTTTTTTGCCTTTTGCTACGCGTGCGTGACTTGCCTCAGTCTCATGGATGTCCGAGTGCATCTTTCGTGTACAATACGCACTGACTGCCTCAAGCCTTTGCCTCCTTTTGTGCCCCGCAAACCACAACTAAACAGAGTTTAGCAGCAGTGGCGAGATCAACAACGAATCATGCCTCTGCTCTCTGCCGGAATATGCAAATGCGAATTGTTGCTCTGTTTTGTGGCCCGCAGCGCAATAAGAAGGCACAAATTCGAGATGCGAGGACCGAAACTGAGATATAAGCGATAATAAAATGCTCGCATATTTTAATTTGTTGCCGATCTTTGGAAGATATTATGCATCCTGTCAAAAGTGCTGCACCGAGAAGGAATGACTCCGATAGACAGCAGAGTGATGGTCAAGCAACCACAGATATTTAAATGGAGGAAAGTCGGATCATTTCGTCATTTTGTTGACCGTGACAAGGCTATTTATTCTGCGCGAGCGTGAAATCAAATTTCTGCTTGAAACCCGATTAATCGAGATTTAATAATAAGCACCATACCGTCGCAGTAGCAGTACGGCGTATTGTTGCTTTCAACTTGTACATTTGAATGAGAGAGGAGGAGCAAATGGAAGTTTTTGCCTCCCAGTGTCTACTAATGGAAACGTGTCCATCAAAATCATCGATAAAACATCAGCCATTACAAACGGACAGGAGCACAAGAGCAAAGTGACTTTTTCATTCGACTGAGTGACACTTCTGTGAACTCGATGCGATATAATTATAAGTGTATTTACAGCTTTCTCTCTCTTAACTCTGTTTAAATAGTCTTTTTTATCATTCAGACACTGGACAGAGTCATGCCGGTTCTTCACTAATCATTAGAAAGCGGATTGACCCAAAAATCCGGCACATATTTTGGGATATCGTATGATTATTGCATTATCCAGAGGTCGTTTTGAGACCGCCTCCTGAAATAGAGCTTTCTCATGCTTAAAAAACGATTATACGTTTTTGATTGGTCGATGTTTCAATGATTATTCACAGAATGTAATTAATTCAATTTCAAATTCACTGCATGAGTAGAGACTCGATCGGGTCGTCCCACCCTCAAAACCAACAAGAAAACAATTCCTTGGGATCTTCCTCAACACAGGCACATTCTGGCCATCATCAATTTCTCGCGCATCTCAGATTGAGTGGAATAAATCAGCAGAGGCAGACGTATACGGCAATATCCTCTCTTGCGCATCCAAAATCACTTTCAGCATCAGATTCTTCTCACGCGTCCTTTATCGTATCCTTTCGCATAATATCGAACGTCCTCCGATCGTTTTTAATACGCCAATCGACGACGACGATCCGGCGGGTAGATGATCATACTATACCCTCTGTCGCAGATTTTTTGCGCGCAGATTGGAATTGGAATTATCGCGTGGGACGCTGAAAAAAGAGGAAAAAAGAAAAGAAAGAAGTAGAGAATGAGATGAGCAAATTTCCAGTGAAAATATCCGCGACGGAGTGGGGTAGTATTATCTTGAGTTTTTCCACCAGCCGCCTTGCACTCTCTGTTCGTGCGCTAATATTCCGGCTCTGCTATGCCCATACTCATCGTCGTCCGAATAGATTGCTATTATGGTAAGTGTGTGTGCTGCGCAACCCCCCCCCCCCCCCGAAGAGCGTGCAAATTTACCTGGCAACGCGTTTTTTTAATGAAGCTCCTCACTTCTTCTTCCTTTTCTTCCCCCTTTTTTTTACCTCCAACAGAACAAGGCCGAGAAAATTTCCGATAACGCCAGCGATATGCGGAAAGCACAGTGTGCCAAGTGCCTCAATTGCTTTTTCCGTCACTAACACCATCATCATCATCATCATACTCATATTATATCCAGATCGATACGATTTCAACAATAATCTCGATGACTCTTCTCGTTGTGCCAGCGAATACAATAGAAAGTGACTCGCGAGCGCCCTCTCAACGGCCTTAATTTATCAAGCTCGCACGTTTATTGATTCGAGAGCTGCTGCTTTGCGCGCCATGTTATATATTTGAGCTGTATTTTATGGTGAGCTGCGAGAAAATGAATACATGCACGCGATATCGATAGACGAGAGGAGGATGAAATCATAAGGAAGCCTCTTAACGACTTCTCATGCACATCGTTTAGCCGCGACAAGTGCCAAGAGATGTTCCGGCTAACAAGGAGAGGTCCAACCTTGCGGAACACGGATCTTGATGAAACTCTGGGAATCATCTTGTTTTGGTGAAAAATGAAGTTATCTCCAAGGGTTTAATCCCATGGGCCTCCTATTCTCAGGTACAGCTATGGAGATTAACATTGCCAGTATAGGCCCATGTTAAAAAGTCGTATATATAGATATACTAATAATGATAATCTCTGTAGCTGTACCTGAAAATAGGAGGCCCATGGGATTAAACCCTTGGAGATAACTTCATTTTTCACCAAAACAAGATGATTCCCAGAATTTCATCAAGATCCGTGTTCCGCAAGGTTGGACCTCTCCTTGTAAGTGCGTAATTTGTACGCCACATTTGAGCAATCTTTACTCAAGCGAATTGCTTTTCTTTTCATAGGCTCATTTTTTGGCTCGGTCATTCTTTTCTGTTCTTAGCAGGCGGATCTACAAATTCAAACGACACAGTGATTATTTGTATCGCGACACCCCTGGTAGACATTTACTTCGATGTAACACATTAATAGACATAAAATGGCTATTTTTGGCCAATTTTGGCTGAAAATGGCCAATTTATGGCTAATAATGTGTTACATTAGGATGAATTTCTACCAGGGAGAAAAATGCTCCGATGGACGATGGTCTGCGCATCGCACCGAGCAATCCTCATCACACAGACTCTCTCCATTTTTCCCTGGAACTTTTTGTCAACGAGCCACAATTGTTTCTCGAGAGGCTACGCAATCGGTATCATGCACAATTTTAATTCAGAATTCACTTTTGGTTAATTGATATACTTCTACCTCACACTATATTTAGAGATTCCGTGCAAATTTTTTGATTCAGAAAATCATATGGTAAAGACTCTGTGCTGTAAGGCAGCACGAACTCGACATTTTTCATCTTGAAATCTGATCTGACAATGCAACAACGCCAAGACCGGTTTGAAGAGATGAAAAAAGCTTTTAACTTTTTGCCGCACTTCGTGAAGTGCTATCATCTTTGATTTTGTTCAATACTCTTGTTTCTCCCTTGAATGACGTAGCGCGAGTGAATGTCATTTTTGACAGCAAATCTGTTGCTGTGTGACGCGAACTATTCACATTAAAAGTGTGACTGTCTATTAGACTGATTTCCCATCAGTAGTTACGTTATGATGGCGAGTGATTGAGACGAAAAGGCACAGAACTATTCTGGTGTTGAGACACTGGGAGATATCGACAAAGATTTTACAGAAAATTCGATTGAACTAGAACTTGAAAAAACCCACGAGGCAAAAAAGTAGGTAAAAAAATCAAGAATTCAATTTTTTTGAGGAACAAACCTCCTACCTGTCGCTCTTGAGAATATTCATCTCGTGCGTTATTCAAGCTGTTGCAGAACTCTATAACTTCGGGATGTAAAAAGCAAAATACTCCCCAATGAAAGAGCAAAGCTTTCAGATTGTCCAGCAGCGTATCGCGAGCTCAGAAGTAAATCGGCACTCCAGATAGGCAATCTGGTAGTAAGTACGGATCGATCGATAGGAGGTGCAGAGCAATAGCTAGCTTGCAAGAGGTGGTACTATATAGAGGATTTGAAAGAGACGAGGGAAGCAGCTGTGGGCGCAAATCGAGGCCCATATAGCGTACAGATACAAGTATCCATCACGTGTACCGTATAGCCACACGAGAAGGACTACACTAGTAGTGGAGCCGAGTGTGTATTACAGGCTAATATGCTGTTACGTGTATGTGGGAGGAAATGAAGGAGCGCAGGAGCACCAGATCGATCTATTGGCAGATTGGGCCGAAATTGAGCGCGATAATCGCTGCAACGGACTAGTACGACGAGAAGCTTTCGTGCATCGGAGATGATGTACCTACTGCCAACAGCCACCCTCGATCTCACATATACAGCTCTCTTCCGATTATACATAGAGACTCACTTATTCCGGTTGACCGAATTTGCTGGAGGAACCGTTTCTGCTGCAGCCACTAACCTACATACTACCTGATGTACTCCCAAACTCAATCGAGCGTGTAATGTAGGTAACGAGGGAGAGAAGATTTTTCCCTGGTCTTACCCCCAAAATGAGTATCTCTCACCACGTCCCTCGCTTACGGGGAAGGACAGGACGTTCTCGCGAAATTGAGATGCTAATTTGCCCGAGAGATATCCTGTCACCGGCTCAGCACCGTTCTGCGATGTACCGAAGTCAATTTTCAGTCACGGCAGGGAGATGTTCCCAATTGGCTGTTCTGATACTCGCTGATGTGCCACATCGGTGGTACAGATATTCACCATCGTGGAGGATATACTTGGCTCGATTTTGGAGAGGAAAGAACGAGATAGCTCTTGATGCTCGCGTTTCGGAGTCAGGATTTTGCCGTGAGTGTACTCGTTCACCTGTGCCGCCGCTTGCACAGCTCGTCCTGGATCTGGTGCAAAATCTAACCTTGTCCCGGTGGAAGACGAATGGAGAGAACCTGATGCTTCCCGAGGGCCTCTGTTTCGATGTTTGCGCGCGATAAGCTTCTTTCAAAGATGCACTTGTTTTTGCTATGCTGTTAATGTGGTGCTGGCCAGTGGTAGGTTGTGAGTGTTAATAGCATATCGGGTTTTCATAAAATCCGATCTTGAGGACTCAACCGGTACGTCTCTTGCTCCTGTTTACAGGCTTGTTTAAAAAATTTCGAGTGACCAATTGTTTCAGATGTTCGGGGTTAAATAGACTTACAATTGGTTGGGGATTAACGATTTGAAAATAGATTTTCGGATAAAATACAACGATTTTGAGTCAAATATTGCAGCTTGGCAATTTTTGAACGACTCGAATTCACCTCACTCCGTGTTCAACATCTGAAATCTGAATTAGAATTTTTAAACTCGGAATCCCTTAAATAACGATGACCACTTCTTTTAAAGAGAAAAAGAGGAGCACATCAAGAGGGAGGAGTGTCCGTCCATCCGGTGCATGGCTGACGACCGCGTCATCGTCGACGACGTCCAACAATTCAGAGATCTCCAATCTCAATATATACTCCCGAGTTCAGCCCCCTCATCTGGCCCGTATAATTCGCCACATTCAAAGGGATAGTGCAGTTCTCTTGACTCTCAACGGTGCGCGGTGCACCTGCTGCCCACCACGATCGCAACGCCTCGTACAGTCTTTTCTGCAGTTTGCTCCATCGGGCGCGATCTTTTCGATGCCCGCGATCAAATCGAATATTCCGAGTGTATAGTAGCAGGTGCTCGCCCATCTCGATTCTCCTCTTTTATTGAAAACCACATTCCCATAACTCTCTTACTTTCTACACCTTCTTCTTTGCGGTCTCATTTCAATATTTAATGCACTTCGGCTAAAATCAGCTTGCATCGTTCCTCCAAGAGCCGATTCACCTTCTCAGAGCGCAAAAATAACTTTGTGCCAGCGTCGTCGCAACCCTTCAATTTCCCCTTTCTGCGCGTCTAAATTTCGCATTTGTAACAAACTTTATTTTTACTATAGCCTTCGCTCATCTTGAAGTTATTAGTTGTTGTTATTAGGCATTCATTTGCTCTTCGATGTCCGAGAAATTACCGGTCTTTGGTATAGAAGACAGAACAGAATGGCTCATTTCACTCGTTGAGTAAAGGTTATGCATGTGTAATTGCATAAGGGCTGAGCGCGCATCTATATTAGCCTCGCGATCGTAACGTCTTCTATACGAGAGCAAGTTTTTACGGCCACCGCCACTGCAGCAGCGAACAGAGAGGGCATATTATCGAGCTCACTCTTTGGGTTATTCTATAGGATAACTTTTGCGCGGGAACTGCCAATTACAACTTCTCAAATTAAAAGCTCATCTCCGAGGGACAGTACGCCCGCCTAAGGTTGTATAACCTTCAAATTGCTGCACTTTGAATTTGCTCAAATGGAGCATTACTCTTTTCTTCGTCCTCAAGTATTCATCAATCCATCGCCCTCGCGTCGTCGTCGTCGGCGAGTAAATTTTCACACGCGCATCGCTACCATAACCCATTCGAGATTCATACAAGGCGTAGGTACCAACTCTCTCGCACTTGCCAGTGAAATTATTTCACTCGGGGGATTTGCTTTATGCCGAGATCACACAGAGGCTATGGCATACACATATAATTTCTCCCCTGTCATCCGTTTGTCGCGCCTTGGCTTTAGAGAGTAATGTTGCCCATTAAATTAACTGGTTGTCCCCCTGATACTCTGTATTATGGGAGAGATCCAATCTACGGTGATGCCGAATACCCTTTGGATGTTGCAAAATTCATTGGATAATATGATGGCTAGATACGAAGCTGATGCTGATGCGGACAAGGGCAAGCTCATTGTTAATAATCTCCTCGGGGAGTCAATCTCTACTGGCCAGACTGAAATTTTGCATTCGAAGGATATCCACAAAAAGTCAGATTTCGCACGAAAAATGCATCATTGGTGCAAAATGTAGAAATATAGCTACGTGCCAGTCAACGAATATGCAGACTTGGGGCATGAGGATGAATTTCAATGTGCAGCGCTACAGGACCACCATCCTTGTGATACTCCATTGGGCTGCTCATTGTCCACGGGATCTAGTTGACTTTTCACGACAATTTTGGAGGATCTCATTCAAAGGTTATAGAAAGAATTTGGATCCACTCTCACGGCGTGAGTCCAACAGTCGGAGTCAATTTTGTCACTAAAGACTTTGTCGCAACCAATACACCGGGAACAACAAGGCCTCAGGGCTAGGACTCTGCTCCATTTAATGAAAGAAGGGACAATTTTTATGAGGGACCAATTTTCCTGTCCGAGGTCGTCAAAATGACTCGTTTCGAAAAATTAGAGCGCACAGCATACCTGACCATCAGAGCCTCATAAGCTACCACTGACCATGTATGAAAGCCTATAATTTGGTGGTGCCCTTCAAGCCGCAATGAGGAAGTAAGAAGATGCTTTACAAGCCAGCCAGCGAGGGTGACTTTTATGACCGACCATCAGATCAGCATCGTCATGCGCGAGACATTCATTCAGGCATCCGTAATAATGGTGGAATCGGCCCACACTTGCAGTTCTTTATTGTAAATTCTCTTGTTGAGTAGTGTGGGATGACGTCTTTTTTGCGATTCAAGAGGAGGCTTTTTGTCAAGCCCGACAGACGTACTATAACGATTGTACTCTCGCGGTTGGTTGGTTGGTTGGTTGGTCAGAGATGCAATATATGATGGCGGCGTACCTTTTGTGAATGCCTAATGATGATGATGACGTTGCGCCGTCAGTCTGATTGAGCGAAGCCATCACACACACAGAAAGAAATGAAGCTTTCGCACATTTAAGACCGCCGTGTCGTTTCATCGCTTTTGAGACCAAGTCTCTTCGTTAATGCTTTGTAGGCAAGTTTTATACTCATCATCAGACTCTGCCTGTAGCAGACACGAAGCGCTAATTTGTGTTTTTATTCCGGCTCTGTTTGCTCGAGACGCTCTAATGAGACGGACCGATGCTCCTCTCGGATGCGGGGGAATTTTGTAATAGGCGCACACTCGTGATCCTCTCCCCCCCCCCGCCCATCATATGTCTGTTGGAGTGGACAAACGATTTGGACCGAGTCTGAATGAAAGTCACTTTGCTGTAGTATACAATGCGTATTATGAGATTGTAGCCTCGAGAGAGATACTGACTCATCTGATGGCTCGACGATGTCTAGCACTCGGATTCCGAGGTAATTTTCTGCCAAGCATCTTGAGGATCATATACAGTTCTCGCCGATGGAGAATTCATTTTATTCTCAGGAAGAGTCATGCAGAATGATTGTTCTTTATTCTATACCCCAGAAAACGTATGGCTTCCTGCGACTCTGATTGTATCTGATGATGACATTCGCAAAAAATCCGGAAGCAGTATGAAATGTCCCAACATAAACAAGAATTTTTATTGCAAGTCACTACTCATAGCCATTCCTGACGTTGGCGGATGTTAAATAGACTTGGAAGCTGAAGAAAGTTCTTCTGGAACGAAAAAATTGCGCTTGGACAAAACCAAGCCATCCAAATAGAAACAGTACATCATTGTAAATCAAGGTCATTTCAGGCTTCTCTAACTATATCTCGAAGTTTCGAGAGAGGACCCTGACCTTCAAAAATGTTGTGGACTTCATCTCATTCATGACATTGACGGTCACCTGTTTTATCTCAGAACTTGAGGATATTCCATCAGATGACATTATGTTTTAAAAACTCAAAACTCATGATCCATTTTTTGGCCAATAACTGACCAAGTTGCATTGCTACTGGCTAAAGGAGGTTAACCAAAATTGTCACATTTTTACCAGGGAAGCATTGATCACCGCGATAGTCTATTTTGACGCAATGAATTTCTGAAAAATTTTGGATCTCATCTTGAACCAATCAATCGATCATTATCGACTAAACTACTGATTCGAACAACCGTTCATCGTCATCAGAACCATCCTAACACGCGTGGTGTTCAAAAAGGCATTACAATGAGGCATTTCTCAATTGTTGTTGGGTCATTCTATAGCATCAATGATGATGACTTTCCCAATCTTATCTGTGTCAATCAAACTGATGCCGAGTACCCTTCACTGGCGTTTGAGCACACATCTTTCTCGCGATGACTCACTCACTCACTCATCCAACACCTATCTATCTCTCCTCTCCCTCGGCAAACGCCAGGACTCTCTTTTTCCGCAATCGTAATTCACCTCCTCCTGCACCATCTCCCCCTATATACAACAACGACCCGTATCGCAAATATACTCAAGCAATATTGAGCCGCCGAAGAACGAGGAAGAAGAAGCTAACGCAGATACGCATTCGCAATGCCCGTTGCGAAATTGAATTCTCACGAGCATCACTACGCGAGATATACTGTAATATATAAGGGGGCGTTTGCCCATGGCAATCGACGACCTCAGCAGCGGCAGCAGCAGCAGCACGACGAAAGAAATCCGAGCCCAAGGGGGTGAACAAGATGCGAACACAGGGTATATCCTGGCCGATATCTGCTGACGATATTTACGCGTAGAGTAAACAGGCCATGCGCGGAATTCCGCTTTATTGCCGCGAGCCCTTATTCCATGTATGCCATTCTATACGCGAGGATATTTCGCAGTCTGGTCCTGGTCTAGGATGATCAGACTTGGTCGTCTGCCGCAACTGCGACGACGACGACGACTCTTTGTGTGCACTGGCTTGGGGCGCAAACGTTCCATCCCGTATGGGGAGATTCACTAGTCTCAATGTCCCATGAGAATATTGCTCAGACTCTGAGCTCGATATCTCACCGCAGAAAAGGCCTCAGGCTGGAACTCTGGACGAGTTTGTTCTCTCTGTCATCAGTTACTGCAGAGACTAGGAAAATCGTGAGGGAGGTGTGGTATTCTACTTCGACGCCCTGAACCATCGGCGACGATGCACGAAAAATATCAAAATTCAAGTTTCCGCGACTTGCGCTATTTCTACACTTTGATGCGTATATAAGAATGAAAAATTTTCAATTCAGGTCAGCTGCTGAAGAAGACTGATAAGCAGTCAGTTACTTATGAAGAAGCAGGAGAAAGGTGAGCCCCGGTCGCGAGATAAGGCATCAAAGACTCGAAGACGACGACATCACGATTGCAAAGTCTTATCGCTCTTGGCAACAAATTAATCCAGAGCGGATCGAGTACGTGACTCTATGCAGATTTCTGCAAACGTCGCAGTTATACGCATAAGCTACGCATTTTACTCGGTTCTCATTTCAAAACTACACTGGAAAAAATTCCTCCTCGTTTTTCAGTACGATCGTATTGTAAATTTTTTCACAAGGGTGTGTTGAGTATTCAATACGTGGTATTGAATCATTTTTCAGCAAGGGCTATTGAAAAGCAATAACTAATATTGAATATTCAATAACAGCATCTTGAATATTCTAAACGTTAGAAAAATGAAAGTTTTTAATGTTAAAAAAAATAATTCTTGGCTTAGACTATCCGAACTTCAACACCCATTCATGTGAGGATGATACCCTATCAATAGTGCTGAGAAAAAACGTATTTGATTTTGCAATTTTGTCCGTGATGGGGTTTGAACCAGAGAACCTTCGGTTTGTAGTCTGGAGGCATGACCACTGCGCTGCTGAAACAGATATCTAGGACGGTCTCGAAAGGCCTCTATTACCTAAATACGTGTACACCAAGGTTTTTGTGCCGTTTTGGCTTCTTGTGAATAAAACTTGATGATTCGTAAGTAATTCAACTCAATACAATTTGCAAGTGTGTAGAGTGTTAAATAGTTGCCAAGAATTATTATTAACAAATTGTCATAAACAATTGCAAAACACGCCATCGATGCAAAAATTTTTTCGCCTTTTTGCCACATTTTGAGTGAGAATCCTTTGACTGAGCATGTAATGAAAAGCAATAGCTTTTCCGAGGAAAATTCTCGGAGTCACGCAATAAGATAAAGATGAATTCTATACTTGAATTATACATCACTTGACTTGTGCAAGTTTTGGGGATGTTTTCTGCAAACGATTCAGAACTATTACAGAATTTTCCAAAGGCCGTACACGGAGAACTTCGAGTGCTCATTGCCGAATAGTTTTTCAAATAGGTACATGGAAATGAAAATGTTATAGAGCTATACTACTTTAGACTATATCTGCGACCGTTACGAATTACCATCCTATGATGTATCCAACAGAAAGATACAACAGATAAGCGGAAGAATTTCGATTCTCCGGAGGATTTAAATAATGATTGTATTAGAAATCAGAGTATTTGTGACTTGAGTGTACTTTTCAATACGAATTTAATGGAAAGTTGTTGAGATTATTGAATGTTCAGTACGATCTTTTGGAAATCATCAATCATCGTCCTTAAAGTCATGAAACTTCGTATTGAATCTAATTTTAGACAAGATTTATTGAAAATTCAGACGATTTTGTATTGAATCAATGATTCAGTTCGAATTTTATTGAATATTCAACAAAATCGTACTGAAAAACGTGATGAATTTCAATATTTTTTTTCCAGTGTAGTCTGCAGTTATAGCGGCTCTGTAATGAGACACGCTTCTACAACGACAGAGACTCAATATTAACTGAAAGCAATCGCAGGGAGAATTTCATTAGAATCTGCTATCATTAGCCAGCGGCGGCAAAACATTCGTTCCAGAGGGAAAAAATTGATAGCAGGAATTCATGCAAAATTAGTTATTGAGAGAAAATTCCATCTTCTACGAGTCAGCGGATGCAATCAATATTTAATCCGAAACCCAACAAATCAGGAAACATCTTTCGCAAGTTGGTACCGTTCGCTCTCGAATTTCAAAAACTTTCACATACAGAAGGCCGAAATAAATTATCATAACTCCAAACTTCATTTAATCAAAAAAAGCTCCTACACCGCCGCCCCATATCATTATTTCTCACTCATAGCTCATTCATCCGTCTCATTTCTATGCAAAAGCAGCCCCGATTATCACCGCAAACTGCGACACTTGAAATATTTCTCCTTGGGGGTTGCTGCTCATCGACAATCCACGTGCCCTTCCTGCTGTACGTCGACGTTCGATATAAACGCGTTTGAAGCGTCAGCTGCGCCCTGGAAATCTACTCTATTTTCTCACCACTACCCTGTCTTTCATAATTTTTTTTCTCACCCATCAATACAGCGTGATATCGTGGTTTGGCTCCGACCATCAGCCACACGCTAAGGCTGATCATAATATAATTTTGCTCAAAGCATTATCGAAACTCAAAGTGGGACAGCGGTGGTAGATGGTAAATTATCAAAATGCCCCAAATTCTGTACGAAGCTCAATTTAGATTATGAAAGCTGTCTGAATTTTGGGTTATAATGGCTGCTTTTGGACGTTGGTAAAACTGAATCGAACTAAAATTACGATAAAATATGACGACCTGAGTATAATGAGTCCGAGAGATGATATTTGCAAATAGAATCCGACAAAACGAGTCCATGAAACGGGAACTGCTTTGACATTTCTGTCATATAATAACGTTAGCTCACATCCATTAGTCGCAAATTCAATCAAATTATCGAGCTGAGTGATCGCTTATAGATGATTCACGGATCGGTGAACGTTCAATGGATCCTTTTAGTGGAATGAAATTAGAATAAATTCGGACAGCAAAAATAAAACTTGCGAATGATTGATAGTGATACAGAAAACGACAAGTAATCGATGCAGTTAGCATATCTTGAATATCTAAACTCTTCCATAAAATCCAATCCTGAGACGCAAATCACTTTATCAAACTGTCATACCAAGCGACTTTTCTCCTCAGCCTTCTAGTTTCAAATTCTCGGACAGAAACTTCCTCGTAGAGTTTTTCATTGAATTAGGAGTCTTGATCGAATGCTCGGCGGGAGAAAGAGGTTCTACATAGACACAGAAGCGTCTCTCTCTTTTCGGATAAGCGCGTAATTAAACGATCGAGTTGGCCCAAAGAGTGAGTAGGCAGACAGACAGACGGGCTTATCCCGCGTTCTCTCATTGATATTCAATCTAATCTCGCCACGAGTAGTGGTATAGATAGCGACACTTACTGGCGCCTTAATAAAAATCAATCGGGCCTCATTGCCAGGCAAAGTATATACATATATCTAGTCGGTAGTACGAAAATAAAGATCCGATGGCACGGATATTGGCAATTTTCGGGCGGAAACTGCACACTTTGGAAGGTATACAAGTAAAATCCCCCAACCTTCCTGATCGTCTAATCCTTCGGGAGTACACACGGATCTCCTAAAGAAGGATAAAGAAAGGTAAAAATAGGGGGTGGTTCGGGGAGGAAAAAGGAGAGGAAAACAGTACTGAGAAAAAAGAAGAGACGAGTTTACGGTAGCGCAGTGTCCGCCGTGAGCATTTGAGATAGCCAAGTATAGTAGTGCCGAGTAGCCGAGAAAATTGGATTGAAAAGTGCAGAGGGGGATATAAATGCGCGACAGGCGTTGCTCTGATGCTGACGCCACCGTCTGCTGTAAGAGGATGCACTACAGTGTTTTCTTGGGCAATGAACTTTTTTGATCCGAAGGCGGTGGGTCAAATTGGCCGTTAGGAGCGAGCTGAATTTATTTGAGCACGGTTCTATTGGATCAAGGCTATTTTCGCTACGACCTTTTCTTACAAAACAATCGCAATCAAATATTGGAGGCACTTTTAGTCAGAGAAAAAACGTCTTGGGCTTTCGACCTCAAATGTTTTTTCAGAAACGACACTGAGCAGTTTTTCCAATCTACCATTATCTCATCAATCACATCACTAATGGCGGAATGTTGATTAAAATTAGGTTAGCTTACGTTCCGAGTGATAGACAACTGACTGTCGCTTGGAGCTTTCTCGTCACTCACCTGAAACAGAAAGAGATAAAAAGAGCCCGTCAGTCAATGATTCCACAATAAATGA
Organism: Eretmocerus hayati; assembly: GCA_029851415.1. NCBI lineage: Eukaryota > Metazoa > Arthropoda > Insecta > Hymenoptera > Aphelinidae > Eretmocerus > Eretmocerus hayati. The sequence goes on along the minus strand of CM056741.1, from coordinate 199,476,054 downwards.
CACTTTCAAATCCAATTCAGTAGCCATAAACGGGATGACCGTAATGACGATTGATCGGTCATTCATTCGATGTCACGCAGGCCTTCTGTCCCACACTAGAATTGAATGACGGGTAAAAAGTTTTTCTTGTTGGGATATTGCTGCGACGTATCGTGTATAGTGTACAGTGGGCACTCCCCGAAACACCCATTTTTAAAGTAAAATGCCGTCTGGCTAAAAAAGGAGAGCTCAGATCCGCAAACGCGTCTCCGATCGAGCATCAGTATCATTGGGCCGCCTCGTAACCATAATCGTTTGCTCGATTCGGCCGTCTGCTTCTTTTATCGAGATGTGCGGAGCTCTGTTTTGTGCGTCAGCATCGTCAGCAAAATCAAACGTTATTCGGATCCCGGGCGAACCGTTTGCCGTCGTCGACAACCCGAGGGGCCATGTAGCACACAGGATCTTTTTAGGGATCTTCTTGTTCGCAAATAGCTGGCACATATTTACGAGGAGCTTATCCGAACACGAAATTTCCAAGTTTTTTCCTCGAAACTTGTTTAATGAAAATACCGAAATGGTTCGAAGATAGCAGAAAGGTAGCCGCCAGATTCAATCTTTAGATTGCAAAATTCGTTGCTTGAATTAATATCAAGTGAGGCTCACGACGACCACGTAGGTCTGCACCTCAGGTGACCACAGGTGCAAGAATAATTAGCCACGTATGAAGCAATACACCGTCAATCAATAAGCAGCAGAAAATCGGTAGAGAGTAACCACGTGTTGTTGGTGCATCCTCGCGCAGTATATGGAGCCGTCCTGAGACACAAGGTGAGGCACGTGACGATCAACGCATCAAATACGCCAATATCCTGCTCTCGTCCGCCTTTTTACCGCCAACTCGTCACGTACGATATATTCAAAGAGGGTATACCTATATCCACCTGCCACGAATCGTCTGCATTATTGATAGGACTATCGTGGACGCGCCGGACGCGGTCGTCGTCGTCTAGAGCTCGATCACTAGGGTGGTCTCTCGGCTTTTTTTTTTTTACCAACTTACTTCCGTGTGTAAGCTCCTAACACCTGAACAACAACTTCTGAGCGCTATACGAAACTGCTCTATATCTTCTAGTCTTCCAAATCACGTTTCTTGCCCGCGCAGTTAGCCTCCATTATTCAGATTCGGATCCGAGGGCGCGGTGTACCACATAAATATCAAAGAAGACGCGGTCAGACCGCTCTATGAATATTGCAAATTCAGGGGTAATGAATTAATTGCAAGTTGGTGGTAGTGCGGCTGACGAGTGTCATCTCCATCAAGCTATGATGAGAATATATTTATGAATTTTCAGAAGATTTCCCACCGACGACGGCAGATCATAATGCATTCATGAAAGGTAGAATATCGTGACAAATTATTCGCCGAGTTGAGCCACAGTATATTAATTGGTGATCTAGTTCCTTTTTGCTCATCAAAAAATCATTTTCGCTCCCGTTTCACATGGAGAAGGATAGTTAAGTTACCACTTGATCAAAAAAAGTGTCTGACATGTTATCACATGCAAGATAATACTACTTCAATAATTTATATTTCATTTTTCATTGGTGATTATTGTGTACTTTATTGGAGCTTCGCAGACCAATGAAGGAAAATTAGATCAGGTGACAGTTAGGGAACATAATAATCAGTGTAATGTAATCACGAATAATTTTGCATAAATTCACAACAGATCGGTGACTTGGAGCTTGGAACAGCTTGAAAAAGGAGACTGACGAATTTTTGCGAAGGTAATTTATGTGGAAATTGCTATTTGGATCCGGATACGACTGTTCCACCTTCGTTAGCAAACGAGTCAATGTTATAGAACTCATCGCTCAACAACCTATCTCTTCCCGTGATTGGTTGATCTCCAGGCTCGTGAAAATGTCCTTCATAACCTTATTGAACTGTGTAATTCAGGTCAGGCAAAATCTTCACCGATGTTTGAGTCCGTTTCAGAAATAAAACGAGTTTCCTAATGCAAAGCATTCCTGCGAAATTTGCACTCTTACGTAACGTAAGTTTGATGGAGAGATGTTTTCTGGAAAAGTGTTCAGGTTCCGCCTTATTGAAAGAATAGTAAGAAACTCCTCGGAACCGATGTGTGATTCGTAATCAAGAACTATTTTCGTTAAGTTGCGATTGAAGAATCAATGTCCGAATCTTTAAGCTGTGCATAAACCTCGGCATAAACTAATCTCGTGTTCATTATTTATTGGAAGTCACGGAATCAATCACGCTTGAAAAAATAGGTAACATCCAAAATCACGAAATGCGAGAGCAGCTTGTGATCGTCTCCAAACTGCGGGGTGAGTAGTCGATTCAAGTTGTTTGATGGGCAAGCTACCACTAGAGCTTCTTTCCTACTTTTAAAGCGAAAACTTTTTTCCAGCTCTTCTTACAAACACCGCAAGCGTACTACACGAGGCAATTTCGGGAAAGTTTTGCACGGAAGAACGACTGTGTAGGGCAGCGGAGAAAGAGATATGTTACCACAGAGCGAGACCACGTATACCAAAGAGGCGAAAAAAAAGATTGCTCAGCAAGGAAAGCAGCTAGGTAACTGCTGCGGCTTGTAGATCGATTCGGCATGTGGGCTCACATCATGACACAGTGATGGGAGGTAAAGCACAGCATCGGACTTTATCCAATTTTATGCAAACTGTCTGGTCGTGCCCGACGGCAGCTGATTTACGTTGTAACATTTGTATTCAGTGTATTGCGGGGAGGAGAGTTTGTGCCCGGGAAAATAGTCTTGAAAGACGAGAGCGGGAGGAAATCAATTCAGGCTGAGAAAAGTTGGGCTGGTGCACTTTTTTCGATGACTCTGTTGCTGTCTATAAATTATCATCGAGAAGTCCTGTTCCTAAAAATCTATACAATACATTAGCGAGGTTATGAGACGAGTATGAGGATGTGAAAATGAAGGAGAAAATGAGATTCTTAGAGGGACAAGCGGCTGGGCATTTGCTGTTCCACGAGACTCGTCACAACAAGAATTCAAATGGGAAAATATGACCCTACATCCTGGCGACTATGCCGTCTCTGTCATGGCAGCGCCAATATACCCGAGAGCGGCGAAATGAGAAGTTCGTGAAGGTCCAGCATCATCAACCGGACAGACATCGACGACGACGACGAAGTCCTCGCTTCCTCGTCTCTCTCTTAAGGACGGTATTATGATACTCTCTGTCTCGATCTATGGGGTATTTATTGTGTGGCATGTGTGCGGGAGAACCGCTGCTCTTGCCGAAGACGTGACGAATGTAGCATTGCGAGCGAGGCCATAGGTTATGGACGAGACATGGTGCATACGATGGTATGTACCTTTCTTGTGTTGTGTTGTCCCGTGCTTCATCATCTTCGGGACTCTACTCTCGTATCAGATGGCAACTCGTATGGTCGTCGAGGGGATATAGGGAGAAAGATAGATCGTCGCGAGGGTCAGATAAGAGCATGACCTATGCACTAGAGAAATGGCCAGCAGAGACGCTGGCTCTCTCACACAAGAGTTAACTCTTGGATGGACATGAGCTTGCGAAAATATAGGAGCAACATGCATCCACGGTAAATAGGATCAAGTCGCCGCCACCCGTACCGGGGACACATTCTTCAACATGGGCCATCGAACGTGATCTCGATATTTGTGCTGCCCCCGTAAGCCTGTACATAACCTTAACAGTCATGAATTATGAACTCAGCAAGATTAAAAACTGGCCAGGGCTGGCGGCACATTTCAATCAGAGCTTTTTCAATCGATCGTTACACAACTCTCAACCTAGTATATCCCAGCATCAGTTGGGTAATGTTCATTGGATTCTCTTTCATAGATGATAATGTGTTGCTACCACTACGAGATAGTGACAACAAAAGTCGATATTATATGAGGGAAAGTTGGATTGAATATGCCCTGAAGCTGAGCAACAATTCTTTGCCCTCGTGACTCTGTATATGTAAGTACACTGCATGCATGGTCGTGCAGCTTGGGGATATATGTGCACGAATGACGGTGCAAAAAGTCGATGACTGTCACGGCTGTGAGTTGTACTGCCCAGCAAACGATAATGCACGCCACACTCACTGCTCTCGTTTTTCGCAATCAGAACTGACGCATGCCACGCTTATCGACGCGGTAGACACCGTTATAAATAGGAGGTATATTATGTCGAGTTGGAATCTGTTATCGGGAATAGGTGTGACTTTTCGCGTCGTCGTTATCGGCTTACACGACAATGACGTGATCGTCTCGAGGTTAGGGCTTAATAATGAGCGAATACCACACTCTGAGTCATACAAGATCTGTTGTTGTTAACTACACGAGCTTTTATGCATTTTGCAATCTTGTGTTCATAAGTGGGTTGAAAGATTCTTGGGCACAACTTGTCAAACTCAAAGTCTAATGGACTCCCAGTTGAGGAAGTAAATAAAACTAGAACGCACCCGAAGCTTGCATTAGAATTCTGTACCGAGGACAGGGCTAACTTTTCCGCTGTCTCCTCCAAAAGAAAAGTTACATCTTGCAGAAATTGACCCACTCAAGAGTAGAAAATGCGGGGCAAATCTAACTAAAAACGGAAATAGAATCTCAACGTCCGAAGCCGTATGGAAAAACTGTTGCACAAAGGGCGGCCTTTCGACATGAGTGCAAAATAATACAACAGGGCTTTCTCACCCAGGCCGCATATTATTGAAGAATAACATAGCCACAACAACCACATGCTAACGCATATACGATTCGCTGATGCTCATGCCTCCAGCTTTACACGCGGGCCCTTTCTCCATCATGATGTATTATTATGCGTGGATCGGGTTTCCGGTAGTAGTCCGTCGGCCCTCGTACACGTATATACCTGTAAAGGGGCAGCACACCTGAATGCACCTCCAGAGTCGCGACAAGAGAGTAGCTGTCGATGCCGTCACTCTCAGTCTCGTTCTCAGCTGGTCGTCTCCATCAGAGCATCTTTCCCTTGGACTCCCGTGGCGCGCGCGAGCCAATAGTCCACTTTTTCTCCCTCGTTTACCGTTGTACCAATTATTATGCCTACTCCTCTCCCTCGTCCAATTTCAATCATGTGAGCAATTATTACCGCAAGCGAGAGATCGAAAGAAGACTGGAAATATCGCTTGAATGGATATAAAAAAAGTGATCCATCTGGTTTCCCCGCATCGATGGATGTCGTGTTTGAATGTCTTCCGTCAACGGAATTGGATTCTGAATACTGATGTATTTCTGCCCATATGCAGCGAGCACTTTGCATTATAACTTCCACTCTGTGCGGGTGGAAGGCATAACAGTTTAGCGCACGCGGATAACGAAACTGAAGCCGAGTAGGTGGGCTCCAAGCGAATCAATGGACTCGAATCGTTATTCAAAGATTTGTATATCATCGGGACAGCTGCTAAGAGGCGTAGCGAATGAGCCTGCGACGACGACGCTCGTATACCCCGGATTATCCGCAATTATTCAGGATCAAAGTTGGCGTCGTTACACATATACCTCGACGCGTATTCATGCAACCGTATGCCAATGCCAAAACAGCTCTCGCGTGCAGTCATTTTTTTATTTTTTTTTTCAGCTCCTGACGGCGTACCAATGGCATTTGTGTTCCAAAATGAAAGAAGAGCGAAAAATTGCCAAAGCAAATATTTGGACCAACAGCCATGGAATCCAGCACATAGCAGAGTTGGGCTGACCATTCACTCATACGAGAGGTATTTCAATCCAACCATTTAGATGATCACAATCTGACAAAAAAATATTCAATTTGTATTTTGCCACTCTGCCACGATCATCATTGGCTTATCGGCGCAACACCTTTTCGGACTCAAGGAAAAGTTTACACATAAGAGATCTATACTTGGGAAATTCCTGCACTCGGTATACGAAACGGCACTACGATCCGAAAGGAGACAACTAAACATACGCGAATTTCAATGCTCACAGCAGTGAGGTATATTTCATGCAAATTTGTGTGACTGTACACGAATTGTGCAAAAGTCAAGCTGCTTCACTGCGTCTCGCGAATTTTAGCTCTATGAAAATCGTGATCTGAACGACTGAGTTGTACTTGTCCCAGAACCACTTTACAAAACAACATTTTTGCCTGCAGGTTTAGGCTAAATAAACATGCTAGTCAGCATTTCGCCAAAGTCTGAAGAATCTCAGCGAAAGAAGTTTAGAACCGGAGAGACGATTGACGAAATAATAAAAAACTTCCTTTATTAATGCAAACACGAGCTGAGACTTCGAACGAGGGATAGACGGGGCCATTGGGCATCTCAAAAAATGTCGTAAAGCGGGATGGAAGTATTTTATTGAAATTCGTGTGATGTCAGATCGGGTCGGGCCAACACATACAGTACCGTTCATAAGTTCTCGATGGTCGATCCCTCGATTACCCTGACTTGCAACAGTGATAGGTCGAATTCTATGCATTGTACGAGAATTTTCAGAAAAGCATCTTAAAGAGCAGAAAAAATACTAACTTTTACTGGGTTTGGATGATTTCTATCGAATATTTTTGAAGGTCCTACACGCTGATGGAAAAACAGAAAATCTTAAAAATTTTTACTTTCATTGAGACACCTGCAGTTTCAATGCGAATGAAGATACGGCAATTTCGAAAAAAGCATATTGTAGAGCGGAAAAAATGCTATGTGTAACCATATTTTGATTATTTTACACCCTTCGGGTATGAAGACGTGCGAGCTGTCCAAATCCCCAAAATCATGGTTTTTCACCGTTTTTTGTGCCGTTTCCGGTGATAAACAGTCATTTTGGGTATCTAGACAGTTCGTACATTCTCACACGCGGTACGTAAAAAATAATCAGAAAATGGCTACACATAGCATTTTTTCCGCTCTACAAGTCGTTTTCTCCAGAATTGCCGTATCTTCATCCACACCGAAACTGCAGGTGTCTCAATGAAAGTAAAAAATTTTCAGATGTTCTGTTTTTTCATCAGCGTGTAGGACGCTCAAAAATATTCGATAAAAATCACCCAAACCCAGTAAAAGTTAGTATTTTTTCTGTTCTTTAGGATGCCCTTTGTGGGATTTTTGCACAACGCATAGAATTCGACTTATCGCTAATGCAAGTCAGGGTAATCGAGAGATCGACCATCGAGAACTTATGAACGGTACTGTAAGAGGAAGCGAAAAGGAGTGCTCTTGATCGAAGTCTCTTCGACTTTCACGAGGCAAAAGCACCACCAACCTGCGGGACACCCGTTGCACCACCGAATAAGAAGTACACCTTATGCGACGTGTGACGTGTACGTCGCTCGACTTTTCGAACATCATGTTCGTTGAGTGACAATCATTGTTCGGGATCTGAGCATCGGATTCACAGCTCAGCTGTTCAGTGTTTGGAGGCTCAAAAAGGCATAGCTGTTGCGCTCAGTCACGTTCGCTGCGGCGGGATCCAACGGTGGGTTCGCGATTTTTCGTTTTTCAATTTTAGTCAACTCGTAATGAACTTGAATAATATTACCAATAACAAACTTTCAAGGTAAATTACTTTGCTTAGGGTGTAAATAAGGAGCCAAGAAGAGTCTGATTCCATCCAGGCATATATTTGCCAGAGTACGGGGGAGTTCATCAGTTCATGACCCGAATAAAATTATTATGTTCATTCGAGTTCATTACGAAGCAGTCGCTAGGAATTATCCGCGGATCTTGAATTATATATAAAAAACGAAAAGCTCGACGAGATTGTCGTCGCAAAGTTCACTTCTATACTCTGATTCGGATAATCGATGATGGGGTCTTAAATATTGATTATCAGAGTTTTTTGTCCCCTTACCAAAGTCAAAGAATTTTGTAATCAAGGACATTTTAAAAAATATTCCCATAACGATGATAGCTGCTGCTTCAGTATTATACGTCACGCATGATGCGCCGCAAAAAACCGCGCTCGTCCACATATATCGACAATTACGCATCGAGTATGAACCAATTTTGCCACCCTCCACTGAATTCCAGCGCCTCGTTCAACAAGGACTTGTACAGAACCGCAGAAAAAAATCGAACGATCGATTTCATCGTCGGCACGGCGAGGAGGAGAGTCATCAGAGCCGGAAGCAATCAAGAATCGACGACGCGTCTTGTATACCGTTTATGAAACGTATAGCCACGTATGTGTGATGGTCTTGCGGTCGTCCGGTGCGCAAACAAGGGTATAAGCTATCCGGGGCATAAGGGATGGTAAGATGTACTCGATGCGCAGGTAAAAAACACTGCGGCGCCGATGTCCGGTTTTATGCACACTTTGCACGGCAAAATATTCTCCAAAGTTATGTATACGCGCTGATCGGTGGTTGGCTCTCTTTAACAGCATTGAACTCCGATGCCGGCACTATAAAAAAAAAGGGATCGAAGAGTAAAGACATGGAAAAACCAGCTCCATACCGCCACGTAACCACTTGCAGGGGGTTCACCTTACAGCGCCATATAGCGACAATACTTTCCACAGTGCGCAAATATAGATTCCGCGACTCTGCATTATTCATATGCGTTACAGTACACGTGTCATCTCGTCAGAAAATACTTTGCTTCCACGTCATCGCCACTGTTGTTTCGCTTTCTCAACTTATACGACAATTTTCTATGCCTTAATTGTACATGCAAGACAAAACTTTTCTACTGCTCGAGGTGATGCTATACATAGACTGGACTAAACAATGTGAAAAGTTCATGGAGGGAATTTTCTTATAGAATTTTCATTTGTTGGTTGTCATCTATACAAGAATACAGCCAGGAACAACGGTAAATTTTTCTCACTATTGAGACCCAGAATATTCATTTTTCACAATTTTTTCCCAGGATTTTTCATCAGTAAACACTTGTTGTGATAACGATTCAATTTCAAACGTGTATGTAATACAAGAAAACACAATAAAGTACATACTGATGAATTCTGAAATACAATTTAATTTCTTATAATGGCAGCAAAGCGAGTTGGTCAACTTTGCTACGCTCTCAGAAAGTCTCGCACAGGTCGTTCAACCCCTCCCTCTTCGGGTCTCGATTGCTCGGAGGGTTTGCACACACAATCAGGCACAAGCACTGCAATAAACTTACAGCCTTACATTTTTGTTTTGTTCTGATGGCTCGTCATACGCTGAAAAAAAAATCTAGGAACTCATTGTGGGAATTTCAATTGTTCGATGTTCAAATTGATCAAGAATCCAGAATTCGGTTGCATCCACTCCGTACAGAATGTGGGAGGAATACGAGAAATTATGCAAACTGTTTGGAAAGAAAAAAAATATGCGGTAAACCTGAGTAGTATCGCGCCCTTAACCGATCTCGAAAATTGGTCATTTGCATAATTCATGTGTCACACGGCTATACTTATATGTTCATTATCCTTGCGAGTGACTTTTCTCCTTCGACGAGGGTCAACAGTTCCACTCAATAATTAAAAGACGTGAATGACTCTTCTGTGTGTATTATACCTTTCATACTAGCATCGACACAAGTGCAAGCTAAGAAATTACACATGGCATATCTCCTACACCGAGTCCATCAAGAAATTTGCGTTGCTTGCAAGTGGGAAGGAAATGTGGGGGTGAATTAAAACGTTTCGTATCGTCAAATGGGAAAGTTTTTGATTTTTTATCCAAGTTAGTACACCTCTGCCGTCCAAAGTAAGAAAAGGAATATGTCACAAAAGTCAGAACTGAGATATTCGACAAAACGTGATTTTGGCCTGTAAAACCTCGAAGATGATCCGAATTTCAACATATACATAAAAAGGGCATCCGGACACGCTTGTATAATTTTTATCCAGCTATCACAATTATTTCAAGAGATATTCCACCCAGCTAATCTTGCCTAGTACAAATACTTGCCAAGAATAGCGTATGTCACCCCTGTGTTAGACATGCGGCAGCTCCGCGAGCTCCACGCACTATTCGATGCCTGGGGAAAAAGGGAGACTTGCTTGGGTGGTATACGCCAATATAACGGGTTATCATGCTGTAGTTTTCGCATTTATCGATCAAGTGGACGACAATATCAATATAAACACTTAGATTCGTCTAAAAACGCATCAGTGAACAATTGTATCAAACAGGTATCGGAAGTATCGGAACATGGAAAAATGGAACATTTAATACTTTGGGCGACCACTTGAATTTTCTATTGCAAATAAACTTTGAGGCGAATTTTCCAGAAATGGGAGAAATGGACCTATACCGTTCTGAACCATAGCCCTTCATATGTCTTTTAGACTAATTTCTCTTGTTTTGGCCAAAATGTGCCATACGCCTTTTTTTTACTCAGGACGGCAGATCTAACTTGCCCCCATTGAGACATTTTCTCAACAACTTTAAACTACTTCACTCTTTTGACACACCTCAATATTTTTCAACGTAAATCTTAGCTCATTTTCAAGCTTGTTCCAAACCCTGCAAAATGAGATATGATATACTGTGGAAAATATTCAAATGGAAGAAAGAAGTGAAATAAATCAGAGTTGTTGAGAAAATGGCTCAAAGGGGGCAGGTCGGGTACACTTACCTTAGTTTTTAATCGATACTTCATTGATTATGGAACCAATGCGACTCAATAAATCAAACGGTGTTTTCATCGCTCGTATACGATATAACTGTTTCGAATTTTTTACAGTTCTTAAGCGATGAAGTCGATTATACGTAGAAACTGATCGAGCAAAAGAGTATCTCTTCCGGCTCTCATTTTCCGCGTCATCATCAGTACTGGAAACGCACATGACGCGTTGCAGGAATCCGATTCAGCAAATGTAAGAAAATCGCCTCGAGCATGTCGAATATCGCAGCTGAATGAAGCAAAAATATGCCATCACATGCGCACGCGCATTTTGCACGGGGCTTGCAAAATTCAGCGATTCACAAAACTTGCACCGGAACTCTGTACTGACCATTATATACCTCCAACGCGCCAGTATATATTCTAACCTGATGGGAAAAAAAGTTTTGCCTCTCATCCGTTCTCCTCGTCGTCGTCGAGGGGCTCTAGAAAAGCGTCGGTGCTGGAGCGAATATTTTCACTCGCGACGAGCATAATCAAGGGCCCTCTCTTGGGCTCATGCAATTAAAAATTACCCGCGCAAGTACTTTGCAGCAGCAGCAGCAGCAGCATCGGGTGAACTCTTCCAACTTTCCCTCTCACCCCCTCATCATCTGCCACGAGAACAAGCTCTGAGTAGAGTATAATCTCGGTGCGCTCCAGTTGGCGTGGAAAATATGCATCTGTGGCAGGCGCGAAAAAAAATGGATGCCTCGTGATAGGTATCTCTACTGTCTATAACAGCAGAGCAAGGTCTCAATGGGTGAAGATGAAGAAAAAGAAGAATAGGAGTGCGAACGAGACACACTACGAGGGGTTGCGCGAAACTGAGGGGTTTGAGTGCATAGAAGGGTGACGATGAGAGGAGCCGATGGGGCAAAAGTGTCCCGAGAGTTCGGTGGCGGGATATCGGAGCAGAGCATGTGATGCGACGACGACGACGACCTCGTGTTCCCCAAAGGGGGATGAGGATCGTTAATAAGCCGAACGTCGATAAAAAGCAGTATAAACGCTGCTCTGCTCTCCTCTATAAGGCTTATGAGCGCGTTAAAAGCTGGAGCGGCAAAAATCTGCCACTCCCATCTTATCTTATGGGTTACGGGGAGGATATTCACCGCATCGCCGGTAAAAGGTACATCACTTGGAAGCCAAAGTTATCGTGATATTCGATCACGAAAATTTTGCTGTTGCCCCTTCAGATTGTCGATACTTTACATCAAACGATAGTTGTTGGTCGATTGTTTTAGAGCAGAGTTTGATTTTCATAATCCGAGGTTGGAAAATTATTGTATCCCATTACAACGGACGGCGATTCATTTTACTGTATTTTATTCCATGAACTCACGAAACTGAGGTTCTTTTCTACAAAGTGACAAATTTTTTTAATGAAAACCTTTGAAATGGGCAGTTCTGTGGTTCAATCATTGCATGTCAGGGATCCATATTACAATAGATTTCTGGATTCCATTATTTGTTCTTGATGGATTCTGGGAGTGTGAACTGAGCTCAAAATCCGCCACCCCCGGCCCTCAAAATCACAATCAGCTATCATGGTTAGCCAACGAGGGAGTTTTACCATGATCCCGAATAATTTCTAAATAATTTTTCGAATTTCAAAGCCAACATTTTGTGCCACAGGAAGAGTGGGCAGTGATTCATTCATTACTCCACATCCCATCATCAAAATGGACACCGAGGATATTGAGAATGAATATCGGCTGGCCAGTCTCAATGTGGTCCCAGAACAAGTGCTGTCGGGAGTAATCATTTTTCACGATCGAATAAATAACGTTAGGTCGAGAAACTTTTCAGTTCGAAAATAACTCGCGCACAGGCAGCATTGGTTGACCAATATATGTAGCCGCGCCATGCTTGTGTGCAGCGACATGGCGCAATGCAAAGAGTACATCCTTCGATTGCAAATAACTAATCATTGCGGCTCTCTCTTTCTCTTGGCAATTACAGCTTATTTAGCACGTTGTAAGCTTGTAAGACAGGAGCTTGAGACAGAGTAGAAAATTCATAAACGCGTTCCCAGGAAAGTTGTACTCTATGAGCAGTACAAACCTGTGACGCATACACATAAATGCCAGGCGTCTAATTTCGCAATTTATTATATACAGTATATTTTTTGCGCCAGAAGCAACGAGGCTACTACTACTACTACTACTGGTTACAGGCCTCGTCATCGGATTAATCTGTGCGCAGAAATAAGATTGAGAGAGGAAGTATCTCAGGAGTATGCGGAAAGAGCCGATCAGAGCTGTTATTATACTACGTGGTGGGAAATGAATCGAAAAGCAAAGTAGCTGCTAGTCGACTTTTAGTGAGTCTGACTATAGCTACAAGAAGCATCGCATAGATCGCCGTAAGCACTGTGGTGTATTCGATGTGTAAAATGTGTACGAGAGTAGTTGGGTGATTGGCAAGAGTGAGAGAGAGAGCGAATGGTGATTTAGATTGGTACTTGGTGGTGCATGGTTGAGGCTAGAACGAGTTTCACTTGATGGAGCGAGGAGAGCTTTGCACGACGACGCGGGCATCTCTCTAGAAAATTGAGTAGGCAGTACACTTGGCTACTCGTATTTGCAATATCAGTGGAGTACATAGTATGGGTGCGCTGTGCCGATTCGTATATTCGATCTCACGCTGGGAGGCGTTGAGTTATCCGACTGCCGCGATGATAGTTGCATCGCCTCGTCATCTTCACAATGATCCTCGTATTCAAACTGATTGGGAATTTTTTTGCATTCCTATACACTGCTGCAATAGCGTTTTGAGCAGCAAAAACTCTTAATCTTCGACGGCGACAGCGCATGGGCCTAGCTAATTTTTCATTTCAAAAAACTATCCCACTATGGGTATACTCACGAGGAACATCCAGGGGTTATGGGACTCGGATTTTGCTGAAACTATGGGAATAGTCTCCTTCCACCGCCAAAACGACGTGAAAACAATAGAGCCGCAGTTGCAAATGTTTTTGATCTGCAGCAGGGCCTTGGGCCTTCTTTGTGGGCAATGCTAATGTCATAGGCTATAGCTTAAAAACAGTTGAGCATTTGCAAGTGCGGCTCTGGGTTTCATCTTTTGGCGGTGATAGGAGACGATCCCCATCAGTTCCAGACAAATCCATGGCCTACAACACCTGGGGGTGCTCCTTGTCAGTTTGTCCCATCATTGTAGATCACCCAAAAGTATAAAAAGTACGTTATCAAATTAGTTAAGTGCTATCAGAACTGAGAAATCAAACATGACGAGACAATTTAAGAAGTTTGGAATGCCTCACCGTCACAATGCTACCCATTGACGACCTGGGGTCGTCGATGGGTAGCATTTCGCTCTTTGTAATTCCATGGACTGTGCGCCAGTGAGGATGTCGATCAGTTTTCACCGGGTCCTACGTGGTACAATTATGAAAACCCTGATATCCAAGTGCATCTACATCATGGTGTGCATCATCATTCATGACTATCGATTTTCCTCTCTAGTGTGGGGGCTACTGCAAGTGCTCATGCTCAACCGTCCGATGTGATGTGTGTCGATACGATATGATCTCCGCGCTCTTGCTTTTCTCACCTCGACGTCGCGTCGTTAAACGACGGTGTGCGCAATCACGCATGACAAATCGAATCACCGAGAGCCCTCCTATCGATGATCAAGTTGCCCCTAACAGCGCGTCGCATCAGTGCGCGTTTATTGACTATCGTGCTTCTTATTTTACCATCGCATTTGTTGTAATGATCAAAATATTAAAATGAATGCGTCGGTTCGGTCGTCTCTTCGCCGTCGTAACCAATGATAATCCAGCAGGGCCGTGTTTTGAAGATTCCACAACCGATTTTGAGGTTAAGTCTCAAGTTTTTTTTCTTCAAACCTATCGTGACAGAATAAGAGATACGTTGTATTAATCATCTCATTTTTCTTCTGAAATCCAGCAGAGTTCCACTTTTAATCAAGAGTAACAACAACATCAATTAACTTTCCTCATTATCGTACGTCAACGTGATAGAATTTGATTTTGTTGGTGATAATAATAATCGCCATCATACTTTACGTTATAGCGAGCTGCACCCATGTAAATTGAATCACGCTGCTGACATTCATCCTTGCACTCGGCGTTGCATATCATGGGAGACTGATGGGCCCCTGGCTCGTTGCGAGCGAAAAATTCTTGAATTCGTGGCCATTATTCAGCCATAGTTTCCGGTTTCGGAAACACGATCGTCGTCTCCTGCCCCGCTCGCGCGCGCGAAAGCGGTGTTATCGCAATGCAAGCAGGCTCTCCACTGAAACAGTTAGACCCTGTGTACACACAAGTACATATGTCATCACCAGCAGCAGCACTTACATACTTCGGGGACTCGGATAGTAAAGTTACGTTCGAACTGGATTTTTTCGTTTCTCTCGACTGCTTTCGGGGCGAAGTAGAAGAAAATTGAATCAATATCTCAAAATTTATTGAAAAAGATAAATCGTTAAGAGTTGAAAGATAAATCGAGATAGATCTAGGATAGCGATTAGAAAATCGGTGTCGTCAATAATACA
Source organism: Eretmocerus hayati (assembly GCA_029851415.1). NCBI lineage: Eukaryota > Metazoa > Arthropoda > Insecta > Hymenoptera > Aphelinidae > Eretmocerus > Eretmocerus hayati. Next base: position 199,460,936 of record CM056741.1, on the reverse strand, counting down.
AGTCCCGGTTTCGTATGGTCTTGTCCATCGGCAGCGTCGGTTGTGTTGTATATGACGATGGACGCCACACTTTCTTGGAAAAACTTGCGTTAAAAGAAAAATATGGTAGATCCCATGAGATTTTACGATGGAGCACACGCTGGGTTTTATGCTCAACGGAATCCGGGTCATTGACGACAACCTAAGCGTCGTTCAGGAATTTGATAGTAAACATGATTTCTCAATCGAACGTCGGGTATCCATAGTCGTGGACGTAAGACCACCTGTACTTCATCTCTTGGAAATCAGACTCGAGCTCAATTAGTCCCATCATCGTCGTCATTACTCCGGCTTCAAAGATTTATCGCCTACCGTACGAGCGAGCAGCGGGTGATGATAATTTTCACCGCGGGCTTCAGATCAGCAAACCCGATGCAGCCCTTAGCTGGACTCTCTGCGCATAATTTTACAACTCAACTTTCTCCTTCAGCTCTGCTTATGATGCTCGAATGACACAGCGCGCATATCGTGAAAAATAAAAACATCTTGATCCTTCGAATGGCATCTCATCCGAGTTGCAATATCGAATAATATAATAATCGCAAATGAGGAGGGGAACAATCTCAAGAGCCGCGGCACATCGTCGACGTTACCCATTTGCACTCAATCACAGGCGCGTCTGCGGCACATCACCACACGACGATGTTCGTCCTGTTGCAGTGAAGATATTCATGCATGTGATATATATATACACCATCAGCCCACGCGGCGGTGCATATCGAGAGGAACCCTGACAACGCAGTGTTATATTCTCCGAGATGCATCTATAGCCGAAGCAGAGCATCACACGTGCATTTGATGATATTATGGTTGGAAACGAGTGGGCCGAGAGGAGTATAAAACAGCGTAATGATGATCGTCGTCGTCGTCGTCGTAGTCGTGGCTATAATACAACAATGCACGCGTCTTGTCTGCCTCTATAGTTATAAATTATACCCCGTGCCGCGCGCAACTTCTTCTCTGATGTCCAACGGTCGCTGCTCCAATGTAATATCATGTCCATCGGCGCCATAGAAGAGGCATCAGCGATCTTAGATGATATCGAGCGACGATTGAGCGCCCATAGGTATTTTACCAACCACCACCATAACCTAGAATAGCTCATCGCAAGAGAATGCAGTTCAAATCGGTCCTTCAGACTCTACTATTCTCGAGAACAAGACAAGTACACTTGATCGCTGCAACAAACCATCTGATCGTTTTATAAAATACGAAGACGGCCCGCTGCAGACATTTCCAGACATCAGACCATGAAGAATAAGGTATTGCTGCTGTTGGTTGGGTGCCACATAACCGGTTTCCCTCCTCGATCCAAAGGACTCGCTATATATAATACAAGTATATAGCCTCTTCTCGAAGATGCATCAAGTAGAATCTCCGAAGCCCTATGCAATCTCTTCTTACACACTGTATACTCATCAGGATTAAATAATGTTGGAAGATGCGCAAGGCATCACAGGTCGATGTACATAGGTGAGCGCAAAATTCGTCTCCACATCACAACGAACACTTCAAACTGTGGATTCTGATGCAGAGGAGCAATCTGTGCACGATAGAATTATACAACAATGTACTTAAGTATATTCAAGTTCTTGAATACAACTCACTTGATTACCGATTCATTGCATTATCGAGAATTTCTCGTGTAATCACTCCAATCATTTACTTTGCTCACCAGAATTTTGATGATAACATCACTGTCTATCTCCTCGCGTCCTTGCGAGTAATGAGTGTAACAGATGAGATTTCACAATAGAATTGTCCAAAGTTTCAGAATGTTTGGACCAGAGTGCGCCCCTTCATCACCAGTTTCCACATGGAATTCAAGTTCAGCAGCTAATGTTTGGTATTCACAACGTCATAGGTGACAAAGCCTGACACAAAACCACAACAACATAAGCCATCAGGATCCCGATCCTTCCCTTCTTGTCTTCTTTGATGGTCAATCCGCCCCCGCTTCCTCGTCTTCTCCACAGTTTGCGCACCTTTCCTGAGCCACTTTTGAAAGTAAATCCACTCGGCACTCTATTTCCGACTCTTGGACCTTTGTCACAGCAGTTGAGCCTGGTTGAGCCGTGGTGCGTATGCCAAACCCCTGCTGTTGCGAAACTGCTGCCGACTGACAGGAGGATTGCGATCATCAACTCGTCATCAGACCTCAACTGACTGTCACAATAGAGCCTGGCAGACCAGACCACCATACAAACTGGACACAAAAAGACTCGTATTCCAAAGTTTCTTCTCGTCCTCATAAACTCGCAATTATTCCAAACAGCCCATTCGAAACTATTTCGCCGAGTGTTGACGGTTGCTTGTTGAATGGGACCTGTCTGGCTCACTATAATTGTATGACGTTGAAGCACCGAAACGCCATTACCAAGCCGGAAAGAGTGAAGACAAATTCGCAAAAATCATAGCCAGTCTATCCACCGGCAATATATCTCCGTGAAATAAGGAGTAGACAGTCTCATTCAACAATTTTCATCGAACGGTGCCGTCAAACGCCCAAAGTTTTCGCCATTGCCCAGGCTTTCTTGTATTATTGTTGCTTTTGCGCTGATCTTGAGGGGCTGTGAGAGTAAGTGGGGCGAATAAAGTTTTGAGTTTGGCAGTGATTCATCCACATTGTGTTTCTTCCAAAAGCCACTTTCCAGAGGCGCACAAAATCTGATGACAAAGTTGCGCAAGGTTGTTCTTCTGTGGCTATTCACCACGTCGTTGAACATATTTCTCTTCACCAGGATACTTAGAGATCAGAAATGGATGAGTTGACGTATATTTTTCAACTTCAGCCCCTTCAAGCGGTGCAATACCATCTCTCATGTAAGGTACACCTTAGAAAGTTATTCTCTCCAAGGAACTGTTGAAATTGATAGAAGATTCCATCAGCAAGTTGACAATTGACAGAAGATTCCATCAGCAAATTGAAGGATGCATGAGTATTGAGAGTCGGAATGAGAAGTCTGCATATCTCCTGGAATATAACAACATCGTACATCAGTCGCAAAGCAACACGATGGGAAGCTCACAAGGCAAACACTGACGTAGCAGCAGCAGCAGCAGAAGCAGAAGAATGTGCAGGAACAGCAAACAGCCCTTCGGTTACATGAGAGTTAGTAGAGGGACGAGAGAGACCAATAAATACAAACTTTGCAAGAATCTACGAGATTCTGAGGTGTCACTTCGGGCGTTGTGACTTGAGACTTTTGGGGTTAAGATCCAACCTGGTTCTCTACTTTTTACGAGTCCTTTTGATAATTTTTGTTAGAAGTTCCAATTGGTCTGGTAACATTGGTCTGATGCCTCTTTTCGTTGCGAGCTTTTGATGTGGTTGAGGTAAGTTTGAAATAACTTTTCGCATCTATCTTAGCTTCTGACAAGATCACACGAAGATAACAACACACGAGGACAGCGCTGCCAACTAGCTCATAGTAGAACGTTTTCTTGCCAAGTGTAACATAGCTATATGCAAACAAGAACAAGACTAAACAGACGAATGAGTTTGGTCAGACAGTTTTGTACCACGAAAGAAAAGCTAAGGAAAGCATGACATGAAAGTGTAAGCAGGTACCTGTACAGAGGATGTATCATGATATCATAAAGAGCTATCGTTTTGCTATTATATGCTTGATTTCGGTGGCAAAAGATTCGAATTGCTTGGGCGTAGAACGTATATTTTTTTTGGGCAGGCAGACCAACTAAAGAAAACAGGCTGACCGAGTCTATACTTATTATTATGGGTCTATACGAGGAGGGGCTGGACGATGATGCTGGCACCTGCGAGAGCAGGGTAGTTTCATTGTTGCCACGAATTCCCGTGAATGTTTTTTTCGAACTTGCACGCATATGATTGGCCTTACTACTCCATATAGAGATTGCTGAGATTTATTTAACGATTTGTCAGAGTCAATCGCAGTGGGCAGTGATGAGATTTTAAACAGGAGACTGCAGGTTTCCAAAGTATCAGAGCCAGTAACAGGTTCGACCTTGTGCTCTGTTCTCAATGGAAAATACACAAATTCATGTAGTTTTGATAAAAAGTCTCGGGGTGGCGGTGACAGATGATTGTTCATGTTTCTTCCCCATTCAAGAGGTATTTTGCAGGCACTACGTTGTCCTGGATCCTGGTTGTTTATGGACGGTAAGGCTGTGGGGATTTTAATGCTCCAACAGTTGTAGAATGGACTGTGGGCATGGAAACCATCGATGCATATGCACCTTGCAGCATGAGCGAGGCAAAAAATGTGTCTCGTCACAGTTCGAGGCGGTTTAACCTGCATCTCCTGTCCCCCAAAAGTCTTTCCCACTTCTCACGCTACAGACGTTCCTTCTCGTGCTGCGATGGAGATTCTTCAGAGCAGCAGAGCGTCAATGTTGCACCGCAAGGCCGCATCTGCAGAGTTTGGCTATCGGCTTGGGCTTTTTTTTCTTAACGCCTGGGTATGCATGTGCTTGACCTTCTTAGTATGTGGGACTGTCCATAAATTACGCAAGAGGAATCATGAAATCTGTTGATCGTAGGGACGTCCCTCTGTACTCTCAGCATTGGTGAGGCCTCTGAATGTACGCATTTCCAAAGCTTTTTCTCATTGTTGAGACGTCTGTCTACCTGCGTAGCTACTCGAGTTGTCACTTGAGGAAAAAAAAAAATCACGATGATTCAAATTTTCAGCAGTAACGGATTTCGATACTCTCGAACTGATCATGAGACTTCGAGAAACTGCGGATGACATGTTTTTGCATCGTTGGATTTTGCGTGGAAGCAGCATTGGTCATTACCTCATCTCATCCTTATATTGGACCTCCTCTCTATCCCTCGTATATATGTATCAGAGAGGTCAATTATTTTCCACTCCTCCGAGTTGATGTTGCAGTCCACCCTTGTTTTTCTGCCTCTTGGGACACAGATGATGGGGGCACCGCGAGGATAACCTACACTACGCCTACGAATACGTGCAGTTGTAGCTAGCCCGTGAGTGAGATAGATGATAGTGGTGGGAGAAGAGGGAGGGAATCACGCACAGGCTCCTCTCTTGCGGCATTTTTTCTCTATCCATACACTAGCGATGAATCGATGCCGACTCTACGTCTATAATATCGGCATCCGATCGAAGATTTCTGCACGGCCTGGCTCATTGAGCTCTCTCTCTCTCTTGGGGATATTAAGATGTTTTGTGTCGTAGAGGGAGCGGTCGGTCGGTCGGTCGGAAATATATCGCGAGAGCGTGGGAGGTCAGCGTATTGTACTCGTTTAATCTACAGTCGAGAGAGGTTATGCAAACTAGCTTCCTTCGAAAGTGGAAGATTCGACTCGAATTTTTCTCATATTGCAGAAGAACAAAGTAGCAAATTTTCACCAGGTATTTCAAATTTGCCTCGAATTCATGGAGAACGGCAGCCGAGGGTTACTCTATTCATCACGGTTTTTGATGGGAGGAGGAATTAAGAATTTGTGTGCACAGGGTAAGAACTACGAATGGGTAGTGGGAAAAGGGTTCTTCGCTGTAAAAAAAAAAAAAAAAAATGTTTGTAGTCAGGTAAAAATAATTGTACTGAATGACAAAAAAGGCCCTAAATTTCTAATGTCAATTTTCAGACGATTCTTTTCTTTATTTTAAGGGTCTCCTCTTAGTTGAGTTTGTCAAAATGTTCAAATATGGAGTTCGATGTCCGCTTGGCGCAAGTCTCGTTTCCTAACACCAGATGAGCAAAGTACCAAAATCGCCGTAAAAATTATTGCTGATGGAGTGCATTACAGAATCCGCAATATCTCGGAGTCTCTGCAGCAGCTAAGCACGTGGATGCTCATACAGCAACGTCGCATCGTCGATATCAAATGGCGCGCTGCCATTATCTATTCTATACAGCAGCAGCAGCATTCACACTGTTCCGGGTGCTTAGCATCGATTCAGCTCACCTCCTTTTGCACACTTGGTATACCGTATTTTCTTCTTCTCTCGCAACTGGGATATGCAATACACGAAGCACGTGTGAAACTATGGGAGCTGTAGCGGATTTTCGTGCTCAGATATATATCTGCTGCTGCCGAGCGCAAGAGAGCAAATCCGCGAGAAAGTGTACGACTACTTTGGCGCTATTGTTTCGCTGCTGCTGCTGCTGCTGGTATATTATGTAGGGATGAGATGCGGATTAGGTGTTTGCACTTTTACACAGCAAAAGCAGCAGCAAATTGCAGCATCTCGATATCGCATCTCCACGGACACGCCATACAGCGAGACAAGAGGCATTTTCGTTTGTATTCGAGAGATATTGATGATAACGTATAACCGGTGTACAACGGTTATTTGTTCATCATCTATATGAGATTTTGTGGCGCGTTGGAATCCGAGCTGGATTTCGAAATCGCCAACGGTAGCCCCTCCCCCATCAGTATAGTGATAAAGATGAGTGAAGAAAAATCACAGTCAGAATAATTTCAACGACTCGACGCCGCCGTCCTGCTAATTGAATGAAGATGGCGACATAATTCCCGAAAAATACTCGAACGACGAGGGCAAATTGAGTGTTGAGAGGTGAAGTGGTCTGCTGCTTTATATCGGTGCCAATCGCGCGTATCGCTAATGCAGCGTCGCGGATAAGATTCGCATTCTCGCAAAGTGCACATTCAAATTATAACCGCAAAGAAGAAAGAGGCCCGTTAATGCCAGGAATGCCCCTGCGCTCATTTCGCATATCAAAACTCGATTTGTCCGAATCCAAGAAGCAACTCTTGTTTGCTCTCGCAGAGCATAAACGATCTGCCCGATAGTGATTAATGTGCTGCACGGAGACGAGATGTGGTGGAGGAATGATGGTCAAAGGATTCTTCTGCAAGCAGGGAGCACTCGTAAAGAGCTCGGCAGCAATATCTCGTCGTAGTCGCATGCCCCCGCGTTCTTTCATCATACAGTTGCTCCTCTTGGCGAAGTCGTCGTCGAATAAAAACGCACCAATCACCCCGTAAAACAGCAGCAATATTCAGGGGTTGTCTTCATAGACGGAAAGAGATTCTGCGAGCCGTCTCCTCTCGTAAAATGCGACTTTGAGGCTGATATACATATCACCGAGCAGTCTTTCCCATGCATCGCGAATGGATGCTCTCGGATGATGAAACGAATCTGATGGTGGTGGTTTTCTGGGCACGGGATTGTGATAGTCTTCATCTCCTCCGCCCCGAAAAAGTCTGTTTTACGATCGTGCGAGATGCACTAGCTTCTTTTTCTACGAACTCGCAAAGAGAAGGGATTTGCATAGGAGTATAAGACGAAATGTCGCGAGAGACATTTGGGCAGCGTAAAAAATCCATCTACTCCCTAAATATTATACCGAGTATCATCTCACTCGAAAAACGTGACTTTTATACTCCGAGTTCGGGGTGAAATTGTGGCAAATCTGATCGTCCGAGTGACTAGAGGAAAATTGGGTATGATTCGCTATTCTTTGGGGAATTTCAAACAAGTGCGTGCACGGGAAGGGTAAATTTGATAATACACGAGATCGAGTGCACGCTCCTCGCCAGTATGGGAAATTTGCACCTAATTGAGCTTGTCGTCCAAGTCACAAACAAGGAAACAGCAACACTGCACCCTAACATTGTTTTCCGCGCTCCGCCACTTGAACAAATGTATTAGTTCAGCCTGAAGTAAAAGTAACGTTTCCAACTGGTCCATCGTGAACGTGGTGTCGCCCATCTTTATAACATTCCGGCCATCATGGTTCACACATTGTTAATTTGCAAAATTCGAAGCGATCCTATCTCTGGGTGTGCGAAATGACACGATATCACATTCAAGCGGCATCCCAATTTCTAGAGCTTGGATTTTTCTTCTTTCTCGCCACTCCACCAATAAGAGATGATCGTTGACGGGTTGGATGTACAATTTCAGTGTTGCCCTTGTTTGACCTTCTCAGATCGCGATCTCTGCGTATCGACACTATTATAACAACAACGCGGTATATAGGAAGAACGAGTATATGACAAATGACGCGTATTAGCGAAGCAGCTCATATTTGCCACCCGCACGAGACAGATAAGAGAAGAACTTGGTCCTCCTCGCGTCTTCTCTTTGTTCACATATCGTATTATAGCGCTCGGAGGTACAGACACGGCTACTGCGCTGGAGAAGGCGCGCTGCTGCATTCGAGATTCTTATCCAAGAGCGCTGCACACGAGAGAACGAGGATCCATATTGGTTCGTGAGAGAGGCTCGATTTGTAGGCTGGCGAAAAATGATTTGTTCGTAATAAGTATTACAAACGAGATGCAAATAATTCGCGAAAATGTTGCCCGGGCCAATTTCCAGCATGACAGTGAATTGTACTTGATGTTGCTGTGAATGAGACACGCAAAGCAATCTATGGGGCTGCATATGAATGAGGGACAAATCATTCGAAACATGTCTCGAAGCAGAGTATTGTGTTTCAGATTTTGCTGCAATGTTTAATCCCCCTAAGAAGCTGATGGCAGTTCAAAAATTAAGTTTTATTAAAAAATGTTGGGAGAATATCAATAGTAATATTAGACTAGAAGAAGTCGGCGGCGCCGTCGGTGAAGAAATTGTTCCCATCAAATTTTATCCAAAATCCACGAGAAAATCCATGTTCCCAGACCAAATTCCAATGCAGAATTGCTCAAACAAATTGTCGATAGCAAGTTATTTGGCCCAGAAGCATATTTTCTAGGGTTATTTGGCATATTTACAACACAGAATTTCTCTTGTCATTTTTCTCTGAATCATTGTTCTTGAGCTGTGAGAGTTTGAATCGCCGCACAGATTTTAGCGACCGATTAGAGTACGAAAAACGTGAAAATATCTCATGTTACCAAGAGGAAGATTGTGTTAATTGGGATCTCTTTAACAGTATCTATCGCTCGAGTACATGGGGAACATGGATTTTTGGATTCGGAGGGATCTTTCGGGGGAACAATTTGTCCATTAACGGCGGTCATTTCGGCTGCTAGCGTCACGTCACTGGACGAGTGTTGTGTGCATGAAATTTTTGCGGATGCTCTCTGAGGTAGTACATCGAGAGTTATAAGTGTCGTCCCCTCTCCTCTCATATCCTCGAAGAAGACGATGTCACGACGACGATAATTGAGTTAGATAACGAGTCAGACGCGCGAGACGACGACGAGAAGAAACTCGAACGCGGATCAATTATCTGCCCTATTTTTGCGTCATCCTCTTTACAACAGAGACTCTGTTGCCGATGTTGGTGAATCGACAAGAGAGATCTATCGGGTTGTTATGCTATTCAGTAAACCGTACAAATCCAGCAGCACGACGACAATTACATATCCCTGCACACAATCTGATTGCATCCAAAAATCTCCGCCATCTACGAGACAACTCGATCTGCCCAAACACACTCCTCCTCAGCTACACACCGATATTGAATCATAGTACCAAACTCTCGGGTGGGAGGAATCTTCAATGAATTCAGTTATTTTAGTTACACTGCCATCCAATTGAGAGGGTGGGTGGGGAAAGTGCGTAATTGCAAAATGGTCATTTTGAGAAAATCAATGAAAACTTGATAGAAGCCGCTAGAGACATAATTGAACGAGTTGAGCTGGCTTATTTTGAAGAAGATAGAATTCTTGAAATAGCCCAACCCGTGCCGGGGGATGAAATTTGATTTTGAGCTCTTTTCAGCAATTTCAAAAAATGCAATTACGCCCTTTTTCCGAATACAGGGTCGAATTTCCGTCTTTCTTCCTCACAAAAAGTGGGATTATATCTCGAGATCAAGTCCAATCATCTCCAAATTTTTTGAGAGTGTTCCTGGACATGTTTTGAAAGTTATCTGATTGCTAGGTGGTGTTTCGATTCATGCTCCACGGTTCTATGGACACGAAAAGCATCCATCAGTCGTGTGAGAATGACGAGAAATTTTTTCCACTAGGGAAGGGTAAAAACACTCAATTTAAAGGTAAAACAACATGTTTTCATCGTTATATTAGATGGAGAAGCGTTTTCAGGCTCTGGAGAATTTTTATAAAATTTTTCCTCGGTAATTAGACCCTTTTTCCAGATCCGCCCTCACTTACGCCCGGTTAGAGAGTAATTACGCCCTTTTAAATCTATCAGTCAGGTACTTGAGCCTTTTTTTCCAAATCCTGTTGGACTGAACAAAATATTAAGCCCTGCTTTTGAAATTTTATCACAGCAGTTACGCCCTTTTAACATTCTATCATCGCACTTACGCCCTTTTATCTGCCAGACGGTTTTTGGGGTCTTACGAAAAACGTATTTCGGGGGGTGGTAGACCTTGGTATAGGGGCTCAAAAAAAGCGATGTCCGGAAAAAGAGCATAATAGCGGTTACGCCCTTTTTCCACCCACCCCCTCAATTAGTTTCATACGGAGAATAATTGAGAGGCAACGATTGCATTATGAGATGTAAGGGTCAATCTTAGCAAATGTAGAAACAAGTTTCGGAGCAGATTAGGTGGGCCAAAATTGCCGCGACTGCTTTCTAAATTACTTCTCCCCAGCGAGCCCGTCCGTCAAACTCTCGATCAGCTTATCTCGCGATCCCCTAATGAGTCTATTCTCTTGGCTCTATTAGTATATGCTGTAACTATTGAAAGAGATGTGCTGCTGTTGCCGCCCCGCCGATAATCGATGCTAATAATTGATTCTTCGATTGTGTAATGAACGAGATACGTCATAGGGGAGGTGGAGGTGAGTCGTTTTGGCATTGATTGGCAGCTGTCTCATCGGATCCGCGATATTCAACAACTCCATTATTTGTAAACGTACAAGGTGTGGTCACACTGGTACCCTCGATTTGAGACCAGCAAGTTTGGCACACAATTAAGTGTGTGCGCGAGGTGAGAATGTATTCCGGAATGATTCGAGTCCTTCTGATTGGGACCATTCCACCCACATCGAGGCATACCCAAGTATGTCTATCATGATTCCAGGCAGACTTTTTTGAAAGAAATTCGATCCTCGGCCGCCACTCGACCGATTCGAGGCCAAAACATCATCATATGGGCCCGAAGGACGACTTTCGAGAGTGTTGCATGTGTACAACGTAAGATCCCTCGGGGGCCCACAGGATGGATCGTAAGGACGATACGAGCTGCTGCTGCTGCTGGACGTTCAATGTCACGGTCTGTAACAGCTTTTGCCTCCCTACCTTTTTCGAATCAAGGCAGTAAGAGAGTAAGAAGCTCGATGTACGGCACACACCACAGGGCCTCGGGGCTCCGTATTATACACCGTGCAAACCGATGAAACGGCCTCTGCTGCAGACGTAGCAACAACAACAACCAAAGGAGGATTCTGCAATGCTGCTATGATGCCGATGTCCGCTGCCGCCGCGGGGCGAGTAAAAAATTTGCACGGCAGCATCGGCGGCATATATAGCATGCGATCATCTCATTTCATCGTCCGTATTATCAGCTCGAAAGAATCGCAGTGGCTCCTGCCCGCTCGCGCGATTTTCATCCTGTCAGAGATCTGGCATCGGATCGTATTATATGATTATGCGCATTTTGAGGCTGCGTGCAACGCGACGTAAAATTCGAGCAGAGCTGATTGATGTAACCTAATCTTGAGAATCTGCAAAGAGCTGGAAGAGTCTTGCATCAAAGCATCTGAGAGCAGACCCATCGACCGTTACTATAAGATAGCCCGGGAAGCAGGTTCTTCTATACAGTAAGTGCCTCCTTGCGTCTAGAATCGGTGAAATATTGATATATTTCATCAATTTTCCACTGTTTTCATCGTGGACGCATAAAGAGGCTCTTATACGGCAGGAAGGCCCGGCGCTTCCCGGGCTATCTTGGATTGGAATACATCGCTCTGATCGACGATGATAATATCAACGAGAGACAACGATGACGGTTAGTTACGTTCACTATGGTGAATCTCACGTGGTCGATTATGTGCGTATACTGTGTGAATGTTGAACATTCTCAGACAATCATCTGTTGTTTCCACGTTAGTAGGCGAATCTCTCGATAGGCTTTCCATCTCTCAAGTAGTCCTCCTATTGTAGATGTCTCCAAGCTGCTATTTTGGGCAAAATAAAGTCTTACACGTTTGCTGACTGCACTGCGGATCGCTGCAGTGATAACTTTTTGCAATTCCCCTCGTGAAATCACACTTTTGCAGTCCATATCAAAGTTTTACTTAATCTGTTGCATCATTTGAGGGGCTGCTGATCGAGCTCATGTCACAAATTCCTCGTGATCATTCAAAACTCAACGCTGACACGCTCAATGGGATCCAGATTATACAAACGTGCAGAAATCACATCGTTTCGTCGTCTAGATCAATAATAGTACTCAAGCAAATTTTATGGTGGTAAAGATTTCTGCACAGAGGGGCTGCCTCGGATCAAACGGAGTAATCAAATCAGCTCCATCGGCAGTGGGACTCGAAAAAATGTGTACCAGGCTGTTGTTACTACCTGATGAGGAAGAAATTCAGAAGTTCTCATTGCATTGATGAGATCGTCATTCGAATGTTCAACATTGCTTTCAACAACGAAAATTACGCCATTTGGCTAGTTATGGAATGAATTTGTCAGGAATGTTGGTTTCGAAACCGTAGCTGACTATTTCATGAAAAACGGTCATCTTTATTGCAAGCTATTCAAATTGCAGAAAGTCAGGATATTCGCGTCAGATGCTCAATGAAATGATGAATGAATTCTCGAATGAATTGAGAAAAGGTCCGAGGAATAAATACCTCGCTCTGTCTGACCTGGGATATAATAAGTCCCACCCTCTCAACTGCTGTCCCCAGGTTTTAAAATCATTTCAACGACCATTTTTCAAAGTTCTCAACCGGCTGCTATCTGAGTACTTTTTGCAACTTGTAATAAGCATCATCGAGTGAGAGAGACTTAATCACACGAGTAGTGCCCAATCAAGAGAATTGTAAAAGCTATTAGTGGCCTGTTAGATTTTGATACAATGCACAATTTGAAAGTGAAGTTACAGTGGAGCAAAGTGTGAGTATATTATAGTGTGTAACAGGTCGCGCATTGGAGAGAGCGTGTTTCCGCTTTAGCTGCTGCTGCAGTGGCTGTAATCATGCTCCAACGACGACGACGCGACGGTGCAACTGATGCCATTACTTTGCAGGCTATACGACGAAAACTCTGCTGAGTACGGAAGCCGAAGTGGCTCACCGGTAAGTTACCGACCGGTGGCGCAAATCATCCACCGGTTGGTGATTTTTCAACCACCAACCGGTGGGTGGTGGAAAAAATTGAGAATCGTAGTTTTTGCGAAAAAAGCGTGATTTTCACGCAAACAAATGCTTTCCCCCCGTCATACGATGAGAAGGGCACATGATAGCCGTGTTGGAGTGAACAAAATCGCTTTAAAATTTGTCTTGCCCGGGATTTTGTGATTTGTGTCAAACCTAACCTACACAAAGTATGTATTCACATACGTTTGACATACATCTGCACACAGATCGATTTGAGGCTCATATTTTTGACCCAGGGATCCAAAAATTTTGGGATAAGGTGATAAGTGTACCTAATACGCCTCCACTGGTTTAGCTTTGCTCTCAAGTTTGACCTGTTCAGTATTTTTCCGAGCTGTCGCAATTTCTCCAAATATTGATTTCCCGCAAGCTCGAGAAAGGGTGTGCCTAACTTGCCCCCATATACGTAAGGCCTACTTTCATTTCTTCATATTAATTAAATGATAAGGGAATCAATTTTGGATCGACCCCGGATGGTTTCTGCGTCTCCCAGAAATTATTATAAGTGAGTTTTTGCATTTTTCGTCTTTGCACACTTCAGAAATCGCCAACGAAATTACGTTTAGTGAAACCGGTGCCAAAAATTTTTGTTTCGACCAATGTTAACGTACATTTAGAGCATTCGATTTCTTCCTTCGAGGCCTTTGAGATCCGTTTCGACCGTAAGCTGACATATCTCGATTTAATGGAAAACCTATGGAAGTGTATAGGCCTTACGTATATGGGGGCAAGTTAGGCACACCCTTTCTCGAGCTTGCGGGAAATCAATATTTGGAGAAATTGCGACAGCTCGGAAAAATACTGAACAGGTCAAACTTGAGAGCAAAGCTAAACCAGTGGAGGCGTATTAGGTACACTTATCACCTTATCCCAAAATTTTTGGATCCCTGGGTCAAAAATATGAGCCTCAAATCGATCTGTGTGCAGATGTATGTCAAACGTATGTGAATACATACTTTGTGTAGGTTAGGTTTGACACAAATCACAAAATCCCGGGCAAGACAAATTTTAAAGCGATTTTGTTCACTCCAACACGGCTATCATGTGCCCTTCTCATCGTATGACAGGGGGAAAGCATTTGTTTGCGTGAAAATCACGCATTGCTCGCAAAAACTACGATTTTCAATTTTTTCCACCACCCACCGGTTGGTGGTTGAAAAATCACCAACCGGTGGGTGATTTGCGCCACCGGTCGGTAACTTACCGGTGAGCCACTTCGGCTTCCGTAGCTGAGCTACTACTGTACTAATACTAGTCACACGACGTAAGTACTGCTAGCATAGCGTAGTCCTGTTCTGTGCGGGCGTATATATAAATGGGGTACACGGGCAAATAACCCCTGCTCGCCTCGCTCTTTCACTTGTACCCTGCATGTACGCGAGCAAATCAATATATTCGCACAGCCCACAGCACCGCTACGCGGCTGTACGCCTCTCTATAACATAATATTCCAGATACACGCCAACGCTCGAGACAACTCTTTCTTTTTGTTTTTCAACTCTTTACGCGCAAAACGAACGATTGCTCTTGCCTATGCTCGACGAATCGTCCGCAAATAAAAATTTGAAATCGGAGAGATGCTATCGACACATCTCGAGACGGGAAAACGATTATTATTATTGGAGTATGGGGCATTGTGTGGTGCATGGTGGTGTTACGAGATACTAACCGGCGGCCACTACCTCCGCATGACAGACGGACGGATGAATTGTGCTGTTTCGAGGATTAGGGGCGGATTAGCGCCCACGTCGTCTGCTACTCTGTATACGTCAGGGCAGCTGCGACGAGTTAATCTCGGTGGGAGGAGCTGCTGATCGTCGTCTCTTTTGCGTGCGATGCATCAAATATACTTACTCGCTCTCAACAAGCACCGGCTCAAATAAAAACTCGACTGCCCTGTCAAAACATCATTGCTCAACTCAACTGTACTGGATGGGTATCACGCATGATTTTATAATAAATAATCTCTATCGACACAATAAATCCATAAACGATTTCTAACTCGCTCTTACCAATCGGTGGACAGTTTTTGACTTGATGAAATTTCAAATTGCATTGGCAATATATCAGATCCGAGTTTCTACAAATAAAATTTTTTTAGCATAACACCAACTTGCATTTTCGCCGGGTTATCAATTCCAAACCCAATGTCAAATACGGCTCGGCTAAGATGAAACAAATGCCGACACAAGAAGTGATGTTTACAACAAATCAGCTGTAGCTTGTTCCGCACTGTCGTCTGCTCCGCCGCGCGATCGAGTTTACACGCTGTTGAACAACAACAACAAACTTGATCAAGTGCATAGCCACTTCTTTTCATCGTAACTCCACAGTGATTTTCTAAATGACAATGTATAAATTCCATTGTCCACCAACGTGATTGACAACCAATAGTGACGCAACCTATACTAAATAAAGGTATTGGACTCTTATTGTAGGACTATTTTGGTGCATCGGCGACGACCGATTCACAAGAAACGGATCGGCGATACCGTGAGTACCCATTATCACTCCTGAATTAATATCGGATATTAGAGTAACACCATACAGGTTTTGATGGGACTCACCTGTTTGCGTATAAAATTGCACTCCCAGCACACCAGGTCGGGGTCAGTTCTCGGTGACGAGAAGTGCAGAGGTATTACGCTCTGGTGCACGAGCAATCAAAATACAAGCACGCACTGATGACACACACAACTCTGCCCATCAGTCGGACCTATAATATAGGTATCACACGCACAATTTGTCACTCTATCCCGCGGTTTTGTCGATGCAGGCTAAATTTATCAGCTGGTGAACTATCGAACGCCGGTGTTTTAGGTTATCCTTTTCTGCTGATGATGCTCGCAGTGAGAGTTGTCCGTTCTCACGAGAGCAGAGCACATGTCTCGTTCAAAAATTTTCTCCTCTCGATCTTATACTTATAATAGAGCCTATCCAAAACACCTGTCAGCAGCAAAAATAGCAGTCCAGCATGCAGACCGATGAGCGGCGTCGACGGGGCGAGCTGCCGCAGGACGAGGAGGAGCTCGCCTCGGATGATGATGCCGCTCCTCCACGGAACTGCATAATAATCGGGGCCCGCGTATATAATAGTTCAAATAAAATACCCGCAATCGGACACACACACACACACTGTACTGTTATTCCATAAGACCTGGTGCAATAGCTCTCTCTGGGGGAAGACGAACCGGCGAAGGATAATGTCACCAGGATACCGAATGCAATATTCTTGTAGAGCGAAACGCGATCGACGATGCGGCTGCCTCGGAGGCGCGCACAATACTGAAACAACACTGCCAAACACCGGAGCGGCAACCCGGCGCCGTCGCGCGCATTCACATACATGAGGGAGTTTACAAATGTGTGGGTTTAAGAGCCGGCCGGCTGCTCGGGTGGGGGTTCGCTGAACTCGCGCGAGAGCGAGCCGAGCCGCCGCCGCAACAAATATATATATGTATAGTGCATAACCTGCACCCATACAGTAGAGGGAGCCAGTGAACGACCCATGCGAATTTTCATTGTGCCGCTCTCATATTTAGGCGTTGGCGAAATTATTGCGCAAAGGTCCCAAATGTGCACTGATGCCCCGCTGACCTGGCAAAATGCTTCAGTTCAGTCCCAAAGGACGGACCCACGAAGGACTCGAACAAAGCCCACGTGCAAAAGCGACGGCACTCATTCAGTTTCAACAGCTATAATGACTTTCTGCTGGACACGTTTTGCCTAAATTTTTCTATCACTATTTGAATTACAGGCTGTAATTTTGCCTCGTTCCAAGAACCAGGAGCCCCGCGTTATTTGCCGCATCGCTTTTCCTCAAGCAAATTTCACGCATCTTCTCTATTCTACCCTGTCAGCTTTTCACATTCTTTGGAACGCGCAGTTGTCAAGTATCATATTTTTGTCTATAATCTCTTTGTTTGACAGCGTGCTTACGATTTTTCAAGGCAACGCATCGTAAATTTTGCTCAAACGAGTCGCTGATCGTGAGAATTATTGTACTGAGTATGATCAATGGCTATACAACCTTGGATTGCAGACCGCATGTGTCGTGACTCTAAGTATACTCGCGAATTTCGCGAATTTCGCGAGGTATACCTCGCGAAATTCTTTGCCTACTCGTGAAAGTAAATTCTCATTACCGTAATGACGAATCGGACAGATTTGGGACATTTTAATTCTTCTGATGAGGGCAAATTTATTCAAACAGAACTTCAACTACAAATACCGAATTTTCTCAAATCGAATTCACGAACGGATGGGATGAAGTAGTAGTGTTTTGAAAAATAGTTTAGTTTCACTCAATTACATGGATATTTTAGAACTATGGGGAAAATCAAAAATAGGTCCAAGGAACTCGGCTATGGGGCCGTATTTTATACACTTACACCACTGTATGGTAGCAAAACTCTCAACAACACAATTT
This sequence comes from Eretmocerus hayati, assembly GCA_029851415.1. Classification (NCBI taxonomy): domain Eukaryota; kingdom Metazoa; phylum Arthropoda; class Insecta; order Hymenoptera; family Aphelinidae; genus Eretmocerus; species Eretmocerus hayati. Next base: position 199,443,234 of record CM056741.1, on the reverse strand, counting down.
TCAATCGCTCTGATTGACTGCGGTTCGACATGAGATTTTCATCTTCATATTGTCAAATACGGTGAGTGTGAACAACATGCTCCCATATGTTGATCTCACAAATAGGAACTCGTTGACCTTTCCGCATTTTTTTACGTTCCTTATGTTAGAAACTGAGAAAGTAAGTGATTTGGAGCGTCCCAAAATGATTTTTGCGTGTCCCGGAAGTTCACGCGCAGCTAAGAAACCACCGAGGACATCGCGTTTGGTAAAACCGGTACCAACATTTTTTGACCCGACAAGTTTCAACGTACTGTAGCGCGATCGATTCCTTATCCCGAGCCCTTCATTATTTGCATCGCAGAGTTGCAAAAATTCTATCTGGAGCTATCTTATGCGCAAAACACAGAGATGATTTGTAAAGCAAGAACGTCAACGTCGGAGTGTACCCAACATGCCCCGTGTGGTTATCTTGAAGTGGTTTGCAGTGCGCTTTTTTCACCACTCAAAATGTGTTCATCGCGTCAAAATAAGCCAAAAGTAGTGATGTGAATCGACAAGAAAGCTTTATATGTCGTTACATGGAAATGAACACGATTTTCCGATTTCATGCGCACTTTCGCCCATCGACATTGTTTTAAAGGATGGGGGCATGTTGGGTACACCCTTCAGCAAACCCGCAAAAAATAACTTCGGCAAAATCATGATCGCTCAGTTATAGTTCGTTAAAAGTGAACTCACCTCGGCTTTTTTTAAAGTTGAAACAAGCTTTATAATGAACCAAAGTACATTGAAAAAATATTGAATTCGGCCAAAACTGTTGTCGTTTTGACTTGAGGGGGGGAGGGTGTTAAGTACACTTATCTTACCTAATACGTTGACTCGAGTCATGTAACATTTTTGAAAAGTTTTATTCGCGCATAAGAGAATTGTGTTATTGCTCAAAACAGGGAAAAGATTTGAGAAAAAATAAATAGATAAAGAGATGAATGAATGCATGGATCATTTCAATATCATTCTGGCATGATCGGGATATGATGTTGACCGATAACAATGCTGTTCTACAGCTGCACCTGTCAACCGGAAATAAGAGAGGCAAACAGATCATCGACGCACGATTGCTTCGCGTTTGATGCAAACTCACTCGTGCGCAAGATCCGCCCTGTGGTCTTACATTGGCTGCGGTATACCTCCGAAAAATTTCGGCTGGACGAAATTCGAATCGATATGTAGGGCCAATCGCGGGCAGAAGCTTAGATATTTACATCATCGTGCACGATTTGCAATCTTTATTCAGGAGCCTCGCTGAATTTGTTTGAGGACTAGCAAACAGCGTATGAAACATATATGAATTGGTGGATTTCTTTCTTTATCATGCGCAGCAATGCAACATGACAACTTTTGAGCCTGTAGAAATTATCTTTTTCACACACCAAAATTTTGGGCGTGTGGAATGTTCACCTTTGGAGAATATCATTTTCTCATGTATTTTGTAACGTAGGAACCGAATCCGTGCTCAGTTTTTCTCTTATACGTCAGGATTTTTTTTAAATCGCAAAAAACTGATTTTCCAAAAAGAAACTGTTTTTTGGATTTTTTTCCAATTTTTGAAGTTGACGATTACTTAGCGAAGGAGTACCATTTGGTCCAGTTGCATATCAACATATGTTTTCCTATGTATTTTGACCAGCTGAACACGATTCCGTTTATTTTAGGACGCTTCGACGCAACCGTGTAGTCGTATAATTTGTGCACCTGGGAAAAAAGTCCAATTTCGCAATAAATTTCCGAAAAATCATAAAACGGGTCAGGATACACCAATTTTTCACCGTCCGACGACGCACTTGGTTCCTCTATCATATGCTTTGAGGAAAAAGAATGTCTGGTACCGGTAGAAAGTGAAGTTTGATGCCAGGAGTATTTTTAGCACTTATTTGTGCAAAAGTTTGTGCTGTGTTAAAATCAAGAGAAGAAAAATTCCCCCCTTGCACGGGATATCCAAACACGGTTTTCTAAGCGCGAAATGACCGTCTAAATACGGTATTTTTGAATAGTCAGTTTTGATCTACCACATCATGATTTTTGTCTAGGCTAAAAAATCCCAGAGAAACAGGTTTCTTGACTCTAGCGAGAGATCCTGAAGTGGTACCTCAAAAAGGACTACAGGACCGTATTTAGACCGTCGTTTTGCATTGGAAAACTATGTTTGGATATATACAGGGGGAGATTTTGCTTCTCGTGATTTTAACACAGCAAAAATTATTGTGAGAACAAGAGTTTTAAAAAGACATTCGTGGCATCAAACCAGAGATTCTACCGGTACCGGACAATATTTTCCCTCAAAGTATGTAACAGAACGAAGAAAGTTTCGAACGTTTAAATTGGTCCCTCTTAGCCAATTTATGCTTTTTCGAAAATCCATTGCGAAATTGGACTTTTCCTCCAGATACTAGGTGGACTAGAGTTTATACGGTTTTACGGTTGCGTTATCGTAGCTTTTGAATTAAATTCACAGTGATCGTGTCCAGCGGGTCAAAATACGTAGAAAACATATCTTGATACGCATTTGGACCAAATGGTACTCCCTCGCTAAATTCATTAACTTCAAAAATGGAAAAAAAATCCAAAAACACTATTTTTTGGAAAATCAGTTTCTTGCGGCCCAGAAAAAACCTGACGTGCAGGAGCAGAACTGAGCACGGATTCGGTTTCCACGTCGAAAAATATATCTGAGAAAATTATATTCTTTCAAGGTGAACATTCCACACCCAAAATTTTGTTGTCCAGTTTCATTGATCACGAAGAGTGAGAATCGTGACGTGCTTTCAAACAAACGCCGACAAATGTCTCGAAAAAATCAAGATTTCTGCCAGTAAGTGTACTGCTCCAAATCATATCTTGCCTGACGTTTAGGGCATGGAATTTCTGCGGCGAATTAGCCTCGATTTTTCTCAGAATCCTTAGTAATACTTAATGATAGATTGTACACCAAATTTCATAAATTCGATGTCAATACTTCGGCAAACCTCGTCCTGATGTATGTACCAAAATTTGTAGCAAAATTACCAAAACAAGTCCACATGTGTAATCGCACGAGTGCATTGATATAGCACATCACAGCTCAGAGCAATGCGTAAAGTGATCATGAATGGAGATAAATCACATTCTGATTGATCCATATTCACAAATCACGATCATGAAAGAATTTATCTCTCGAAGCACTGATCAAGCCTATGTCGATGTCATTCATTGAGCAAATTCAGTTGAGAGTCTTGGATTGGGGTAAATAAACGAAGGATGGCTCCGCTCGAAATTGTCTCTTAATACGAATTTGGGCCTCGAGCTTTGCTCCACATAACTTTTTTTTTTTTTAACAAACACCAGGAAGATTAAGAGTGATGATATGAGCCATTTCGTTTATTGGATTGGTTGCTTGATTGTATGTCATTGAACCCGCGTGCGTGTATACGCGTGAATTTTTTTCCACATCTACCGCTATTCCATCCTATAGGCCTCTCTTTCTGTCTACGAATACTCGCACGCTGTATGACACCAGTGTCATTAATTATTTCTCCATTACTTTGATCTACGCGATTTAGCCCAAGCCGTTACGCAAGTGACTACACAGCGAGGTCTTCTCCGGACTATAACATTAATTTCACTCTCCATCACATATGCTATTAGAGTATTCAAAAACAAGCATCTTGACCATCATGAGCATTCCAAATATCGCCTCTTCTGATGATATCCACGGTGCGTCACCTGGTCGTAAATACAGGTGAATAGGCATTTCGTGTGGCCGTTTCGTGATGAGGCTGAAGCGGATTAACCACGAAATGCTCGATAAAATATGACAGTGATACGTTCACATCATAAGAGCTGTGAAAAATGAATATTTTTTATCGAGCCAAATTCGACACTTGATAAACGAGTAGAAATTTCATAATCCTCTCGCAGATCATCCCTTCCTCTCTTTTTGCAATTTCTACCTCTGTTAGATGCCTTCTATGTATAAGAGGTTCGCGCGAAGTGTGTTATTGGCCAAAGGTGTGGCTTGTAAAAATGAGTTTGCACGATTCGGGCTATTTTTACGGCTTGATCGATCGATCGCGTGAGATTTGAGGGCACGAGCATCACAAAGTTGGTTTGTGCGTCAGAACACAAAGTCGAGCAATCGGTCAAGCTCTTATGGGGGAACGAGCCATGCCTACTTACTCTGACAAAACTGCACTTATCGCATCCCGCGAGTGGAGACTGCAGCAAATAGCCGTGTCGTCCCAAATCGCAAATAATTCATTGCCCCCTACCCCCCGAACTCTCGGGCAAACAAACTCATAAATTTGAATAAATCGCGGTGCCTGCGCGAGGAGCTTTTGCTCGTACAACTATATATGCTGTAGAGAACGCGCAGTTGTGGCCCCAAAAGCTCATACATTTATAGGTTGGCCGTAATAGAGGCTCAATAACTGAGCTTCTTCTTCTTCTACATGCTCGGTATTCAATTTGACGTTATGTGGACGCTCGATTGATGGATACCGCAGTCGTAAAATGGCATTAGCGCGCAAGCACGAGGCAATATCGCGACCGTAGTAAAAGCTCGAGCTAAAGTAGGACTATGTATGTGAGTGAGGGTTGGATGTACAGCTTGGGCAAGCCAAAGCCCCACTGGTATACGTAGATTGAAGCTGGCCATATCACGTGTAATCCTCAGGATAATACGGCTGTCGCGATACGTCGACACAACGCTCCGCGACAAACTCACTTTCGCTCAACTTAATTCATTGTCCGTCTGACCTTCCACAATGTGTACGAGAATGACACGAATGGCTCTGAGGGGAAATGGTCAAATCCTTTCTGGAGTTTCCGAATAAAAAGAGCCAGGCTGTTCTGTTTGACGATGGGAATGGCTTTAAAACATACAAAATTTCAAAATAAATTCATTCCAGAACCGTTCGCACCGAGATGCGGATCACAGGGATGGACAACCGTTGACAGTGGACCCCTTTCATGTTTGAAATGTTCAGAACCATAATAAGAGCGATTTACGATAACCCTGATGGAATATGCAATTCTCATGACTTAATGATGGTACATCTTAATACAGAGTGTAAAAACCTTCCGGGTCCTAGTGATGGAATCCCGGCCCGAACTTCAAGCGAGGGTCGAAATCACGACAAGGATGTAAAACATCTTCGACTCACTAGGAGGGAACTATTTTTTTACAAACAAACTCTGAGTAAAAGTCGACAAGCTGGGCGCAAATTACACGCACATTGTATCAAAAATGACATTTTGAATCTCATTGTTCAGCAGAATTGATTTTTCAGCTTGGATAAAATGGATACCAGAGATTTTTTCGTCCACAGAAATCCATCGTATTCTTTACGATATTTGATTTTCTGTCTCAAACTTCCGACAACGATTATTAGAGTTGTAGAACTTGGACTTAGTCGATTTCAAGTGCAAAGCCAGAAAGTAGTCGTGAAACGTGATTGTGTACCCAATTTGCTCCTATCTTCCTGTCCCGAATTTCCTTTCGCCTCTTCAAAGGCTCTTCCGTATCTAGTTCTGAAATCATTTAAAAAAGTGTAAGGTAATACCGAAATTTTACGAAATTCGTATAAAATACCTGGATGTTTCCGTCGTTAGTGCTGCAGGCCTACTCATGGAAGAAAAGAATTTGACACGCCCTCTTGGAAAACTACGGTATCTCGCCTTCGATTTGTTAGAACTCGATGGTTTTAAAAGTCTCGAGATAAACTGCAAAATGAGCTAAGATACAATAATTGAAAAATTTTGGAGCAAGCCAAAGTTATTTACAATAAATAGTGGTGAAGGGGATGCAAGTTAGGTACTTTCACTTGATTATATAATGAGATCCGTTTTGTAGAGGAAGTTTCTACTCAATTTTGAGAGAAATCGAGTGTCATTTCATCCCGATCAAGGAGCTTTTAGCTGTGAAGGAAATAGCTTTTGACTGGACTCTGGGAATCACCTTGTTTCGGTGATGAAAAAAGGTTCCGCATAAGATTTAGTCAAATGCATCTCATTTTCTGAGAAACATGCCATAAATGGAGACTTGGCGAGGAACTCCTTCAGCAGGGTATCTGGTGCTCTCATTTTTCCATCGGGTACCTTCGGACCGATACATGAGCCAAAAATGACTTGCATCACTACGAGCATTACTGCATACTGGTCATTTGGCAACTTCTGGCATGGTTTTCCCAACATAAGCCGGAGCTGCTTGAATTTTTGTCAACAGCCAAAACTACCGATATTTAAGGGGGTGCGGAAGCTCTACCTTTACCGACCTTGGATTTCATCACAAAAAAATTCATTACTCCAGTATTACGCAATATCTCGGAAAAAGGGCTATATTAGGCTCTTCCTTGGAATCGCAGCTATCTCTTCGTAAATTTTCAGGGTGATTCATCATGATTTGGAGGAGAAAAGAGATTTTTCAGTTACCAAAATAGAGGTTGTTTTACTGAGAAAGGTCTTTTCTCCTCTGAATGATAACGAATCACCTTGAAAATCCACGACGAGGTAGCTACGATTACAAGGAAGAGCCTAATAGAGCCCTTTTGCCCCAACTCATCCTAAAAAAATTATAAAAAATCAAGGACTATCACGAGCCTGTGAACACTCATAATGTCAACAGACGCGTGTGAGCTGGGCGTTTAGTTGCGGGTCCGCCGCGTCATCTGACACCGTGTAGATGTTTCACGGCTTCCCGGTGCTCTCGCGGGTGATCGGATGGTTTTCATTTAGTGAAAGCTATAAATACTTCAGTGTCGGTGGTGATATTTGGTGCAACTGCGAGATTAGGCCAACCCTAGCTACAACGCGGCATCGGCGTTTCCCATCTCCTCAGCAACACCCGGTCGGCGGCGACTGCTCGCATGAACGCCGGACGCCTGTTTTTTGGACGTGAGTATCGAAATAAATCACACATTTTCCCAGTAAATAGTGCACGTCGGTGGTGCTCAAAGTCATTATAAATCGATTGTGCTCAAAACTGTCTAGCTATGTCGTGTACTTCACTCATGCGCAAGGTTATAAGTCAGCTACTTTAGCCATGTCTCTTTTGATTTTGAATTTTTTCTCCTGGATTAGGCCTAACTTAGACGTTTTTGTATTTAAAAGATTGTAAAAATTATGATCCTACTAGTAGAATAGGTTTGAGTTGTCAATAAATACATTCTCTTGATTTTTTGTTATTACTAGGACCTCGTAATTTGAAATAAAATTCTACGTTATGGCTCAAAACTCCTCCAGAGCTTCTGGGGAACCATCTGTACTTTTTTGTCATATCAATGGAGGCTCTTAGCAATGTATTGAGCAGTCCTCTGCCATCCTTGGAAGATTTGAAGGTCCATACGGCATGGTTGTTTGATTGTGCAGTTGATGACATTCTGTATGTAGACTCGGTATGGTGAGTTAGCCCATAAATTTATACTCTAAAATGCCTACAAGTGGTGAGAATTTTCTGAATTTTATAGTGAATGAAGCTTCATGGTTTTATGTTATTCCTGAAAGAAAATTCCAAAACTTGGTGATCAGGTTATATGTTTACATATCAGGTTATATTATGTACTTCACAAGTTGCAAAACTGAATTCTTCAGGCTTTTGTGAATCATATTGAGCCTGAATCATGCCTTTGCTTTATTGCGTACAAAAATTTGTTATGAAAACCTCAAGCAAATTTCTGCTTCCAGGTGCAAGCAGAACCCAAACACTCGAGTCAACTCTTGGCCTCTCATGGGTTCTTCCATAGAATCAGTCAATCTATTTCTCTCCTTTTTCCCTAATACTAACTGTAACGAGGGATGATACACTTTGTAAGTATTCAGATTGTGTAAGCACCACATCTTTAATCTACATTTTTGAGGTCTTTGAGAGAGAGAGAATCATATCTAAAAATATACTTGTTGCAGCTCCTAGCAATCAATCAGTCCCAAAATGATGCAGGATATACTTCTGTAAAATGATGTGGACTGAATCCTATCCCTGAATATTAGCTATTTCAGACTTTTAGATATTAATCTGTTGATGATGGCACGCTCCATCGATGGGATGCAACCTCATCTGATATTTGAAGCTCAACTGCTTTTTCCATACCAGCGCATTCTAGATAATGGCATTTTCCAGGTGTCAAATCATTTCTAAACTTGTGAATTAGACAGAAGTTGTAACTCTCATAATATTTTCCTATTAGAGGAAAGTATGAATTACTGAAGGATAAATGATTTGATCTTCCTAGATTAATTTTGGTGAAATTTTTCAGATCAAGTATGGGTTTTGATGCAGTTCATAACTAAGTTGTGCAGTAATAAAGATTGATTGGTTTTGAGCTCTCTAATTGGATGGCACAAATGTTTGCCTTCCCTCCGCTCACAGTCGAATGTCCTGGTTTAGCCATCTGTTTGTTTATATCATTGCATAACAAATGCACCCACTGTTTGGGTGCATAAAAAATGCAAGATATTCAACTAAAATACCTAGTTGAGCAGGAATGAAGATTGATTGGTACTGAGGTCTCCATTGGATACCAAATGTTTGCCTTTCCTCCGCTCACAGTCGAATAACCTGGTACATCCATCTGTTTGTTTATATCACTGCATAACAAATGCACCCACTCCTTGGGTGCACAAGAAATGCAAGATATTCAACTAAAATACCTAGTTGAGCAGGAATGAAAATTGATTGGTGCTGAGGTCTCCATTGGATACCAGATGTTTGCCTTTCCTCCGTTCACAGTCGAATAACTTGGTGCAGCCATCTGTTTGTTTATATCACTGCAGAGCAAATGTACCCACTCCTTGGGTGCATAGAAAATGCAAGATATTCAACTAAAATACCAAGTTCAGCAGGAATAAAGATTGGCCAAAAATGTTTGCCTTTCCTCCGCTCACAGTCGAATAACCTGGTACAGCTATCTGTTTGTTCATATCACTGCATAGCAAATGCACCCACTCTTTGGGTGCATAAAAAATGCAAGATCTCCAACTAGAATACCAGGTTGAGCAGGAATGAAAATTGATGGGTTTTGGGGTTTCTATTGGATACCAGAAATGTTTGCCTTTCCCCCGCTCAAAGTTGAAATGTCCTGGTTCAGCCATCTGTTGTGTTCATATTACTATAATACTACTGCATAGCAAATGCACCCAATTTTTGGGTGCATAAAAAGTGCAATGTATTGAAATAAGTTACACATCTAGGCATGCCAAGTCACACATATACAGTGTATTTGTGAGAAACATGTCTAAACACAGCATCCAAAGGGAAGTTTTGGAAAGTATGCTTCAAAGGAATTTATATCTCCAATAATGCATGCAAAATGCATGTGATTGCATATAAATGCTGAGGAGTATATAGGAGTAATTCATACTAAGAATTTTCTCATTCCTCTGCATGACTCTCTGTCAGAGACCCTCTAATCTCTGTCTCTGTACTCAGAAACACACACTTCCTGTGTGTACCAACACCAGAAAAGTTCATTCGAAGACAGTGACCAGCAGTGACAGTGATGAATATTGAACCATAGAGATATAAGACCAAATCTCTATGGAACAAACTCATGTCTGCTCATGGCAGGCTATCGAGTGCTTGAGATAGATGTCTACGAATAGACACCATAAAGTCACGTATCAGTCACTAGACCCAGCTCACATGCAGTCCCCTAGGTCGGTAAAAGTAGAGCTTCCGAACCCCCTTAAAGTTACTGTCATCTGGACTATATTTTAGCCAATTGATTCACTGCGAGATATTACTCTCATAACATCTACAAATCGCGAAAACCTCCAACCATACAATTGGAATTTTTCATCATAGATACCCTAGGTAGGCGCTTTAACATGGCCTCTTCCGGTTTGAATTATAGAAATTGAGACGGTCTCACTCATACCACGTATTCTATACAAACGGACAACATTTTTTACCCGGTTTGGACGTATCTATGTGGATTCAAAGTTGGATTGAAGATTGAAATCGGCTCAACTGAAGCTCGGGCAAAAGTAGATAATCGTATTAGCTTTGGAGATTGAGGTAGAGGGTTGTCGCAACATGACACAAGAAACACTGTACACACTAGAAAGGACGCACGACTATAATATAATATGAGTCTGGCACGCAAAGATGGAGAGATAAGGATTGCCACGAGCCACGGTGCAGGCGGTGGTGGGCATCAATAATTGCAAGCCGAGCAATCCGTATAGGGCACACCTGAGCGAAGCAGCAAAAGCTTTCTCGTACATACCTTGCAAACGCTCGATCACTCGCAGCTTGGCAGCCCCACGACATCGTGTCACCCCGCAGTGTCGCTCACTTTGCTCACTACATACAATTTACTTTCCATATTACCGTACTCGCTCGCTCATTCGCTCATCCTTTTAGCCCCCTGCCATCTTGTACTGTATAGCTCGTGTGTGTGTGCATAACGACGCCATACTGCGTTGGCGAAAATTCACCGATCATACATCTCTGTACATCCCATATTATTCCCATGCGCGAGAAATGAGTGGTTGGGTGGGTGCTCTGAACCTGGTGCAATATGAGGTACACAGGAGGCGTTTCATCTTCTCAGAAAGGTAATATTTTCCCGAGCGACATACATTTGCTTTCATTGATGAGAGTACGAGTCTTGTTCACTTATTTTACATAGAAAAATTTGCTGAAAATTCACATTGTCATAGCTCATTTAGCAGAAGTATAACTTGAGAATACTGCATACCACCCTCATTGGATGGTACTGCATCCTCATTGGATTTTTTATTTTGACAAAGAGGATTACTGGTGCAAAATTTCCAAGCCGAGCTAATACACCCTGAGTGAATGCATCAACCCCTTTCCGTTGTGAGTACAAGATGGAGAGGTCCTTCCTCAAAAAGATCTCCAGAAGTACTCAAATGGAAAATTTCACCACTGATGAATTTTGGGAGTGAAAGCAGAGGACAATGCGTGAAAGATGATTCAAAACCAAAGTTATCATACAAAGCCTTTTGTTCACAACATCCTCATCATCCTTGATTTCTAATCATCCGTCGGAAATCGTTCATCAAACAATGGTTACACTCCGAAACATGTTACCTGGATCATGTACAATAGTTCTTGCGATTCATAAATCTACTTTCTTCTTCTGGAGCCTCAAGACTTCATCGAACGTCGGACGGGGCTAGGAGCGTCGGATTATCCGTCAAAAATGCCAAACGAGTCGGCGCACGTACTATTTTTTGTAACGGGTCTGCTAATAACGTCTCAAGTCGAGCTCGATAAGACGAATGAGTTAGTCTTTGTGCCGCTGAAGAGAATGTGTCATACTTTTCGTGTCGCGAACACAAAATTTTTAGTCTTCGTACCCTGGTAGAAATTCATCCTAATGTAACACATTATTAGCCATAAAATGGCCATTTTCAGCCAAAATTGGCCAAAAATAGCCATTTTATGTCTATTAATGTGTTACATCGAAGTAAATTTCTACCAGGGTACCGTTGAAAAGAATGTATTTGGAGGGGTTAGTTCTCGTGCCGTTAAGGGGTGAGTATTGACCTCCCTGCCACGACCCACGAAAACCAAGACCATCAATAGAAACGAATAGATATTTTGTTCTTTCACGTGAGTCACTTCTTTAGAGGTTCCGATTAGGTGCTAGGCACGTAGAATCTAACAAAACATTCAAGAACGTCACTCATTACCACGTTCATCTAGAGCATCACAACGAGATTTTTCACAGTTTTGGTTATTTATGAACAATTAGGGAAGCAAAAGAATATAGCCTACGACCCGAGGAGTGGAAGCAATCTACTCCCTAACAATACAGACTCAGAATCTTGATCATGATTCCTTAAGACATGACCGGTTGCGACTTAACTTTGATACAGCTCTATCTGACGTGTTGTGTCGTAAAATATTGCTCCCAAACAGGGTTTGTATAAGGAATCAATTTTGAATTTCGTTGAATTTCGTTGAATACTATCCCCTGCTCGGGTCGAGTGGCTATGATGATCATGATCTTGATGATTATTGAAAAAAGGAAGGTTGAGATAGATTACCAGCATAGATTCAGAAAAAAAAACCTCAAAAGAACGAAATTCAACGAAATTCAAAATCCATTTCGTTACAAACCCTGCTCCCGAACAAATGCATATATTCCAAAATTCAAAGTATTCCACAGTCCGAGAAACGGAAAAAGTCATTTTCGAGTCTTAGAAAATCGCGAGTTCCCGGACACTCGGGATGAAAATTTTGATGAAATTAGAGACAACTTCAAAACTATAAAGAACGAACGCAATACCGAATACCCGGATGCTCAAACTGCAATCTCATTGGAAAAGCGATCATCCTCGAAACCCGGAAAGACAAACGAATCAGCAGATAGATGGATAGGCGGACCGAAAATTCTGCTTGGGAGAAAGGCGGATGAACCCGCAAAAATACCCGGATGTCGAGACCGAAAGTTCTGTCGGGAAAAGTAGCATCTCGAAACGTAGGAAGGTGAACAAGCCCGCTTCAGCCCAAAAATTATCTTTTCCGAAACCTTAGGAGGGGAATGAATCCGCGATTGCCCAGAGACTCGGACCGAAAGTTCTTTCGAGAGAAGAATCATCCCAAAAACGTATAGGAAAGCGAAGAAACTCGCAAACGCCTGGATGCTCCAACCAAATATTATGTCGGGCAAAAGACCATCCCCAAAATGTAAGGAGACGAATAAACCCGCAAGTACTCAGATGTCCGATTCGACCAGATGTTCTGTTGGGGCAAAATTATCTCCAAAACCTAGGAATTCGAATAAAGTCACGGATACCCAGATGTTTGGAGCGGAAATCATTATCCCCAAAGCCTCCGAGTGAAAATAAATCTGCTGATACCCGAATGCGAACCAAAATTATCAGTTCCAAATCTTAGGAAGGCAAATGAGATCTCAAATATCCTCATGACTGGACTAGAAATTGCGATTTCGAAGATTTGCGTAAATTCACGACTTTCTACTGTAACCAGGATGATTGATCTCCTCCCAGTGTTTCAATACTATCTATTACCGTCAACATTTCCAGGTCAAACGTCCCGGTATCCGTGAATTTGATCTCCTTCATGATTGATTTCCCGTCATGGTTTGGGGTCCGAGCATCCGAGCCTTCGCTGATTTGATTGCACTTTTGATTTATTGCTATAACATAGATTTCATTTTCATTAAATATCCCCAGCCTGTAAGACTCTGGGCATTCGCGGATTTGTTGGCCTGCCTAGCTGGGTTCTATTAGGATACATTTCAATTTCGTTATTACTCGAGAATTTGTCGGTATTCATGAATTCGGCTGAGTTTCTGGAAGTCTTAGGATTGATTCCCCTGTAACAAGATTCCAGTTTTGATCGTCCAAGTACTCGCAGGTTGGATTTGGGTCTGAGTAACCGGGTACGATTCCCAGCTCAACAGACTCTGGAAATCCGGTGGGTTCGACCACCTTCTTAGGTTTTGAGATTTTTTTCTTCCCGTCGACATGTTGAGCTGTAGTATTCGACGGTTATCAACGATTGATGGCGTTCCTGTCGTATTTTAGAGCGGAATCATCTTCCATCAAATATTTTGATTGAAGCACTCGCCATGTATTTGAGGGCTTGTTCGCCTCCCAAGGATGTGGGAACATTTTTTCGGAAGAACCAAAGATCCGACGAGAGGATACGCGTAGTAGAGGTTTCATTAGTTCACCATGGTTTTGAAACTGTTTTGAATTTCATTAGGATAATCATCCCGAGCATCCGGATACTCGCGATTTTTTCAGTAGAAATATATGTATTTATTTGGGAAGGATATTCTACGACACCTCATGTAAGATAGAGCTAAATTATAATAATTAAGAAGCCAGGCAAAATTTGTCCGTCCACATACTGCGTATCGGATCGCCTATGCGGAAGGGGTGAAGTGTGATGGGTGGCCGTATGGGTCATGGTTGGGTCATGGGTGGGTGGGTTGGTGGGTGAGTGGTCAGGTGGGTCGGTTGGTGGATGGATGGAGTGGAAATCACTAAAGTTCAAGTGATACGTTTCACTGAATTTCAGTGGAAATTTCACTAAAAATTCAGTGAGAATTTCACTAAAAAATCAGTGAAAATTTCACTAAAAAATCGGTGAAAATTTCACTAAAAAATCAGTAAAAATTCCACTAAAAAATCAGTGAAAATTTCACTGAAATTTCAGTGAAAACTTCACTAAAAAATGAGTGAAAATTTCACTAAAAAAATCAGTGAGAATTTCACTAAAATTTCAGTGAGAATTTCACTAAAATCCCAGTGGAAATTTCACTAATATCTCAGTGAAAATTGCTTGAATTTTAGTGGGAGTTCTACTGAGATTTGAATGAAAATCGTTGAAAATCGTTGAAAATTGTTCAAGTTTCAGTGAAATTTTCACTGAAATTCCCGTGGAAATTTCAAGAGTTTCAGTAGAACTTTTACTGAAATTTCAGTGAAAATCGCTCAAGTTTCCACCGTCTATCAGATTCGAATAGTTGTTTATTCCAGTATAATTGCATCATCGGATGTAAATAACTATTTTGAAATTAGTGTATTGATGGAGTCAAACGAGGCGGGCAATAAGGGTATACATGTTATTCATTGCTGAAGAGAGAAATATCCTTCGTGATTAGTTTTTCATCTAGGTACAAATCATAAGTGGGATAGGATTCATAAGGCGAATCATCGTAGATTTCGCAATATCCTTCCAACAAATTAAATTAATTAAGCAAAATTTCCAGATTCTTACTGGAGATTCAGGAACCTCACTATGCGCAACATTACACCAACTCAATAGTTCTCAATCACAGTTACTAGGTCACATCAAGGAAATTGGTTTTTCCGAATCCACTGAATTATGAAATCTCAACGTTACATTGTTGAACTACAAAAGCATTTCAGGGGCTCATCCCATATCAGAGACCTTTCCAAGCCAGACGAGCGTTAGCGAGGTAGGCAATAACGCTAGTCAGAATTAAGTCTCAACTAGCTACGTCCTAAAGAATCATCATCAAGTTTATAAGCCCATATCAATCAAAAACCTCAGAGACTCATATAATTTCCACGTATTCTCCTCGTAAGAGAAGTTTGCATCTTCCCTTTTTTTTGATTTTTTTTTTTTTTTTTTCGTTATAGAACCTTTCAGCAGTAAAAGCTGTTTTGCATACTCAATGCTCCATGAACGAGCTGTTCTCCAAAAGGAAGTGAATAAAACACGTTGAGCTGGGTCAGATAAAATCACTCTCACGACCAAACGAGCAAGAACGCATTTACTCGTCCATGCTCCTATAATATTTCGATTATCAAAGCCGTACTTATGCGTGAGCTGAGCTGCGTCGAGCTACGGATTATCTTGTCTCTCTGTATGTCGAATAATATACTCAACCATCGAACACAGGCAATCTCGTGCTAAATTAATACAAATCCGAGTGTCGAGTGTGTGTCTACCCCATCAGCCCACCCTCGAACAGACACGTCCACCGTCCACAGTATGTATCGCTCATCCCGCTCTTATGAATTTACCCATCACCATCAGCAATGCGACTCATGAAACGGCGGCGCGGCGGGCGTTCGGGGTGTCTAGTCTAGACGCTTTGAGCGTTTTCATTGTCGCGCTTTCGTTTGGAATGCGTTAGCATACATGCATGAGTTTTGCGAGCTTAACGCATCCAAGCCGCATTTTTCACAGTGACACCACCACCAGCACAGACACATATAAACCTGGTATTGCAAATTTTTTTCCTTTCATTTCCTTCGCTCGCCATACGTATTATTGCGCAAATATATCTCAGTCACTGTTTATTCATAATTTGAAGCGTGAACCTCTATTATTCAAAAGATAGGGCAACAGAGCAGCGAGGGTGAGCATCAGCATGTCACTCGTGTCAAAGGGATATGAGCCGGCGGCGTCGCGTCCGCGATTTTTCTCTTTCTCTCTCTTTCTTCATCCCTCATCGCTGCATGATTTTTTACTCGCTGACCTCTCGACTTTTATACAACGTGTCGAGTCATCCCGGCGCTCCAGATCCGCTTCAAAGCGATGCAATCGTGTCATAGTTTTTTAGATTTATAGGCCAGTATTATGGCTCTCTACCATCTCTTCTCGTTCTCTTTCTATTGTAAAAAATTTGAAATAATGGCAGATGAGTCTTGCATATCCATTCATTTATTCTCTACATTATAGGCACACAGTAGAAAACAATTTTTTTAGCCCTTAGTTTACACAGATGATGACCAAGTAGAGTCCAACATTGAGCTGTGAAAGACGATCCGAGTCACTACTTCGTAAAAGTTATAATGAAAATGCAGAATTATCGGCAAAGCTTGTTCGACCGGCTCGATCTTGCTGGCACTACCTCGTTGTAATTTGTATGATAATCGTCAAGGAGGGTAGCAAGAAAATTAGAAACTGCCCGCATAAAATTAATTAAGAGGAAAGGCACACTGACAGCTACTGGTATCCGCGCGTCAAATGAGCCTCACCCAGGGGGTAAATCATCCCGTTTCTCAGTCCCTTTTTTTCTTCCCAACCTTTTACTCAACAAAACAAAAGAAAACAGTTTAAGGATGCTTTTTTCACAAACCACGAGGGCGTAAGAATCCAATAGGATCCTCAAGGTCGTCCGAATCTTAACCGAGATGTATATATTTGCGGTGAGATGTTGTCAAAAGGGAATATAACCAGAGGCTTGAATGCACCTAAAACTCGGCGCGTCGAAGAGTAATTGAGCTGTGCTATCCATGGTTATATATACTTACTTACTTACTTACTTACTTACTTGCTTACTTGTTGGAGTTTGGCTGCGGTCGGCTATAGCAGTCGAGA